>JARGCV010000085.1:6287500-6887500 GCA_034064705.1 Bothrops alternatus
AAATGAATGTTGGAAATGTAAATGTAAAGAAGAAATTTTTTACCATTTATGGTGAACATATGACAATCAAAGAAATATTGGAGGAGGATTCATATCTTAATACATAAGATTTTTAAAGTGAATATAAATATAAAACCAGAGACTTTTCTTTTAGGCTTAATGAATAAAGAACTTGGAAAAACATTTGGAACTTTTATATTATTCCGTATTTCCCCGAAACCACAAAAATAAGCGCTAGTTTTGCAGTGAGACACATTCCTAAAAATCAAGCTAGGGTGAGGGTGGGGAGGTAGAGCTTCCCCATGTGCCCCACACCCATTTACCTTACTGGTAGGACTGCCACAACCACGCCTCTCATGCCCCAACACTTGTCATGCCATATGGCTCATTGCACCAGTACCACTACTCACGGCAGAAGGCCACAGCAGAAGGCTGCATGGTGTTCCACGTCATTGCCATCACATGCAGCAGGATGCCATTTGGTGCTTTGGGCCATTGCCACTGCTCGTGGCAGGATGCCACATGATGCTTTAGGGTTTAGGCTGTTGCCACTGGCTCAAAGCACTGCACGAGCTCCTGCTGTGAGTGATGGCAATGGCCCAAAGTGCCATGTGGCCTCCTGCTATGAGCAGCGGCAATGGCCCGAAGCACTGTGTGGCCTCCTGTCGTGAGCAGTGGCACCGGCATGACAAAAAAAATATATAAGACTTGGTCTTAGTTTGGGGGTATATGCTGACAGCAGCAAGAATACTCTATGCACAAAAATTGAAGGATACTTTGATTTCCATAATAGACAAACGGCTGCAAAAGTTGACTGAGGTAGCAGAGATGGGTAAATTGACTACTTTGATTAAAGAAAAAAACACAATTTTGTTTCTACTTGGAAACCATTCTTGTGCTTGAGTTGGAAAAAAATAAAACTTTGATTTTGGGTTTTGCTGATTAGATAGGCTTGTTGTTATAGAAATGGCTACTATATATTATATAAATAAAATGCCAAGGTTTTATGTTATTATCTTATTCTACTGTGCTAAAAAGAAATCAGAAGTCAATGTTTTTTCTTTTTCTCTTTACCCTACACTTTTTTCTTTTCCCTTTGCTTCCCCTATTTTTCCATTATCTTCATTTTTCTTTGTATTTCTATATTTTATATTTTGGTAAACTAGAAAATCATTAATCCATGTAGCTCAAAGTTAATCTATTCATAGGCTAGCTAAGATCTGTTTGGGATTGTTATAAGCTGCTCAAAATGATATTTTCTTAAGTACTGACAATCCACACTAAAATATAACCCAATTTTCAAAGTTTAGACCCGGTCCATGGACTAGTACCGGGCCGCTGCATGCCAGTAGCCGGTCTGCACAAACAAGCAAAGTGCCATCCACGGATGCAGGCAGCACACAAAACCACGCCCCCTCCGGTCTGCAGAAGAACCTCTGTCCACTTAACCAGTCCCTGGTGCCCAAAAGGTTGGGGACCTCTGGTTTAGACAACACACTGAACCATAAACTCACACATAGTTTGGGGGGGTCATACAACACAGTAAGTTAAAATGTATTGATTGGTTGGTTGGTTGGTTGGTTGGTTTGGTTCAGAGTATTCTGTGATATGGAAAATGAGACAATCCTTGACAATGATGAGAAATTACAATTAGTGTAAAAGCTGCCTGTATCCTGATAGAAATATCTATCACCAATCTTGGAAAAAATTACTTTGGTTTCCTTTGCAGTCTCAGACTGAACTCAAAATAATGAAAACTACTGATGTAAATACCAGTAACTGAAATAATGCTTTCGTACAATCACATATTGATGCTCCTAGATCTGGGAAAGGAAGTTCTACTTTGGGAATTGTTGCCACAAATCTAATTATAATGATGGTTCCAGTTTCATACACAGAGTAGAACTCAGCATGACCTGGGAAGGTGTCAGAAGAATAACCCTGATTCCACAATGAAAGGCTAGGAAATCATGCTCACTTTGCAGAGAAAGAAAATAGAAATGTTAGAAAACAGTTAGGAAATGAAACATATCAGTCCTTTTAATATATTCTGTTTCCTTTTTACTGATATGTGCACAATGATTCTTGTGTATGCTAATATCAAAAGTTATATAACAAAAACAGAAGTTTGTACTCTGCATATATGAAGCAAGTCTTGCAGGGAGATTAGAATAAATTGACTAGGCTTATGTGTAATTGAATCTGCATTCAAGATTGCTACAAGAAAGAATATAACTGTAAAAAACTATGTTTAATAAATTCTATTGGTCATGCTAACAGATGTTTGAATCCTTGTGATTGTGAAATTTTCATTTTTGAAGTTTTATACAATTTGACAAATAAATCCTTGAAAGGTCCATGAAAAAAAAAAAGAAAGAATATTTGGAATCTATTTGTGAAAAACAGCAAGACAAAACTAGTATAGTTGAGAAAAAATGAAGTGCTTTGTCATAAGAAATATTGGTAAATAAGCAGAGAAAAAAGCAGTCTAAAACTAAAGGTTTTGATATTTCATGAATCACTGTATACACAATTCTTATTTGTGATGTACAACACCATATGTTCATTCTTATACCTATATAAAAAGTAAAATTTCTTATTTTACATTGGTTACAATTTTCAGTGTTAGCTTGGTTGATTTTTGTTTGTATGTCAAAAATATATATGAATATATGTGTGAATATATGAATATTAAATAATCACACATTTCCTTCTACTCTTTCCCATTTTCCTATAAATGTAAGTAGAATCAAGAATTTGAGGTTATTAAGATTCTATTTATGTTTGTTGATCACCACATTTTGAAACAATTACTATCAGCTCAGAAAAAAATTCCAAATGAATACAAATTTTCATTACATTTCTTCAATAATTTCCTTGGAACACAGAGTTTTTAATATAGCAAAAGAAATAATATAAATAATATTATGAACAAAACGTGCACATCAAAACAAAAGCATGGCATATTGCAGATAGAACCCATTTGTTCATAGTTGGGCACAGGAAACATGCTGCATTTAAAAAGATTTATCTGCTTACATTCTGACGCGAAGATCTAAAAATATCATATATGGAAGTCATAATGGACAAGTTAATTCGCATGGATTGTAATTTCTTGGAAGACTTGCAATTGTTCTTAAAGGAAAGACTGATGAACTATGACACTGATTTATAAGCAATTTATTTCTCAATATTAAAATTTGAATATTAGCCAATCATTAACATTTTAATTAAGAGGACTTCCGGTGGCTCCGCTGGCGCCGCTAGAGTCTCCTCTGTGAGGCTCCGTTCCCTGGGTCTGTAAAGCCGCAAAAAACAGCGCACATCAGCTGTTTTTTTTGCAGTGAAAAATCCCCTCTTCGGGCAAAGAAGAGGTGTAGAGCATCAGGAGCAGGGTTGAGCACCTCTTAAATCCCTGAAAAAGTTTTCAGGGATCAAGAGTGATAGCTCCCTAAGCTCCTGAGAACGCTCCTGCCCAGAGACGCTTCTGTCATCAGACAGAGAAAGACGCCGCGACCGCTTCTGCTTATAAAAATAGAACGCAAGAGAGACTATAAGCAGACTGAGTGAATACAGGAGTTCTTATTGGATTGCAAGTATTTTTTTATTGTTTTTCTGGCTATACATTTCTAACTTCTACAATCAACATAATGCTTTCAAAATGGCGTATAGCTTTCACTGCTTTCACTGTTAAAGGAAAGTGTTTGAAAGTGAAAGTGAATTCTCCATTTTTTTTCTCTCTCCTTGTTCTCGTAAGCGAAGCTAGAGAGACGGCGGTAGGAATTGTATTAAAGCCAGAGTGATTGTTTTAAATTTAAAATGGAGTGGAATTTACATTCAAATGTTAAACTTATTTTGGATCGTATTGATGAATCTCAAGAAGAAAGGCGTGTAATAGTGAAAGAGATTAAAGCAATACTGAAAGAGACCATTACAGAAATATTAACCAGATTCTTTCTTCCAAATGAAACTGATTTACAACCGACTGCTGAATATTTTATAGTGCAACCTAAACAAGAAGAAGAACAAGAACAAGAAGAAGATAGTACTGAGAATAAAGAGAATAAAGGGAAATGGATCTTGCTTGATAAACAGTTCATCTATGGAGTGGAGGAAGAGGATTTGTTTCAAGAAAGGAGGGGATGGTTATTCCTTTTAGATAAGCAGCAAGAAGAGGATTTAATTGAGAAAAAAGAGACATTGATTCAGTTTAAGAAGCAACTTACTTATGGGCCTGAGGATTGGGAAAAGCAAAGACAGAGATTTGAATTGTTA
Source organism: Bothrops alternatus (assembly GCA_034064705.1). Lineage (NCBI taxonomy): Eukaryota > Metazoa > Chordata > Lepidosauria > Squamata > Viperidae > Bothrops > Bothrops alternatus. The sequence goes on from JARGCV010000085.1 coordinate 6,291,776, forward strand.
TCTCAACAAAAGTTTATGGCTAACAGAGGACTAATGCAAAGGTTAAGACGGTTTATTTGGACTCAAATGATATTGCAAGTAAAGAAGAGAGACTTATTATTTGGAAGGGAGGCGTCGTTATGGAGGTTTACCTGGTTAAAGAAAAAAACCTAGAATTCGACTGAAGGAGTGAAATTTAAAACTGTATGCAGGAATTATGGGTAATTCAAAATTATGGACTGATTTAAGGACTAAGATTATGAGTAAGATGTAAGAGAAGATGATTAATGGAAGATATAATTAAATTGATGAAGAATGTATTTGTTCTGAAATGATCTAGGTTTGACATTAGATTGATTGATTGATTGATGGGATAGATAAGCATTATGTGATTTGATGGTTGAAGGAATGTAAGTTAGAAATGGAATAAATAGATTGTATTTGTTATGGAGGTTTATTTGACAGATGAGAAAGCCCTGAAGTCGATTGAAGAAGTGAAATTTAAAATTAAATGTAAGGAATTAAGGCTAATCTAAGATTATGGGCTGAATTAAAGACCAATTTTATAAGTAAGATGTAAGAGAGGATGTTTAATGGAAGATATGATATTATTTGTTTATTTTTCTAAAAAGATGAATTTTTTTTTATTTGATGTTCAATGGTTTGAAAGAGGTTGATTACTGGAGGATGTATATAAAACTTGATTGTTTGGGCGATTTTATATAACCTCTCAATGGATTGAAGTGATTTAAGGTTTGACTTAGATTGATGGTTTAGATATGTAAATGAAAATTATTATTCTTAACAAGATGATTTGTTTGTTTTGTTTAATGGATTGAAATGATTTAGAGATTGTATATAGTATATAGTTTAAAATTCTTGTTAGGATTATATAATAATTTTGTTTGATGTAGTGGGTTTTCTTTTGTTTTACCCTGTACTCACTCTGGGAAGTCGGGGGGGAGGGCTAGGGAGGGTTTATAATTTTATATATGATGTTTTCTCAACTGTAATTGGGGTGGATGTAAGAATATGTAATTACTGTCATTAAGGGGTTGCTCGGGTGGCCTCTGGGCACCACATCTGTTGGAAAGAGGAAGGAGGAGTGAAGGCTGATGTAAGTGGAAATTGATAAGAAGGGGGAAGAGTAGGACGGAGATAGGGAAGGAGGGAGGAAAGTAGAAAGAAAGTAGAAAGAAAGTTGGTAAGAGGGGGGATGAGTAAGGAGGGTGGAATAGAAGGAGGGAGGAAAGTAGGTAGTTAGTTGGTAAGTGAGGGGGGAAGGTTAGGGTCGGGGGGGATGTGGTGGTGGGGGTACCAAGCAGTAATGTTAATTGTGTGGTATGATTATTTTCAGTTGAGTTATTAGTATTAGATGTATTGAAAAATGTATTTATGTTTTGTTTATGGATGATTGTTTATTTTAACACTATGATTTGTTTTGAGTAGTTTCTTCTTTCTGTAAAAATTAAAAAAATTAATAAAATATATTTTCAAAAAAAACATTTTAATTATATAAATACTGGCTAGAGACTTTGAAATAATGTTTTTTACAATAATGTTTGTTGCAACTATCAGATAAATAAGCTGAATAAAACATAACTTAATTTGTGCCATAGGCATTGAACAAAGGTCCCATTAATATAAACCCATTGTTAAAAACCACACATTTTTTGTGGTCGCTGACATGAAAACAGCAATATTCTTAGAGAATGTGTGTAAGGTCTATTAGTTACATTTAAAATTTGTCCACTACTTTATAAGATAATTGATGCTCTAGTACTGGGTGAAATCCCCACTACAATGCTTTTCAATGGTTCTCATAGTTTTAATGCTGAGAGAACTCACACTCCACTATAAGATATACTGTATTTTGAAGCCCATTGCTGTGAACTTTGTATATTAATTGGCAGCATGTTTAATGTTCCATTATATTCTATTTATTAATGTCTCATATTCTATTTATTAAACACAATATTTTGCATATAAATATCTATACCTGCTCAATATTAACAATATTATGAGGACATGAATTACATTTCCTCTTAAGTCACTCATTAATACAAAGCTGGCTCAAGTCATTTTAGCATACTGTAGTAACTACATCTTTCTTTCCAAGTCAAACTCCTGACCAGTTTTATTACTTTGAAAGGAACTTGTTTCTTTCTTTCTCCCTAGCAATAAACATTCAGTGACAATAAATAAGATAATTAAGAGTTCATTGCTCTTTCTATTTTTCAAATCAGTGGTCCATTTCTCCTAATTCGTTGTGCTAAATATTGTGAGTAATTTAAGAGCAATAATATATAACTGTATATAAACCAGGGACATGTCTCTGGAGCAAAGCTTTATATATATACGTCTTAAACAGAACACTTAAATAGAAGAGAGTTTTACATTATTTTAAATCAGGGGTTCTCAACCTTGGCAACTTTAAGACTTGTGGGAGTTGAAGTCCACAAGTCTTAAAGTTGCCAAGGTTGAGAACCCCTGTAAATGTATGGCCTTGGACTTCTTGAAGAAGGATAGCTCTCTATATATACAACAATGACTTACAACATAATTTTACAGTATAGTTCCTACCATTAATGTGCTATTTACAGATTTGTAACATTACTAAAAGTGCTGGAATCAGTATTACACAGTACTAAAAGCTACAGAAGCTATGAAACTTAAGGTATAAGAAAATATGAGAATTAATATTACCACAATATTACCACAACTTCTTTTGTCAGAGATTTTGTCAAGTTGTCATATAGCTTTATACAATGTATAATTATGTAATGTATAACTGTATAAGTTGATAACATTTCAGGATACAATCCCATTCCAGACATGTTTCCAGCATTGATGGAATATTAGTGTTTATTTTTTGGATTATTCTATTCAGTTCAAATATCCCTCTGCTCTATCCCCCTCTTCACCCAATAAACAGCATTTATGTTTTTTAAAACATACATAACAATGCTGTAATCAACAATAAGCAACATGAACACAGGACCAATTATTTGTGCAGAGATCATTTCATGTTGAGTAGCACATCCATCCTTCACCTCAGAAAAAGTCTTGCACAATATTATTTTTCTGGAGCTTTATTTAAAATCTTTTCCCCTTTTTATTGATTTAATATACTAAAAAAGGAAAAGGGAAGAAAACACAAAAATAAAAAAGCAACAACAGAAAGCAACAACAGCAGCATTCACAATTTTTAAATATATAATTACTAAGTAATTTTGCATTGGACATTGTTTCACAGAGATGCTATACTCAGAAAAATGGCAGTTTTATGTTGCTAGTAGTACTACAGTACTACAAACCAATTGCTAATGGATAAAAGCTGAAAGGAAAATATGAGATGTGCGTCTACTGAGATCTCCTAATTTCAGAGCTTCCAAGAAATATTTTTAAATATGGCTTTGGACATTGTAAAGCTTTTTTCAGTACCAGAATATGGCTTGATTGCTTAGTGGTTAATATTGCATCGTTATTATTATTATTATTATTATTATTATTATTATTATTATTATTATTATTATTATTAAATAACACATCCATTTTAAATTATTGAAATTTTGGGGCTAATTATAACATTTTAAAATATTTTTGGCAATATGAAGACATGCTTAAATATTTATTTGTTAATATTTAAGCAAATATTGCACCTGCACAATGGAGGCAGCATGTATACAGAAAATTATAGAGCACTGGACAAGATGAGATATTAGTTATATTTTCCCTTTCTTAGATTTCATTCCTGCTGACACTACAATGATACAATCAACTATTTATTTATCATATTTATATAGATACTCATGTCACATGAAAGTGATTCTAGAAGGCGTACAATTTTTTAAAAAACAATACATACATACAGTCACAATTGAAAAAAATAACTATAAAAAAGGCAAGGATGTTATTAACTACAATATGAGAGCCATAGCAAAATCTCCCCAGAGAATCCCAGGTCTTGGAATCTTGGAAACTTTGGTATGCAGAAAGAGAATGCAGACTCACTCTAGCAGTTCTCTGGGTATATCTGGTAGTTATGCAGGTAACTGGCCAGATTTCTGTCTATAGTCAAGCAACAATAAAGATTTTTTTCTGAAGTAACTCCGTGTGTCATTCTTGGTTCCTGGGACATGACAGCACCAACTGAAGCTTCTGGATAGTCTTCAAGGGCAGCCTCACATGGAGCATATTACAGAAGTCCTAATGGGAGGTGACCAGGGAATGATGAAGCAATTAACCAATTGTTTCTTCTGTCTGCAAAACTGGAAAGGTATATAATAGGAAACGACATCAACCATCTAGACTCTCACCAAGATTTAGCGCTTCTCTGTGAAGTGCAGGGTTCTGTAAAGGGTTTCCCGTTTGCTTTAATGACAGGAAGCTATTCTTCTTTCTAGATTAAAAAAAAAGCTCCATATGGTGTGGATTGAAAAGATTGTGTATATTGAATTTCATTTATTCCTTAAAAATTGCACCATAGCCTCCTAAATATATTAGAATATCACAGTAATTTGTCAGAGCATCATGTACTTTTAGTACTACAGAAAACAAAATGCAATGTTGAAAACCAGATTTTGTTTTGAAATCTAATTATTGCTATTATAGTTCAAATCTCTTGATAGATACTTGAAATGTATGACGGATTTCTAAACACGAATCAAAGCACTTTTATGGGAATATCAAGGTGACTTGCAATTAGAGTTGAAAGGAAAATCAATATTGTTCAGTATAAATTAAAATGGAAATATTTACCCTTTTTGTTAAAAGCTTTTTAAATAAATCAAATAAGTAATAAGTAACTAAATTTGAAAAGGCATTGCCAGATTAAAGCAATAGTGTTGGGTTAAAATGAGTATAGTTCACTTCAGGAAATGAAAGACATATCATGACCAACGCAGTTGAGAATCAGACAGCAAAAAATGTAATATTATGGTTCATGACCAGATGTTCAAACATGATTTGGCATTTTTATACATTTATCGGGTCCTTTCCAAGGACATGGAATAGGCAGGTGTTCATGTTTGATGGTATTAAAGGTATCGCCACAGCATGTAAGCTGTAAATAAAACTGCATTTTGTAATTGACTGATGGAATTTTGACAATGCTTATGATGTTCAAGTGTTTCTCCAGTTGGTTTGGGGCTGCATCCAGAGTCTAATACTACTGCTACTATCTTAACTTTCTTTTGCCACAGTCATTCTATTTCTATTTGCAGGACATTGCATTTTGTTATCTTTTCCAGTTCTTTCTCTTCTGTTCTGTGGTCTCCAGATACCAATGTCAACTATCCAAACTTTTTGTTTTTGTTACCTGAAGTTGTTAAATCTGGGAAGATATGTAGCAGGTGTTTGAGATAACAAACAAAAGATTGCCTTTGCATTCATCTCTTACTTGTTTTGCCCTCTTAGGTTGCTGCTTGGCAAGAATGAGAAGGGAACACCAGACCAGGGGTAGGCAACGTTGGCTCTTTTATGACTCGTGGACTTCAACTCCCAGAATTCCTGAGCCAGTATGGCTGGCTCAGGAATTCTGGGAGTTGAAGTCCACGAGTCATAAAAGAGCCAAGGTTGCCTACCCCTGCACTAGACTAAGCCAGTGTTTAGTCACTATCTGTCTTTGTTATCTTAAGCTCTTGTGGAAGAAATGAATATCATTGGTCAATATAAGGCGTAGAGGTATCTTATCAGTGAGATGGCATATAAATAAATAAAATCAGTGATTGATTTGGGAAGATAAGAAACTTTTCTATTTAGCTTCTATCACCAGCAAATGAATAAATGGCCAATTTCTATAATAGATATTGAATATTCTAAGTTTGTTAAAAATTATTTTTCTTAGGTAATGGTAAAGTGTATGAAGGGAGGATATTTGTCAGATTTGCTTGTCTATTCATCTGCTGTCACCTCACAAAGAAATCTTTGTAATGGGGATAATTTGATAGAAAATAAACTTTACAATGTCCTGAATTTTATACACAAATAATCAGTGCATTGATTGAATTCAGCTCTATTTGCAAAAAAACCCACATGTTCACATGGCATTTAATGAAGTGTACCTATTTAAGGAGTGCTTTTAGATTATTTGGTAGATTAGTATTTCTTCCTATAGTACTTATGAACATGATAGTTTTGAAGCTTATTTTGAAGTATGATTATTAAAAATTCATGCTGTATAGATGAGATTATATGAATAAATTATTTATAATAGTGATCAGTAGTGATCAGGCTTATTCCCCACAGACTATGGAAAATAGCAATCAAATCTTATTCATAATTTGCAAATGGAAAACATTTTGGGAGTGTATAAAAGTAAGCATTTTGTCAAAGAGAAATGTTTATTTGAGGTCACTAATGAAAAGGCTATAAGCAAGCTAAATTCAGAAGTAATGATGTCATCCTTCTTATTCTCAGCACAATGAAGTCACAGCTACTACTTATCCCAGGAATATTAACAATTAGTAGTAGAATCTCACTTTAAAGAGAAAAAACAATCACAGCATCTGTACTTCAAATCTTTGAACAGCTGCTGGAGACAATAGGTTGAGTCAAATTCAGTGACTGGGTTTAGCTACTACTTTTAATTTACCCTTTATATTATTAGAAAAGTATTAAAGACCCAGTATGGTATAGTAGTGAATGTGCTGGCCTAGAAACAAAGAGACTGAGTTATAGGCCTCTCCTAGACATGAAATTGGTTGCGTGATTTTGGGTTGGGTCTCTGAGCCCAACCTACTGCACAGGATTGTTGTTGTGTAGAAAGTAAGAGATAGGATTCTTATGTATGTTTACCACCTTGAATTAACCAGATATTTATAGGATATTGGCTACCAATATAAGTGTATTAGGAGAAATGTGCTTGAAATGCATGCAAATTTTCTTGCTTTTTCCAATCCAGGATGCCTTACTAATGTATATTGTTTATATTTAGTATATAAGAGAGGATAAAGACTGTGGCTCCTGACCTGTGTGTCAGTGTTCCATAATGACATTTCTTATGTAATATAATTAAATGTTCTGGGATTGTCATTTTTCTAAATATATTCTGCAACATGATTTAGTTGACATAGGTGAAAGTCTTTTTATAATCAGTTAGATATATACTCACTTCTTTTTTGGTATTTTTTGCTTTCTCAGTGAACTAGCCTACATAAGATATATAAATAAGTATTTCCCAGCTTTTTATAAAGCCAATCTGATCATATGACTTCTCTCTTTCAATGTAGGACCCTAATCCATGCTCGTTACTTTGCTAGCAAGTGAAATTAAGGATATTGTATTAAGAACACTTGCACACTCTGTTGTCCCTTTTCCTTGGTCTTGTAGACTGACATCTCCCAATTTCTTGTCCTGTAAATCATTCTCCATATTTGGTTGGTTAGAATTTTACAGCTTCTTCTGTTAGTTGCCATTCTTGGTAGGTTCTGCCATGTTGGCACAGTGGTTAGAACACAGTACTGAAAGCTACTTCTGCCGACTGCCGGCTAGCTACTTTGAATCTCACCAGCTCAAGGTTGACTCAGTTTGTGTACAATAAATGAGCAAAAATAATCATAATTAAATGAGAGCTTATAAAATTAGATGCCACAGTAGGAGTACAAAATAGAAAAGAAACAAGAAAAATAGGGTTAGTGGAGAAACATACAGATAGTCCTCAATTTACAGCCATTCTGTTTAGTGACCATTCAATGTTAAAATGCCACTGAAAAAAGTGACTTGTGACCATTTTTCATACTTACCATCTTTGAAGAAGCCCCATGGTCATGTGATCAAAATTCAGATGCTGGTTCATATTTATGACGGTTGCAATGTCACCTTATCTGACCTTCTGACAGGCAAAGTCAATGGGGAAACCAGATTCACTTAGCAACCATGTTACTAACTTAACAACTGCAGTGATTCACTTAACTGTGACAAGCAAGTTCGTAAAATGGAGCAAAACTCATTTAACAAATGCCTCGCTTAGCCACTTATCTAAATTTATCACCACTGAGCTATGATGATGGTTGGAACGCAGTATTGCAGGCTAATTCTGCTGACTGCTGACTGCCAATTTGGCAGTTTGATCCTCACCGACTCAAGGTTGACCCATCCTTCCATCCTTCTGAGGTCAGTAAAATGAGGACCCAGATTGTTGAAGGCCATAGGCTGACTCTGTAAACGGCTTAGAGAGGGCTGTAAAGCACTGTGAAGCGGTATATAATTCTAAGTGTGATTGCTATTGCTATCTTCTAAGTGTTATTGCCATTGCAGCTTGAATATTGACCTCTATTGTATAAAGTTTAGTATACACCTTCCATCTTTAAAAAAAAATCTTTTTGGAATAATTTATTTATCAGTCTACTCTGGTGTCAGAATCCAATTGTATTTCATCTCTAGTTATCAACTATGGAAAACCCGATTTCTGCCCTCTCTGGATTCTGTCATACGATGAAGGGGAAGGGGGGTGAACAAAGGGGTTTTATGGCCCTCACTTCTTTCGGTACAACTTCAAAAGGGACTGAATGTGGATACCACCAAAAGGACTAACCATAACAATGGGGCCATCAGCTTTCATCTACTTCCCTCTGAAGTCTCCCTTCCTCCGGCAGTGAGGAAAAAGGGGGTAGGAAATGTAATGCCTGGGATTGTCACTGGAAGGATGGTGGGGTGGGGTGGGGTTGCTGGGAACCCCTTAAAACCTTGAACCATAGGGCTTGGCCCCCAAGTCCTGTCTAGAACGTCTGCAACCATTTTCTCTTAATAAAGGATGCCTGTTGGAAGAAATATTCCAAGAGTTCTGTCTTCTTAAGATGCAAAGTGGGATGGGTCCTTACATCTGGTATCTTACAGCATTCCTGTTTGAGACTGTTCTTTTAAGATCAGAAAACCTTTGGGAAACTTTCCATATTTTTCCATGTCTGTCTCCATTTTCATAGTCTTTATAAGTGTCATTGAAATACTGCTTCTTGTCTTTTCTAAGAGCTCTTTGAAATTCTTTGTTAAGTTCTTTGCTTGCCCTTGTCTTTCTTGACAATGGTTTCTCTTTTCTTCTTAGAAAATTCCACCATTTTTTTCTGACATTTAGTTTGCTGTTTCTTGGTATTATCAATTTCTTTTCATATTTATCCTTGACAAATTTTTTTTAAGTACATTTCACAGATTCTAGTTTCCTATCATGGAATTCAGGACATAAAAGTGATTCCTGATATTGTACTTGCAAATTGTGGGTTTACTTTCAAGATCATATCAGGAATTCTAATTGTCTTTCTTTTTTTGCTTTAACTTGACTTGAAACTTGCACATGACCATTTTGTGATCTGTTCCACAGGCAGTCATGACTACGTCTTTGCTGTTATAACTGAGCTCTTCCACATTCTTTTATCAGTAATATAGTCAACTTGATTTCTATGTACTTCATCTAGTAATGTCCAGAAATATAGATGTTCTTTTGCTTGGTTGAAGACTATGCTAGAAATGTATAAATAATTAGATTGGTACAAGCTGATAAGTTATTCTCCTGTTTCATTTTTATTTTTCCAGGCCATAAAGTCTAACTACATTTTCATCCTTAATACAGTATTTCCAACTTTGGAATCCCAGTCTCCAGCTACAAACAACTCTTTTCACTAATTCGGTCAGATTCATATTGAACTTGACCATAACACTCAGCAAACTTTTTATTAAGTCAGTGGTTTAGTGGAAACTTCGATAATCATCATATTAAAGGAGTGTTCATAAAGTACCAAAAAAAGAGAATATTTGTCACTCATGGTTGAAATGAGGGGGCCCTGGTGCTCTCTGGTTGTTTTATTGCAGCTATTTCATTACCCAAACTAGATAACATCATCAGTGCATTGCTTAGTACTAAACACTATCCTTCCTATTATATATCTTTCCTGACTAATAAAGCAATTGTTTATTTTTTTTTATCGTGAGCAAAATCCTCAGCCATTGTCCAATCCAAAGGGCCTTTATCCTATAGCCCATTGGAAATTATTTTATATTTTCTATCCATGTGGTCATCTCTTGTGCAGTATTAAATGATGCCTTTGCGACTGTCTCTAAAATGATCTTCCTCCTCCAAGATTTTTCTATACTGCTGTTGTTTGCTTTATATGAACAGTTGGGATAAGTTTGAAATCTTGGATGGTCCTACTGGAATTATAGATTTTTTGTCATATATTCTTGGCATTTTTTGCTCATGTTTTCCAGGAACACCAATCTCCAAATTGATGAGGCAGTTACAGTAGGAGCTGAGAACTTATGTTTCTTTTTAAGGATGTTAAAACCATGAATTTTTCAGTCTTTCCTTTCTTTTCAGTGCATGCTTTTCTCTCATTCATCCATATCACCGCAAGCTATTTCTTTTATACTGGTTACTAATTTCTGTATTTATTCAACACACATTCATTTGTTACCCAATTTCATCTTGATTCATCACACACATTTCTGAAGTAGTACACTCCGATAGCATTCAATTTATTTATGTTCTCCTTTACATATGTAAGTCTTTTATATAACAATATGAGCAGAAGCACATTCTTCAACACAGCTATTTTAATTTCTTTTGACAAGCATTCATTCTTTCCAGCAGACCACATACTACTTGCAGAAGCATTTAATACAGTTAAGTCATGGGAAATGATGAAAGCAGTATTGTGTGTTCATAGTGCAAGCTTCACTTGCTTATATGGGCTTTGTGACTTTGCACTCACTAAAGAAACAGAGCTTATATCACAAAGTGTACTACTGCTTTCATTATTTTGATAAAAAAATCGAATCCTGAAAATGCATCCAAATACCCACTATCAATTTATTATTACAGCCGAAGGCTAACTCATACATTAAACATTCAAATAAAACTAAACTAAACAGAACCAACACAAGAAGACATAGCAATATATTACCATTAATAATGTAATCAATGGGTGACCAAGGTCTGCCTAGTTTTACAGACAGTATAAAAAAACTACCTAGCTTCAGAAAAACTGAATCATACTGACCTGACAATAAAAATACATTGACTATAGTCTAATGCTGGATAAAAACATGTAATTAAAATTGATTATAAAAGATTATTAAAAGGATCTAAAATTTTTATTTATGTTTCTGGCGAATCCCCAGTGCTGCTGGGCAGAATCTAGCCACCTGCGCCGTGATCACTGTCTGCTCGTCCTTAAGCAGCCACTGGAGATAAATACTTTCTGAATGACCAGGATACTTATCAATTATAGGGAAGAAATGGTTTTTCCAAATAGGTTTATAGAAGGAACATCGAAGGAGTATGTGTCCAATAGTCTCCACTTCTCTTGAGCCACAAGTCTTTCTGCCATTGGAGTCTTTGCCGTACAGGATGGCCGATGGAAATGCATGGCCCCCCTGCAAGCGAAAATGCTTTCTGGTGATTTACTGACTCCAACTGACTAAGATATCTGGCAGGTGTAACCACATATCTAATAGAGTCTGGAGCCAGAAATAGCAGAACTATACCTAAGTCTGCTTGCCTCTCAATGTCCTCTACCCTTTGACGCAAGGTTTGTTTTGCTTGGTCGTAGTCCAGTTTGAGAATTGAGGCTGACAAGAAGCCTAGTTTGGCAAGGTTGGACTCGACTGCCTTGATCCATGAAGAGGAGAATTTATCTTGAAGAATTAATGGAGTAAGGCCTTGCGGAAAGCAATTAAGCCTTAGCCAGATATTTAAGGAAGCTATACGGATTCTTGCTTCGACTTTTATCAGTCCTGTCTCCAGATGCATAAGTGCATTTGGGACACAGCGCGGCATCTGAAGAATTGTTCTGATAATTTTGGATTTAACTCTTTCCAGTGGTGTAAAACACGAAGCTGAGGGTCCGAGCAAGGTCCTGTAGAGAAGCTGTGGTAGCGACTTGAACAGAAAGAGCTTAATTACAGCTGGAACATAGTGTCCTCCCTTTGTGCAGCAAAATTTAAGAATGGCATTCGCTGATCGTTGGCCAGAGGTAAACGCACATTCTCCATGGGCTTTTTGTGAGCCAGTGACATGCAAATACCCACTACTTTTTTAAAAGAGAATTTGCATGTCTTATTTCTCCCTCCATGTCCTCTTTAGGAAGCTTTCTTCCAATAGATTATACAATCAATTACTCTAGTTTTCTCTAATTAGTTTAACTTGTAATTATTCACTTGCTTTTTCCTGGCAAACACAAATGTATTATTTGATATATTTATTTTTAGATAATCCAACATGTCTAGAATTTACTGCAAACAACATTGCATAAAATGTACATGAATATTTATGTCTGTAGCTAACACACTTATAATCCTGAAGTTATCCACAGATACCTTATCTTTTTAAGTGTTATTAGTTTGTCTAAACATAAAATACAAAGAAAAATGAAAATAATAGGAAAGTGGGGGAAGAAAAAGGAAAGAAGAAAAAGTGTAAGGGAAAAGAAAAACAAAAGAATTGACTTCTGACTCTTTTTTCACACAGTAGAATAAGGTAACAACATACAACCTCAACTTTTTACTTTTACATAGTAATATATACAAGCCAATAAACTTATCAAATCAGCGAAACCCAAATTTCATTTTTTTTCCAGCTAAGCACAAAGTCCAGAAGTGGTTTACAAGTAGAAATAAAGTTAAGTTGTATTCTTTTCTTTAATTAAAGCAGTCAGTTTTAGCCATCTCTGCCATCAGCTTTTGCAGCCAACCATCCATTGTGGGAATTAAAGTAGATGCATTATGATTAAACAACTAATGAAATATCACATCCCTTGTCTTATTACTTGCTCATAGTTGAGCTGTCTCCTAAGTATTTTATTTATTGTTATCATTTATTACTGATCACATTCAGCAGTGAACATAATTTAAACCTAGTCACTTTAGCATAACTTCCTTTAAATTCAATACTAATTTGCTCATATGGATGCATTACTGACCTGCTATAAAACCAAAAGCTGCTCTGCATACCTCCAGTTCAGCCATAAGGTCCTACTGCATTTTCCAAGATTTAGTCATTGTTGCCTCTGATGTTTTTTCTATCAGAAAATTGTCACATGCCTTCCCTAGCACACATATTTATAATGCTTATATACCACTAAATCTATACATCTTACTGTGGTTTACAATTTGTCTCTGTCTGTGTGTAGTTTATACACCAACACAAAATTGGCACAAAAGCACCAGTCTTGATACATGAATTTCCATGCACTTGACTGCTAATACTGATTCCTTCACTAAATAAAAAATGCTTTGGATAAGTAGATGCTGTAATACAAAGTTGTTGAGAAGAGCCAGAATGATGTTGTGTTAGTGATGTCTCTCTATTATTCTAAGCAAGAGCACCTGAGTTTGAATATCTGTCTTATTTCAGACCTGGGCTTTAGCATTTTTCCCAAAATATCACCTGTCCCTTCCTGCAACAGAGTAAATGTTTTGTTCTTTTAAGATCAGAATCAAAATTCTGTGGAAATGGAGTGAGCAGTTGCCATGACTGAAGTGCAAAAATAAGCAGTGTCCCATCTGTCTAACATCTTTGATAAATGACTGGAAGTATCCCAACAGTTTGGGGAGATTGGGGCGGGGGCGGCTGAGATCAGAATACACATGTTTTAGGACACATGTTAATTGAAAAATGTTTAGGCAGAATGTGCATTAAATTGTATTACTTTCCTGCACTTTAAGCCCAATAGTATACATCTGTACTGTCAGTGGTGGGATTCAAATATGTGAACAACCAGTTCTCTGTGTGGATGCTGCTTCCAGAAGTCCATTCTGGGCCTGGGCAATAAAAAACTAATTACCTGTTCTGCTGAAGTGGTGCAAACTGGGACCACTGTGTACTGTACAACTCAGCTACTATATATTTTATAGTAGCCTTGAATTATCTATCAACCAGGTTCTATGAGATCTAGTAGTCTGCTCTTTAAATACTTCTGGTAACAATAAAAATAAGCAAGTCTTATGCATTACATTGCAAGTTGATTTTTCTTTTTCTTTCCCAAGCTATGCTTATCTCACTTGCTTTTGCATATTTAAAGTTTAAACATATTTTAAAAAAATATGTAAATATTTTCTTTATTGTGAATTGCCCTATCTCCCAAATTGCTGAAGAAAGAGCTGAAACCTCTGGCCATACACTTTTATCCTACAAAGCAAGAGATAACATTATAACACTGTTTTTAACATTTATATTGCTAATTAGATAATGCAGGTGGTGATGCTCAGTCTCTTACAAGGATAAGGCCTTTCTTGGGAGATAGACAGTAGCAGCACACAGTGTAAAACTGTTCCCCAAAGAACAAGTTGAGGTTGAGCTGCATAGAGTGAAGGCTTCTGGAAAGGAAATTTTGAGATTTCTAGCCTTTTATCCAGTGGACTGAGACATGCTGGTACAATATTGTAAGCTAGAAGGGTCCTTGGAGGCTAATTAATAATTTACAACTAATAAAGAATTCATTTGCTCATCTAGAATCCAGCATATTCCCACACTCAGCATTTGAATTATGCCTTTGCCCTACTGAGTGAAGCACACCTGTTAAGTAGAGGCATGCAAGTCTCTTGAATAAATTGTGGGAAGACTTAGAAAGAAATAAAAGGAATGTTAGACATAAACAGTGAGCTAGTAGGCAAGGAGTTTGTTAGCAGTGTACGTCATAAACAGCAACTCGGTCCAGACTGCAAAAGGTCTGGAAAGAAATAAGGAATGGAGGTTCTGATTGCAGTTGCCAAGATTCAGTTTTTGAATTCTTTTTTTTTTTTAAAGATTGGCAAGTGTACTTTATTGAACATCCAGCAGAGTAGCAAAATATGGAATTTCTACAACACACCGATCAATACATTAATGTCACCTACTCTTGATATTGTAAGAATCAGCTAAGAATAGTTAGGATGGGGTCTCAGAGGCTTTGCGTTTTCAATCTGCGAGAAAATTAATCCTTTCCCATGGGCTTATCTCCCAACAAGATTTTATTTATTGAATAAATGCGCATGGCCACCCAAACGTGGGAGCATGTAGAAGATTGAACTCTTTATTTTTAAAAGAGTCAACATTCAAAGCTTGTTCCACGCGCTTGCGTGATCTATGGGTCTCAATTGTGGGTTTATCAAACAGCCACATTGGACTGGGGCTTGCGATCTAAGAGATGGTCAGGTAGAACGTAATTTAGCAGCTTTGCGCTTGCTGATGGTGTTGGGTTTTCCTACCACCCAAATCAGTACGTATATATTCTTGTGAGATCGTTACATTTTCCTTCGGGAGCTTCGTACTTAGCCTGAGGGGTGTGTGCAGGGGTTCTTGCCTGTCAAAAGGGAACAAGAGATTATCCCGTAGAATGGCTGCCTGATACAGCTCTTCTGACGCCAGCCATAGTTCCCTTAAAGCTTGTTCCTGGGCGGCGACCAGAGTTTTTATGGTGTCCATCTCGGCCTTGTTCTCGCGATGCTTATAGGCAGCCCACCATTTTAAAATTTTAGCTCATCTTTCACTTTCTTCAAGAGGCAGCGGTGGGAGTTCTCGGACCCTTTTTTCATCCATGAATCTGAAGATGCTTCCCGGGTCATGGGCTATGGGACAGGGCTTGGGGGCTTCTTCCTCTTTCTCAAACTTTGTCTTTTCAAGAGAATGTGAATCTTCAGTGTCTCAATGATTCAAAAAATGTATTTTTTAACATTCTCTTGGAAGCTTTCCTTAAATAAAAACAAGGTATGAAAATTGAGTAGAGATTAAAGAATTTGAAATAAATTTGCCCATTATTAAATCATTATTGGCTCAGTAAACAATACTTATTTATAGTTCTGATACAGAAAGCTAATGTCATCATTGGGACAGATAAACTTACTGCAGCTAGTGAAAAAAATGTGACCATGTGAGCTATATGTAATGTTTTGCTATATAATTATGCATAATTTTGTTTCTGAGCACAAGTTGGATATGCTACTGTTCTTGGAGAGTGTAGGATTTGCTGACTCTCACATTTCATTTGATGGTCCCATTGTACTTAATTGCTGCAGACATTGCACGCTAGTTCTAATTGAGTTAGCATTTGGGAGAACAGCTAAGGTATCTTTGGAATGTTACAGAAATCCCATCTTGTCTATTCAGCTCTGAGTACAAGACAGAAGATTCATACTAATATTAATGACTTGCCTTGCATTTTTCATTCTGCAGTAATAAGATTTACCCAGGTTTAGGACTCTTTTCCTACAATATGTAAAATTAAAGTATCAACAGATCAGTTGGTTTATAAAATAGTCACTTTCCAGAAAGTATCCTTTCTACAATCTTTATTCAGTATAGCCACGAAATAAGTGTTTCAAAAGATTCTGGATCACACTTTACTATTAATTCTCACACAATCAATTACTATTCCTGAAACACCAGGCTAAAATATAATTACTCTTTTTCTTTTCTTTCCTTTTTTTAAAAAACAGCTATTTTTTCTAGGTAGCATTTTCCCCTTCTCTTCATTTTCTTATATATCTGTGCACCCTGCTTTTTTCTTTGTTGGTTCAGTCAGTGCAAAACTGTTAGATTACCTGGGATACATCAACAAAGTTTTTATGATCTGAATGAATGGACCAGACGCTTCTCTCATTCTTTCTTTTTCCCGAAATATAGACATATACAGTAGCCAGATGTTATTAGAAGAGTCAAATAGTTTTGTTTTCCCAGATAATTGTTTTACATTCTATCAGATAGCTCCATTCTTATCTAGCCAGGTAGAGTATAACATAGCCTTTTACATTCTACCCATTTTCTCATGTTTTTAAAAGCATTCTAAGTGTACAAATCTTAACACAATATAAGTTGTGGAAGATCTGGAAGTTTTTAAGAAGAGACTGGACAGTCATTTGTCCGAAATGGTGTAGGGTTTCCTGCCTGAGCAGGGGGTTGGACTCGATGACCTCCAAGGTTCCTTCCAACTTTATTATTATTATTATTATTATTATTATTATTATTATTATTATTATTATTATTATTATTATTATTATTACTACTACTACTACTACTACTACTACTACTACTACTACTACTATAGGATCCTTAATCTGTCGGTTCTCAATAAGTAAACACTGCCTATGCTTCTTTTTGCTAGCACTATTTACCAATCTAAGTTCAAAGAGAGGCCCCACAAAATTAGTTTACACTCATTTTCAGATTGAAGAACGGACAGATACTCTAGGTTTGATTGGTTATTCTCTGCAACTTTAGCATTTTTTAAAATTCCATCTTTCTTCAATTCAGCCCTCAAAGCAAGTACCTGAATGTCCCTTATTATGTTTTGTTACACTTTAGTGAGCCTTCTCTTGGTCTCTCCAGCATAAACCCTAATTAATATATATTGCTCAGACCATTTTAGGCTTATCAACCAACCTTATTCTGATAGAAATTACCAAACCAATAGTTCAGACTAAAACATATGAAGAATGGCTGCAGGACTTGGTTTTGGCTAGTCTAAAGAAAAGGAGAAATAGGGGTGACCCAATAGCAGTATTCTAGTATTTGAGGGCTGCCACAAAGAAGAGGGGGTCAAACTATTTTCTAAAGCACCAGAGGGCAAGACAAGAAACAATGGCTGGAAACTGATCAAAGAGAGAAGCAACCTGGAGGAATTAAGGAGGAACTTTCTAACAGTGAGGACAATTAGCCAGTGGAACAGCTTGCCTTCAGAAATTGCGGGCGCTCCATCACTGGAGTCACTTATCAGAAATGGTATAGGTTCTCCTGCTTGAGCAGGGGGCTGGACCATCTTCAATGGTCTCTAGAGCTGTCCAATCCATTTGAGCTGTTGTAACACTGTTATGTACCAGCCAAACTCTCAGTTTCTTTTTTCCAGAATCCTTTGTGATTCTAAAGTACCGTATCCAGCCTGATTTTTTAAAAAAATTCTTCCTTTTATGTTAATTCTATATTTGCCCCTCTTCCTTCTATGAGCAGCTAAATCCATGATCCTGTTCTCATATTGTATTAGTTTGTTTGGAGTTTGGTTAGATATTCTCCTTTCTACCAATATTCACTTCTGAGTTCTCCTAGATGTAAATATCAATATTCAGTATCAAAGTCACAGAATCTGGAGACTGCAATGCTGTAGAGCAGTGGTTCTCAACCTTCCTAATGCCGTGACCCTTTAATACAGTTCCTCATGTTGTGGTGACCCCCAACCATAAAATTATTTTTGTTGCTACTTCATAACTGTAATTTTGCTACTGTTATGAATCGTAAAGTAAATATCTGATATGCAGGGTGTATATTCATTGTTACGAATTGAACATAATTAAAGCATAGTGATTAATCACAAAAACAATATAGCAATGCTCGATGGAGAAACTTACTCTTCCTTGCTCAAAAATGTTGGGAGGGAGGAAAGGGGAGGAAGGAAGGAGATTGAAGGGGAAAGGAAGGAGATGGAGAAGGAAGGAGATTGAAGGGGAAAGGAAGGAAGCCGCCGCCAGTGGTGGGCACCAGGAGGTGGCTCTCCTCTCCTACCTTTTGCTGAATCTCCTTCTTCCTTCCCGGCAGCCTTGACTCTGGTGCACCTTCCTGGCCAGCGGGTCCAATGGTCGGGCTGGCTGGGAATCGCAGGGGCTGGTTTCCTGTGGGCCACAGCTTGCGGGAGGGCTGGCCCACTCAGCAGAGCCTCCAGCAGGCTGCTCCCAACAGGGATCCCAGGGCTTCCCCAGGCAGCTCCACGGCCATGAGGCCCTGGCCATGCTTCTCCTAGGGGGTGGGGCAACTGGGCATAGGACCAATCAGGAGCCCTGCAGGAGGTAAGTCCGCCTGAGAGAGAGAGAGAAGGGAAGTGAAAGTGCCTCTCCCTCTCTGCAAATGGCGGAGGAGGCCATGCGGAGATGGATGCGGAGCAGTGTCTCGGTTCCTAAGACCATCGGAAATATGTGTTTTCCAATGGTCTTAGGCGACCCCTTTGAAATGGTCATTTGACCCCCAAAAGGATCGCAACCCACAGGTTGAGAACCGCTGCTGTAGAGAATTATCATTACTGGTAAACAGTGACTTTATTTATTTACTTGTTTGTTTGTTTATTTAATTTGTTTGCCACCCATCTCACCATGATTATTAGTGCTTTCAAAAGTACACAGGCTTCTTGAAAAACAAATTGGAAGAGTAAAAAAGTATGGAATATATGAGATGTTCCAATCCAATTACGTGAATAATAATTTTCTTTCATTTGTTTTTTTTTCTTCTGATGTACTTCTTTTCTTTGTTATCTGAGTTTGTACTCAATACATTTTTGCTTCACTAAACCTTTGTCTGATATCTGTTTTAACCCTGATTACTAGATTAATATTGCTTCCATGTTTGGCAGTAACATAATAGGTGATCTAAGTCTTAGTATCATTTCAAAATTTATTTCAAGGCTAATCTTTCATGTTGTCAGTGACTCTTAATATTTACTTTTATGAGTTTTTATGAGTGGAAGGGAGTTCAGAACAATGCTCTCATAAATTGCTGAAAATTTAGTTCCAGTAAAACATGAATAAAAATAATGAAACTTATACATGAACACCCTGCTGTTTACAACATCCTATTGTCACTTGATTAAAGTCAGGAATTTATGGAGGACATGATTTGTTTACAGATGAGCACTGCAAAACATTCAGATTCTTTGCCTTTAATCAACATCATTCATTTCTGATCATCCCACTGAAATATGATGTAATGTGTCATACAAAAAATAAATAAACAACAAAATAGGATAAAGCATCAATAATAATAACTTAAAATTCTAAAATAAAATAATACCAAACAAAATTAGCAATAATAAATGGTGGTATAGGTATAGCATCCTTCAAAGCTCTCAAAATAATTGAGACAATCAATATCAGGATACCAATCTAATTTGCAGGGGTGGCTGTTTCATTGTAAAAGTGCCTACACTTGAAACAACAGTACCTGCAAGCTGTAGCCTCCTCATCTTATAAAATGTGATTCAAGACCATTGCTGTCCTCTCATTCAAAATGGTGACTAAGGCCCCAATTGAAACATACATCAGAGCCGCAGGAAAAGCCCATGTTTCCTCCATCAGATGCCTGAGGTGGTCAAACTGAACCCATACAGATAGGAACCGGGACTAATTTCTCAATATTATGTCATTACCAATGGTAATATTTCCCAATCCCAGATGATATTACTATTGCACTGAGAGAGAGAAAAGGCTAGAATGTGGATTTGATTCTTTGATACTGCCCTCAGTAATTTAGGTCAGGATTATAATAAAATAAAATAAATAAATAAATAAAAAATTACTATAGTAGCCATGAATTCCCAAGCTGTCTCCAACTTTGCGTCCTAAGAGAGCAGGCTGAAATTCCCAAAAACCATAAGACTGGGACAGTCCACTCTGCCATAACATCAAACAGAACAGATAGACAGCCTGCTGCACAAAAGGGAGGTTGAGTAGTAGTAACAGTAACATCTGATCCTGAGCAACAGCCCTACAAATTGGGTTTCACTCCTGGTTACCTGCAGATTAGTATTTCTTAACATTTTCAAAAATATCTTGAATAATTATAGCCACTTCCCTAATCCTACCCTAGGTTTATATCATATGTAATGCCATGGTCAATACACAGATAGGCTCATTTCAGAGAGGGGAACTACCTCTCCCTGCCCAATCAGATCTTGATTAAACATAACAAGTTGGCCCTTTATCCACCAACTTCAGATGAATTAATCTTTCTTATAAACCAATCTGGCATTAAGTAACAACACACACTGTCCAAACTTCTATCGCTTAATGACTAGGCAGTAACAGAGCATTAGAAAACAGCAAAGGCACAAAACACTAAGGCTTGTTCGATGACACCTCTCACCATGTCTTCTATCATAACATCTTTTGCTCATCACCACCATGTTTGTGAGAGACTGCAAGCTTCCCAATAGCCTCCCTCAACTCTGATGTTTAGTTGGCACCAGCCCCAATAGGTTTTAGAAAGGTTCTGAAACATGTTTTCTTCTCCAGGAATTAGACCAGTATAATAAATGAGTCTGTCTTTGGAAGATGAAATAGTTGTTAATGGACTCCAGTATTCTCTTATTGCATTGATTATTTGTTTTGCTTTTGTTATTTTTTAATTTAATTTTAATTTGGTTTTCTGACACAGTAATGTCAGTTGGGCAGTCAAATACATCTTATAAATAAATAAATATATAAAATAAACTGATGATACTATAACTGTTCAGAACAAATTATGTTTTTGATTAAGACATTTTTGGAATTTCATTTCATTTATAATCCTATAAATCCTTTTGAAAATTCATTTTTTGGGGGAAGTGGAATTGCTATAATGGCAGCACTTATTTTTAAGTATGTACAGTGATTTAGTGAAAAAAAGGTTTAAACTATATGTTCCTTGTGCTTTCAGAAAAGGATTCTATCTGCACTATTGTTATTCTTCAGTATTTACAAAATACTCTCAAATTGTTTTGCCCTTCAACAATATATTTTTCACACAATTATGATAAGACTTAAAGTGTTGCTTAGTTAGGTTTTGTAATTCATAGATATGCATTTTTATATAGCAGGATTTTTATGTTAACAGATTTTTGATGCATGGTTTTGATCACCCTTACAGGAAAGGATACTTTATCTTCATGATAATTAAGAGAAAGCCCAATGCTTTATCTTAATGGAAAAAGAAAATAAACATAATATTGATTTAGAATTTCAAATACTATTGGAGACAGGCAATGGAATGGTTGTAATTCACTCCTTGCTGATGGAAAAAGGAACGTATTCTTATTGATGGTCCAATAGAGAATCTAGTTGACAGAGTGTCCTGTGATACAGGAAAAAGTAATGAAATGAAAGTATGGATTAGTGTAAATTATTGAGCCATGAATAATTGGGTGTACCTGTCACATCCAAAAAATTGAGTGTGTTAGTCAACAGAAGTGTGATTTTTCATCTATTGTATGAAGTTTAAAAGTTAGAATTACTTAAAAGTGGGTTTTCTTAGTTAAGACTTTGATTTTTAAATTTCAATCATGTTTCCTGTGTCAGTAGAAAATTGCATTATTAGATAGAAATAAGATAGTCATTGAGACTCAAGGTACAGAGTCAAGCAGAAGCCAGATAGTAGGATGTGAAAATGTCAAGTGAAGGGTAATATAAAAGAAATAAATGTAAATATAAAATAAATAAATCTGGAATCAGCCTTCAGGTCTTGATTAAGACAGTTGGATGGAGTTTTAGATTTGTTATTCTGCTTTATGCAGAATACAGAATAATTGAGCTGGAAGGGACTTTAGATATCTTCTAGTCAAGCAGGAGACTCTCTACCATTTCAGATACAGTAGGTGGGTTGTCCAGTCTCTTCTTAAAAACCTTCAGTTTTGAAGCACCCAAAATTTCTGAAAACAAGCTGTTTCACTAGTTAATTTTCCTCCTTAGTTCTAGGTTAATGCTCTCCTTGATTATTTTCCATCCATTATTTCTTGTCTTGCCTTCTGGTGCTTTGGAAAATAAGTTAATGTCCTCTTCTTTGTGGCAGCCCCTCAATTACTGGAATACTGCTATCATGTCATCCCTTGTCCTTCCATACTGGCCATATCCAGTTCATGCAATTGTTCTTCATACATTTATGAAGAATCGTCTTAATTGCTCTACTTTACACTTTTTCCAAAGTCTTAACGTCTTTTTTGTAATGTGGTGACCAATACTGGGTGCAGTATTCCAGTAAGAATTTATAAAGCGGTACTAATACTTCATTGATTTTGATTCTATGCCTCTGTTTATAAAACCAAGGATGGTATTTGATTTTTTGGCTGCTGCCGCACACTACTAGCTCATTTTTGAATGGTTGTTCACTAGGACTCTGAGGTCCCACTCACAGTTATTGTTTTTGAGCCAGGTTTCACCTAATCTGAACTTGTACCTTTGGTTTTTCCTGCCTAGATGTAAAACCTTGCTTTTTGGTAATTGCTTTGTTGCTGATCTAAAATTGAGGACTTTTCCTGCCTATGCAAATGTAATTTATTATTAACAACTGTTTACAAACCTTTTCTATCTCCTATATAATTCTTTGCAAATCTATATTCAGAGCTATATTTGGTTGGTTGTTGGGTGCCCAGTTTTAGGGTATTTTAATAAAGTAGCTTTGTTTCTAATCTCCATTACTTTGGTTCATATTACAATAGATTGCTTTTTTCTAGAACAATTGTATGTTCTCCTTGAAAGATTTTCTCATGAAATTGGAACTTTTATATTTATTGCACACAAGATGTCAGAAAGAATAGATAGTTTTGTGCATGAATATGTATAGCAATATCAGCCAGCATAAAAAATCTTTCTGAAAGTGCCAGTATATAAGTTTATAATAAAATAATATATATATTAGGTATATCCTGAGATACATGGAATGTCCAGCTTCAAAGACTTCTTGAAAATGGTTTTTATAGTTACTAGGACAACATTTTCCCATAAAGTTATATGTGATTGCAATGCTTATATACTTAGTTAGATAGATACAATTGTATTCTTTCATGCTGTAATTAGATAATAGTGGGCTGGATTCTACATATACACTATGAATAAGAAAAAGAAAAAAGCCAGAAGTAGCAACCCATCCCCTCCAAATCATTATTAAGAATGAATATCTTTATTATGATAACGTCCAATACAATAAGTAAGTTTTTGAGCACAGGAGTTCTGTCTTAAATGGAGTGCGGGAATAGAAGGCAAATTTGCATAATAGTTCTTAAGATATATATAAAAATAATGTAGTATGTTAGCCATATTACATTAAAGGTTCTTCCAAAGGTTGATGGAAAAAGCAAGGGAAATAATGAAGGGTAACATAAATAGGTTAGATGGGTGCTCCCACCCAAATACTTTCCAGCTATTCCATATAATATCTTACCTTAGGCTTTTATGGGGCTCCAAGGACAACAGCAACACTAAAAATTAAGACATTCAAATATGCTTTTAGTTAGTGACCTCCCAATTTAAAAATGTAACAATGTTACATTGCACCCATGAGGATTTCCCTGAAATGTTTTGAAATAATGTCCCAAAATGGAGCAGAATTTACAAGCTGGTTATATATATTATCTCCTGCATGTATCCATTGTCCCTGAAAGATATTTTTGGGAAGAGTGTCATTACAAATTCAAGAGATTTTAGATTATCTTAATTATGCTTTTCTAATTGGGTCTTGCTTTCTAACCTGCTATCTGACAAAACTAATCAGAGGAATATTATGCTGTTTTGTAATTGTTATTAATTTTTTTAACCTGCTTGAATAAAAATTGTTCTGTGTATTAATGTGCTGTCCATGTCTTACGATATAGGCAATTTCATGGCTTACATTGATCTTCTTCAATAGATACTTATGAAATACATCCAAAGTTATGCTACCTTTGGCCATTTGATTTGTGATTCCATCATCAATATTTGATTCATGAGACAACACATTTTCCAAGTATGTGAATATATCCCCCAGCTGGTCTCCCATAGTAATTTGTGGTGGAACATAAATCTTTACCTGAGTTGTTTGATATAAAACTTCTCTTTTTCAGGCTAATGATTAGCTCAAGAGAAAAGTGTACATGCTGCTGAAAAATGATCCCTCACTACTTATATATATCTCTTGAAAATTACCTACTGAGTCACAACATCTGCAAACATTTCTGCAAGCACTTGAAACCACCACTGTATGGTTTTAGAACAGGAACCAGTAATATATAACTTGATGTAGCATTCAGTTCACAGTACCTATATGAAAAATACGAAAGTAACCACATCACTGAAATTTGGTGGCAAAGATAATAATTTTCAGATATGTGATTTCTCTCCCATTGTGTTCTCTCTTTATCGTATGGGTCAATGGGTCCTATGAAATTCACTTAAATTCTTTGCCTTCCAAACATTGGAAAATAAGGCTGAAAATGTCAGCTCTGTCTATTCCAATTAGGTTATCGTACAATCATGTACTTCCTCTGCAGCCCTTAGAGGATTAAAAAAAGATCCTTCCCCAAAAGTGACTTGTCCCTGATTTGGACCACTGTGATATTATCAGGTCACTTCACAGAAAATAGAATAAAAATGTAGGTGTTGGAAGATATCATGAAAATCATCTAATCCACTGCAAGAATCTATTGCTAGATATCAAAAGATGCCTCTCCATCCTCTGTTTAAATAATAATGAACGAATGCATAATTTCCTAAAGCCATCAGTTGTTCTCGCTGATAAACTGCTCCTATCATTTGCTGATCTTTTTTCCTGGTAGCAATTGAAATCTTCTTCATTGTAATTCAAATAAATCATTTCTTGTTCTGTGCCCTAAAACAACTCTTAGCAATTCTGTCCTATATTTTTCACGACAGTCCTTCAGATTTCTGAAGACAGTTATCACATATTCTTGCAATCTACTGTTCTTCAGGCTAAATGTACCCAGTGCTTCTAAGTCTTTTTTTTATTTCTAGGTTTTTGTTTATCTTGATTCATTTTCCTTGGATTGCAGATCACTCAAAGTGGTGAATGCATCCCAGAAATAAAATGACAGATTGCACTGGGTCACACAGCAATGATGAACATGAGCTGAATATGGAAAACCAAGGACATCAGCTTGGCAACCAAATGTAGGTTAGTCCATTCTGTTATGTTCCCTTTAGCTACTTATTGTGAAAGTTGGACCTTTAAAAAGCAAGATAGGGGGGAAATAATTTTGCTTGAGCTGTGGTGCTGTAGAAAGCTTGTGAGTATTCCTTGGCCAGCAAAGGTGACCAACAAGCAAGTATTGGAGCACATAACAGCGGACAGGTCACTAGAAGGCAAGATCACAAAACTTTATCTCACTTATTTTGGCCATGTCATGTGCGGGAATGCACTGGAGAAACAATTATGCTTGGAAGAGTTAGTGGTAAAAAGAAACCAGGCTTCCAAAGGACAAGATGGCTGCACACCATCAAAGCTGATACTAGCTAAAACATAGAACAACTCAAAGAAGTAGTGCAAGATAGGAAAATGTGGAGTGACCTGGTCCATAGAATCACCAAGAATTGGAATGGATAACATCATCATAACTGTTATCAATGGGGCTGACATTTTCAGCCTTATTTTTCTGATTTGTTAATTAGAAAATCCTTCCTAAAATGTGTTGTTCAACAATGGGTTTACAGTTGTCTCACACTGTTCAGTTATATTCAGGTTGTGATCTGCCAATCTAGCAGATCCTTTTTGTATGTACTGGTGCATAGCATAGTCCCATCCATCCAATACTATGACTTTACTTTTTCATATCCAAAAAAAGGAATTAAAATTTGTCCCTATTGAAATTCATCCTCCATATTTCTGCTCATTATTGTTATTTTCTTTTCTTTTTAATTTTAGTAGTATCCTGTTGCTAACATTGTGTTAGCTGTAGATAATTATATTTTAAATCTCTCATCCAGGTCATTTATAAATAGTTTGAATAGCATGATGCCTAAAATGGAGATATACGTATGCTACTTCAGCCTTTTCTCCAGCCTGATATAGACATTGCCTGACATTTGTCTGACCATGATGATACATTTCACTATTTTGAGGCAGGAAAGATGAAAGCTACATGCTTAGAATATATTTTTTAAAAAAGAAAAACAGAAGCCTCCTTTGAAGCTATGGGGAAACCTGTCCCACATATTATGGTTTTCAAAACAAAACAAAACATAGCCATCAGAAAACTATTATTCCACTTACAAGCCAGCAGCTATATCTGCATATGTTCCAAATCTGCTCAAAGAATTAAACAAATGGGAGTGCAATGCTTGATTTATTTCTTCAAGTTACTATTTGCTAATTAGCGGTGCTTTTTTGTTAAAAAAAAAAAAGCGCCAGAACTCACACATGTCATACAACCCGCCTTGCCTACCCTACAAGGTTCCATCCAAAAAAGGTGCTGGAACTCCATTCTGGGCGTTCTATGACAAAAAAAGCCCTGCTAATTAGTATTATATAGTTTGTGAAGTTTCCATGTATTCCAGCATCTTTCTGATCATCCTTATTCCCAGTGGGTATATTTTTTTTCTCATAAGTAAAAATTTGTATGTTGTGAATACATCTTTCTTGAACAGGATAATGGCTCCTCATTTTTCTGCAACTTACCTAACTTTTTCCAATAATGTTCACACATGGTAATGAATAAGTGTCAATGAAATTAAATTTATTTATTTATTTATTTATTTATTAATTAGACTTATAAGCCGCTCTTCTCCAGGGGACCCAGAGCGGCTTACAACATAGATAAATAACAATCGCATTTAATAAGTCTAATATAAATTAAATTAAGATGATCATAAAGTTAAAACCATACCCCAAATTTTTTAATAAAAAACATTCATCCAACATTCAACACCAATCATTCCCAGATCTGCCGACACAAATAAGTTTTTAATTCTTTTCGGAAGGCCAGAAGAGTGGGAGCGGTCCGAATCCCCGGAGGGAGCTGATTCCAGAGGGTAGGGGCCGCAACAGAGAAGGCCCTTCTCCTGGGGCCCGCCAGCCTACATTGACTGGTCGACGGGACCCGGAGAAGACCAACTCTGTGCTCTCTGACCGGTCGTGATGAGGTATGAGGCAAAAGACGGTCCTGCAAGTAACCTGGTCCTAGGCCATGTAGGGCTTTATAGGTAATAACCAACACTTTGAATTGCGAGCGGAGACTAATAGGTAGCCAGTGCAGCTCGCGGAGCGTTGGTGAAATGTGGGCATACCGAGGTAAGCCCACGATTGCTCGCGCGGCTGCATTCTGGACTAATTGAAGTCTCCGAACACTCTTCAAGGGTAGCCCCATGTAGAGAGCATTGCAGTAGTCGATCCTCGAGGTGATAAGGGCATGAAATGAAGTATGTGTTCCAATGTTTTAATTGTATATTAAGTGAGAGTGAATAAAAGTGTGGAGATATTATTTTGAAGTTAAAAAAGACTGATTTTTTGCATTTGAATTGGGGATGCTATTTAATGCCTGTTTTTCGCTCAAAAATTTGAAACTGACTTCTGACTTTCAAAACTGGTTTACTGGTGACTGTCTTCTATTTGAAATAGGATGGGATGGGGAGAGTGACTTTATCCACTTAGATCTATTAGGGCTATGATGCCTCTCATATCTTCCCACTCCCACTCTAAGTTGTTCAAATTGAAATTTATCTTAATGCTAAAAGAGATATTCTATTCATCCTTTAAAGGTGAAACAAATACCTTGATCAATCTTGGATATCAGATTTCACTTGTTTCAAACAACACTTACAAGAAACAACACTTATGATCAATAATCAGAATTTGCCACCCAGGCTTAGAAACTCAGAAGCAAGAAATCAGACATTAACAAAACTGTGACACATTGCAGACATTTAGATCAAAGATGTATAACAATAAATTGAATACAGCTTTTCACACTTCTTTCTGTAAATATATTACCTTATTTCCAACATTGGAAATATGATTTGTTGTCTGCCTTTGAGCCAATGTCTTGAATTGTTGAGATGTTTTAATGAGGTGCTTTTTCTGCATCATTAGCTGACATGATAAAGAAAAAAAAACACCCTTTTATTTTGCAGATAATAAAAGTATAAATATAACCTTTAGACATTACATAGTATATAGAAAAGTTAGTTTTCTGTTCATCCATTTCTATGGACATTAATTTCAGTTTCAGAATTAATACAGAATGTCTGAGAATTTGTTTTCAATTAAATAAGAATCACATAACTTTAGTGATGGGATTGAACATGTGCAGTTACAATCTTCCAATCTACATTCTTTCAAATGTAAGTAAACATATTCACATGAGTAAGACCACCACATTTCTAGCAAGATTGCTTTATGTCCAATTTACCTTAATCTAGAAGATGGTAGTACCCAGTGATGTTTGCTTTTCTTGAAAATAACTGGAAACAGTCTTAACTTGGAAAGTTGTTTTTTTTAAAAAAAAATCTGTAAGAAAGTCATCACAAACCATCGCCACATTATTGGCATTAAATTAAATTGAAAGTCCATATCATCATCATCACAAAATATGCTCAATATGAATTTTTACCTTACTGTCTTTCCTAATCTGTGCTGTGAATTGTGCAGTTTCTAGTTTAGGGCACTAGATTAAGGAAGGAATTCTTATTATGCATTGGTTAGTATATTAATGCCCAAACTGGAACTGTGGTATGAACAAAAAAGGATTTAAATGCTACATTAAATTAAAAGAGAAAAAATTGAACACCAATGACATGGATGGTATGTGGATAGAGCTTCTTGCCTCTATTTTCTTGAAGGAAATTACTCAGCATGAGTGAAGGAGCAGAGACAAGACAAACAGGTAAGACAGATATTTCCTTCAACGTAACATTCTATTTATTAAATATTGACAACATGGGGAAAGTACAAGACACCTTGCAGACAAACATGTGAACTAAAGCAATTATCTGTGCATCAAGGAAATTGCTGGAAAGCTCCTCTGCAGTAGTAACCTATTTGACCTAATGAATCAGTTGTTTGTCATCCTGGATAAACTATAATGGTGAACTATAGCAAAATAGAAATATCTATAACCCCTTCAGAATGATTGTTTTTTTCATTGATGTTTACCCATAAAACTTAAATAGATCTTATGGGAAGATCTGCAGTTGACATAACAGAAATAATTCTTACCTGAGTCCTCAAATCCTATGACAACCTTCATTTCAGAAGAAAACAGTGGTTAGTCATTGCTCGTTTTGTTTCATGTGCATGACTGGATGCCATCTCAATGATAGAAAATAGTGTGTGAGGGGATGAGTATTGTGAGCCTTTCTCTTCTATAATTTTAACTTATTAATTGAATTAGCCCTCCAATGCAGAAAGATTCAGATTACAAGGGGATATTTTTTTAAATCACATATTTATATCATTAGATTTCCCTGATAAAAAATATTTTGTGGTAGAAGAAAACTCTCTTCCAATCAACTCAATTAAAATCTGGCAGAGTCCACATTTAAACAGCCAGTTTTGTACTGGTGCCTATAGTCCCTCCAAAATCCAGATCTTGAGCACGAAGTAGATAATTATCCAAGAGAATCTCCATGGTTGATTAAAGAAGCCAAAATGGGCAATACAACCACAGAGACACCCTGTTCCTTTTAAACGTGCATTGCACACAAACATAAAAAGTAAGGCTTTGATCACATTTTTTTTACCTCTGCATTCCCCGGGATGCCCGTGCCATTATCCTTATTAGTTAATCCGATACAATGTTACTCCTATGAGTTGGGAGTGATAAGTAAAATAATGCAGCCCCAATTTCCACAGCTTGCCTTCTCGAATTTAGAGTAAATGCAAGTCCTTATGGTATTGCCACTCATGTTTTCCCAGTGTTGCTTATTTATTTATTTTCAGTAGATGATATGTTTTAATCTGGAGCTCTTGGGGGTAAAAATAGCAGTCTCCTATTATTTTTACTACATCTTTGAAAAGAAATATTGATGTTGTCATTAAATTGCTTTGGCTTTTTATACATTATTTTGAATGCATGTATATTTAAAATTGAGTGATAAATGGCATGGTATAAATTTTAAAAAGTTTTATGAATAAAATTGATGGTTTTGTCCCATTCATATTTCTGGCTGATTTGAATAAATACCATCTTCAAAGAAAGAATGCAGTATGTCATACGCATTTTATATGAGAGATGGACAGCTATTTAAATTGAATAAATAATTTCTAACTGTCCAAAATGATGTCAAAATGTGGACATGTGTGTAATGGCATCATCAAAGAAAAGGCACAATTACATATTTAAATTATGATATTAGACAAAAGTCTGAAAGTCATATCATTAGCATGGTAGTATGATACTATTATGTGTCTCTTGCTGTTTGCTTCTCTTTGTTCCTTTTCTCTTTTTTAAAAAATATATTTTATTAATTTTTTACAATAACATTCTGTAATGCTTAGTAAACAGCATATTGTCTCGGTTCATATGTTTAAAAAACAATCAATAATAATTAATTTCTATAGTTCCATAATCAATATGTTAATTAGTGATATATTTCTTTGATCTTCTCTTCATCCAATAGTATTCTTCTTTTGTCAACATTTAGTAAATATCATTCTTAAGATTCAATATATATAAAGTTAAATATAAATCTTTTTCTTGTATTTATACAAATAACAGTAACATCAGCACATAGCATCTTTTTGCCATTTTATATTTCAATTCCATTCATAGTAGTTATCTTATTAATTATTTTCAAAATTCTTATTTAAACTTAGTTTCCCTTCTGTATTCAAACCATTCTTATCAGTCATAGTTTTCTCAAAGTTAGTAACCTTTAAGTATCTAACCTTTTCATTCATGTACACCATCCCAATATTTTTATATTTCATATATTATATAAATTACTATACTACTTGTATGCCTTATTTCTCTTACTGTGAGACCCTTTGTATCCATAATTTATCTATTCTTTTAACTATATTCAAACAAGCATTTAATCATATAGTACTCCCTCAGGTAGATCACATCAAATCTCTCAAATCTGATTCTAGCCTTCTTCTTTTGCCAGGTAGTTTTCCAAATTTATGTATTCAACTTGCCAGGGTTTTTTTTCCTGTATTTTTGTAAATGCTGCTGGGAATAGAAAAAACAAGTTAGGTAAGACATGCATTTTTTTTGTCTCTCAAGCTTTAATGATTGTCCTGGTTGCTTTATAGTCCATTTTGTTAGGTTTTCTTTCCAATCTTCAAGTTGATTTTGAGGTCCTGAAATATAGGATATCTTTTCCATTTCCATTGTTATAGTAAAACCTTGCAAATTTTCTTTTGTTTGTATCAATTTGTAGTTCTCTTCATCTGTAGTTTCCCTTTTTGGGTCATTGACCTCTGATTTATATTCTGTTATCTGGTCTGTTTGTTCATTCTTTTTCAACATTTTCTGATAATCTTTTACCTGTAAGTTTAAATTGGAAATGTGATCATTTATACTATCAAAGTTATTTTTAATCTTATCATGATTTGAAGTTATTGTCATTTGAATCTGTCGCAGCATTGCATACATTTCCTTCTGGAAAGTATTTGTCTTGTCTTGAAAGTATTGCTCCTGCAGATCTCTGGTGTTCTAGGCTGGGGCCTTCAAAAGAAAATATTAGATATTAGTTTCCTGCCACTTTTTGATAGGTGTGCATCATCCATTTTATCTCCCCCTTCCAGATGTTCTTTCACTGGTACCCTAATCTCTGTGTTTCCCCTTTTAAACCAACCAGTCTTAAAGTCCAAACAACCAAATTTTATAATAGTTCTTATCTTTATATATGATTTTTTATAATCCAATGTGTTTCCAATTATCAAATCACCACTGAAGGCAGTATTTTATTACATTTCTTCTGTTCAGGGGTCTTACAATTTATCTTCCAGTCAAAGTTACTGTCCAAAATGTTTGACTATCCAGTAAAATTCCCCCCTATAAGATTAGCCAGTAGTTAAAGTTTTCCTTTTTCTGCAGAGAGTTCTTGAGCTTAAAGATCACAGCTCAGTACATATTTATAATCCCAAAAGGTCAGCAGTTTTTAAAGCAAGTATAGTTCTCAATCTAAAAGGTAGCCCAATATGTTTATTTTTTTTGTTCCTAACTGTTTTCTATTTGATTGAAAGTTATTAAAGTTCAAGGAACACATTATTCTTTGTTTCTGGGCATCTTGCCAATTTCTGATTCAGTGTTGCTGTTGTTATATACTCTAATTCTCCACTAGATATCAGCAGTGGTGGGATTCAACAGGTTCGCACCACTTCGGCAGAACTGGTAGCTAATTTTTTTGTTGCCCAGGCCCAGAATGGAAGCAGCATCCACACAGAGAACTGGATGTCAGTAGTCATTTATTTTCCAAGTTTTCAAACAAAGAATTGTTTTTTTTATTTCATCAAAACTCTTTCAGATGTAAAATCTTAATGGTTATTCTTAATTTTCAGATTTGTCCAGACTATAACATTATTAATTTCATTTCTATGTATTTCTTTCCACGTGAATTTAATTCACCGCTTCCTTCTATGGAAGGGTGAGGGTATAATCCGCCCCCCTTCTCATTTTTGGAGGATTTCTTGCTTTGGAGATATTTTACAGTGAATCAATTACAAAATAGAAGAGAGAAGATCGATGTTCTCACCCAGTTCCAAGCATGCTGTTCACCGTTGTTCTGGTTTGTGCTCTTGGACTTCAGCTGCTAGTAGCTTGGGCTAGACACTGATGTGCAGCTAGCTTTTCTCCTGTCGAATTGGAAGGCTTCCCCCAGATCAAATGAATCAATCACCATCGTTCCATGATCATTGGGTGTCCCTCCTTCTTTGTCACCTCTCTGGGGCGACTTTAGATCCATTTAGGGTCTCCTGGCAGGGTGAAACCAGCTGTGGGGCATGGATCCCCACAATCCCTTGGCCGTATCACTATGGGGCAGAACCAGAAGTCCTCTCCTCATTCCTTTTCCTTGTTCTTGGGTGGAATGTCCACATTCTTATTTTCCCTGAAAAAAGCTCATTCTGTGCCTGTGCAGCAGATGCCATTTTCTTTGGAATTTAGTTGGTCAGGTGAGGTGCATTCATCTCACCTTGATGCTTTTGGCTATTTCTTAAGTAAAATACTGAAGCGAAGCACTTTGCCATACAAAGTGTAGTATTGAGACAGAGTGTGCCTACTTTATGCATACTAATACTCATCCTACTGCATGGTGATTCCAACACTATAAAGCAATCCTCATAGTCTGGGACATTTAATGTTTTTGGTCCTCTGTAACTGTGAAAAAGAATCTGTCAATTTGGCTAGATAATGAACAACTTTATCCCAAGGCGGGTCTTCTTGTGCACCTAATATCTAAACATTACAGTATAAGATAGCCTTCAGCATAAGTGAGGAAGCAAAACGAAATAAATAAACTGGGAAAAGAAACCAGCAAAAAACAAAGATGGAGTGGAGGTCATTGCCAATCTTAAAAAATAAAAGGAAACATAACGAAGGAAAAGAAAAGCAAGAAACATGATAGAAGCAAAACAAAAACCATACAAAGGAACAGAAGGTAATTTTGAAAGTAACTTAGATGTTTTGAGGTTAAGATTATTCCAGGGTAAGTTTGTTCTAAGGAAACAATGTCAGGGGGACAGAATTTTACTCAAATCTACTTATGTTATCTTCCTGATCAAGATATCTAAAACTGTAGACTTTATCAAACATTTTACCAGCTGTAGTGATCTCAAATTAGTTAAGGTATACAAAAATGTTTAATTCCTGAAATTCTGAGCTAGAAAATGAGCTTATAGGTGATGGGAATCATCTCTACCAGAGGCTCTAAACAGCTATAGACTTTAAAGTTACGCTCTCCTAAGTGGACAACTAGTTTGACTCCAGTATAAGGCAGTTTTCTATGTTAGCAAATTAATTTTTAAAGAAAATAAAACTAATTGGATTCCTCACTTTATCAGAGATAGAGCACAGAGTACCATTTCTAATAAATGAGTCCCTATTTTTGTTGAAATATAACAGGTGGAATAGCGTACTGAAAATTTATTAAAAAGAAATATTACTAAATCTGTTATATTACATAGAAAATGTAATAGGACTTCTAAATAGGAAAAGAAGTACACTCCAAAACAAAATTCTACTTCACCTATATAAGATTTAATAAATATGAAAGTCAGATTATGTTATTTATTAATAAAATTATAGCAAAACTAATATTAATGGTTGGATGCAAACTATAATTGTTTCTGGTGCAATACTAAGATTTACCAATAGATGCCCTAAGATATCTTTTAAAATAAATTATTTGCTACTGAAGAGATTGCTTAGCTTCATTTTCTGTATGTATATGTAAATATATATATTGTTTTATATCTCTAAAGTGAAATGCTGTCCATGCATACTTATTATGGCACGTGTCCCTTAAATCGGTAAAATCTACTGAATAGTGTTGTTCAATGGTGCTAGTAGGGTCATAAAGTTTTTCAGTTTCAAAATACTTGATATATTAAACAATTACATATATATTAAAGGACCTGACTTTGGCTAATATATGTGTGTGTGTGTGTGTGCCCGCGCGCGTGCGTATGTGTGTGCGTATGTGTATGTGTATATGTATATGTATATATATTATTATTATTATTAATTTTATTTCTATGCCGCCCTATTCCTGAAACTCAGGGCGGCTCACAGCATAAATAGAAATCTAACATAAAATACATATATAAAAAGAACCCCTGAGTTAAAAAACAATCGTCCAACAAACATGCACACAAACATACACTGGCTAGGGGCAAGATGCTAACTGCCCCAGGCCTGTCAGCAAAGATGTGTTTTGGGCAGTTTATGAAAGGCGGAGAGGGTGGGGGTGATACAGATCTCCGGGGGGAGTTGATTCCAGAGGGCCGGGGCCGCAACAGAGAAAGCTCTTCCCCTAGGCCCCGCCAGGCGACACTGTCTGGCTGACGGGACCTGGAGAAGGCCGACTCTGTGGGCCCTAACCGGTTGCTGGGTTTCATGGGGCAGCAGACGGTCCCGTAAGTAACATATAGGTAAGGAGATGAGTAGTGATACACATATAAGGGGAGTAGAAAAAGGATAGATACCAGCACTAAGGATACGCTCGAAAAACAGCCCAATCAACTAGGACCAGTGACGAGGTCCAGGAGCCGGGTGCAAACGCTGATCAACCCTATATAAGTCTCTCTCATTGACAAGCATTAAGCCCTGATGATGTCGGTAGTTTTCTGATGAAAGCTTGGTATTTATTAAACTTTTCTAGTTTAAATTTTTCCTGGTGTATATATATATATAGGTCTTTGGTTCTTCAGGTTTTCTCCCAGGTTAGTCTGAGTTACAGGTGGATTAGAGATGGTGAGCTGCATAGCTGTTTGGCTTCGTGTTCGTGGTCGTGCCTCATCTTCATAGTGGGTGTCAGTTTGCTTCATGTATGGATTGGAGGGGTTTAAGGTGGCTGATGTAGCTGTGGTCTGGC
Source organism: Bothrops alternatus (assembly GCA_034064705.1). Taxonomy (NCBI): domain Eukaryota; kingdom Metazoa; phylum Chordata; class Lepidosauria; order Squamata; family Viperidae; genus Bothrops; species Bothrops alternatus. The sequence continues at coordinate 6,327,692 of JARGCV010000085.1, forward strand.
TTCTGGTTTGTGGTCATGCCTCATCATCGGTGTGGGTTTGGGTTTCCTTTTTGCCTGGATGTGTGGTAGTAACTCAGACTAACCTGAGCACAACAAAGCCCCAACCCAAACAGAACACTCCCCCAGCCAATCAGAGCACCGCCAAGCCCCTAACCAATCAGAACACACCTCCACCCAATCAGAACACAGCCGAGCTCCCAGCCAATCAGTTCAAACCCCCACTGGCAGTTAAAAGGAAGAAACAGCTACAATCACACATTGTTCCTAGAAGCACGAAGCCGAAAGCACCAGCCTGAAGATGACGAATGGGACTTCATCGAAACGTCACCAAGACACTTCAAATTCTACATGGGAGAAAACCTGAAGAACCAAAGACCTACATACAAACACCCGCGAAAACCTCAGAAAACATATACCGGTATATATATATATATATATATTTGTTTTCTGAGGTTTTTGCGGGTGTTTGTATGTAGGTCTTTGGTTCTTTGGGTTTTCTCCCACATAGAATTTGAAGTGTCTTGGCGACGTTTCGACGAAGTCTCATTCGTCATCTTCAGGCTGGTGCTTTTGGCTTACATACATATACATATACATATACATATACATATACATATACATATACATATACATATACATATACATATACATATACATATACATATACATATACATATACATATACATATACATATACATATACATATACATATACATATACATATACATATACATATACATATACATATACATATACATATACATATACATATACATATACATATACATATACATATACATATACATATACATATACATATACATATACATATACATATACATATACATATATATAGGTCTCTGGTAATTCGGTAATTATACACACACACACACACACACACACACACACACACACACACACACACACACACACACACACACACACACACACACACACACACACACACACACACACACACACACATATATATATATATATATATATATATATATATATATATATATATATATATATATATATATATACAAAATGAGAAAACAAATCCAGACAATCGAGCCGAGCCAGGGGACGCCAGAGCAAGCAAGTGACAGCAAGAGCGCGGCTCCCCTCCAAGCTTCCTCCTCTTTCAGCCATGCCGGGCAGCCCCAGCTCCGAGCAAGGTGGTCTCTTCGAGCCTTGGGCGAGCAGTGGTGGTCTCTTCAAGCCTTGGACGAGCAGCGTCGCCGTTTTGGGGTGAGGGTCGCCAAGCGCCGACATACGAATTTCCAGGCGTGACGGGGGCTTCCAGGTGCACCCAGGCCGACTTCAGCTCCTCCGGCGCGAGTAGCTTCCAAAGGAGCAAGAAGCCAGGATTTGGAAGAAGCCAGGATTTGGAAGAACTTGCCCGCTGCCCTAACCGCTGCCTGCCGCCCTAACCGCCCGCCGCCCTAACCGCCAAGCTGGAAGACCAGCGGAAAGGAGAGCAGGCCAGCTGGGAGTCGGTGGAAGTGGCTGCCATTATGTCAGCAGGCTTCTCCTTTGGAGCTGGCTCATTGGCTTCCGCCATGTTGGGTTTAACAGCTATAGCTACTGTTTCTACAACTATAACTACAACTACTCCCTCTGTGGGTTTTTGTTCTGGACTTTTTAACTCAAAGCCTACCACAGGTTCTATTTTAGGAGGGTCTAATATAGGAACAGTTACAACTATTGCGGCAGGATTAATACCTGGCACGCCTGTTTTTATTACTACTTCCACTACGGGCCTTAGTTTGGGTCTTAGTAAACTTGCTGGATTAGCTACCCCATTTGTTCCAGCTTTTACTCCAGTTTTTACTCATACTTTTTTCTGGACTTCCATTATTTTCTGCCCTTACTTCTGTTCCAGCAGCTGGTTCTTCTGGCTTTATATTAAATTTGGGAGGTACCACCGCTCCAGCTATAATAACTACAATTGCATATATAGGACTTTCTCTGAGGGGAGCTTAGGAGGAATATAGTTCCTAAATGCAAGCACAATTACAGCAGGGCTTGGATATAATGTTTAATTTTTATGTAAATTTTAATTACTAATGTTTTAATATTGTTTAATTTATTTTCTGATTAGGTTTTTTAGTTGATTAAACTTTGGTGGGTCAGAGATGTGTGCATGGGATGAGGTTATGTATGAGGAATGTGTGATAGATGAATGGACAGGCCTGCCGAGCTTGAGGGAGGCTGGGGACTGGGTGGATGCGGACTCTGGAGTCACTGAGGGTTGGAGTATACCCGTCATTCAGGGAAGAGGCAGATATGGTGGGAGCAGGAGGGTAGGCCGCACTCAGGGAACTCGGTCCTGCTGTCTCGTAGCAATTCCTTGTTCTGGCCCTTCTGAAAAATCTAGCTCACCCCATGATCCTGGTGATGAGCGTAGCTCGGGCCCTGGGCTCAGACTGTTGCTGCTCAATGCCAGGTCGGTTAATAATAAGGCCCCCCTCATTCATGATCTTCTCATGGATGAGGACACCAACCTGGCGTGTATGACTGAGACCTGGTTGGGTCCTGAGGGGGGAGTTCCCCTCTCGGGTATGTGCCCACCAGGTTATCAGGTATGGCACCAGCCGCGACCCCAGGGAAGGGGGGGAGGAGTGGCTGTTTTGGCCCGGGAGAACCTCAGTTACGTAGACTCACTGTTTCTGAAATTCCGGGTTGCGAGTCCATCTTTATGACGCTGGACCTAGGGGTTCAGGTGGGCTTATTATTGACATACCTGCCTCCCAGCTGTGTGACATCAGCCCTGTCTGTGCTACTTGCAGAGATTGCTGGGCTGGCGGTGGAGTTCCCCAGGCTTATAGTCTTGGGGGACTTTAATCTGCTGTCGCTTGGTGTGTCCTCGGGGTTGGCACAGGAGTTCATGGCCACCATGACAACCATGGACCTGACCCAAGTAGTGCAGGGAGCGACGCATGAGGGTGGGCACACCCCGGATATGATTTTCCTTTCGGAGCAGTTGGGTAATGATCTGGCTTTAAGGGGCTTAGATGTCATGCCTTTGTCATGGACCGATCATTTTCTGCTACGACTGAATTTTAGGGCCCCAATCCTTCCCGGCAGGGAGGCGGAACCGATTAGGTGGTTCCACCCCAGATGCCTGATGGATCCAATTGGTTTTCAGATGGCGCTTGGGGAATTACCGAGCTCGTTCATTCACAATTCGGCGGAGTCCCTGGTAGTGGCATGGAATACGGCCGCGAAGGGGGCTATTGACCAGATTGTGCCTCTGCGACCTCTCCGTGGTGCTGGCCCCAGGAGGTCTCCTTGGTTTACTGAGGAGCTCAGGGGGATGAAGCGCCATAAGAGACGTCTAGAGAAGCGATGGAGACGAAGTAGGTCCAGATCTGATCGAACCAGATTGAGCTCATTTATTAGAGCCTATTTGAAGGCGATTAAGGCGGCAAGATCTTTGTATCTTTCCGCCTTGATCGCGTCTCCGGAATCTCGCCCGGCCACCTTGTTTAGGGTGACCCAGTCCCTCCTTAACCCGAGTGGTCCGGGGCCTCCCTTGCAGGGTAGTGCCGAGGATTTTAACAACTGTTTCGCAGACAAAGTAGCTCAGATCCGGGCCGACCTAGACTCCAATTGTGAAGCAGAGTCGACTGATAACGATTCAGTCGAGGGGCATGTTCTTGTCCGATTATCTGGGGCAAGTTTGAGGCTGTTACGCCTGATGAAGTGGACAGGGCAATTGGAGCTGTGAGTTCCGCCACCTGTTTGTTGGACCCGTGTCCCTCCTGGCTGGTTTTTGCCAGCAGGGAGGTGATGCGTACCTGGATCCAGGAGATTGTCAACGCTTCTTTGAGGGAGGGATCCTTCCCGGCTCCCTTAAAGGAGGCACTTGTGCGCCCCCTCATCAAGAAGCCTTCCCTGGATCCAGCAATTCTGACTAACTATTGTCCAGTCTCCAACCTCCCCTTTGTGGTGAAGGTTGTTGAGAAGGTGGTGGCACTCCAGCTCCAGTGGTCTCTGGAGGAAGCCGATTATCTGGGGCCTCTGCAGTCTGGGTTCAGGCCCGGCTACAGCACCGAAACTGCTTTGGTCGCTCTGATGGATGATCTCTGGCGGGCCCGGGATAGAGGCCAGTCCTCTCTCCTGGTGCTTCTTGACCTCTCAGTGGCATTCGATACCATCGACCATGGTATCCTTCTGCGCCGGCTGGAGGGATTGGGAATTGGGGGCACTGTGCTACAGTGGTTCTCCTCCTATCTTTCTGGTCGGTCGCAGTCGGTGTTTGTGGGGGGTCAGAGGTCCACCTCTAGGTTACTCCCATGTGGGGTGACTCAGGGGTCAGTTCTCTCCCCCCTACTTTTCAACATTTACATGAAGCCACTGGGAGAGATCATCCATCGGCATGGAGTGAGATACCATCAGTACGCTGATGATACTCAGCTGTACATTTCCACTCCTGGCCAAATCAGTGAAGCGGTTGAGGTGATGTGCCGGTGTCTGGAGGCTGTGAGGGTCTGGATGGGCATTAACAGATTAAGGCTCAACTCTGACAAGATAGAGTGGCTGTGGGTTATGTCTCCCAAGGACACTTCAATCTGTCCTTCCATTACCCTGGGGGGTGAATCTATATACCCCTCGGAGAAGGTTCGCAACTTGGGTGTCCTCCTCAATCCACAGCTGACATTGGAACATCATTTATCGGCTGTGGCGAGGGGGGCATTTTCCCAGGTTCGCCTGGTGCACCAGTTGCGTCCTTATTTGGATCGGGAGTCTCTCCTCACAGTCACACATGCTCTTGTCACCTCGAGGATCGACTACTGCAATGCTCTCTACATGGGGCTGCCCTTGAAGAGTGTTCGGAGACTACAATTAGTGCAAAATGCAGCTGCGCGAGCAATTGTGGGCCTTCCACGTTGTGCCCACATTTCGTCAACCCTCCGCATGCTGCATTGGTTGCCTATTGGTCTCTGAGAGCAATTCAAGGTGTTGGTCATTACCTATAAAGCCCTATATGGCTCTGGACCAGGATACTTACGGGACCGTCTTCTGCCACATACGTCCCTATGACCGGTGAGAGCGCACAGGGTCGGCCTCCTCTGGGTCCCGTCAGCGAAACAATGTTGTTTGGCAGGTCCTAGGTGGAGGGCCTTCTCTGTTGTGGCACCCACCCTCTGGAACCAACTGCCCCTTGAAGTCCGCGTTTCTCCCACTCTCCCGGCCTTCCAAAAGAACCTTAAAACTTATCTTTGCCGGCAGGCCTGGGGATGATTGTGGGTTGTTGTTCGAAAGTTGTACGTGTGTTGGGTATCTATTTTTAATATTTTGATGTTTTGTATATGTTGTGAGCCGCTCCGAGTCTCCGGAGAGGAGCGGCATACAAATCAAATAAATAAATAAATAAATAAATAAATAAATAAATATGCTGACTCTGTAAACCACTTAGAGAGGACTATAAGCACTAGGAGGTGATATATTAGTCTAAGTGCTATTGCTATTGCTACACACACACAAGCACACACACACAAATACCTTTCCCTTGTATCACAACCTTAATGTTCAATTATAACAGTCTAAAATATAGTATAGAATTTATGTATTTATCATTTAAACTAGTTTTAAAGCCATAGGATCAATAGTGACAATAGGCAGTTGTACAGGATATATTGTGGTTAGATAACATCATTCCTAGATTTACTTCAATTTGTAATAAAACTTCATATCATTCTTTATAATGCCTTGGTAAGACTACACTTGGAATATTGCTTCCAGTTTTGATCACCACAATATAAAAAAAATGTTCAGACTCTAGAAGGAATGCAGAAAAGAGCAACAAAGATGTTTCAGGGACTGGAAGCTAAAACACATGAAGAACGGTTGCAGGAATTGGGCTTGTCTAGTTTAATGAAAAGAAGGACTAGGGGGTGACATGATAGAGGTGTTTCGATATCTGAGGGACTGCCACGAAGAAGAGGGAGTCAACCTATTCTCCAAAGCATCTGAAGGCAGAACAAGAAGCAATGGATGGAAACTAATCAAGGAGAGAAGCCACCTAGAACTAAGGAAAAAAACCTGAAAGAATAATTAATCAGTGGAATGGCTTGCCTCCAGAAGTTGTGAGTGCTCCAACACTAGAGAGATTGAACAGCCATCTGTCTTAAATGGTATAGGGCAGGGATAGGCAACCTCGGCTCTTTTATAACTCATGGACTTCAACTCCCAGAATTCCTGAGTCAGCTATGCTAAGTCAGCTAGCATGAGCAGGGGTTGGACTAGAAGACTTCCAAGATCCCTTTCAACTTTGTTATTCTATAATGGTTTCTCAATTTGATGACCTCCATATATCTTTGCAAACACTTTGCCAACATAACAAGCTACCTAAGCAGCTTAACTAATTAAATGCCATCCCATTTAGTTTTGCTTCTCATTCAAGAGGCTTCTTCAATTCTGAAACGTCTTGGATAAGAAGTGAAATGTTTTCAAGGAAAAAACCAAGAAAGTCCAATTGCCTTTTGAAAAGCATTTTTGGCACAATCATAATCTGGATGATTGAGAATCTCCACTGATAATTAAATGCTGCTTTTGAGAATATTCACTGAGTGAAATTATTATGGTAGAAAGGAGGAGTGTCTATTACTGTACCAGAGCTCTCATTAGTCACAAACACAAAACTGATTATACGTAGTCCTCGACTTACCATTGAGCCCAAAGTTTCTGATGCTAAGTGAGACAGTTGTTAAATAAATATGCACCATTTTACGAACTTCCTTGCCACAATTGTTAAGTCAGTCACTAAGTTAGTAATATGGTTAAGTGAATCTGGCCTCCCCATTGACTTTGCTTATCAGAAGGTTGCAAAAGGGGATCACTTGACCCCAGGGCGCTGCAATGGTCCTAAATATGAAGCAGTTACCAAGCATCCAAATTCTGATCACGTGACCATGGGACTGTTGCAATGATTATAAGTGAGAAAAATCACCATATCATTTTTTGCAGTGCTGTTGTAATTTTAAACGGTCATTAAATGAACGGTTTCTGACACATTAACAGAATTTTTTAAAAAGCTGGACAGTTTATACAATTAATGCTGCTCTATAGAAATCATAGTAGATCGAGTGAACTGAACACAGCCTTTTCTTATAATTCAAGTTAGGCATGTTTACCACAAAGTAACCTATTTTACATAATTTATTATACCAAACTAAAATAATAGTATGTCAGTGTGTAAGAATTCATAGCAATGAACCAGCCAATGGGAACTGTTTAACTGAGACACAGGATTGGCTGTGAGAAGCATGTGAGCCAGCCTAGGTCTGGGCGTGGTTTAGTCTCTCCCTGTGTCCTGACCTGCTGATTTAGTTGCTGTTATTCTCTACCATGTTGCCAAGAACTTAATGAAACTGTATGTATCATGTTTATATATTTTTTATAGATAAAGTTTTTCTAAACTATGCCTCCTACCTATTTTGAATGTGTGCTTATTTTTTGGACTTATTTTTGTGCTGGAAAGCTGTAAAACTCTAACATAGTATACTTCCAACAGTATTACCTGTATAATGTAATATTAAAATTAATAATCAAAAGATGAAAAAGCATGAAATTCTTATCTATGAAATTAGATAAGAATATTTTTTACAAATTTGTCCAAAAGTCCTCTTTGCCTTTTTCAAAGAAAAAAAAATCAGATATTGAAAAACTGTAGATATTTGCAAACCATTGCAAATATAGATTTACCACCCAGTGTTCAATAATACTTTTCATTATTTCACTGCAATGCCCCCAAAGTGAACAATTCTTGATATTGTGCTAAATTGTAAATGTAGGAAATACAGCAAAAGTATCTAAAATATATATTTTAAAATATGTATTTTAACAGGCAGTGATTAATCCAAAGTCACATTAACAATCATGTTGATTTCTGCCAAAATTGTTAATAATAGAGCAAGTCCAAATACATGACTTAATGTTCCAACATCTGGAGTTCACCTTCAACACCAAAGCAGTTGTAACTAATTTTTATGAAATATTCTCTGGAGATACACAGAAATTTAGTTACAAAAGCATTTATTGTTTGTTTTTATATTAACCACATTTTAAGAGAAATATAAATGAATTTTACATTCATTAAAATAATATTCCACTGATTTTTTTAAGACAGGACATTCAAGCTCATTATTTCAGAGATCATATAAATAATTAATATACCTTTCTCCAATTTATTTTATTGTATAAAATTAGGTTACTAATTCCCAAAAAATCTCCAATTATAGTAAAATTTGCAAAACAAGAATATTACTAGGTGTAAATAGTGCAATAACATGTGCTTGAGTTAAACAAGATATTAATCTTGTAGAAATCTAATTTTACAAAAGTTTTAAAAGCAACTTTATTACAACTTCAGGTGAGTAGATCTAAAATAATAATATTATGAGGGACCAATTACCCCAAAATCGATTGATCTAATAATTTTGAAACTTGAGATGTTTTGTGATACAATCTCTCTCAAAACAGAGAGGGAAAATTAAAGTACATTTTTCATTTTTCATTAGATAAAGGGTATTTAAGCATATAAAATGGCTTTGGCTGAAAAATAACACAGTAACTAAGTGTTTAAATGAACCTTTATTTTAAAGATTAGTTTATTCACATTTCATCTCCCTGTTTTAATTATGTAAACAAAATAATTCCTAATAGGCTGTGTCCATCAATAAATAAGGCAACTGCTACACATAGACCTCAGCTATCTTAGCATTCTGAGATCTCACAGTTCAGTGGCAAATTGTCAAATTTTGCAGTATGATTTCAGGACTTTTTTGGAATTACAGAGGGATTGAGAGTGAGAATAGAATCAATTTGATTCTCAAAGACTTCTAATTCTTACTTTAATTGTTAAAATTTCTCCAAAAGAAACCCAAAACTTGGGCTCAAAATCTTTGCTCATGTGTTTTGGTTAATACCACTAACTATGCTCCTACATTTTTTCAGATAATAGCGACGTTGCCAAGACACTTCCAATTTTACGCGGGAGAAAACCGGAATAACCAAAGACCTACATAATTATATATATATATATATATAATTTTCTTGAAATTTGTTTGTTTCATTCTATAAGCTTACAAATATATAGGTTTTTTCTGTTGCTTTTTCTGTTAATATTTTTGATCATTACAGAGTTAAATTAAAAAAGAGAAAGAGAGCTTATAATATAAGATATGAAGGGAAATACACTATTAAATAGTTCTCTATAAGGATTTCTCTTGGAACTAATTTATCAGGGAAACAGGTTTAGTTACGCTCTGATATTTTATTTTTGCTCTATATGTAAGATTTGGGTTGGGACCAGAGAACCTTGGGTTCATGTCCACCCAGTTCGTTGGTAACTTTGTAATAATCACAAATTCTTAGTTTATGTTACTGTACCTCAATAGGCCTGTGGTTTGTAAGAAAAAATAAGGAGAACTCACTTGTGTAAATCCCTGAACACCAAGAAGAAAGCTGTGATATTGATATAATGCTAAACAAATAAATAATGTGATTTCTTCCACCTGCAGTCTAAAGTCATAAAATACTGAAAGGATTCATCACATGCATATATCAAACAGTATAGCTTTCAGTTGAAATTTCTGTTTATACTCCATAGAATCAGAGTTTCCCTCAGATTCATATTAATTTACATCAGGACAGAACAATGCCGTGTGTGTGTGTGTGTGTGTGTGTGTGTGTGTGTGTGTGTGTGTGTGTGTGTGTGAAAATAAAGCTAAATTACAGTGCACAATTCTACTATACATTTATTGTTCTCATTAAAAAAAGATCACTCCAGTAATCTGCATCTGAATGATCAACTGACTTCCCCCTTCTTTTTCTTCCCATAGCATCCCAATTTCAATCCTGCATCAATCTAGCCACTCTGCATTTGATGAAGGGAGTTGCAGTTCATAAAATGTACATATTTTAGTAATTTTTATTAGATGGAAAGAGTGCTACCAGACTTCTGATTTTTTGAGAAGAGGAAAGTATCTTCTGGCAATGTCTCTTTCCATTTATTTTGTATAGTTTGACTAGCATAGAGAAAATGCAACGAAGGAAGGAATTTTGTCTTGAGTGAGGAGGCAGATTTTGCATTAATTGATGAATCAGTGCACAAAAACTCTTAGTATAAATGATGGCAATTAAAGAGCAGGATTACGGTTGAAGTTCGTCACTTTAACTAGACCATTTATAGTCATCATGAATAAGTGTGGGAGGAAGAGGCAATCAATGTTTACTAATTCTCTTTCTTCCTGCTCATTGATCACAACATCAGAGAGAATTCAAATACAGATAGAGATGATGGAGATAGCTAGATAGATAGCTGGATAGTTAAACAGTTAAACCAGGGGGTTAAACTGCTGGCCCGTGGGCTAGATGTGTTGTGGTGAAACTGTGCCCACCCCGTTACAAAAAAAATCACAATATGTTGTGACATGTTATGTGACGTTGCGAGTTTGAAACCCTTGAGTTAGACAGACAGACAGAGAATGAGGGGGTCTATGATTATAGAGGTGTATCTGTAAGTTTCTGATACACATCATTACTCTTGTTGTTGAAATTGTTGTTATAATTCCATATTTATAGTCTTTTAATAATCAGAATAGGAGCCATAGTCATAAATATAAATAAGCCATTAAAAACGATTCTAAAGTTGTGGGCACTCCACTGTGGGAGACAACCATTTGTCTCAGAATGAGGTATCTGAGAATGGTATGAGAATGCCTCAGGCAGAAAATTGGGTAAGAAGATCTCCAAGGTCCCTCCCTACTCCATGATTCTATGACATCATAATCAGAACATAATCTGTGTAATGCTGTGTGTCCTGTTTGGGGAATTAGAAGTGTAAACAATAACCAAACACAACAGCTGAACTTTGAAAGTTAGAAGTTGTGTGTCTGTGTCTCTCTCTCTCTCTTTATAAAAATGTTCTTGGTCCCTTAGGCAGGACAACTTGCATCAGTGTCCCAAAAACTGGACTGATATAAAACAATAGAAGAAATTTTCATTTGGGGGCCTTACAATATACTATTTAGAGCTGATTCTCCTTGAATGAATTCAGAAACAAATAGGTTGATTCAAATCACAGGCAAAAGGGGTATATCACTCAGACTTTTCACATTTCTCATTTTGGCAAACCATCTGTGGTGTCCATGCAGAAGCATGAAACTGTGTGTGCAGGCCTCACACTTTTGTACATGAATTGTGACATTGTCCACACATCTAAAAGAGACAAAGTTCATGGTATAATACTGTTTTTGTTTTATTTTGCTGAAAACAGCCATTGCTATGGATGTCCAAGGGCACTCAGATTTATCTAATTTGTTACATGACTTGCATGGAACATTTATTGCCATGATTTTGAAGAATATGAAATAAACTATACTTCTGCAGCTGAAATTGCATCAGCTGTCCCAATAGAAAGAAAAAAAATACTTGCTACAACTTGTTCAGTTCAGAAAAGGCCTATGAAAAGAGTATGTAGAAAAAAAATCCTCGTAAGTGCTCTCTCTCTGCCTTCCATTAATCATTACATTTGTCTATCATCAGTGATTTACTGCTTTAATTCTTTAAAAAACAAATCCTACTAAACAGAACATTATAAGACAAATTATATTTTATATAAACTGCTGTACCCGAAAACTAGAAATAATACAAAATTACAAGACATCATAAAACAATTTCATGAAAAGAGGATACATCACTATGCATAGATCTAGTACTGTTTTTCTAACTATTGCAATTGCAGAATGAAAACAAAGCAAACATAAACAGCTCTAAAGAAGGCACAGGGGAAATGCAAAAAAAGAACATATTGTAAAGAATATTACACATTGTAGCATACTATATTACATCTGGCAAGATAGAGTCAACTACAATCCAAATTAAAGAGCTCCAAAAACAAACAAAACATAAAGCAAATTATTCCTAAAAGCTAATTATAAAACACTATGTATATTTGCCATAAAATACATAATAGATGCTTATATTTGAACAAAACACAAATGCATAAACAAAATATACCTAATGCTGTAGTATAGTGAGGGCTTAATGGAACTCAAGCTTTCAGCTGTATGTATAATGGTGGTGTAAGTTAGCCTTTGGTTTTAACAATCACCAATGTGCCAAGTTAGTCATTTGCATAAAAACATTGTTCCATCTTTTGCTTTACTACAATGTGCCAGAAAAAGAAATTGTACCTAGCTGCACAGATGTCATTACCTCCCACATGACAAATAATGAAGCCTTTTATCTACCAGCAGTAAATGTTATTATTGTAAGCAATTCATAAAAATGAAAGGATTAATAAAGTTTGTGTACAATAAATGAGCAAAAATAATCATAATTAAATGAGAGCTTATAAAATAGGAGTTCAAAATAGAAAAGAAATAAGAAAAATAGGGTTAGTGGAGAAACATACAGATAGTCCTCAATTTACAGCCATTCTGTTTAGTGACCATTCAGTGTTAAAATGCCACTGAAAAAAGTGACTTGTGACCATTTTTCATACTTACCACCTTTGAAGAAGCCCCATGGTCATGTGATCAAAATTCAGATGCTGGTTCATATTTATGACGGTTGCAGTGTCACCTTATCTGACCTTCTGACAGGCAAAGTCAATGGGGAAGCCAGATTCACTTAGCAACCATGTTACTAACTTAACAACTGCAGTGATTCACTTAACTGTGACAAGCAAGTTCGTAAAATGGGGCAAAACTCATTTAACAAATGCCTCGCTTAGCCACTTGGACTCTTGTGGTTGTAAGTCAAGGACTACCTATAATTCACTGTACATTCTGAGGGAAAAGAGGATGGATTATTTTAATTAGTGCTTATTGTATTCTCTTCTATAAATTTATTATCTAAATTTATCACCACTGAGCTGTGATGATGCAGTGGTTGGAACGCAGTATTGCAGGCTAATTCTGCTGACTGCTGACTGCCGGTTTGACAATTCGATACTCACCTACTCAAGATTGACCCAGCTTTCTATCCTTCTGAGGTCAGTAAAATGAGGACCCAGATTGTTGAAGGCCATAGGCTGACTCTGTAAACTGCTTTAAAGAGGGCTTTAAAGCACTGTGAAGTGGTATATATAAGTGCTACTGCTATAATGGTAAAACTACCATATAGCAGACATGGAAAGTAAGACCTGTTGCTTTTTGAAAATGTTTCCTGTTACATTTAACTCTCAGTGGCTGTATGTTAAGATGGAGAGAACTAAACAGTTGTAAAGGGCCACTAAATAAAGGTGAGAAACAAGCAAAGAAAGTAGAAGTTTGTGGGTAACATCTTATGTATGTATGGACCTAGACAGGAGACCAACTGAGATAAAGATACAATGACACAATCCTTATATATAATTTTAAGAAAATTCTTGCTACAATTTCAAATTAATACAGTTCTTGCCAATGCATGTGAAAAGGTCCATTATTTCTTCTCTGCTTCTTCCAACTTTCTCCTTTTCAGACACATGTGCACACACACACACATAATTTAGTAATGCTAGGGTGTTTATTTTAATTGAGCAAAGTTCAGCAAATGGTTCCTACATTAAAAAAAAACCTTTTTGCTGTAACATAATTGTCACATCCTGTAGTTTTTAGCATTCATATGCAGTACAAATTTATTCTACCTGGAGATAGCCATCATATAATTACATTCAGCCAGCAATGCTGAACTGGAATACCCAGTACAATAGAAATACTATTAGTACTACATAATGTGGAAATGATTTCCAGTTGCATTCTTGAGTATTCAGTTTGACAGCTGATGTTTTACTTTAATCTTAACAGATATTTCATAATTATCATTTACAATAAAATAAAAGTAGAATATAATCTGTGCTAGAAGCTATTTGCTATTATTATTTTTAAAAGACCAGAATTTGTTGAAAGCATGCTTTTAGGAATAAGCCACTGTCAGTGTGTTGTTGAATAAATCTCTTGATTTCTTTCCCAGACAAACAAAGCTAACAACTCAAAATAGGAAGGGGAAAATAAAATTTTATTTCTACTTTCAATAAAAACATGGTTTTGGTATATAATAGATATTATACAGACATGTACATTAATAAACTTGCTTAACAAATGAGTTATACATTTTAGATGTTACATATTAGGTAAGATTTAGTACTCAACAGATATTTTCAAAAGAATGCAAAGCCCTTTTTGTTATAAGATTACACTTAATAATGCTTTTTGTTATTCAGGCATCTAATTCTTACTATGAGTGTGTATTTGAATCTAGATAAGTGAACATCTGCTGATGTTTCCACCATCATCTGGAAAAACAATATCCCAACCTCTTATAATAATAGCAATAAAGGACAGAGATATCATTCATTGAAAGAAGAGAGTGTGTTGGAGAAAAATACCCACCTGAAACTGATATAATATTACTGATGTTATATGGCTGATTTCAAGACTGGCAAATTTGACTATTTATAATATACTTTCCCCTGGTTGATCAAAGAAGACTAGCATTTTTAAGAATATTTCTTTCTTCTCAGTTAATCCCATTAACTCAAAACAAATTTAACTACATATGGCCAATCATTCCTTATTATGCTATCACTAGATGACTCTCAATATTCTTCATAGAAATATGTTACTTGAAATTGTCTGATATAAAAATGTGATAGACACGTTGTGTCTATTAGTAAAGGCTGATAGTCTGTGTTTCTGAAGACTAATCCAATTATTCAGATCATCACTAGATAAAATATATCAGCCAGCAAATGATTTTGTTTGAATATGAATGTTTATATTTAAGAAATAATTGAATGTTCAACTGAAGTAGAAGTAGTGTGGGACAATGTCAGTAGTAGCACCCCAGATTCCCGGGGAGGAAGGAACACATTTCAGAGGGGTACCCAAGATAAGAGACTACACAGTCCTGAACTGAATGGCTGGAGGAGCAAAAGTTCAGGGAGCCACATCCTATAATCAGTGGTGGGATATAAATATATGAACAACTGGTTCTCTGTGTGGATGCCACTTCCGGATGTCCATTCTGGGCCTGGGCAACAAAAAATTAGCTACCGGTTCTGCAAACCGGCTGAATCCCACCACTGGCTATAATCTACCAGAGTATATCTATTAGTTAGAAAAGTATTGCTTTAATCTGACAGGTTTCTGTCAAAACAGAACATTTGCTTATTAGCTGTAAGCAAATAAAGATCTGAACTCTAGTGGATATCACTGTGTCATACCTGGGGCTTGGGCCTGACAAAAACATAAGGTGCAAATCTCTAATAAGAAAGTAATAAATGCTTTTGTATCAACTTGCAACCTAAGTTTAAAGGTCATCTTGCGAATATTTTTAAAGCTTCTTCATAAGATTAATGAAGGGTTTATCATAATATTCACTAATCAAAACAAATAACTGTACCTTTAATGGCAACCTACACATGGAGGAAAGATTGGTAGATTGAAGACGGCTCTGCAAAAAGCAGAGCTGATGACTACAGCAAAGAACCAAGAGCTGGCGAGAACCTCTTTAGACAAAGAGAGAGACATGTACATGTCTCCAGAACAATTGTTTCTTGTGAGGAGACTGCAATTATGTGATCGTTGGTGCATTTTGAGCACTGAGAGATGACAGAAATAGCCATGTTGTTCACAACTGAAGTTGGTGCTTCTTTTTTTATATATATATATATTTTATTATTAGATATATATTTGTACATGTAAAAAGAACACTAAGAGAACTAGTTTGAGAGCCTGTTTGGTATGGTGATTAAGGCATCAGGCTAGAAACTAGTCCTGCCTTAGGCATGAAACCAGTTGGGTGACTTTGGACCAATTACTTGCCTGAGCTCAAAGAAGGAGGAAATGACAACCACTTTGCCAAGAAAACAGGTAGTCTCTAACAATTGGAAACAATTGAAATAAGGAAGAATAAAGGAAGAAAAAAAAAACCCAGCAGCAATCTCCTGTGAGTTTTGAGAATTGGGTGACAAGGGAATGGTCACCAAAATTAGTGCCTTCAAAAGGATACAGGGTTTGCATACTTTTTTTTCTAATTGCATTCAGAAATTGCTTATTGACTATTTAAAAATTATTAGAGACCAAGATCAACAAGTCAGAAAATACTGAATGAGTTTGGCTTCAATTCTCAGTGAAAGAAAAATGTAACCATAACCTCACCAATTAAAAAAATTGAAATAAATAGCAAAGAAATAAATAAGACTTTGATCCTAAAACTTAAAAATGGATTAAGGTCCAATGAAATAAGATTTTGGAATTAATTATATACTTCCCATGGTAGATATATTTGTTTGTATGTTTGTAATACAAAATAAAGATAAGCAATTTAAAAAATTGAGTTCTAGAGGAAACTAAATATTTTAATTAAAGGAAAAAATGCACAAGACTAATTAACAGCTGATTAACTGGGACTTAATGATGCAAAACATTTTAACATTGAAAATGCTGATGGACACTTTTTAAAAATCGAATTGGTAGTTAGTATCAATGTTTCCTTTTATGGATAGACTATGTCCAAAAGATGTTATGTAAGAAATGAGGAACATGTTTTATATGACAAGACAGAGATGGCATCAAAAGTGGATATACAAATGACAGGCTATGAGATTGACATGGAAAAGTATGTGTCACTGGATATATAAAAGAAATAAGCTGATGTTTTCAAAATCAAAAAGAAAACCTAAATAATAAACCAAGAGAATGACCTGGATATTTTTATATATATTGGATTTACAGAAGAAGCTTGTTAAAATTTCAAAAAATATAGTGAGATATATGCAAAGAAAAAATGACATTATTTGAATGGACTAAATATTATTAGAAGTAAAGGGAAAGAATACAAAGTTGGTTTATTTGTTCAAGGTTAAAATAAGTGTGTGGTTCTGGTAACCCTTAATGAAGTTTCTGTTGTTATTAGAACTGAAAAAAATATGATTTATGGATTTGTCTATAGATAAGATGCTATAGGATGAAGGGATCATTTTTGTAAACTAAGAGGGGGCTGAAGAGTTACAAACATTGTTTATATTTTTTCTGATGAAGATTGGAAGTTCTTTGTATAGTCCTTTTTCTTTACTATATTCTTACTATTCTTTTTTTCTTCAATTTTTAGACATTTTGTCTTCTCTGTTGCATTTTGCACTCTTTCATTTTTTAGTTTGTATTAGATTTTACTATGTAATTAAAATACTTAATAAAATTATATATGTTCATTCTTATATTTCTTTTATAAAAAATTTGCTTTTATTTTACTTTTGTAATATTGAAGACCTTGGACTGTTTAAAAGTAAACATCTGCTTACGGGCTAAATTGTTACAGTCCATAGTTTAATTTTTATAACATTGTTAATTTTCATAACTGTAATGGTAAGATCCATTGCTCCAAGTGAAAAGTTCATGTTGCAGTTTCTTTATGAGCTGTATATTCCAGTCAGTATAATAGTGCTATGTGTTAAGGGTCATAGGTTATTTCTGCTATGTTATTTTACTTCTTATAGATTACTTCCATATTTAATAATAGTAACAATCCCTAGGCAGGCTTTAACTTGTGGAGATTATTTGTTCTGAGATGACAATTATGCCAGAGGTTCAACTATATTGTACAAGTCTTATCAAAGAAGCCAGGAAAAAAAAAGTGTCTTTCCATAAACAATATGGTGAGACACAATTTATAGAAATGCGTACTGGATTGGTTCTCTGTCGAGACAACAAGAATCTCGCTAGATGTTGGAGTTCTTGGACATCTGGTGTCAAATGGGCTATAGGGACCAGTACTATTGACTGAGCAACGAAGGCCAGCAGTTGCAGGACTCCTGAAAGAAAAGATATTTACCCATCTTTATCCAAGTATACAAAAAATTGAACTCAAAGAAATAATGATCTGTTATTATAAATTAAATCCAAAAAGAAGAGGATTATCTGAAAAGAATGAACCAGTTTTGGAAAGAGCAACATCCAGAATCAGAAATAACAGAACAGAGGCTACCAGATCAATGTTGATTTGTAACATGAAGTATTCACAGAAGCAGAATTCAAAGAACTGCAAAGTTCTACTCAGGGTAAAGAACTTGAAGCCTTACCAGAAGTAGCTCAGACTGTATAGGCAAATCAGAGGATGTTGGCAGTAGAGCAAACCAATATAACTATTGAATAGTTTTCATTCCCAAACCAAACAACCTCTTCCCTGCATTTTTTTCAGAAAGAACAAACTCCTCTAACATAAAAGAAAAAGAGCCCAACTATTCTCATTCCATATCGCTACTAAGGAGGAGAAATCATCTACAAGATTTAAAAACTCCTAGATCACAACTTGCTTTGAATAACTTGTTTTCTCTGAATTTCTCTGCTAAGTCTACTTCTTTGCATTTTTTTACCAAGAGAGATGTGTATAAAGAAAAGCTGCATATCACAGAGAAAAAGGAAAAGAGAGCAGTCATAAATATTGGCAACCATCTTTTGTAATCTTTTAGTGGGTGATTGTGTAGAAACATTATCTGTTGTCTCTCAATCACCATCTATCTCTGGGTAGCACAGCAGGATTTCCCAACTTTATGCTGTCAGAGGAATAATTCAGTTCAGCAAATAAGATTTGGCGCCTCCTCCTATGAACAAGGCCATAAATTGTAATGCCTAAAAGGAGCAGCAATCATTGTTTTCTCATTCTCTTTCCAGCACTAGAGGGCCAATTCTTCCTACCATATTTTCCAGTTAGACACAATAAGATTAAAATAGTAGAATTTCTTCTTCTCAAGAATCTTATCTGATTGCAGAGATTCTTACACAGAGAGAATGAGAGTGAGAATAAGATAAGTGACATTACATTTGTCTTATTGCTTGCAGAAGTATCTGCTCTTCTTTCTCTTAAAAGAAAGCACTGGACAAATGATGCTTTGCTCATCGTCCCTTTCTCTCTTTGGAATAGTTTACCTGCATGCCAACCCTAGCTTTTGAGGCACAGTAGAGGTTAAGATGGACTTTGTTCCCAAGGAGAGATGGAAGCAAAAGGTAGCTATGGTTTTGAGAGTAACTACTATCTCAATTTGCTGTCCTGGACTCTTTCAATGGAAGAGTAAGCTAATTAAGGCCCACATGTGTAGAAACTAGATTATTTACTGCCCAACAGTACCCCTTATTTATTATAGTCCTTTGTTTCAAGAACAGGTTCTATCAGGATACTCTTGGATAAAGAATAGGTGCAGGAAGAAGAAATTGCTCCTTCAGTTTTCAGCTCTCTGTCTCCCAAAGAGGGAGAGCAAGGAAGGATCCGAAGGAGCTGCTTAAGCCTCTGCAGCCTTTAGCCAGAGGGAGTAAGGTACAGAAGAGAGGGAAGAAATAGTGGCTGCCTTGAGTCTCGCACACTTCCTTGCCTTTTCTCCAAGGCGCCTGGGTTAGGGGGGAAAGGCAGGGGACAGATTCCGAGCGTCTCCCTCCCACGGAATCTCCTCCTCCTCCTCTTTTCACTACTATTTTTCTTTCTTTCTTCGGCAGCAGGAAAGGAGAGGTTTCGTTTACTTCCTCCCGCTCTTCCCCGCCCCTCCGCGTTCACAACAAAAGTGGCAGCGCTTAGCTTTCTTTTCTTTCAAGCACATAATCGCCGATGTAGTTCTGACGGCCGCGTTTATTGTACAGCTTTTCCTGGCTTCCCGTCTACCATCCCCCAAAGCGACTTCTGCGCTCGGTGCTGCTACCAGTTGCAGAACCTGACGGCAGCCCTTGCCTGTCATTACACGGCGGCTGGTCACGGGGCCGTCTGCAGCTGCCCCCTTTCTCAGCTCCTATGCAAATAAAGGAAGAGCTGGGGCTGACGTGAGATTTGGGAGGGGGAGGCGACGAGAGGCGGGACCCGCTGGGGCTTAGCTGTAGCACCAGGGAGGGTGAGCAGAGAAGTAGAAGCTGCCGGCTTCAGTGCGTGAGCCGAACAGGCGAGGGAAAGAGCTGGTGCTGTCCACCGGGCTGCGGGTGCTGAATCTGGGATTCCCGCTCTGTTCTCTTGTCTCCGACTGCGCCGGGAGGCTTTCTCCTCCCCCTTCACATCCCCCACAAAAAAGCAACTTGGCAAAGGAGCTTATCGGACGTCAAGGAAATTCCCTGCCCTACTAAACGAAGAAATTTCTTCGGAGTTTATCCTGGACTTGGGTTTCTTTCGCCCACTATCTTTGCAACATTTTACATTTTGATATTTTTATTTGCTATACTTAAACAGACATTGATAATAGCAAGGCGCAATCTTTCCACAAAGGGAAAAACAAAAGGGACAGAACGTTTTCCCCTCCCTTCTTCGTGGGCTTTAGTGACTTCAATCAGGTAAGGAGGAAACTGAACTTGAAATACATTTCTTCTTTTTGATTCAAACTATTATTTCAGGTGAGGCAAACAAAGTTTGGAGATAGCACAATGGAAAAGAGAAAGTTATAAGCTGGTTAATTCTTGGAGCAATCCAGTACAACCCTGGGGATAAGGAATTATTTCAGCAGTTTTGAAGGAGGATAATGAAGATTTGTAAACGAGATGAATTAGGTTGAAATAAAAGCCCTGGTGAAGTACAAGAGGGAACTCAGTGGTAGAGGGTGTTTCCCCCCCCCACATTCACACCTTTAGATGTGATCTTAGGCTTTTCAAAATGTTATTTTGTTGTATATAAATAGATGGAAGGAACAAGAAGTCTGGATTAATTCTTTGATAGATTTTAATTAAAAGATCTCCTGGAAATTCAAATAAAAACATTTGGGGTGAATACATTTCTATTTTCCTGGAAAGAGGGAAAAGAATATGTAAAATTAATTGGGGAAACAGTGAGCAAAGTAAGAATTAAAAAGGGTTTGTAAAATAAATACCTGATTCATCCCCCTCTTTATGTGTATATCTTCTTATGATAGACCCAGACAAGTTATAGGTTTTAGGGATTTTGAACAACATACATTGTTATTTCTATACTGCAAACAAAGATATTTCAATTCAAAACTTACATAATTCAGTCTTCACCCTACAGTCCCCAAGGTCAGCCCTAAAGATGGAAACTTGTGATTTGTTTGTTCTGCAATATTGATTGGTCAGTGTCAGGCCTTCCTTCAGGCTAGATGATGCAGATATGAAGTTCCAATTCTGTAATAGTTAGTAAGGTAACTGAGGACAGCTGGAACTGAGACGGCTGAAAGAGCTTATGCTTTTATACCTCACAGTTCTTTATTCAGAGCTTTGTTTCCAAAGAAAGCTAGTTTATGTGAATTTCCAGATTTCTTTCTCTCCAAGCTAGAATATTTTCTATATGATTTTAATGTTTTCCCAAGAGTGAAGATTTTATAGCTAGTGAGGAGGCAGATGACTAAATTGAACAAAAAAGCAAATTAACTTCTCAGTCATTACTGCATTACATTGTAGATTATTTGGTAATCTTCGCCCATACACACATGATACTAAAACCATTTCTATATTCCCCTCTGCATAATTCAGCTTAAAACAATAATAAAAACTGTTTGTGTTGAAAAAAATGGCAAAAAATAAGTTGCAATATGTTCCAAAGCAATCTGAAGTTCTTTGCTTTGTTTTTGTTAGTTTTACTTTAATGCTCTGTGTTAAAGTTGATATATGCTGCTAGTACCAAACATCTGCTAAAATAATAGTTTCAAGGTTGTCAGCAATTCTGAAACAGCAGGAAGTAAGATTAATTGCTGCTTAACTCAGTGAAGAAAAGTTTTGATGATACATCCTTGAGTTATGTTAATATTGAAGTTTCAGCTTGGAAAAATGCATATTAGCAATGTTCAGATAGATTGTTACTCAGTCCTGAAAACAGGTATACTGTATTTCTAACTTTCTAGGTGAAAGATGAAAGCAACAATCCTGAAATATCTTTTTTTATATTTGTTTATGGAAAAGAATATAAAATGCTGATATGTTTGAACACACACACAGGCACAGACACACAGAAACATAAGAAAATATATATTCTCCCTCCCTCCCCCCCCTCTCCTCTTGCAGTGCCTGTATAGACATGTAGAGGGCTCAAGTTTATAAGCATGTTTTTCAGTGATTATTCTCATGTAGATTAAATGTTTTGTTACTATAGATTTAAAAATGCACATTGTTCTTGAATATGCCTTTTAATTTATTTTATAAGTTCTAGAAAATATACGGTATGACCTATAAAGTTACAAGTGTTACAGTAAGAATTTGTAGCATACTTCTGTATGTAATTGGTCAGAAATTAGTTCAGCTAAGTTCATTGAAGCTTTTTATCCTGTGAAAGAGCATAGAGGCTGTAATATTACTGGAAGTGTCTGGAAGAAGGAAAACTGGAATTTGTTTCTTGGTTTTTGCTGTTAATTTACTGATAAGACAAAATGGTTGCCGACAATAGTTTAATTAATCAGGTAGTTGGAATAGACTTCTCAAGCTAGTTTTTCCTATATTCTAGTTTCAACCTTCTTTTTTAGAGTTGCTGCTTATTTTATCAACACAATGCAGTTCAAAAGGTATGACGAAAGAGCTCCAGAAATTATTTTGAAAGATACATATTTGAACAACTGTAGCACTTTATTACCCTAATTATTGAAGGCTTTCTCTTGATCTACATTCATCACTGTTGAATCTAGCATTAAAATAATCTGTGAATTTGGTTCTGAATTTGTTTCCACTTAGAAATGTTGTCCAATATTTTTTTTAAAAGTAAGCTTTGTGATAATAAACTATTATTTGAAGTGCTGAAAGTAATACACTAAAATTGTCATCCTTTAATATTGCCACATTATTCTGCATAACTGAAATCATGACCAGCTTTGATTTTTAATTTAAATATTGTATTCAGCCAATTTGAAGAAAATAGGAAACTCAGCTGTGTAAGTTGGGTAGAGAAATGGATCTTAACAGATTAGTTCCAAAATTCACCATGTTTTTCCATATATATCCATTATTTATGAACTCCTTTATGTTGAACAATATAGGGAGGAAGGAGGGAGGAAGGGAAGGGAAGGAGAAGGAAGGAAGGAAGGAAGGAAGGAAGGAAGGAAGGAAGGAAGGAAGGAAGGAAGGAAGGATTACATGACTGGAGATTCCGCTTTAATAAGAGCTGTTCTGCACACATCCACATAAATGTATTCAACACATTAACCTAAAGTGAAATAAGTTCATAGATTCTGGTAAATCATTAAATGATTCTAATCATCTTTCACTTATTCCTACAATTTAATGATTTGGAGGCACTAAGATATTAAGGATTGGCGTGTCTTGTGTATACAATAGCTTCATATTAATTGTCTCCAAATTGCTAAGGCCAATAACAAACCATAAAATGATTATGTAGGCTGGATTATGATTGATTTTCGTTATATAAACTTGTTGTTTGGACCATGTTACTATTTTCTTTTGTTGCTATTATTACACCCTTACTCCAAGTAGATCAGAATGGCAACTGTGGTTACATCCTTTGCTATTTCTGTCTGTTTGGATGATTGGTTTTTGATTGAGGGGTTTTTATAATGTGTTTTAATGTTAGATTTCTACCCAAGTTGTGAGCCGCCCTGAGTTCCTGGAATAGGGCGGCATAGAAATCCAATTAAATAATAATAATAATAATAATAACAACAACAACAACAACAATAATAATAATAATAATAATAATAATAATAATAATAATATTTCATTAACTCAACCACACTGTGACATAGATTAGACTAAAAAAGTATGGTATTGCTCAGTGTCATCCAGTGAAATCATTCTCCTCAGATACTAAAGAATCATTATCACAGGATATTTCTTTTAAAAAAGATACTTCTCTTAAATAGCTATTTTACCATAAATATTCAGAAAACAAATTCTGACTACAATGGGATATAACTAGGAATTTTGGTTAATTTAATAGCTAATTCTTATCTTAATGGCCAGTACAGCACGAACATTTCAAGCAGCTAAGGCTCTATCATACATAATTGACTAAAATATGACTGAATAATTTTTGCAATGAAGCATATGTTAAACCTTATATCAGATTTGAGTACATCTATAAGCTGTTTAAATGTTTAGAACCAATTGTTCCCTTGGAATTTCAAGTTATAAAAAGGCCATATTGTAGTACACAATCAAAAATGCTCCAAAGAGTATTATATTCATAGCAATAATAAGAGGCATTCAGAAGTGATGCCCACAGAGAATAGTAGAATATCTGGCCTGCCTTTTTTAGAATTCTGAAAAAGAGACAAACATGTTTCTATAGTATGTTATGTTATCCTGTTAGAGAAATTCAAGAGCTGTTCCTTATTGTATCAATCTAAATAGATCAAATAATCTAAATAAATTACTCAGCACAGCTGTATTAAGATAGCTGGGTAGATAGGTCATTACAGAAATGGCACCAAATACAAATGACATTTTATCTTAGCATTCTCAAATATTTTCCTTTTCAATAGTTATTCACAGATGTCAGTTCTTTATTCCTAAAATAATCAATAGTTGTCAATAGCAGTAAATAGCAGCTTTGGAGGAAATTTCCACTTAAGAAACTGTGTGGATGAAAGATTTATTAACCATTGTTGATCCATCCTATAGTTGTAATCTGGATCTTCAATTGTAAAACAGAGAAAGGAATATGATTTGATATGTTTGTAAACCTGATATGTGGCATATGTTAGGCATTCTGATGTCTACAATACTAGAGGAATGCCATTTTTTGTATTACACAATTTTTATAATGACCTTTTACCTTTCATAGCAAAATTTGCAATTGGATTTCATACTGTTTGACTAGAATGTTTGAATGCTAAAAATTATTTAGTGAACACTGTTCATTTTGTTATTTGTAGTATTTTTAATCATGCCAGATAGCACAAAGTATGAGAAGCATAAACACAGCTACCCAAATTGATTTCCTGAATTGAGTTAAATGCAGGTTGAAGAGTTAGAAAGACAGAATGGTAAATAAGTTGTAAGCTTGAAAAGTATACATACTTATATTGACATCCACATGAAATATTAAGATAGTATACATTTTAGAGCTTTTAGAAATTTAATAAGACGCATTAAAAACAAAATGTTAAAATATAGTATTTTGTACTTAATTATCATGGTTAAATTCTGAACCAAATCTAATGTAGCAAATTGGATTGATTTGGATTCTGAGAGGTTCATAGGCTGGTTATAGGTCAATGTGTCTGTTGATGAAATTGCTTGTAGAGTGCCAGGCTTTGATGAGCTTACAAGTATGGTGTGTAGTAGTGTGGCTGATGATTTTTGTGTTGCTACAATCGAACTGGTGCTGTTTAGTGTTGGTATGGGTAGAAATTAAGGATCTGGGATCATGGTGTTTGACTGCCCACCAGTGTTTGTGGATCCTGGGTTTTAATTGATGTGATATTTGTCCCATATAGAATTTATTGCAATTGTTACAGTTGATTTTGTATGTATGTATGTGTATGGGTGTGTATATAAAATAAAGGCATACTATCCACAGTGTACTTCTTTGCTATGAACTGGTATTCTGTGCTTTATGGTTTCTGCATAATCATAGTTAGGTTGCTCCATGACCCATGTCTGAGGTGTATATATGATGTATGCATAGAATTCCTATGCAGCCAAGTTTTCTTTCTTTGGAGTTAATATAGTGGCTGTAGATAAATTCAGTATCCCTTGTCAGAATGAGCTGTCTTCTCCAATGAAGTTAATGAATGCTTATAAGTGGCTAATTTTATCAAATTTATTGTCTGGATTCACATACAGCCTTCTTTCATCTTTTGTCATAAAGCCTTCTTTAGTCTTTATGATTGAGTTGTCCTAAATACGAGAAGAACCAGCTGAGTACAAAATGATATGTTTACCTTAGCAATTGTAATCAATGTATTTTGTTTCAAGTTGAAGGTAATGAGTATAATCATATCTGTACTCAGAATTCCTTGCCTGTTCTTGTCAGGACCTTGCGGTCAGTCAAGTTATTGAACGTTTACAGTGGAAAGATTCGAACACACATCCATACACACAAACACACACATGGTGTAAATTAAAAACATTGTTTAAATAAAAAGACTTTAGTTCAGTGAAAGAGTGATGAATGGCTGGTTGTATATGAAGCTTCTACTTCATTTAGTCTGCATCATCATTTGGCATATTGTGATGTTTTGAAAATATTGTTTGGCACCTATCTGCTCTAAAATGTCAGGTAGATAATGGCATGCCTAAGCTTGCAATTTTAATGACCTACTCTAACTTGATAAGAAAAAAAACATGAAAGTAGAATTCTTATACAAGCAAAGCTAAATTAAGATTAATATGAACTAGAAAGATTTGTAAATCAGTCATCCTTTACTATCCTTTCTAAAGGGACCTCAAACAGCTTGGGGAAAAGTGCTTAGTTCAAGAAGCTCTTTGGCCAAAAAAAAAAATGGAACTGAATACTAAAGAAGCTGCCCCAAAGAAGAGTTATATTATTAATGGTCAAGATGGACCACTGGTTTTTGAAGATTAATAATTAACCAGTGGAACAGCTTGCCTTCAGAAGTTATGGGTGCTTCATCACCCACAGAAGAGACTGGACAGTCACTGGACAGCCACTTCTCTCAAATTGTATAGGGTCTCCTTTTGGAGCAGGGAGTTGGACTAGAAGAAACTTCTAGGTCCCTTCCAGCTCTATTCTGATCGGTAAGATATGCAACCTTTTTTCCCCCCCATTTTTCTTCCCATTACCATTCCATGCCCTTCCCAACGTTTTGTTTCATATTGCAAAACACATTTAATTCACTAAGCTAGTATGCTTAATACAGAGAATGAATGTTCTATGTAACATGTAATTAATTATGAAATTATTATTTGATCCCTTGAAAATAGCTATTTAACAGAACTAAAAAATGAATAAAGATGAGATATAATTCATTAAACAAAGTTCTTTTAAAAAGAAAGAAAAATACTTATGAAGTAGAAATAATACTTTGAATGGATTATTATGAAGAACACGTATTACTCCTATCCAAACATTCACACTGGATACAGAAACTTCTATGAAACTGAAAAAATTACAAAAGATAATGGATCCTTTTATTCTGTGAAGTGGAAAAGAAAATGGTAGTTTTGAGTATTTTATGCATCATTTCACTTCAGGCAATCCTGGTTTTTATAATAAGAAAAGGTTCTATACAATAGGAAGAATTAACACTTTATATGTGTCTAGCTGAGTTTTAGAAAATCTTAAAGCAAAATGAAGTTATCACTGAAACTATAAATTTTCATTGTTCCATATTTTTATACAATAAATATCACTGATATTTTTTGTTCCAGTTTATCTGAAAAGTATGATGTACCAAATTCTGAGCCAGACTCAGTTTATTAATAAATATAATAGTCAAAAATACTTTACGCTGATAATACTTTATAAGTTAATGGTATCCATTATGGTGTCTGTATGTGTGTGTGCAGAGGGAGGTGGATAGAAAGCTGATTAATTTTTTTAAAAAAAATCTCCACAAGAATGCGTCTTTTGATTGCATGTTTGATAGAAAAATACATAGATGCAAATAAGGTTTACTACAGGTAAACTTTCAAAAGCAATATGCGACTGAAGCTTTTTTGAATAGTGACATAGAGATGAGAGATTAATACCACCACAGAAATAAGAGTTTCAGCTTCTCAACAACGTGTTCCTATGGATAAGAAACTCTATAGGGAAAAAATAATTTCACCCGTCTTATATTTAAAAAAGACAAATGTTCTTTAAAAATGAAAAATGGTAACCTTTCAGAGTGTTGAATTTTAATTTTATTTCTTTTTTCACCCCTCTCTTTGTTATTCATGTTAGTCATTTTCAGTAATGAGTAGCATATTAATTATTTTTTATTTTTTTAGCGTTTTAATTAAAAGACAATATCTAATAAATCTCTGTGGAGTAGATCCTAGTGGATTTTGTGTTGATGAAAGATGATGCAATATTTACTCAAGAGATCAAAGTCAGTCAAAACAGTAAAAACTCAGAGTGCAATAAGACAATTGTTTTTGAACTTGATGACACAACAACTATACACTGATCAGGTGTTCTAAATTTTTCCCATATGGAAGTGGACTGGATATAAATGATATCTTTAAGAACAGCTCATAAAGGATTTGTTTCTTAAATAATCATTCAGAATGAGTATCTGAGATATAATCCTGATCTTAGGGCTGATAGTAACATTTTGGAACCTCAGGCAAGATTCATCTGCAGTTCTTCTTATCATAAAGGAAGCACAAAATATGTGTAATATACCATTTCTTCCTTTAGTTTTTGATGCTTTTGATACAGAAGTTGCTTCTGGGACTGCTTTTGATTTTTCCATATTATCAGGAAGTTTGGTACAGAACTAGGCTAAAGACAGAGAGAACAAACAAAATTAAAGACAGCCAGTTTGATCTAGTGGTTAAGGCACTGGCTCAAATGCAAGAGACCATGAGTTCAAGTCCTGCCTTAGCCATGAAAGCCAGCTGGATGATTTTGGGCAGTCATTCTTTCTGAGCCCTACCACCTCACAGAGCGGTGGTTGTGTGGAAAACAGGAGGTGGAAGATGAGTTGATGTTAGCTGCTGGAGTTATTTGTAAAAAATAATAAAGATGGGATACAAATAAACAAAAAAGAAACTTTGTTATTCAAATGCTATCTTATAAATACTAGGTAACGATGAGGTGTGCTTTCTTATTACTATCTTCTGAAATAACTATAGTCAGATCCTATGATTTTGTCACTGTTATTACAAATGGCAGAATGATTTCCAACCACAGAGGTTTTAAATCAATTGTAACACAAAAGTATTTGCTTAAATGAGGAAAATAACAGATCTCTGTTCTAATGTCCCTATGCTAAAATCCATTGCCAGATTGTATTTTAAGATTCTGTGTAAAGTAATAATATATAAAGATATTAAACATATACTATGTAATTTAATATTGTAGCCTCTTAAGAAAAAAATACAAGATAAAATGCTGTTCCAAAATATTAATCTTTACAGACTTGGTTTTCTCTTGCTCTTCTAATCTATTAATATTACATTAAAGTTCTTCATTCTTTCAACCCAGTAAGTGGGTAATGTGCTGGTTGAAATCAAAAGGGTATGCTGTTTACACTTTTCTTCTTGCTGATTTTAACTTGTGTGTGTTTTTGTACTGCTAAGTTTTGATAATGCTCTACTTAAGACACATCTTAATTTTTTTCTTTACCTGAGACATTAATATCTGAATAATGTAACTCTTAACATTTAATCTTTGTATTAAACTATATAGTGCCTTGACTGACAAAATTGTCTCCAGTGAGACAATTTTGTTCTTTACTAGATTCTCAGCTCCCTAGGTGCAAACCAGAATGTTATTCAAATAGCGATTATGAAGGAGAAATAATCAAATGACTTCTATTTTCACAATCCTGGACTTTCAATGGAAAGTGAGATATTACAGCTATCTTATAATATTCATCTAAAATATGATTTTAATAGTTTATGCATTGGAATTAAAAAGTGATCCTTGTAGGCCAAGTAACTCATTTATTAATATATATGTCTCCTTTATATATTTGTATTTCTTCCTTTGGTATTTATCTAGTGCTACAGTCTCTTAACTCATAAATTTCCTTTGCAATAAAGGCAAATTTAAAACTCTTAAAACACACACACACACACACACACACACACACAGAAAAACACAGTATAACTTCCTTTTGTTAATATTCTTGAAAAACTGTAGCTCTGTGTAATTTTAATCATTGTTTTAGTGAAGAATATTGATAAGGAAGTATGAAGCAGAATGAGCATCAGTGTTACTCATTTAGTTTCTTGCTTATAGGCTGCAATATTGTTTCTACAAACAGATTTTATACTCAGGAGAACTTAAAAACTAGTTTTGTGTATTTAACTAGACTCCTGCTATACAGAAAATAGGCTGCATTATTTTAGTATATATTCCTAGAAAATCACATTTCTGGTACATTTAGATGGAATATCTCATACCGAAATTTCATTTTTCTTTCAGTCCAGTGAAATAAAGAGACAGCTTCACATAGCCATCTTTTTACACAGAAAAATATTCTCCCTGAAGGAAATTGCAATGATAGTGACTAATAACATGAGAAATTGCTTCAGACCTCATGTGGGAACAAACAGAGCACCTCTCTTCTATTCATTACAGCAGTCCCTATTTTTTTTCCCAAGCATTTTTCAAACTTTAGGGAAGCTTTGAGAATCATATTGATTTTTTATGATTCAGCTTTTTAAAGTAACACCTTTCTTTTAGATTTACAGAATAACAGAGATTATGTGTTTGTAGCAGGCCTGAATAAGTTCTCCTAAATAATTTTTAAAGCATGTGTAACCCTATAATTAACAATTTTTGAATTAAAGATATATGCCTGCTATTTTACCAATGTTCCCAGCATGATTGGAAGGAAGGAAGGAAGGAAGGAAGGAAGGAAGGAAGGAAGGAAGGAAGGAAGGAAGGAAGGAAAGTTCTGTATATTAATAATATTGAATTTTGTTAGATATAGGAAGTTACATATAGGAAGTTAGATAATTTTGCTAGATATAGGGAGTATACTGATAGCCAAATCTGGTCCTGGGTTCTGCCTTTCCAATAAGCAACTGAGTTGGAAAATCATCTAAAAGCAGTTTATTAGGATAAAGTGGGATCTCCCTATGAAAAGGAAGAACCTTGAGACCCATCCTACATTCCTTTTATAATTAACACAAGAAAAATGAAAGAGGAAAGTTGGTTGTGCAAGATAAGAGTAACCCCTCCTTGTACAGTAAAGCTGTACAAGTAAAGCTGTATAGTAAAGCTATAAAGCTTATTTGAAATTAGATAACCAGATGTCAGTTGAAACTAAGAAACTTTTTTCTTATCAGGAGATTCATCTTTTCAGTTTCGAATGTTAGAAGCTATCTAATCAATCCATACAAACATAGGATAAAAGTTTTCCTACATTTCAGTCTGTAATGAGCCTGAACATCATTTTAAAAGAGAGAAAATAAGTCAAATTAAAATACAAAGTAACTATGTTAGTTAACAAGTTACAAAATCCATGTCATGTGCCCAGTGATGGGATTCAAATACCCGAATAACTGGTTCTTTTATTGGAAGCAGGCTTGGGCCTCCGAGAAAGTACTTCTGGAAGTGGCATCCATGCACTTCCAGTGGGCTGTTCTAGGACTGGGAGGCTTCCTCCAGGCCTCTGAGACCTAGAACGGACTTCTGGAAGCAGTGTTCATTCAACTGGTTCTCCGAACTCAGTAAAATTTAGTTACTAGTTCTGCCGAACCGGTGCAAACTGGCTGAATCCCACCACTGCATATGCTCCTCATTACTAACAATACATTACTAATAGTACATTATTATTCTGATATTCATGATCATCCTTGGCCAACATTATCATTTTGATACTCATGATTATCCTTGGTCAAACTATTAGTGTAAATGTTCTCCAGTGTACAAATGCAATAAGACTGCTAACTAACTTTTATTGTTCTTCAAGTTTTCACTATGTTCTATGATAAATTAAACTTAGGTAATAAAACATAATTAAAAGCTCCAAAACTGCCAATTTTACAACTCTGTATTTGTGTAATTTAAGTGTAATAATAAGATAAGTGAAACTTGAGGTAGTAAAAATGTAAGCTTATAAATTTAGAATTCTGGACTTTCATTTCTTTTCTCTGTAAAGACAAATATGAACTATGGCTGGGTTCCAAAATGCTACTTAAAAATGC
The DNA here is from genome assembly GCA_034064705.1 of Bothrops alternatus. NCBI lineage: Eukaryota > Metazoa > Chordata > Lepidosauria > Squamata > Viperidae > Bothrops > Bothrops alternatus. The sequence goes on from JARGCV010000085.1 coordinate 6,359,387, forward strand.
ACACTGTGAAATTTTTAAACATTTTCTCTCTTTTAACAGCATGCCTTTATGTTGTATCATGCATTGCTTTTCAAAGTTCTCTCATTTTCAAAAGCTATTTGCAATGGCGCTAAGGGAGACTGGTCTTCAAAAACATGTATACTCAAAGGCCCCTAGAGAGTGCAGCATTAATCATATTGTTATTTGCTTTCAGCCTAGAAAGGAAAATAAACCTTTATAAAAAGAGAAGTCCACTAACTGAGTTAACTTTCTTTGAAGACTTTGTTTTAAAGGTCTTTATAAATAAACTTTATCTGAGTTTACTTTACTTTCTAATCAGTAAGCAACCACTTTTATATATATATATATATATATATATATATATATATATATATATATATATATATATATATATATAATTTCTTTTATTAAAACAATCAACATTGAACATAAAATCATAGCATGCATCAATCGTCATAGCACCTGATATACAACACTAAGTATTAATCTTTGTAAACGTCTGGTTTGGCAAACATTTTTCACTCCTCACGTCAAGCCTCAACTATACGCCTGTTACACTTTATTTGATTGGTGTTTCTCTTTTCTATAGTCTATCCACTGTTTCTAGTCTATCACATATTATTCATCTCAGTATTAGTACAGTCTTTTATGATCCCTAACCAAAAATCCTGCAATAACTTTTAAGCAAAGTAAAATTAAATGCTGAATCAAATGTAGATCTTTAAATGTGAGCAGAAAGATCTGGAAATATATTCCATGAGGAAGAGTTCTACATACTAGAAAGATAAACTTCTGATAGCATGAGCATCTTTACAAGAGCTTCTGCATAGTTTAATGGCTGGCTAGATTTGTAATTTACTTATTTGTCAATTATAATTACCTACTGATGGTTGACTATATTATTTATTTATTTATTTATTTGATTTGATTTGACTTCTATGCCGCCCTATTCCGGAGAACTCAGGGCGGCTCACAACATAAATAGAAATCACAAGTTAAAATACATATATAAAAACCCCTAAGTTAAGAGAAAACCAATCATTCAACAAACATACACACAAACATACACTGGCTAGGGGCAAGATGTTAACTGCCCCAGGCCTGCCGGCAGAGGTGTGTTTTAAGCAGTTTACGAAAGGCGGAGAGGGTGGGGGCGACCAACTAAAACAGGACAATAAACACATTAGCCATAAATTATTTTCCCCCCTCTCTCTCTCTCTCTCTCTCTCTCATTCTCTGTATTTCTTTCCATTTTATAAAAATGGAAATGTGGCATTCTCCATATTTTCACTGCTTCTGGGTTTCATATAGGCACCATAAGAATTGAATAAATGTAAGCAGGTGTGTGTCTATGTGTGTGGGGGGAGGAGGGAGAGGGATATCCTTGGGACTGGAAAAATAGTTAATATATGTTTGATTAAACTCATCATGGTTATTATTCTGCAAGTATTAGGGCTCCCATGGAAGCCATTTTACGATAATGCCCACAAAGTGCTTTGAAAATTCTAAAAGTGTCCACTGCCCTAAAAGTTTGCATATTATTATTTATTCAGAGGAAAGAATAATAGTTAAAATGCTATATTCTTCTTTAAGGAAAAGCATAGTTGCTTTCAGGTTTTCAGCCTATTGGGATAGGCCAGCTCAGAAAGCATACATAAACAAGAATGACTGTAGTACTTATTTATTGATGTAGGCTAATGTAGCGAAATCTTGAACAGAGTCCTGACATCATTTTCTCTTCTTTCTCTCACATTAAGACAGAGATAATATGAATTTCTTTCTACTATTTTATTCCTGTTTTTTCACAATGTCATTGCACAGTTTCAGCAAGATCAGCTCTATGATTCCCTTCAACAATTGGAGCACTCTTGCTTTCTGATTTGAATCTGCTTTATTTCCATGTAGAAAACTGTAACTATTGGATATCTATTCCTATCAAAAGTATCTTTGCAAAGTTGCCAGACAGTCTAAACAAACATTATTTTCATGAGAATATTTTTCCAACTGTAGTTTGTTAGTGTTAAATATATTTGTGTTTGTTGAATATTAATTTTGTTATCAGTCTTCATTAATATTGCATTGCTGTTGTCAAGCACATAAGGAAATGTTTGCATATAAGAACTGAAGCTTTATTGTTTCCAAAGAGTTCTGATTTTATCATTGCAATGAATGATGCACAAGACTATAATCTAGCAAACAAAATCCTCTGAAGAATTAGGAGACATTACTGTCTGAATTCAGTGAAAAGAGATTTGGAGGTGAAGGAAACATTATTCAGTTTTGTTTTGGATAACTGCTGTTGGCAAGAACAGGCCACATTGGGGAATTTTTAAATGGAAACTAATTCTGTGATTCATCTTGGTCTTGGTAAGGAGGCAGCCAGTGGACTGGTGCCAAGCTGGGGGAAGCAAGCTAGATGGAGAGTAAAAGCAGCAGTGGTCTGACAATTTCCCCAGAAGTTACATGCTAGTAACAAAAGGCTATCCACGATCTACCCATGTATGCACAATCTCTTATCATTCCTGTATCAAGGAATGAATCTGGCAGATTGCTTTTGTTTAGAACAGAAACTGCACTAATTCAGTAATATTCTTCAAATATGTATGTACAAATATGTACAGTCAACAATTCAAAAAGAGGAATTTTAAATGTTGCAGAGTCTGCTTAAGGGCTTTCTTTTCCCTTTTCCCTTTTCATTTTCTTTTTTTTAAATTATTTTTTGTATCCTCAAGTCATCATCAATTCCCGGCAACTGTCTGGACAAGTTGCTGCAGTTTTTGTGATAAAGATTTTGGAACTGGCTTGCCATTGCCTTTTTCTTAGGGTTGAGAGAGTTGGGCTGAGTGTGACTGGCTCAAGGTAACCCAGCTGGCTTTGTGCATGAGGCAAGACTCATGGTGTCCTGATTTCCAAATTGATGCCTTATCACTACATCAAAGTGGCTCTTATGAATAAGGTTTTAAGGCAGTAGATCAGTAAGAAAATGTCTATAGCATGGGTTCTCAACCTGTGGGTCATGACCCCATTTGGGGTCGAACGACCATTTCATGGGGGTCGCCAAACAATGCAGTCCGCCATTTCCCCCACCCTTTTCCTTAGCTGTGCTACTCCCTCTTATTCTATTGGCTTTTGAAAGCCAATAGAATAGACTCTCTTGAATAAAGTCTAATTCTATTGGCTTTCAAAAGCCAATAGGAATTGTCCAGGCTGTCTCTGCCCTGCTGAGCCCGCCAAAAGTCCCAGTCTGCAAACGGTGCTGCAAGTTGTCTGCAGTGAAGGCGAGCTGTCTAGAAGTTTCCACCCCTCCCAGCTGAGCGACTACTAAAAATGTAAGTAAAAGAGGGCCAGGGGTGGGAAGTGGGAGGCCGGCAGGCACAGGGAGGGTTGTTGGCGTGCGTGGGGCCCGGCGGGTGCCTTACCTCCCTTGGGCTGGGCCAGCTGGTGGCCCAGCCGGTGGTCGCCCTGCGCCGTGGCTGCCCCTTGCCAGCTACGCCTCGGCCGGCGCAGGGGGAGGCACCACACATGCGTGGCGCTCCCGGGAAGGGAAAGTCCTCGACTTACGACTGGTTGGAAAGTCGACTTACGACCGGTTGGGTAGTCCTCGACTTACGACCGGTTGGGGATCGCAGCATTAAAAAGGTTGAGAACCACTGGTCTATAGAATGGCATTGGGTTGATTTGACTCTCTGGAATGGCTACCTTACTTGTGTCATGGTGATAGCACTTATTTCTGTTTAAGATATACATACCACCTGGGTTTTTCTATAACTTGTAATCTGTAATCTTGCTAACGTTCTAATTTTTATTTTGAGGGTTTATTTTTCTAAAACTAGACAGGACTAGCATGCAAATAACTTACGTTAAATGCTGAATGTTAGGTTGAGTCTGGACATAGAGCAGGAAAACTGCACAAAATCTTGCTTCAAAAATACTTCATATCAATTCTATAACTATGCTATGACTTATGTACAATTTGGTTTTGATTGACAATGAATAATGTGATCTTTGCAAATTAATTCATAAGATAAAATACAAGAGACCATGACCCAGAAGCTTTGTGTTACCATTATCTAATGAAAATGGCAAAATAGAATTTGCCTTTTCCTATGTTTACATAGTTTCTGAAATATTAATGCACTGTAATAAAATACCAAGAAATTTTAATCTGTTCTATGTGAGCTATGAAAACACTTGCCTGGTTCTTGTGGGCAGGGTTAGATGTGTATATGGAGTAGCTTTGAAGATGCTTGGTCTGTGTGAATTGCTCAGCCTTTCATAAATCTCATTCTTGAGTAGTTAATTTGTGGGATGTCAGTATTCTGCATGTACCATACCTCCTAGCTTTTAGTATACAGGCAACAGTATATTGGTTTCCAAGATACTCTAGATTAAAGGATCCAAAGTATAGTATGGACATGTATAGGATTAAATACAACATTGGATGCACTTTTTACATATTGCACATAATGTGGAAAAAAAACCCTGACTAGTGCCATCCTTACTGCTGGTGATGAATATGTCATGGGTACAACTAAGACTAGTGAATTAACGTGTACTTTCTTTGTTTTACTAAAAAAAAAAGTAATGTGAAAACAGGATGAACCAAAGCTATGAGTGAAATACAGATTAAAATTGGCCCATTTTGTGATAACTGCAGCATATGCAGGATTGTATCTTGGAATATAAGAGAAAGAAGTTGTGAAAAACATGAGCTTATGTTGTGTGCCTATGGAATTTTTTTAAAAAAGAAGGGTTGCAAAGTGGTTTGATCCTGTGAAGTTGAGGAATATATACAAAAAAGTGAAAATGCCAGTTTATCTGGAGGCTAAAACATATGAAGAACGGTTGCAGGAATTGGGTTTGTCTAGTGCAGGGATCAGCAACCTGCAACAGTAAAAGAACCACTTGGATCTGTTTTCCTCACAAAAGAAAAAACTGGGAGGAACAAAATGTGCGCGTGCATGTGTATGCGTGAGCGCATGCGCACAGAACACAGGGCTTGATTAAAGAGTGGAGCTTAAGGCGAGACGTGCGCCGGCCCTGCCCCCCCTCCAGCTCTGGTATGGACGGCTCTGCAGTCCTGCCTTCTCCTCCCTTCGGAAAAGACTGCTCTCCCCCTGCCCCACGCTCTCCCTCTCTGGGACTTTCTTCTTTCCGCCTTTTGGCACGAAGGTTCCCAGGGAACGGAGGAGGAGACTGATGGGGAGAAAGAGCTGCTGCAGTGAATCTTCCGAGGTGGCAGCAGACGGCCGCTCGGGCTCGCCTATCTCAGCCTGCTGCTGGAGGCTGGAGTTGAGGCTTCTGGCTCGCTCTGGGAGGGGTGCTTGGAAAAGAGAGGATGGGAAGCGGAAAGTGGGAGAAAGGACATCTTCCAGCTCTCTGGGGTTCTTTCGCTGGGAGGGCGAGGAAGCAGCAGTTCTGCTCCATGGGAGGTGGGAGCAGATGGCCTCTCCTTCAAACTTTGCCAAGTGACTCCAGAAGCGAAGCGAACTCCGAGTCCCCGGAATGTCAACTTTGCGAAAGAGGGAGGCGATGGTGGGATTAAAATTAAACAGGGGGGAGGTTGAGGAAACCCAGCAGATGCTTACATCAGAGGCCAGCAAGAAAGGCACGATCAGGGAGAGGAAGAAAACGTTCAGGGCTTATGCACAGACATAGTTGACTCTTCCTCGTTTCCTGCCCTTGGTGCATCTCCTGTGGAGATGCGTTTGCATCTCTCTGTGTCTCTTCCACTCAAAGCCATCCTGCAGCTCGATTCTTGAAGTGATTTCAATCAGCCCCTTCATTGCCAAGAGTCCCCATGGAAGTCAATGGAGGTCCGTGGCGACTCAAAAAGCCAGCCACAGCACCTCCAAGTCCGTTGATTTTACTGGCTCAGCAGCCTGGGGATGGGCAGAAACCAATGCCCCCACCGCCTGCCAGGCCTGCTGCCTGGCCCGGGGAGATGCAAGGCCAGCTCAAGGGCCCGGGGATGGCTAGAAACTAATGCCCCCACCGCCAGCCGCCCAGCCTGAAGAAACACGAGGCCGGCTCAGCGGCCCGGGGACAGCTACAAACCAATGCCCCTGCCGCCTGCTGCCCAGCCCAGGGAGATGTGAAGCCGGCTCAGAGGCCCAGGGATGGCTAAAAACTAATGTCCCTGCCACCTGCCACCCAGCCCAGGGAGACGCGAAGCCAGCTCAAAGGCCCGGGGATGGCTAGAAACTAATGTCCCCGCCACCTGCCGCCCGGCCCGGGAAAACACGAAGCCGGCTCAGGGGCCCGGGGACAGCTAGAAACTAATGCCCCCACCACCTGCCGCCTGGCCCGGGGAAATACAAGGCCGGCTCAGTGGCCCGGGGACAGCTACAAATCAATGCCCCCCACCACCTGCCGCCCGGCCCGGGGAAACACGAGGCCAGCTCAGTGGCCCAGGGACGGCCAGAAACCAATGCCCCTGCTGCCTGCTGCCCTGCCCAGGGAGACGTGAGGCTGGCTTGGTTCCCCCTCCGCCTGGTGCAGGTAAGCTCCCTCCCTCCCCCCACTCACCCTCCATCTCCAGCTCTGCTGCTGCTTCACCAACCAGGGCCGCGGCTTGAGGGAGGGCTGGCCCGTTCAACAGAGGCTCTGCTGGGCCACTCTCATCATGGATCCTGGGGCTTCCCCGATCAGCTCTTCGGCCACATGCACCTCGGACCAGGCCAGCCCCAGAAAGGCCCTTCCTGGCCACCCTTCTCCCAGGGGACAGGGCACCCGGCTGCAGGGCCAATCAGGAGTTCTGCAAGGGGGCAAATCTTATTGGACTAGAAGACTGTCAAGATGCCTTCCAACTTTGTTATATTGTTATTCTGTTCATTATGAGTGGAAGAGATAAAATGAAAATTAGCAGGTATCTATTTCTGTCATTGACATTGTTGTGAATGCATAAGTAAGGTGACCAACCGTCCTCCTTTAGGGAGGACAGTCCTCCTTTTGTGAGTTCTGTCCTCCCTTGAAAAGTGTCCTCCTACATGTCCTCCTTTTCGATATTTGAAGACTAATCCGCAGGGCTTTTTTTTTCTCATAGAATGCTCAGAACGGTGTTCCGGCACCTTTTTTGCTGGTTTTTTTTTCAACTTTTGCATGAGCTGTGCTACTCCCCCTATTGGCTTTCGAAAGCCAATAGGAATTGCTGCTGAGTGCGCCAAAACACCCAGCCAGCAAACTTTTCACATGTAAGTTGTCTGCAGCGAAGGGAACTTTGCATCCCTCCCTGCTACCCAACTACACCATCTCCTAGTTAGTCCCGAAGGTACCTGGAGGAGACTGGAGCAGCAACACCACAGTAACTTTCTCTTGATCTTCCGCCCTGCTAGGGCAATAATGGCTGTGTCCGCAAGAGGCAGGGGTGGTGGGGCTGCTGTGGGTGGGGCTGTGAGGGGCGGCGGTGGCCGGCTGCCCCCCGTGCTGTGGAAGCCATGGGGCCTGCTCTACACAGGGCTGTGCAAGGTGGGTGGCTGCAGGCGTGGCAGCTGCAGGTGTGGCAGCTGCAAACGGGGTGTGTCGATGGCAGACTGCCCCCCAGGGTGCTTTGGGAGCCATGGGGCTCGCTCTACACAGCGGGGCAGCAGTGCTGGCGGGGTGGCTGCGGGCGGTGGTGCGGCATGTAAGCATAATTACAATATAAAATGTTATTGTTACAAATGTTTTTATTATGCATTTATCATATTATAGTGTATTCTGTATTATTGTTGCAATGAATAAAATGTTTCTTTTATTTACGATATTTTTTCTTCAATTTATTTGTGTCCTCCTTTTCATTGGAAAAATGTTGGTCACCTTAGCATAAGAAAGGAAAGTAGTTTGAACTTAACGGAAGATATATATTGTTTACATGCACTATTCTGAATGAATAGCAAAAATATTATTTTGTTAAATAGTATGAATGACTAATAGAACTGTAAGAGGATAAGTGAAAATAGTGAGTATTTGATGAATAGAAAATAGTTATTTTAAATATGTGATTTCAGCATGCCATTTCATCTATATTCAAGGCAAAAAATTATAAAAGCATGATTAATTGCTAATGGTGAAAGCATTACTGAAAAATACAAGGATGATAAGAAGTAACTTTTTTAATAATGTCAAAATATTAGTTGGTAAAGATGAATGTGGACAAAAAGGAAAGAAGTGAAACAAAATAGAATGAAAATAGAAAGTAGCAGAAAGAAGAGGAAATATAAGTCTTGTTTTAAAAAATACTTAAACATTTGGCTGTTAAGCAATTGATCATAAGAATGTGGAATGTCTCCTTTATGTATAAGAAATTCTAACAAGATTGTGAATATGGATGTATTTGATAAATGATATAGATGATCCCATGTTGTTATCTGAGAATTCCAATTATTTGCAGTTAAATTATTAAATTGTATTATGATAAGTGAATATTTATCTGAACTCTATTATGTCAAAACCAAAACCAAAATGTTTGAAGGAAAAACTGAGTGTAAATAAATGGTGAAGAATTGAGCAACTTGAGCCTTGATTGAAAATTTACTTAAAATGCAAAAATGGGATGAGGAAAATTTAAGGATTGCAAATACTGGTAGAAAAGTACTGAGTAATACCTAACAATCTATTGTTAGGAATGATCTTTTACCACAAGAACAAAAAATGGCTATGTATAAAAAAGTGCTTCTGTATATCTTGTTATATAGAAGTAAGAAATGGATATGTCATGAGAAACATAAACGCTCAGTGCAATAGAAATGGATTGTGCTTCTTAACTAAACTAAGAGGAAATCAGCCCAAGATTACATAAGCATTGAATGATTGTGTGTTGATAACAAAAGTGAATGATCTATATAAATGAATTACACCAAGTTGGATAGTTATTGCTATTAATAGATCAAACAGTTTTTGTGCTGACTCTCTGAAGTAGGCAATCTGAGTGTTGGAAATCTGGTTTTGTTTACCTTAAATAAAAGTATATTAAAATAAAAATATAATGATATATAAAATAGTGCCCCAAGTTAATGTTTCCTTTTGGTATTTACATTGTTGTATCTTTGTATTCTCCTCATAGAGTGACAGATAATTTATGAAAGAATTATGGAAGTGACCGAAACTGAATAGTTTAATTTGAAGAAAAAGGAGTGTTCTATTTCCTCTGTCCTGCTGCAAAAGCACTGTAGGAAAAAAGTGTTTTTTCTTAAAAATAAATTTTTGATATCTTAATCTTTCTTCTACTACTACTACTTCAAATGGAATTTATTTCTTGCACAAGTTGTAAAAAATGGATTTTTTAAAACATTGATTTTTCACTTCTGACAATTCTCATTACTATATCTCATTTCAACCATTCCTTTGGTCATTCTAAAACTAAAGTTTGGTCTGCTTCCATTTTGTTACTTACTATTTCTTTTCCTTTTCACATGAATCCCTATTTAGAGTGGCTTTATGTGGAGTGCCTTGTTTTTTTCAAAATCACTTTCTCCCATGACTGCTATATCAATATGAGGAAATGTATGTCTGGTACCTACTGAACTGATCTGAAATTCACCTATTCTAGCATTCTTTAGGTCTGAACTTCACCTATATTGATTTCCACTCTCTTACATTTGGAAATATAACTGAAAAATTAAAGCAAGATATATCTTGTACAAATCAGATATAATTAGATCCTCACTAGTATGAAAAATGCTACTGCTGCCATCACAGCCTGCCCTTTCAACAGAAAAAAGAAATTACAGAAATGTCAGAATGTTTACCAAATATGAACCCATTAAATTAAAATTAAAATTATGTAAAATGATAGTTACAATGGCAGCACCACTGCAAATCCTATCATGGATATACAGTAAGTATCAAAAAGAAATTCAGTTTAGAATAGGAAGAAAAGGCAGCGCCTAGAGTGTGACTAAATTGGTTTTATCTAATGGTCTTGACAACAAGTATTGTTGCTGGTAAATACTACAGTTTCATAAAAATGAGCTGTAGAGGTTTAAACGCAAATGAAATCAACAGATGTCAATTCTATTTTTTTAAAAAGATCTCCTGAGGCCTCTGAAGTATAAAACCTTTATGATATTACTCTCCTTAGAGCAGGGGTGTTAAACTGCTGGCCCATGGGCCGGTTGCATTATACAGAGGCCGTGCCCACCCCAGCTCCGGCAATGCAAAAAAAGTCACAATACATCCCAGCATGTCATATGATGTGGCGAGTTTAACACCTGTGCCTTAGAACATTAAAAAAAAATCACTTTGAAATTAAATCACAAACTAAATAATTTGGGTGAAATCATTGCTTCATTTAAATTAATTGATGTTTTAGGCTTATATGTGTGTTTTTAATATTATGCATGAAAATAAATGGTGAGCTTAATTCATCACCACATTACTTAATTATATCTATTGACCCACCATCTTTCTTTAACCCCTTTCCTATTCTTTTGTTATTATGCTGTATACTTTGTATTTTGTTTGGTTTTATTTTACAGTCCTTTTGGAATCTGGCAGTACCTAGAATAAATTGAACAACTAAACTAAATCACACCATATCTGAATGTTTATTCAGCAAATACATTGTCTATGTCCTTGGAAGCTTGAGGGTAAACTAAATGAAATAGCCTTTTGATTTTGTATATCAATCTGCTGCTTTCTTTTTGTCATTTATGGTAGTTGGTGCTTTTAATGGCTGAATGATTTGGAATATTTATCTGTGGAGATTCTCAGTCATCCAGGTCATAGTTGTCCCAAAGGTGCTTTTTCAAAAGGAAACAGGACTGTTTTTTTTTTCTTGAGGAAGAAGAAGATGACTTTCACTTCTTATCCAAGAAGTTTCATCGGTTCTGGGAGGATGGTGGGAACAATAGAGCAAAGAAATATGATCCTTCCAATCCCCACCTGTCAAAACTAATCCTTCTGTCAACTTCCAGTTTGGTGTTGTATCAGTATGGAAGCAGGAAGGTAGGGCTGAAGAGCCGATTAAGAAGGAGGGGTGCCTCGTTGATCACGGACAGACAGCGGTCTTTCCGTTCGTTCGCTTCAAGGAAAGCCCTCCAAACCAGCAGGGGAAAGACTGGCTACATTCCTGTGGCCAGCCATTAACCACTGACAATGGAAGAAGAAAAGCACCAATTAGCAGATCATAAACAGCATGTTTGGAACTGGGTGAGAATATTGATCCTTTCTTTACTATTTTACAACTGAATTTCCTGGGAAAGGCTCCCAAGAAGTTAAAAACCTCTGAACGTGAGAAGGAAGGGGATTGTAGCCTTACCCTTCCAGAGGAACAGAAGCAGCATTTTAATTTCTTTAATGGGGGACAGAAATACATAATACTGAAGTGGAAGTAACATAAAGGTACAGTTTGGATAAATTTGAGAACAGAGATAATTGATAAGACTTTCTCTTTGGAAAAAAACATTGAGGTGAAATATAAGTAATCAATCCTTTGTTTTAAGAGTGGAAAATGGATTTTAAATGATATCTAGTGGTGGATTGAGTATAGCACTACAACTAGCTTCCTGGCTGCTTGGTGACTCCTAGCTTAATGGAGAACAGCTGGCAATAAAGGAAAATGTTTTGGCATATGTATCACCCTGACCTTCTTGGATTATTAATACCTATTGAGCTTGGACCTCTAATCTCAAGAACTATTGGGAGAGAAAGAAAAAATTGACTTTTGATTATATCTGGCTGCGAGAGACTTTTGAACTGTTTTCAGGGTAGTTGAACATTTTGATCACTTTGAACATTGTGGATTATAACCTTGCCTGACCGACAATTCTTGGATGCCTGAGACAAAGGATCACTACAAAATATTGCTTTTAGGACTGGACCCATATTCTCGAACCTATTGGATTATAAAGGCTACACATAAAGACCACAAAACTAGATGAAAATTTGTTCTACTCTTATTAAGATTGGTGATACGAGACAAGACTTGTATTTGGAGAACACAAAAGTTTTGACAGATTATCTGGAGGGGGGAAACAAAATGAATGTTTTACACCCAGCTAAAAATGATAAGAAAATATACATTGCACCTGCATTTGAAGCCTCCACCCAGGCTAATCAAGTATCTCAAGGAATGATGCCTTAAGAAAAAATAAACATCTTTCAGAAGGAAATATACTCTATGCTACAACTAATTCATCAATTAATTGTCGTACACAAAGAGGACACAGAAAGAAACCATAATGAAAACAATTTAGATAATATAAATGAGCAATTCTCCAAATTAAATCTACAATTAGAAAATTCATGACTACAAAGTATGAACAAATAAACCAGAAATCAGAATATGAAGCAGAGGAAATTGACCCAGAGATGGAAGAGATAAAAGAAGGGAAATATAAACTACCATATACAAATAAAATACGGCAAGACTTAGTCATAACAATGAAAATGGAAAAGGCACTTTACCCCTTAGGTCTGCAAAATATACCTGATGATAAGGAAGAAGATTTTTTAAAAATGGAATATAGAGCTTTTTTACAGCAGCTATAAATGCATTTATATTTTATTTTCTCTACAAGGTTACATTATGCGTCTCTTCTTTCTATCGCTTACCCTTTCCAATCATTGAACTCAGATATCACAAATTCATTTTTTACCATTTTTAGCAAAAAGTCCATAAAGGGTTTCCAGTCACTAACAAATATAGTTATTGACTTTTCTGTAATACTTTCCTTTCTTGTGGGAATGTGGCAAAGATAAATTATGAAAACTGAACAGGTGAGTGAGCTGGCCCAAAACAGAATTTTCTATATATGTTATGCCCTTTGGTTTCTTGGTTTTATATCTGTTTCTGAGTCAATTTAAGCAGCCAGTTATAATTATATATTGGGCTACTTGAATCTACATTCTACAACATCTACCTTAATTGTGTTAGATGACAAATGTGATGAACAGAAGATGTTATTGTAGCAAATAAAATCTTAAAAGCAACAGTGAATCAAATCTATACATCTATATCTATATAATATTTTTTCTAAGAAATATTTTTTTTCTTGATAAATCAGATGCTCTAAGAACTTATTTAATGATTAAATTTAGACTTTTTTAATGCTAACATTTCACATCTAAGAAAATACAAAGGTCAAAAGATACATCCTGACTTATTCCATAAATATTTCCCACTTTATAATTTGATTCAATGTTCAGGTTCCAAGATTTGATGCCGGTAGAGACAGAATAAATTCCATTATGTTTCTTAGAACTCTTCATTATATTGATGTTATCCATATTGAACTGCCTATATCAAATACAAAAGAGTTTACTATTACATTTCATGCATGGATGCCTTAATAATGCTAGTCTCTATACAGCTTCTAATGGCTTTATAGTAAGAAAGAAGCTCTGTAAACCAATAGGGACATTGTAATAAGTTAGGAATAACATCTGCGATTTAGAGAACAATAAAAAACCTTCCGCTGTATTCCAGGGAAGATCTTAGTCTTCATTCGTCAAATAATTTCCAATTAAACTGATGGTTAACAAATGAGATGGCAGTTACTGCTGACTCACAGTTTAACTCTCACATCATCCCCTCTTTATAAAAATTTCTTCTCCACTTCCCCATGCATCTAGATAGGATGTGACCTATTTAGTCTTTATTCCACTTGAATATAATTGTCAGGGAAAGGGGCAGTGCTTCCCCTTTGCTTTATTACTGTTTGTAATTCTTTGGCACAGCTAGCAAGGCACACAACATTTTACAATTCTTTTGTTGGCCATACTGCACATGCATTCCAGAGCCAGCAGAAAAGCATTGTGCTCTATATCTTGCTGCCTCTACAGCAGCGGTTCTCAACCTGTGGGTCGCGACCGCATTTGGGGTCGAACGACCATTTCACGGGGGTCGCCAAACACCGCAGTCTGCCATTTTTTTTGGGTCGGCCATTTTTTTGGGTCCGCCATTTCCCCCCCTTTGCAATGTGGGCCGTCACACCGTGCATGCGCGATGCGGGCCCGCCATTTTTTTTTGGATCGGCCATTTTTTTTTGGTCGGCCATTTTTTTTGGGTCCGTCATTTTTTTCCCCTTTGCAATGTGGGCGGTCGCGCCGTGCATGCGCGATGCAGGCCGGGGTTGAGCCCCGGAAAAGGTTGAGAACTGCTGCTCTACAGCATACCTTATGATGCACCTGGAATGGGTCTAGATGTGTGATAGTGCTGTCCATACAGCTTTAATATGCAACATGTTAAGGACTGCAATTGGCAGTTCTGTCAGCTACAATTCCAGCTCCACCCAATGCCAACAAGCACAGGAAAGACATCTCCCCCCCATCACTGTAAATGCTTAGTTATTCCATGCATTGCATTTTCTGTTCTTTATTTTTTTCCAAATTTGCCCTCTATCCCTGAATGTTTGTCTTTCTTTTAAAATACTTGCACCTGTGGATCAACCAAACAATAATAGCAAACAATTGGACTTTTTTGTATCTTTTGGCTGCCATCTAGTTGTCATCCAATTTGTGTAGCCAAGATGCAGCCAGTTGGAAAATGTCAGGGTGTAAGAATTTATGAACTGGAATAGCCATAGCAACAAACCACCAATGAGAAGTGTTTTTGATTAAGACACAGTATTGGCTGTGTGAGGCATGTGATCCAGCCTAGGTTTGGGCTTGTCTTGGTCTTCCCTGTGTCCTGATCTCCTGAGTTAGTTGTTGTTGTTCTCTACCATGTTGCCAAGAACTGAATGAAACTGTATGTATCATGTACATATCTATATATATAGAGATAAAGTTTTCCTAAACTATGCTTCCTGCTCATTTTGAATGTGTGTTTATTTTATGGGCTTATTTTTGTGCTGGAAAACTCTTAACAACTTATGGGCCCAGATCCCAGCCAGCCCTTGCACACAATACAAGAGACTGAAGAAAAGACTGAGGCTCAACACAGAGCTGTAATTAACCTGAACAACTGTCTGAGTTAAATTAAGAAAGATAAAGGCTGCTCAGCTGAAGGCTTGCAAGAAAGCTGATTTAAAGGAGAGCTCTCTGCCTTGATTGGGACAAAAGAATTATCTTATTTGGGCTGCAAAAATGGAATGCTTCCTGCAGGCTAAGGAGGTCTGGGATATTGTGATTAATCCACCCCAGGGGCAATTAGCAGCTGCAGATCAATAGAGGCATGATAAGGCACTGGCTTACATCATCTTAAGTGTGGAAGATGAACAATTCTTAAATGTAGCTGACTTAAAAACTGCAGAAGAAGTTTGGCTAAAGTTAAAAAGTGTTCATGTGAGTGCTTCAGCATGCAATATAGTGCAATTATTGAGGCAATTGTACAGAACCCGGCTGCTGCCACATGAAAGCATAAAACAGCATTTGTTCCACATGTAGAAACTGTTTGTTGAATTAGAACAGCGAGGAATGCAGATTCCAGAATCTCAGAAGGTTGGTACTAAATAGTCTTGATGAAACGTGGACCATTGTTTCAGCAGTTTTTAAATGCAGACCAGAACAGGAATTAAGTATGGAAGGACTTAAAGCCTGTTTAATTTCTGAAGAACAGAAACCTTATTTTTGAACAAACCACAAGGAGAAATTCCTGAGGTGGGGAGTCCAAGGAGCAGAGAGAGCAAAGCAGCAGACTGACTGTCTACAGCAAGGGTGTCAAACTCAATTTCATTGAGGGCCACATCAGCATTGTGGTTGCCCTGGGGGGGCTGGGTGGGTGTAGCCAGAGTGGGTGCAGCCTACTGGGTGGGCGTGGATGGAGGAGGTGTGGCTTACTGGGTGGGCGTGGTCAGTACTACATCATTCGTGTCAAGGGTACCTATGGGGGCCTGGGCAGGAGTGGAACAGATCTGAGGGTCTCTGGCAGAAGGGGGTGGGACCAGGGCAAGTGCCAAGATGGCCAACACAAAATTGTACATTGGCTCCCGGCTGGCCTGGGCTAGGGCCAAGGCAGCGGGGGCCGTTCCCTCACTTTCCAGGATGGCTTCACAGGCCATATGAAACCACTTTGCGGGCCGCATCCGGCCGCCAGGCCTTGTGTTTGACATGTCTGGTCTACAGAGATCAGATTATATCTCAGCAGAGAATTACCAAGAAGAAAAAACAGGAGAAAAAGACGTGCTTCATTTGTGGGGCTGAAACTCATTTCAAGAAAGATTGTTTACAAAGAAGAACAGAAAATGGACAAGCTGCTGTTGTAAAAGTTAGCTATGGTAATAGCAGTGACAAATGGTTAATAGACAATGGGGCTAGTCAAACAATTGTTAATAATTCTAAGTTGTTTTCCATATTAGATTCAACTGGAGGAGATGCAGCGGCCTTAGCAAATGGCCAGAAGGCAAAAGTCATGGGGAAAGGCAGTGTGCTGATTCCATGCCTGGAGGAAAAGTTTAATAATGTATTATGTGTGCCTGAAATGGAGCATAATTTACTGAGTGTCTCCAGTCTTGACAAACAAGGGTTTGAGACCATATTTGTGAATGGGAAATGTCTCATAAAAAGAAATGGGAATGTATGTGCACAGGACATAAAACATGATAATCTTCATGTGTTGCAGACACAAAAGGTTAAATGTGCCCAAACATTTGGTAATGTGGCACAACATGATTCATGCATTCATCTCTTGCACAGAAAGCTTGACCATGCCAGCTTCAGAGTGTTGCATAAGATGCCAGAGTTTGCAGAGGGATTAAACTTAAAAGGATGTAAGGCATACTTAGACTATGCCGTATGTAAATCATCAAAATCTAAGGTATTCCCAGTGAACAAGAAGAGCACAAGGCAGACAACAAGGGTTCTAGAGCTGGTACATGCAGATTTAGTAGGACCAATGCAAGTAAGCTTGGGAGGAGCCAGGTATGAGTTGATCATTGTAGATGACCATAGCAGATTTGGATTCTGTTATTTGCTAAAAAGCAAAACGGTGTTGCAGAAGTTCAAGCAATGGGTGAGCTTTGCAGAAAGAAGATATAGGTAACAGATATGCCAGCTGCAAACTGATGGGTTCAGAATTCATGTCAGCAAGTTTTCAACAGTGGTTGGGACAGCTAGGAATAAGACATAGACACACAAATCTGTACACAACAGCTGAGAATGGCATGGCTGAAAGATGGAATGGAGTCTTGCAGACTATGAAAGACTCACTACTGGAGGATTCTGGTCTGAGCAGGTCATATTGGGGTGAAGCCATGTTGACTGTTAATTATTTGGTCAATAGGCTGTGAAGTTCCTCTATAAATGATATTCCATATGCTGTGCTATATGGGATAAAGCCATCTCTAGCACATTTAAGGGTGTTTGGAATCAATGCACGGGTGCATATTCCAAAGGCAATCAGGAGAAAAGGGCAACAAAAGGCTAGAAAGCTCAGATTTGTGGGCTATGAGCCTGGCTCTAATAGCTATCACTTTAGCGATGGAAGCAGAAGGATAGTAATTTCCAGATCTGCTAGCTTGGCAGAGCAAAATTGGCACAGAATTGATGCAAATTCTGGGGATGATCCACTTAGTGATGGTGACTCACTTAGTGATGGTGTCAGCGTTCAGGGAGGAAAAGCTGAAAAAGGACAAGAAAAGGAGTCAGAAGGAGATGGTGACTCTAATGTGAAGCAGGAAAGGGTTGACAATCAAGAGCAGTCAATGCCACGCAGGTCAGAGCGATGGAACAAGAGGATTCCACCTGACAGGTATTCTGCTGGAAAAGTAAAGGTGTGTAATGTGTGGTATGAGCCAAGAAACTATCAGGAAGTATTGGCACTACCCAAAGTGGAGCAAGAAAAGTGGAAAGAGGCCATGGACAAAGAAATTAAATCCATGGATGAACATAAAGTGTTCACCTCTATGGCTTTGCCACAAGGTTACAAAGCTGTAGGATGTAAATGGGTATACAAAAAGAAAGTGTTACCCAACAATGAAGTCCAATATAAGGCAAGGTTAGTGGCACAGGGGTTTTCACAGAAGAAAAATGTGCACTATGATGAGGTATTTGCACCAATGGTAAAAAGTGAAACTATAAGGTTGGCACTAGCATTGGCAATGGCACATTGGCATAAAATTTGGTACTTTGATATAATCACACCATTCTTCAATGCAGAGTTGGAGGAAGTAATTTACATGGTTCAAGCACCAGGGTCTGAAAGTAAAAAGCCTGGCACTGTGTATAAACTGAACAAGGCCATTTATGGGCTGAAGCAATCTGTTTAGAAGTGGCGCTGAAGGGTCTTGGGTTCATGCGTTGTAAGGCTGATGGTTGCATATATACTGCAAGGTTCCATGGTGGGGGTTGCCAATTATTAGCATTTGTGGGTGATCTTTGCTTCATTAATCCCCTGAGTTAGTTGTTCTCTGCCACATTGCCAAGAACTGAATGAAACTGTATGTATCATGTGTGTGTGTGTGTATGTGTGTGTGTATGTGTGTGTGCGCGTGTGTGTGTGCATGTGTGTGTGTCTTTGGTTATTCGGGTCAGCCTGAAGATGACGAATGGGACTTCGTCAAAACGTCGCCAAGACACTTCCAATTTTACACAGGAGAAAACCCGAATAACCAAAGACCTACATACGAACACCCGTGAAAACCTCAGAAAACATACACACACACACACACACACACACACACACACACACACACACACACACACACACACACACACACATATATATATATATATATTGCCAAGACACTTCAAATTCTGCATGGGAGAAAACCCGAAGAACCAAAGACCTGCATATATATATATGCATATATATATATATGCATATATATATATATATATATATATATATATATATATATATATATATATATATATATATATATATATATATATATATATATATATATATATATATATATATATATATATATATATATATATATATATATATATATATATATATATATATATATATATATGCAGGTCTTTGGTTCTTCGGGTTTTCTCCCACGTAGAATTTGAAGTGTCTTGGCAACGTTTCGATGAAATCTCATTCATCATCGTCAGGCTGGTGCTTTTGGCTTCTGCTACCAGGAGCAATGTGAAGCCAAAAACCAGAAGCCAAAAGCACCAGCCTGACGATGATGAATGAGATTTCATCGAAACGTTGCCAAGACACTTCAAATTCTACGTGGGAGAAAACCCGAAGAACCAAAGACCTGCATACAGACACCCGCGAAAACCTGTGCAGGTCTTTGGTTCTTCGGGTTTTCTCCCATGCAGAATTTGAAGTGTCTTGGCAACGTTTCGACAAAGTCTCATTCGTCATCTTCAGGCTGGTGCTTTTGGCTTCTGCTTCTAGGAGCAATGTGAGATTTTAGCTGTTTCTTCCTTTTAACTGCCAGTGGGGGTTTGAACTGATTGGCTGGGAGCTCAGCTATGTTCTGATTGGGTG
Organism: Bothrops alternatus; assembly: GCA_034064705.1. Classification (NCBI taxonomy): domain Eukaryota; kingdom Metazoa; phylum Chordata; class Lepidosauria; order Squamata; family Viperidae; genus Bothrops; species Bothrops alternatus. Next base: position 6,378,702 of record JARGCV010000085.1, read on the forward strand.
GAGGTGTGTTCTGATGGGTTAGGGGCTTGGCTGTGCTCTGATTGGCTGGGGGAGTGTTCTGTTTGGGTGGGGGCTTTGTTGTGCTCAGGTTAGTCAGTGTTACAAGGGGATTAGAGATGGTGAACTGTGTAGCTGTTTGGCTTTGCCAAACATATATTCAGATTTCTTTTTGCTGACAATTTGTAATGTATCACAGTTGTGACTGGAGCCTGCTTAATGCCCCTAGTTGGGGGGCTGCAAGGCAAAAGAAATTATAAAGAAGTAGAACTGCAGTATAGCAGTCAAAATGCCAAGCTGTAAAACTCAAACAGAAAATGCTGTTGATGATCTGGAGTCTGAGAAAGAGGTTTAGGGATGGGGGATAGGAATTGTAAACTACCCTAAGAAGGGAAGCCAAGGAAGTGATTCTGAAAGATTTTCTGTAAGCAATGACCGCCAAAATACAATTCTTTGCAAGCAAGCTACAAAAGTACAAGAGCTAAGCCATTTCAATTACACATGCAAAGTTAGTTTCAAGCTTTGTATTCTCTTGAAACCTCTCGCTTAGATTACTGCAATATGTGCTGTATGGAGCTGCCCTTGAAAAGTATTCAGAACTTGGTGCCGAATGGAGCCACATTCGCTACTATATGAGTACACTGACTACTGGTGTGTTTCTGGATACAAGGTGCTGGTTTTCACCTTTAAAGCCCTGCATGGCTTGGGAGTAGGTTATCTGAGGGGACTTCTTTTTCCAAGAGTCTCTATCCATCCAATTTGATCCAGCAGACTGGGCATGCTACAGAAACTGTCATCCAAAGAGTGTTGACTGGTGGGAATTACAAGGCAATCCTTCTCTGCTATAGCCCCTGCTTTGTGGAATAAGCTTCTCTCAGTGATTAGAACGGCCTCAGTTTTGTTGGCCTTTCATAAGACTTTAAAAACTTGGTTATATACTTGGGCCTGATGCTCGGAATGTGTTGAAGGCCCTATTTCTTAGATATATTGTTACTTGGCTAACTATTTTGGCTGCTGTTGTGTACTTCGTTCACGTGCGAATGATGAAGACACATGGCGATTCTAAACAAACACTTTATTCACCTTCTACAACAACCAAGCAAAAGCAAAAGGCACGCAGGCCTTTTTATATGGCCAGAAACCCGGACAATGTCAACCAATAGGAACAGAGCGTTTTCGCATCTTGCACATGCGCACAAGGCTGGCGCCGCTCTGTCTGGTCCCGGGCAGCTTTTGGAATGCCCGGGACCAATGCAACGTCCCGAGCCTGCTTTTGCAGGCTCAGGACACAACAGCTGCTATATGTAATTTTTGAATAATTTTATTGTTTTGCATTGTTTTAAAATAGTTGTAAGGTCCTGCCTCAGCTAGTAATCCCAAGAAAGAATTCCTGAAACTGGCATTATTTCAAAAGGAATTTTTATTGGGATGTAGTGACAGCAGAATAGCAAAGCAAGATCTAAAGAAGTCCCGCACAAAACATTATAGTAAAATGCTCCTTTCAAACCCCTCCTCAGTGCCCAATGGTCCAGTATGATTTTGGCCAATTCACAGGTATGAAGTTGTTATGGGAACCAAAGTGATAAAACCACAGTTCTCAGGCCTTTCATGTTCCTCCCAGTCTCTTCCCAGCATAGCAGAGATAAGACAGATGGCCCCAGGCACATTCTCCTCCCTTTCGCACCGAGAGGGATGCATCAAAGGTGAAATGAACAAAGTAAAGGAAATACAGCTTAAAGCTTACAGATCGGCCCCAGTCACAAAAGAATGAAATTTCCCCCCTCCCAACCGAATGGCAGTACCTGAAACAAAATGAAATGAATAGATAGTTTAAAGGTCTGACAATAGTTTTAGAACTGTAAGGCCCTCAGAGTCACTTGGCTGAGATTGGAAGGTAAATAAATTAAATAATTTAATTAAATAAATAAATATTGCTGGCATGGGACACAGCATTTCAAGTCAGTTCTCTGAAGCCTATTAGCATGCCTGACATCGCCTGGACATAGTGACAAACACCACTTTCAGAGTTATTAAATGACTGCTTCATTCGTGAAAAGACACCAACATTCACATGTATGTGGGCTTGTGAACTTGCCCTTTCTTTTAGATGTTTCAGACTGTCCCAGTTTGAAATGGAACTTTAAAAGACAATGACAAAATTAGTTTATGAGCTGACCTTGACTATACAGGTCTTTCTTCCTGCGTTTAATAAAACACCTCTTCTCCTCCGAGTTAGAATCACTGGCAGCAGCAGCAGCAATGCAATCATCTTGCCAGATTGTTTGGGTTTGTGCGGGGACTGCAATTACAGCTTCTTTGGAGAAGAGAAAAAAGAAGAAGATTCAGCCAATTACCACTCTAAGCATGCTCAATTAGATACTAATTAGTAATATCTAATAATTTGTTAGTAATATTATATTAGACATCCTTCCTGGACAGTCTTAGACTAGCTGGAAAAAGAGAACCTCCTAGGAAAGGAGCAGGCCTCATTTCATGCAGGTTGCTCTGTATTAAATTAAGAGCTGGTCCTGTCTCAAGCAATTGGAAAACATTGCTAAGATTGAAAGAATTTTAGATATAGACTTGTGGGTTGGTAAGCGAGATGTGCTGGTAAAAATAAAATAAAGAATAGTATAGAATATGGAAAATAGTATAGAATATGGAAAATGTCAAAGTGGAGAGAAAAAAACAAGGAAAAGAAAAGAAAAAGGAAAATAGGAAGGAAGGAGAGAGGAAAGAAAGAAAGAAAGGAAGGAAGAAAGAAAAAGAAAGAAAGAAAAAGAAAGAAAGAAAGAAAAAGAAAGAAAGAAAGAAAGAAAGAAAGAAAGAAAGAAAGAAAGAAAGAAAAAGAAAGAAAGAAAGAAAAAGAATTCAGCTGGACCCCCTCCCCCCAAAAAAAGATACAAAACAGAACAGTTTCTTATTTTCAGTATTTGGTTTATGTACTACACTGTTCTGGGAGGTAATATTACTGAGGGTGCTTTGAATGCAGAGAAAAATTCAACAGCAATCTTCTTTTTTCTCCAGAGGTATCTGGTATCTGCAGCTTCTTTTAGTGGATAAAGATTCCAAGATAACTTTCTGACTGTAATATTTGTAGCCTGTAGCATTTCTGCATTGTAGTCCAATGTGGAACAAGATCAACCTTTAGCAATTTTTTGTGAGAAAAATATATGAGATTTTATCTCATATATCTCAGAGACTTGAAATTGAAGCTACATATAAGTCTGACTACCTTATGAGGTCTATTTGGACCAACATTTGAATTAAAAACTTCTGTTCACATTTTACTGTTTGAGAATTTAAGATTTTTACAATTATTTTGTATCTTTGTAGATCTACATTTGATAGTTGTACTGGAAAGTTTGGCTGAAAGGCTATTTGAATACATGATATTTTATATATTTATCTAAATAGGTATACTTTTGTTAACATTCATCTCAACATTTCTGGGATGAGAACAAGAATGTTTTTCTCTGTATATTTGCAATTTGCTTTATTATTATATTTAGCCTTATTTTTTCTAATGCAATTATCAAACAGTCTGAACATAATTAAGGTGTAAATAATTTCAGCTAGCCTATTAAAATTTAAATAAATATATTGAATCTAACCACTGTTCTCAATTAAAACAATATAACCTTTGGAAACAGAAAGGCAGAAATAATTTAAACAGTATCAGTGGCACATTTGTATACTGGAAACCAACTGTAGTAGCTGATTGTTGTCAAAATTTTATTAAGAGAGCTGCCAATTATTTATGCAAAGAATTGTCTATGTTTGGTGTGGTAAAGGCTTACACAAGTACCTTTTAATTAAAAGGACTACTAAACTTAGTGATTTTTAAATTAAAAAGAAGCTACTTTCCTTGCTTCCTTTTTTCAATTATTCCTCAAAATGAAACATATAAGTAAATATCATTAGATGAAATGAAATTTGGTTTTGCCATTTCCAGAAAATAAGTTATTATAAAGTAATTATATTATCTTTCTTCAAACTTGGAGGACTATCATTAATATGCCCATATTATAGATCAGAAACTGGGCATGAAAGAATAAGGTGGTTTTAGGCTGAATCAAATATGCATTGGTAAATGAGAATTTGAGCTCATTTAAACCCCACATTTCTGATATTAAATTGTGGGGTATGTTCTAGGCAACCTGATTGTTCTTGTCTAGAAAAATTATAACTTTATTATTTGCATAATAATGTTTTATTCATGAAAATTGTGTTATTTATGATTATTGATATAAAGTTAATTGAAAAGCACATAAATAACTCAGTAAACATTCTGGTGCATGATTATTATACTTACAGTATATTACTATTGATTTGAGTTTTTGTTAAGTTACTAGATTCAGAAATCAGTTTAATCTGGGGACAAATACCATATAATACTTGGAAACCGATGCTTTGTATTTTTCACTAACAATCATAATAAATCCACATATTGCTATACAGTATGTCTAATTGGATAAAACTGGATAAAATTGGTTCTTAATATAGCATCCAATATAAATGAATCTGCCATATTTTAGAGAAATAAATTCTGGAATTTTTAGCACTAGAGAATGTATTAGCATCAATCAGTCTTTGGTTAGAAGACTACCTAGTATTATTAGGTAAACCAGGAAGTTTAACAAACATTTCAGCCAAATGTTGCTTCAATATTCTTGCTAACAGAAGTCAAGTTGAAGCCAAGAGGGTCTCTGTATATGGTAGGAGTGTATCTACATTTATTTATTACTGTACTTATATGCATAAAAGGAAACCAAGATAATAGCAGCATTCAGTATCTGCCAGATGAATAACTTCTTTAAGTTTATGATTTCCCTCACACCATTTGAATGTTATTAACCTTTGCTATTAGTTCCTAGCTTGTAAAAAGCAGAAAGAGAAGGGTACTGAAAGAAAAATACATGCCTACTAAGCAGGCATAGGTTGCATATTAGTTCAAGATTTCATGCATAATCCTTATAAGCTACACTGATAGGCAGTGTAGGAAGTAGATAGGCAAGAAGTAGGTAGGCAGCTTGAAATGGTAATGATCTTGTATCTGCTAAATGCTTTCAGCATGATACTGATTCATACCTGTTATTAATAACACTAAGCATACATAAAGAGACAGGCAACTAAGGTATATACATGCATTTATTTTAAATCAGTATAGTACCATGCACAAAGAGCCAAATGTCTTGACATCCTGCGTTTAGTTACTGAACTGAACTGAAAAGTACCAACTTCTTTTGTCAGACTTAGGATTCTACACCAGTTTAAATATTGTATAAAACAAAACTGAACAGTTGACTGGAATATGAGATGGAGATACAGTGGAAGCAAGCAGCACAACTGAGGGAATACAATGTTCACTAAGAAGTTCTTAGAATAGGCAATAACTTTTATTTTAATAAAAATTAATTATCAGCTAACTATTTAGAATACAAGTAGCTGTGCAGAGTGTAAAGATGCTGCTTAGCACTGAAATATCTTTTCACTTAAGATGTTGGTTGGCATAGAAAATACTGTAGCTATGCTTGGACAGCCAGAGCCTATTGCTCTTACACCTACCGGTAGCTACAGACTGCCCTTCTACTCAAAGAATATTTGTAATGCCCCACTCATTCCACCATTAACATACTATTCCAACAAATGTGTGGATTGGTTGTTTTTTTTAAATCCAGTTATTGATTCCAATATTTTGGTCTACAGTTCAGAGCCAAATTTCTTCCTCCCCTTTTGACAACACCACCAGAAATTAAAATATATGCTCTTGTCTGGAAAGACAAAGAACTCTGGCACTTTAAATCTAAAGCAGCTATTTTCACTGAATCTTCATGATCTTAGAAAATTCATTTTTCTCCCATAGATGAGCTTCCTCTTAAGAGCTCCAAAGCAGCAGCTTGTTTGACAGGGAAATCTCTTATATTCTTTACTAAATATCTGTTATGTCTTCTATCAGTAATAATGGGGAAATTACCACAAAATGATATGATTATAAATAAAAGAAGTTGTGTTATTATGTATCTTTTTCATCCCTTGAATATTTTCTATATTTCTCTTTGCTGTTCATGTCTTTCATTGGTTGGTTCATTGGTTTCTGGTGATTATGTTGGTTTACTTTTACTTTTTTTAGTTTTTATAAGATATAGATTCTGAATATTGATGAGAAGGTATGTGGTATCATGTATACCTGATATATTAGATCCCAAATTCTTGAAAAAAAATTTCCTAAACAAAACCACAAGCAAAATAAGTTGGAAGGGTGTGGGGAAAGTATATTCTTAGTGACTGCATTATTGTTTATTAATATTTATTCAATGAAAGATGCGTCATTCAACTTAAAATAATTATTTGCTTATTTGTTATATGTGATTCTAACAATAACAATTTATTTTCTCCTTTAGGAAGAAAATATTGAAAGTATGTTGATGTGGTGGACAATTGTTTCTTCTCTTGGATGCATTTTATTGAATGCAAAAGGATGGCCAGTAAAAGAAGGACATGACTTCAGATCATTTCAAGCTCTTATGCGATTACGCCACAAGGTATTGCTAATGCATCAAAATTATTGGCTTTGGAAATTTAAATTTTATTCTTGTAAATGGTAAAAAATATATTATTTGAGAATATCATATACATTTCACATTGACTCCTGCTTAACATAATAAAACAGGAGGGTACTTCTTAGAAAACCACACCGTGTTTCACATCATATGAATGTTTTCTTAAAATGCATTTTATCTCTGTATTAAAAGTAGAAAAATGAAGAGATTGTGCAAACCTTTTTTTAAAATTACTTTTACCTTCAGTACATGTAAGGACTTCGTACTTGTACTTAAAAAATGTGAATGTATTCTTCCATCATTCTTCTATAATTACAAGAAAGAAAAATATCACATTTCCAGATTCATTTCTTAAAAAAAAAATTCCTAAACAAAACCACAAACAAAATAAGTTGGAAGGGTGTGGGGAAAGTATAATATATTAGAATAATAGGATCATTGGGGCTCATAATTTAACTGAAATCAAAATATGAATGAGCAAGGATGAATCCTCCAAATTCTTAAGTGTGTAAATATTAGTATAATTGCAACTGATTTGTATTAATTGAAAATAATTTCTATTTATAAAACTGTGGTCCTGTCTTTTTTCATCTTGTGGAATGAACAAAGAACATATATTTTGTTATACAAAAATCTTACATATTATATAACTTTTGGCTGACAACTACCCTAGGAGGTTTAGAAACATATGATTGTCAACACACTTTGAACATAAAGTAAATAATACATACCTGCATTCTTACTATATACTTTGGAAATGTATTTATCATGATAACACAGTAGAGAATTATCAATTTATCTTTTATGTAGAAATGATCCTGATCAGTTAACTTCTAGAACTTAAAAATGTAATAAACTACAGAGATGCAGTTAATTTTAGTATTCAATGGCTCATATTAAATGTAGATTATATGCATAATCATGTAAGATTTCAGTACAATGAGATTCTAAATTCTAGAGTTAGCTCTTGTATTAGCTTGTGCCCTACTGGTAAAACAGAAATTACAAGATCGAAAAGATACAGTAGAATGAATATATATTTAATATTTTTATGTATTTTTAAAAATGGCACAACTAATGTAAAATGTTCCTTTCTTTAAACAAAATGAAGAAAAAAATATGTAGAAAAATTAGAAGTTTCAAATTATTAATTTGGAAAGGCTATGGCTATTGGGTTATAGTTTACCATTCATGTAATATCAGAGAGATTCTATTGTCATTCAAATAACAGATTTGAATTTAATATTTCTATTTAATAAAGCTTCCTTCTAAAGCAGGGGTGGGGAATTATGGCCCTTTTATGATTTGTGGATTTTAACATCCAGAATTCCTGAGCCAGCCAACTAAAATTCACAAGTCATAAATAGGCCATAGTTTCCCACCTCTGTTCTAAAGCTTTTTCCACAGACTGGAGAGTGCGTGGTTTTGTTTGCTGCCTACATCCCACGAATGGGACTTTGCTTGTTTGTATGGAGCAGTTGCTGGCATGCTGTGGCCCAGTACCAGTCCACGGACCGGAGGTTGGGAACCCCTGTTCTAAGGGATATGTACTACAATATTTAAAATCAGTACAGAACATATTTCAAAGTATTTAAAGAAACAAAAGGGACAAAGTAATAAAAATGTTAATAAGAATGATAACGCTAGTAGGACCAAGAAATAATCTTCCACAATTCATATTATTGGGTAGACTTTTCAGGAAAGAATTTTTTGTCGAATTCCAATTAGAAAAATTACCAAGGGGTTTCCTATTTTAGGTGCAGTTACTGGTATTTCTGGTATGCCCTGTTCCATTTTATAGGTACTTTTCCTTCAGATCTTAGCTACTAGACAAGCTGAGATGGAAAGAGGCAATTATTGGGCATCCTAGACTTAAATTTATTTGGTCTTTAAACATTATCTCCAAAATATTAATTTGTGTTTAGAAAAAGTTTAGTAATCAGTGCAGCTGTAGTGTAGCACTGCAGGTAAACTATCATTCTATATTTGCAGGTTTCCAAAGATTATTAAAATATATCCCTAATTATCATGTATTGTTGGAATCCAACTTAGATGTAACTAAGGAATAGAGACTGAACTTAATTAATCATCATGCTAATGTTATCCAGTTATATGTCAACCCCAGACCATTTAAGTGAAGTTGTTGAGGTTCTCTTCCAATGCCTGCATGGGGAGAATCTGACTGTGACTTAATCCTATCAAAGCAGAGTGGCTGTGACTATTAAAACCACCTGAATCTGGGAATACTCCGTCTATAACATATATAATCCCAATTGGATTAGCCAGCCCCACCCAGGCTGCCAAAAAGACATGGTGTAGACCTTGTCAGTTAAATAATTTTGGCTGGCTGGTTCCAGAAGAGCCTTTTCTGCCATGGCATCTTGCCCCCAATGTGAGATCTGCACCCACCCGTCTAGCCTTCTAAAAGGGTTTGAAACCTGGCTGTGCTTGCTAGCCTGGGCCACAATGGGAGAGTTAGTTAATGGTTTAGCCAGATTCCTACCTCTTCCCTGTGCACACTTTGTTCCCTTCCTTTCCATCCTGGTTAATTACATTTTATTTGAATTTTATATATACGGTTCTTAATTATTGTTTTCATATTTTATGTGGTATTTTTAAACTAGCTAGATAAGCCTTGGTAAGATGTGCAGCATAGATGTTTAATAATAAATAAAAATACACTTGGATGGGTAGCACTTATCCATTTCAGAATGGTGTGCAATATGGGGATCTTTCTGGACTAATGGCTCCTGCTTAATACAGTATCTTCATGCGGAACATCAATTGCACCCTTTACTAAATCAGGAGGCACTTCAAACATCACTTACACTATCACCTCACAGCTCAGTTATTGCAATGTCTTCCACATGGGCTTGTCCTTGAAGACCACCTAGAATCTTTAATTGATCCAGAATACAGTGTCATAGGCAGTGAGGTATATGCCTCAGTATGCCCATGTGCCATTTCTGCTTTGAGAGGTGCATTGGTTGTGTAATGGCATGTGAGAATTGCTGTATTAGCTGTATCATAACATTCTGTAAGTTAATCATCTTCCTGCTGCTGGTGTTGTAAAACTGCAGCTGCCAGATATTCAGTGTTCCTTGAGAATTGGAGTCCATTCTTGAAATTTCTTTGAAAGGAAGTATGAGACTTGTAAGATTGATGTCGGCACTCCTGTGTATATCAGACAGGAAACATAGCTAGATGAGCTAATTCTCCTTTAATGTAAGTGTGATGGAATAGACACCTGGAAATTTGTGGATAGAAGTTTTGGCAATTTAGAGTTTTCCAAGTCAGAGGTCCAGATTAAGATACTACACTGTTTTGAGCTGGATCGGGAGGAGGAGAAATATTCAGAGTAGCCACATCCTAGAATCTCTTAGAATATATCTAGCAGGTTAGAAGGTTATATCTTTAGCAATATTCTACTTATTTGGTATAAGTATTCGAAAAACTAGACTTGATTGGATTTCACTACGTTATCATTGGGCTTGAGCCCGACCTAAGAATATTGCAGGTCTGAAAGTGCATTTTTTTGTCACCACTTTTAACTACTTGGTCAATTATGGCGGGACCTTTCTAAGTTTCTTTTTCTGTTAGGCCACTGGGCAGCTCCTCCTTCTCTTAACTGATTGCTTCCTGTATAGCATTTCTTCCCCTCATTCTCCAAGGTCCTCCACATATTTCATTTCAAATAAGGACCTGGATTTCAAATGCTTTAAGATGTCAGAGGCTTCCTTGAGCTTATGATACTAGGAAAATTTCATATATAACAAATTGATAAAAAGTCCTACTCTCTGGAAATCTGGAATATTCTTTCAAACTGGCTTAGGCATCTACTATCTCAAGTAATATGAATAATAGATAATACAATTGTACTAAAATAACTACATTGGGATGGATGGAAATGATCAATAAAAAGGATGGAAATGATCAGTAAAAATAATATGTTTTAAAAGCATTGGCTACTGCTGTTGATATAAAATGTAACAGAGAAATTGTACACAACCAATTATTAATCACTCAAAGTTACAGTGCCACTGAAAAAGTGACTTATGATTAGTCTTTGCACTTACAACCATCACAGCATCCCCATAGGATCAAAATTTAGTGCTTGGAAAGTGACATGTATTTACAGTGGTTGCAGATCCCGGAATCACATGACTGCCATTTGCAACCCTTCCCAGGCTGCTTCCGACAGTAAAAAGCTGGATTTGTGTAACAATCTTGATGTTTTGCTTAACAACTGCAGGGAAAAAGTCATAAAATCAGAATGACTCACTTAATGACTGCATTGCTTAATGATGGAGCTTCCTGTCCCAATTGTGATTATAAGTCAAAGATTACCTGCATTAAATAACTTCCATCTTGCAATTTAAGATTCAATTTGTTTCTGGGCAAATATACATTCAGATGGTCTAAGACAGAGGTCCCCAAACTTTTGGGCACCAGGGACGGTTACTTGAGAGAGGTTTTTCCACGGACTGGAGGGGGCATGGTTTTGTGTGCTGCCTGCATCCCATGGATGGGGCTTTGCTTGTTTGTGTGGACCGGATCTCTAAGAGATCAAGTTTGTTCCATATTTACTCAGCAGCCTAAGACAGGGCATGATCTTAGTTCTAGTCTGCTTGGTTTTGGATTAATTTTAAATTATGGTATTTGGGGTTGTTTTGAGCTTGATGTATAGTGTATTTAAAACTGTTATTATACTATTGTATTTTCTATGATTTATACACATAAACTTATAAATTCATGTACATATGAATATATAAGGCTGAGGATTGATCTAAATTTATAAGATAAAATGTGATTGAGAGCATGGATATGGATGTATCTAGTATCTGGAATACCTTACAGTAAATCACTTGCATATTTTATTGAAGGGAAAAGAAAGCAACTGCATGAGTTCAAGAAAAGATGCTGTTAATATAATTTAGAACAGAAATTTAATGTTAATAACAATAGAAAATTGTATAGTTGGGCTAGAAGTCTTAACTCAAAAAAGCCTTTGGAAAAAAACCTGTGTGAATACAATTGATAAAATACTTTTTTGGCTTTGCAAATTATTCTTGCTTTTCCTGAAAGAAACTAAAACCGTGAAAGTGTTTATAAGGGCATTTCCATTTGGTTAATAGTTTGAATTGCTAATGGCTTGTTCCAGATCATTTATTAAAACGTTTCCCTCCTGAAATAGGTAGAAAGCACTTTTGGCATTTTTCTGAATTGTCTGTTGATGCCACTTAAAGCTTGTGTCAATGCGTAAACATTACTTCAATGAACCAGGCACATGCTGTGCGATTTTCAGATTTAAGGGAATGAGTTCAGAATTTCATTAGAACAGAATACTAAACAGCCAGCAGCAATGGTTTCTTATTTTTAAATAAATAAATAAATACAGAGTAGTGCTTGATATGGTAATATTTATATATACAATCTTCCCTCTAAGATTTTTTTAAAAAAAACAAATGTTTTGTATTATTTACTTTTAAACAGACTTCTTTGAACTCTTTGACAGCATTCTTTATGGCCTGAGTTTTCACAAGAAGAGTTAAGAATTTGTTTTCCTGCCAAACTAAGACAGATTCTCTATGAATTCTGCTGCAGCACCATCTGTATCATTTGCAAATAATTCCCAGTGCAGTTTAAATCTAAGTCACAATTTCTCCATTTTGTTTCACCATCTGTATATCCCTTATGCATTTAGCTTGGGTCTGTGGAACACATTCAGCCAATCCTTGTTTAGCTTCATCTAGCCAAAAACTAAATTTTGAGAATGTCAGCCAAATAGCAATCACTCTGCTTCAATCTTGAAGTTTCCCATTCTCACAGGGTTTCCAATGCTTTGTGAATGAACAAACAATTGTTTTTTTCTTCCATGAGAAAAGAAATAGCTGACAACTCTTCAGTTTACTATTGTGCTATTCTGAAGAAGCCCTGTAATGGAAGTCCATTGTGCTATTCCAAACAGCCTCCAAAGTGTATTCTCCAGGCAAAGCGTGAAAATGTAGCATGTCAGCAAACCTGCATTCAGGAGATTGCTCCTGAACTGGAATGAATGAATGTGTAGTAGTAGGAAAAAAGAACAACTGTCAGCTGAGCAGATTGCCTAATGTCTGAGAACACCCGATGAAATGCAAGCTTGGTCAGTAAAAGGTTGAGTGGGGAAGGGGAACTTAGTTTTTAAACTTTAGTGAGGAAGCAGAGTTTTCATTCCTATGCAACTCACTACCACTGATTTCCTGTTAAGTATGATTAACTGGGGCAGTGTAATACGAGTGGCAGGGAAAAAAGATCATCATATGATGGGACTCTATAAAATTGGTTTATTCTAAATATTCATCAGAATTTATAGACTGTGGATACTGTACACATCTTTCTACTGGGTTGTGTTTTCAATAAATGTATTTGTTTAAAAACCTGAATTCTTATTTAATAGTGATGAATTATAAGAAATACCATTATAATACATTTACTAATCTTATTTCATCAATAATTCTTTATAAAATATATGTTTGGATAACACAAAGGAAAGATAATCTCTTTGCTTTCCTATATACAACTGAGAAATGGGTTTTACTGATGTTTGAAGGAAATGTCTTGAAAGCAAGAGAGAAGTGTATTTATGATTTGATTGTACACTTGGAGAGAGAGAGAGAGAGAGAGAGAGAGAGAGAGAGAGAGAGAGAGAGAGAGAGAGAGAGAGAGAGAGAGAGAGAGAGAGAGAGAGAGAGAATGTAATTATACAGTGTTGTGGTAGATGGTGACAGCTACTGACAAATTGCTCTCCCTGCTTGTCTCTTTCTATATAAATAAATTAATGATCAGCTGTCCAATAAACCTACTTTTCATTGTTACAAGCCTTACAACTATTCAAAATAATCAAACACAATAGTTAAAACTTTGGTACAATGCCTAATATTGAGCACTGTTTGTTAGGGTTGAAATACTTTTTTGAAAAACGTAGGCTTGAATTTAAGTTTTGATTTGATTTTGAATAATGTGGATTTGTTTTAAGTATTTTAAAAAAGAAAATAAATAAAATATTTCTTCCCTGCTAGAGGAAAAGCCAGTTTCTTACAGACAGATTGTTTTCTGCCTACTGCCAGCAAATACCTCCCGCCATCCGGTACGCTCCCACAGAGAGGGCCTTCTCAGGGAGCCGTCGGCCAGACAATGCCGGCTGGTGGCCACCAGGGGGAGAGCCTTCTCTGTGGGAGCTCCCACGTTATGGAACGAGCTCCCCCCCCGAACTCCGTACAATGACAGATTTACGCACCTTCTCTCGGGAACTAAAAACGTTCCTTTTTTGACAGGCCGGCCTGGCATAGAAGCTTTGGTTCCAGTAGGGTTAGAATGTTTTAGGGGATTGAGTAAATTTTTAAGATTTGTAAGTGTTGGGTTTTTAATGGGGATTTTACGGCCAAATTATTTAATTCATTTTTAATTATTTTAAATTATGTATATTTATATGTTTTTAAATTTTAGGCTGTACACCGCCCCAAGTCCTTTGGGAGAGGGGCGGTATAGAAATTTGATTATAAATAAATAAACATAAAATAAAATATTGGAATAGAAGTCCTGTGAAGCTGTAACTACAACTTTCAGGCTAAATTATTTTGCCTTTATTTTCACCAAGAGAGAAGAATTCTCCCTCCTGTTTTTTAAAAGTTTACTTTCATTTGTAAATAAGTGACTCAGAAATTCAATACATCAATAAAAAGACTCTCATGAGAATCAATCATTTCTACAAACTCAATGATTGTAGAAAAAATATTAGGTAACTTTGAAAATGATGCATTTCAAGCATTATAACTCTACCCTTTCTTCTTCTTTTCAATAGCATGAAGTCAAAAGTAAAGTGCTATGGGCAGATGCTAATTTTATACTTATACTAATTTAAGTTCTTTCTACCTTCTGTTTTCACATAAATAAATGATACTGTATATGCTGTGACTGCAAGGAAATTCATTTTTTTGGTAGCTGATGTGTATTTTATTTGAAACTATTGAAATTATTCTTTATGCTGCCATAATTCTAAATAAATTATACTCTGGAAAGGAAAATAGAAATTTATGTGGGGCAAAATAGAAGACAAGCAGGAAGAAACCTTATAGGAAATTAATTGTGTGGTAGTGCCATTTCCTTTCTTGTTGGTTCAGAATCTAGGAATTGTAATTATTATTATAAGAACATTCTTAAAGATGATATGCATTAATTTTGTAATCTACATAATTTATGTTTTTAAAATGAAGATGAAGAAAAGAGAATGTTTCTGTAGGTTATATGAATTATTTAACTGCCTGAATTGCTTTTTTTGCTGTTGATTTTAAATCATTCAGTGTTACTGTTTTTAAGTATATGCTTAACTTTGTTTAAGCAATGCTATAGATTATGATCACACATAGAGGGGAACGTTGAGTTATTCATGCCTTTGTTTGTTTCATGTTTGTTTCATTAGATTTAGGTGCCTTCCTCAATCAGAATAGAGCTGGAAGGGATCTTGGAGGTCTTCTAGTCCAACCCCCTGCCCAAGCAGGACAACCTATACCATTTCAGACAAGTGGCTATCCAGTATTTTCTTTAAAACCGCCAGTGATGAAACACCCACAATGTCTGAAGGCAAGCTGTTCCACTGGTTAATTGTCTTCACTGTTAGGAAGTTTCTTCTTAATTCGAGGTTGCTTCTCTCCTTGATTAGTTTCCATCCATTGTTTTTTGTCCTGCCCCCTGGTGCTTTGGTAAATAAGCTGACCCTTTTTTCTTGGGGCAATCACTCAAATACTGGAATACTGCTATCATGTCACCCCTAATTCTTCTTTTCTCTAGACGAGTCAAACCCAAATCCTGCAAACATTCTTCATATGTTTTAGTCTCCAGGCCTTTAATCATCTTAGTTGGTCTTCTTTGCACTTTTTCAGAGTCTCAACATCTTTTTTGTAATGTGGTGACGAAAACCGGATGCAGTATTCCAGGTGTGGCCTTACTAAGGCTTTATAAGTGGTACTAATACTTCACATGATTTTGATTCTATGCCTCTGCTTATATAACCAAGGATTGTATTAGCTTTTTTGAGTGTTGCCGCACACTGCTGGCTGATACTCATCCACTAGGACTCCAAGGTCCCTCTCACAGTTACTGTTTTCACCTAATCTGTACTTGTACCTTTGGTTTTTCCTGCCTAAATGTAAAACCTTGCTTTACTCTACATTAAATTTCATGTTGTTGGATGCGGCCCATTGTTCAAGTCTGTCAATATCTTTTTGGATCCTGATCTTGTCTTCTGGGGTGTTGGCTATTCCTGCCAGCTTACTGTCATCTGCAAATTTGAGGAGTTCCCCTTCTGTTCACTCATCTAAGTCATTTATATGAAGATATTGAGGTTGTGTTTACTTTGTTGAATGGCTTGCTGAAGTTTAAATATACTATGTCCATAGTACATATTTAGTCACTTTGTCAAAGAATGAAATAAGATTGGTTTGGCATGATCTGTTTTTAAGAAACCCGTGCTGACTTTTAGTTATTACTTTACTCATTTCTAGATGTTCACAGATCTGTTTTTTTATTATTTTTTCCAGTATCTTCCCAGGTATTGATGTTAGGCTGATTGATCTGTCGACTCTGGGCAGCTCATAAAGGCAAAGAACAGTATATAACATATTTTACAGTATGAAATCTGCAAAAAGAGATACTCCATGTTACTCCAAGGCTTGGGAGAACAGTTAGGGTTTTCAAGGTGTTCTAAAAGACATCATTGCTGCAATAATAAACTAAATTTAATATTCTCTCTGTGGTTTAAATGATCTCAGAAATCTTAAATCTTGTGCAGTCCAGTTGTGTCCAAATCAAGGAGATGGTGCTCATCTCTGATTCTCAGCCTAGGAGCATGCATTGTCTGAGAGATGCTTCTGTGATCATGTGACCAGCATGAAAGTATGGAACACAGTAACCTTTCCCAGTGAAGCAATACCTATTTATTTGCTCGCATTTGCATGCTTTCCAATTGCTTGGTTGGCAGGAACTAGGGAAAAAATGGGAGCTCATCCCATTGCATGGCACTCAAGTCTGGGCTGACAAACCAGCTTTCCAGCTTTCCAGCTGACAAACCTAACATCTTAACCACTAAGCCATCAAGCTTTCCCTCAGAAATCTACACTGTCCCTACTGAAATCAGAGGACTAATAACAGGCTATATTCTTGGATTCAGTTTCCACTGAGAAAACAAAGTATTCCTTCTCTCCATTTTTATCTATGACAATTTATGTTAAACTCAACACCTATGCTTCAGATTGACATTTTCCCCCAATTTATCTTTTTCATTGTTTTGGTTGCCTTTGAGATATAAATAATTGCTTTTCAGGGAGGATGTCCACGTTTATCAGTTTATCCTACCTTAATTTAAGTTTGTTAGCTTAAACTGTTCCAACTGTGAATATGAGTTGTAAATTTTAGCAGTTATGCTTAAGTGGCCACAATCCATTTATTTCAGTTTCAAGCAGTTTCTCATAGAAAATGAACTTTTGAATAACTTTGCAATGAGCATTCAACCTCTTTCAAACATTTAGGCACCCTTCAGATTTGATTGATTTTGAATTCAATGGCTATTTTTTAATGTAACTTTTGCAAGTTGTGTAGAGTTATTTAGAATTATGATCTAAGGCTCTATAGACAAATATGCTAGAATATGTATTTTTTATTCCATTCATTCATTCACTTTTGAGCTAGTAGGCAAAGATAAATGGTTAATGTCTCAAGAATTATTAATTCAGGATGATGGACAACTCAAGATTAAATCAATAAAGCAATTAATTGCAGAGTGTGTTTTCATATGCACAATTAAGAGAATGATTTAATATAGATAAAAAGTAATAAAGATTGAACAGCATAGAGCAAAACAACAGAATATGAAAATGAACCATACACAAATGATGAATATTTGATTGAAATGTCTCTCTCTCTCTTTCTCTGTCTCACACACACACATATATGTATGTATACACATAGACACACTTTTGTAGGAATTTGAAACAGAAGAGAAACAAGTTAAATATCCATGATAAAATGAGCTAAGTATATATAGATAGATCAAAGGGAGAGAATGTGAATAAAGGTACTGAAATTCACATTATGTTTTAATTTAAGCAGGAACTTTTAAAAAATAATGTAATACTGATATATGACACTAGAGAAATTATCTAAGATGTATAAATGTACTTCAATTTAATGTTGGTAATGGGAAAAACATGAAGGGACTTTTTATCTTGGATGGACTTATGAAAAAAAGGAAATAAATGCACATTTTGATACAAAGAAATAAAATGGTAAAAAGTGAAATGGTATTTTCTGGATTTGAAGATTGAAAAAAAAGTTTTTCTAAACTACAATTATAAAATCAATCTTAAAATTTGTAGGAAGGCTAGAGATTAAGGAGGAAAATAATCTTTTCTCATTGCCTTTGCTTTTATTCGTATTAGCCTGGTCAGAATGAGAATAAATTTATATCATTCATCTGCCTGGCAGCTTGTGCGTTTATGTGAGAAAATGTCCTTCTTCTTCTTTCTGCTTGGCTCAGTCCAAAGAAAATATCTATGGGGCTCTGTCATTGGCAAATTTACAAAAGGAAAGGCAGACTAATCTAAGGTAATCATGGGGATTTGAACGCAGCAAAAATTTGGGGAATGTCATCTCTAATTACATAAAAAGCTTTTTTAAGTAAGCTAATTGCTTCATGTTATAAAGTTCTCAAACTATGTTGAATGGCTACAAGTTGATGTAGCTCAGATGAGCAGCTTGTTACAACAATGTATTTTTCCTAATTTAAGAAAATAAGCAACTACCTAATTTATAATTA
Source organism: Bothrops alternatus (assembly GCA_034064705.1). Taxonomy (NCBI): domain Eukaryota; kingdom Metazoa; phylum Chordata; class Lepidosauria; order Squamata; family Viperidae; genus Bothrops; species Bothrops alternatus. Next base: position 6,397,110 of record JARGCV010000085.1, read on the forward strand.
ACCTTAATAGTTTTGAAAGGGAAGAAACATATTTTGATCACAAAAATGGCAGAAGATCTTATAGCAGCGGTTCTCAACCTATGGGTCGCGACCCCATTTGGGGTCGAACGACCGTTTCGCAGGGGTCGCCGGACACCGCGGTCTGCCATTTTGTTTTTTTGTTGCACGTGCGCCTCGCATGCGCGGTTCAAGCCGTCGCGCGTGCACCACGCATGCGCGGATTGGCCGGTCGCGGTCTGCCATTTTTTTGTCGCGCGTGCACCGCACATGCGCGGCTCGGCCCGTTCGCGCACTCCGTGCATGCGCGGATCGGCCCGTCACGGTCTGCCATTTTGTTTGTTTTTTTGTTTTTTTTGTCGCGCGCCCCGCACATGCGCGGTTCGGGCCGTCGCGCACACGCAGCGCATGTGCGGATCGGCCCATCGCGGTCCGCCATTTTGTTTTGTTTTTTTCCGTTGTGCGCCGCGCATGCGCGGATCAGCCCATCGCGTGCATGTGTGCGTGCACGGGTTGCGGTCGTGCCACGCCTGGGCGGCACAAGTGGGGTCTCAACCTGAAAAAGGTTGAGAACCACTGTCTTATAGGATTAAGGACTTCGATTAAATGGTTATTATTACTGCCATAGAGCATAGTTAAACAAGGATAGAAATAAAAATGTATAATAAAAAATAGAACACATAGTCAGTAAAAGTTATTTTCTTCAGTAAATAACAAAAGATAGATGGTAGATGTAAAGGCAAATTTTGCAAACCTGGAGGTTAGATCTAAATCCTGGTCAAGATCAAATAGATAGCAGTTCTATTCTTGGGAATTTCTTCAGGATTGGATGCATGAAAAGATAATGTGGTTCAAAATTGTTTAATTGTTTAATTCATTTTTAATTATTTTAATTTTGTATATTTATATGTTTTTAAATTTTTATGCTGTACACCGCCCCGAGTCCTCCGGGAGAGGGGCGGTATAGAAATTTGAAAAATAAATAAATAAATAAATAAATAAATAAATAAATAAATAATCTACTGAACCTTCTGATTGAGAATATATATGCTGATTTAAGACAATGGGTGGTTTTGTAATATATTTTATAGATTTTTTTTAAAACATAAATCACTTAACAGTGTGTTGTCTGGGTTTACATCTGTAAAACAATCACTAACAATTGATTTCTATAATCCATAATCCACGTAAATGGTTTTAGTTGATTTCCTCTTTTCCCCAAAATATCCTCTTTTGCAAACATTGAGTTAATACAATTCTTATTGTTTTGCTAGATAACAATTAAATATAGTTTTCCCCAATATTCCTAAAAGTAATAATCATATCAATATAATATTTTTTTTCTATCCAATCATTCTGGTTGCCTTATCATAGATCCTGTTACAGTCCTTATTTTAGTTTGTTTCTGCCACCAAATTCTAGGTATTCTTACTGGTTAAGATTTTCTCAAAAATTAATTGCATTTGAAAATTTAACTCTATTTTTTCCATATGAACCATCTCACATTTTTACATTTCTTAAGGAATAGATAAAACAGTGAAAAAAAGAAAGGAGAGCAAGAGTAAAGAAACATAAAAAATAACATACTACTTAAAATATCTATCCCTCTTAAGCTAATATATATTTGTTTCCAAAATTTCTTATTCTTTTTAACCATAATTAAAATATGTTTAATCTTTAAATATCCCATTTAATACATCTAGTCATCTAGTCCTTTAACTCTTTTTCAAAACATTTTATCCATTATAATTTAATAATAATAATAATAATAATAATAATAATAATAATAATAATAATAATAATAATAATAATAAAGTTGGAAGGGACCTTGGAGGTCATCGAGTCCAACCCCCTGCTCAGGCAGGAAACCCTATACCATTTCGGACAAACGATTGTCCAGTTTCTTCTTAAAAACTTCCAGTGTTGGAGCATTCACCACTTCGGGAGGCAGGTTGTTCCATTGGTTAATTGTTCTAACTGTCAGGAAGTTTCTCCTTAGTTCTAAGTTGCTTCTCTTCTTGATCAGTTTCCATCCGTTGCTTCTCGTCCTGCCTTTAGGCGCCTTGGAGAATAGCTTGACTCCCTCTTCTTTGTGGCAGCCCCTGAGATATTGAAACACTGCTATCATGTCCCCCCTCGTCCTTCTCTTCGTTAAACTAGGCATACCCAATTCCAGCAAATTCAATCACATTTAAATATCTAAAACATTTTCTTTATCTAAATAATTTCAATTTTTTAATATTACTTATATCAAGAAAGAGAATAAAAAAAGGGGAAAAAGCATACTATATTATTTAGGGAATTCATCTCTCTTAGAATGACATATATATTCCAAATCTTTTCTATTTCTTTAACTATATTGAACAAACCTTTTTTTAAAGTATTCTCTTTGGTAAGTCCCATTGTCTATTTTCTTAGTTTCCACTTTAGTCTTTTTCCTTTGCCAAGTATCTTTCTTAATATATTTTGCTGAAGGTTTTTCCATATGTTCGTAAATGTTGCTGTAGATATAAAAAGTAAATCAGGTGAAGTGTCTTTGTACGGGATTTCTGATTTTCCATGTTTGTTGAAAAACATTTTCTTTTTCTTTCTGCTTCTCTTATCATTTCCTTTTTCTCTGATGTTCTTGACATCTCTAAATTCCATTTTATCTGGTCTGTTTTCTTGTCCTCAGATAAGTTGTTTTTTCCAATTCTTGTGATTTTTTCCCCACTAGGATTAAATCATTTCCTTGTTTTGTTAGGTTCCATCTTTAACTCTCTATTCTCAATTCTATATCCATTTATCTGTTTTATCTCCTCCTTATCTGTTGTTGTTTTCTGGGAATTCTTTTGTTATAAAGTTAACTTGGAAATACTGTAGATTGATTTATATTTTCAAAGTTATTTTGGATTTCTTTGTGGTTTAAAGTCATTGTAGTTTGAATTAGTTGCAGTATACTATATATCTCCTCCTGTGAAGAATTTATGTTTTCTTGATAGGTTCTTTCTACATGTCTCTGATCTATAATGGCCAAGAATTTGAGTTTTTCTCTTCCTTTCTTTTCTCTGTAAAGAAGAGTCCCAATTAAAGCTTTAGAATCCCAATTAAATAGATAATTGTAATCCAAATAGTTCAAAAAAGATTTTTTTCTGAAATTTATAATTCTCTCTTTGTCTACAGCCCAGATTATTGTCTTTTTTTGGTCACAGCTGTTCTGTGTTGTTAAAGCTTTGAAGGTCACAAACACAGATTAGCTTTTCCCAGGTTCTGCCAAGTGTTATATTAAAGTCATAGCTGTCATAGTCTTTATCCACCACTAGATGTCAGCAACTATTTGTTTTTCAATTTCCAAAATGAACAATTATCTTTAGAATGAGAGTCTTAACCATTCAAACAATTTTAGATTTATCTAGATTTAAGTTTTAAATTTCAAGTTTTATCTTTATTTCAGTTCCATATATTTTGATCCTCCATAAAAAGATTAATTCGCCGCTTCCGTTAGTATAAGGGTGGGGCGGAAATCCCCCTCCTTCCCTTTCGGAGGTATTTTGCTTCTTGGGGATCTTTTCGAAGAAATTAAATATAGAATAGAAAAGAGAAGATCAAATTCCTCACCCAGTTTTAAGCACACTGTTCACAGTTGTGCTGGTTAGTACTTTTGGACTTCAGTTGCTAGTAGCTTGGGCTGGTCAATGCAATACAGCCAGCCTTTCTCCTGTCGGGTTAGAAGGCTTTCCCCAACAGTAGCCACCATTCCAGAATCACTGGAGCACTCTTCTTTCTTTTACGCCTCTCTGGGGTGACTTATACCCATTTAGGGTCGCCTGGCAGGACGAAATTAGCTGTGGGGTGCGGAGAATCCGCAAGCCCGCAACCGGTTGCTACCTTGCAAAACCGGAAGTCTCTAAGACAATTTTTTATAATAATACAGCAAAAAAAACAACCCCAAAAGCAATGCATCCTACTTCATGAATATAATACTTATTGAAGCTTCAAAAAATAGCAAGATACGCTCATATAGTTATTTTTTTTAAATAATCTCATATATGGTAAGGAGCCAGATTACAAATGATTTTAAAATCAATATCCCATATGTGCTGCTTTAGAACATTTCTTTAGAATGAAGTCTAATGGTACAGGCTCTCCAATGAAGGTTTGAGGAAGTGAATTCATGGGGCCTAAATCCTGGAACAGAAATTAGTTTTAAGCAGTAATTAAGAATATAATACCAAACTCTATTTTTAGAGAGACAAGTCATTTTAAACAGAATATTTTTTGTAATATATCTTGCAACAACCAGATAACTTTAAGAAACTTAGACTGTACTACTAGTCTGTGACCATAATAAAAATTGATGATGACTGTACTACTTCAAGGATATCACGTTTTCTAAAATACTCAGTTGAATGCCATAGAACTTCTATGACTTTGCAAGCTACAGGGATGAAATGTATACCCTATGAATGAAAAAGAATTCTGAATAACTGAAAAATTATGCTTGGTAACACCACCTATTTGTCCAGATGTACATCTCTGTTCTTTTATTTTATTGAGCTACCTTTTACTATATTAAGTAATCATTGTTAGGAATTGGTTTTTTTCTTTTTTTAATGTAAATCAATCAATTATGTTCAAACTGTTTATTTCTATTTGCATCAGTTTAAAGTTATATATGCAGCCCATCTCAGTGGAGATACCTCAGTTATACTATCTATGTATTTTCTGAAGCTATCTCAGAATCAGCATTTGACTGGCATTACAAGTATAGGCTTCCCCCCAAAACTCATCTAAAGTGAATTTGTATAAAATGAGACACTGGATTAGTAGAGAAAAGTGGTTGTAGGATATGGTGTCAAATATTGTAACCCAAAAGCTTTGACAAATGTGCTCATAAATTTTTAGAGCCTTGTTCTGCAGCACTTTGTTACTGAAATGTTTTCTTCTTTGTCTTATTTTTCAGATACAGTAAAAGCATCTCTTCTAGAGTTGGATTTCTTTGTGTTGTTATCATATCAGACAGAAATAGAATACTTCATTGCACTACTTTTTAAAAGATTTTTTTTGTCTGTGTGTGTCCAGTTTAAAAGCATGGGTATATCCTAAGGCTAAAAATCACCAGTATTAATGCAATATAATATGTCCCAACTTCATTGCTACTATTTTTTCTCTCATTTTGAATAAGGGCTTTGAATAAGATATTTCTGGTCATTTTGATCACATAGTAACAGTAATACAATGGAGACAGTTATAAGAATAATTAAAAAAAATCTGAGTGAAATTAAAATTAACAAATTAATTACTAAAAAGAAAAGAAAAACTGAAAAACTATTTCATCACTGGGAAAAGCTACTGAACGGAACCGCAAAACTGCAGTTGAATAGTTACTTCTGTATTTCAACCAGTGTTTGAATATGATTGCAGGCTACTAAGTAGGAATATATGGAAAGAGGCCTTCCTTTATGGCACCAAATCATAATGGGCCTTCTAGATTAACACCAGCATCCTGAATTGGTATCAGAAATGATCTGAAACTAAATGAATATCAAACAAAATTGATATTATATTTTCATAAAACCTGGTCCCAATTAATAAACCTGCTGCAGTATTTTGTACTAATTTAGGTGTTGTAATGTTTTTCAAGGGCAGAGCATATATAACACATTGCAGTTCAAACATCATGGAGCATATTAAAATACTTACGAGTGTAGTTATGATTACAAGTAATTAGTGGAACTTATAGAAACTTGTTCTACTTCAAATACAGGGTATCTTTCCTTTCCAAGTTGTGTGATATTTTCTTCCAAGTTACTTCTGCAAAAAAATTAAATTCTTCTAAGTCTTGCTATTCACCTTATAGTCATACAAAAAATGATTTCACACAGGATCTTGATGGGACAAGTCTTTTTTATGTAGAAATTTGAACATAGGCAAAAATGTTTTCTCCAAATCTCACAACTGCTTCTTTTATTTGGTTTTCTCTGCAGGCCATTTCTCATATGATTTCAGAATCAGAATAGAGCTGGAAGGGATCTTGTAGGTCTTCCAGTCTAGCCCCCTGTTCAAGCAGGAGACCCTATATTATTTCAGACAAGTGGCTGTCCAGTCTCTTCTTAAAAACCTCGAGTGGTGAAGCACCCACAATGTCTGAAGGCAAGCTGTTCCACTGGTTAATTGTCCTCACTGTTAGAAAGTTTCTTCTTAATTCCAGGTTGCTTTTCTCCTTGATTAGTTTCCATCCATTGTTCTTGTCTTGCTGTCTGGTGCTTTGGAAAATAAATTGACCCCCCTCCTCCTTGTGGCAGCCTCTCAAATACTGGAATACTGCTATCAGCTATCATTCTTTTCTCTAGACTGGCCAAATCCTGTAACCGTTCTTCATATGTTTTAGTCTCTAGGCCTTTATAGAATCTTTATAGAATCTTTTTAGAACAATCATTTTACTTAGGTATTTAATTACCTTTTAGCCTGGCCTTTTTATTGGCCTTAAGCTTCCTAATAGCTTAAGCTTCCTAATATCATCTTAATATTTTGGGATATTTTTTATTGAGTAAACGTGACAGGATATCAATTTTTAGCAGTTGTAGGTAAGTGTAAGTGCCGTCCCTTTAGACCAAATGTTCTAACCTTAATATACTACATTTCTGCAGTATATTGACACTTGAATCAAAATAATATCCCTATTGCTAGATGAAGCTATACCTATCTTCACTGAATATCCAATGTCACTTTTTTATTTGAAAACTCTTAAGTTTTCAATTCAGACTGTTCTGAATTCCTTCTTAAGAAATATTTTGCTGCAGTAGATTGATTTGGCTTGTGTTTCCCCCCCCCCCTTGGACAAGGAAGAATATTTCTAAAGACTATGATCAAATCTTTTGGCGCTGCTTTGTTTATAACATATTTTTACAGATCTTTCGTCCTGTTAACTGTCATGCTTTTCAATGCTTAATCTTTATTACTTTGCTAATATTATTGTACATTCTCTTCTGTTAATTAGTATCATGATAAAATTAACTAAAATGAACTTTATCCTTTAAAATTCAGTCACTAAGACTGAGATAATTTATCAATAGAGATTTCTTTCCTTCTCGGAGAGCTGAAAAATAGAATTTTTTGAGAGCCTTTAAAATAATTTTAAAATAATGTATTACAACTGGCACATAACACAAGGACATCCCTGAATTGTTGGCCCACGAAGGTTCCAGCTACTGCTTCAATGCAATGTGATGCTGTAAATAATGATGCCATAAATTCAGTCTTAGTGAAGTCCAGATTGACAGATATACCATTTTCTCCTATAGAAAGCCATAGCAAATTTCTTTTACATCCATATTGAATGCTTGGTAGTTAATATGCAGCTTTTATACATGAACTAAAGCTGGGAATGTTCAAACTTCATAAAAATATTTCACCTTCACTTTGAATTGTGGCTTCTGAACAATGAATGCTCTTCCTGTGCCAACTCAGAAAGCTCAGACTACCCAAGGAGCTGCTGATACAGTTCCACCATATAATATTGTAATGCAATCTTTCTTTAAATCTTTTATTAGAATGTGTCTGCATCCTGTACACATTTTGTACACTGATTTTTCAGAGGACAAGTATTGATTAATATTTTTTTAAAATTTTTTTTATTAATAATACAAAATTAAAAACACATTGGAAATAGATATGATGTCACTGGTTCCATACATCTTCTAACATTTTACACTAGTATTGATTAATATTCATGACATGCACATCTAGTTTTCTCAAAACTACCTTATCAGCCTTTTCACAGACCAATAGCATAAATAAAATTTTGTGCCAATATGATTTTCTAGATAACTTTTTGTTAATTAATGCAGGTGCGTACTTTTTAATTATTTTTTCATTATTTTAGGAAACAGCTCAAACAATCTTTAGATCATTGATTAGAGAGACCATACATGCTAATAATAATTTCATTTAGTTGCATTATATTTTTCTGTTATTTATTCTTTTGACTGAAGTAGTCTGACTAGCTTTTTATATTATATATCATATATATCATATTATATATTAAGATGTTATGTTTGTCTGGATAACATCTGGTACTTTTTCACAGTAGAGATGAAGAAGAAAAAGAAAGTATACCTTATATTAATTAAGATTTTAAAAAATTAAATTGAAAATAGTCTGTCTCATAATGGGATTTTAGGGAAATAGATCACATTAACAAGGTGGCAGGCTGAGTTCCCTCTAGTAAGTAGAGTAATCTGAAAATACTTTAACAAATATGAATGATTTTCAATTATTGAAGATGCCTTGTCCTAGTTTTAAGAGGGGAAAATATCTTATCAATGCTTACCCAAACTCTTGTCTGATAAATTTCTTCCATTTTAATCATTCCATTTTTCATAACAGAAAAGCAAAAGCTATACTTTGATTTTTTAAACAATAAAAATTGTTCAAGTGATATGATATTATTAATACTGCCCACCTCCACTCCTCTGCCCAGGAAGTAAGAAAAAAAAGACTAATACTTTCCTCCCTGTCAATAGTTTTTAGAGTTTGCTATAACAGATTTTATAAAAAAGAGAACCATTCAGAGGATGTTGAGGATCATTTTCTTGCTTAGTTCTCTTGGTGTCTGCTGCTACCTCACTCCTGATATTTGGTGTGGTATATTTTCTCAGTTAGTGTAGGTTTAAGATATCCTGTTACTGGACACCTAACATCAAAAACGTCATCAAAAAAGCACAAAAATGAATGCTCTTCCTGTGCCAACTCAGAAAGCTCAGACTACCCAAGGAGCTGCTAATAAGTTCCACCAAGGACTTATTGAGTCTGTCATTTGCACCTCTAAAACTGTCTGGTTTGGCATAGCAACCAAGCAAGACAGACACAGACTTCAGCAGATAGTTAGGACTGTAGAAAAAACAATTGCCATTAGCCTGCCTTCCATTGAAGACCTGTATACTGCACGAACCAGAAAGAGGGCTGTAAAAATATCTACAGACCCTACACATTCTGGACATAAACTGTTTCAAGTTCTTCCCTCAAGACGATGCTATAGGACATTGCATGCCAAAACAACTACATACACATATGAACAGTTTTGTCTCCCATACCATCACTCTACTAAACAACTAATTCCCACAACACTATTTTATGCCCTGGGATGTCAAGCCACCTAATAGGGCCTTATTATTATTAACCTTCTCATCTTTCCTATTACCTACTGCCTTAGCTTCTTATGATTATAACTTTGTATCTTATGGTTTATGTTGATTGCTTATTTAGTATCCTATGACTATCACTGAGTGTTGTAGCTTATGATTTTTGATAATTGTACTTTATGATTATGATCGTGATTTGTCATTTGTTGCTTATATAAACACTGAGAACTTATGCACAAGAGACAAATTCCTTGTGTGTCCAATCACACTTGGCCAATAAAGAATTCTATTATTCTATTATTCTATAGAATTCTATTCTATTATTCACAAGATGAATAAATTCCTCATATTTATATGATCTTCCCTACATCTTTATTCAGCTGCTCTACAAAGATCACCCATTTAGCATTCTTAAAATTAAAATATCTGAGAAAGAGTAACACCATTGTTAAGTAATCAGGGAAGTGCTGCAAAGCTGTAAATGTGAAAAACTGTCATAAGTCACTTTTTCAGTGCTGTTGTAAATGTGAAGTGTCACTAAACAAACTGCTATAAGTCGAAGATATCTGTTGGAATATTCATGAACAGGAAGAGTCATGTGGTAACTCAGTCAGCCAATGTGAAGAAAGTGCTACTGAGTCTGTACAAAAAGGGTATTGAGTTAGGAGCTGAATTTTCAGCCTCAGGTTTGTCTCTGTATTTCTCTGTAAGAAGTCTTCATTAAGCGATGTTGCTGTAAAGAAGAATGTATGGTACTGTAAATATTTTGATATAAATATAAAGAAGTTATTTTGAATTAGCTAAATGCAGTCAACTGTGAGAGCTTCTGATTTATTTTTCACCAACAGAGAAATTAAAATTCTCTAACAGGGCCCAGAGCTTACTAAGGACTGCATTGTAATTTAAAGCTGGAAGAAATTGCCTGTGTTTAGAAAGTATAAGAACAAGGCAGAATTAGCAGAATGGCTGCAATGGAATTAAGGAAAGCTCTGTGCCTCGTTTAGGCCAGAAAAATTACATTGTGTGGGCTGCTAAAATAAAATGTTTACTCAAAGCAAAAAAGCTGTGGTATATCATAGAAAATCCACCACAAGTGTTTGCAGCTGCTGATCAGAAAAGTCATGATCAAGCAATGGCTTATATCATCTTGATTTTAGATGATGACCAATTTCTAAATGTTGCAAATTTAAAGACTGCAAAGGAGATTTGGTTGAAGTTGACAGCTGTGCACGTGAATGTTTCTGCATGCAATATAGTGCAATTGTCAAGAAAACTTTACAGCGCCTGTTTGCAACCAGGTGAATCTGTGGAACAGCATTTAAATAAAATGCAAACTTTATTTTTGGACTTAGAACAACATGGGATTAAATTCCCTGAGTCCCAGAAGGTTTTATTGGTGTTGAACAGTTTAGATAAAACCTGGGACACAGTTTCTGCTATATTTGAGTATAAAGAAGAGCAAGACTTAAATTTTGAGGCATTAAAGGGATGTTTGCTTAATGAAGAAGAAAAGCACCATTTTAGGAACAGCCACGAGGAGGTGAAATTCCTGAGGGGGTCCAGACTACAAGTCTCTGGAGAAGAAACAAGCAGATGGGACCAAGTTGCATCAAAAGAGAGATTTTGCAAGCAGAGAGCTCAGCAAGAAAAGAATTGCTACATTTATGGAGCAAACACACATCTGAAAAGAAACTGTTTCCAGAGGAACAATTTGCGGCAAAGGACATTTGTGCAAGCAAAAAGGACTGATTTGCAAAAGAAACATTTTGGTGTTGCAAAAGTTTGTTATAGCAACAACAGAGACAAGTGGCTAATAGATAGTGGGGCAAGTCAAACAATTGTTAATGACTCTGAATTATTTTGCAGGTTTGTTCCAGTAGCACAAGAAGCTGTAGCTTTGGCAAATGGCCAGAAAGCAAAAGTCATCGGAAGAGACGATGTCAAAATTCTATATTTGGAATCAAAGTTTACCAATATGCTTTGTGTACCTGAGATGGAACATAATTTGTTAAGTGTGTCTAATTTAGACAAACAAGGTTTTGAGACCATTTTTGTAAATGGGAAGTATCTCATCAAAATGAATGGGAATATTTGTGCAGAAGGCATAAAGGAAGATAATCTATATGTATTGCAGGGACAAAAGGTTCAATGTTCCCATATATTTAAGAATGTTGCAGAGCATGATTCGTGTGTTCATCTTCTACATAGAAGACTTTGCCACGCAAGCTTTAAAGTTTTGCAGCAAATGCAAGAATTTGCAGAAGGGCTAAATTTGAAGAGATGCAAAACATATTTGGACTGTGCAGTATGCAAAGCATTGAAGTCAAATGCATTCCCAGTTAGTAAATATAGCACAAGACAAACAAAAAGAGCTCTAGAGCTGGTCCATGCAGATCTGGTGGGACCTATGCAAGCCAGTTTGGGAGGAGCAAAATATGCACTGGTAATTGTTGATGATTATAGCAGGTATTCATTTTGCTACATGCTTAGAGGAAAGACAGAGGTGCTACAACAATTCAAACAGTGGGTAAGTTTTGTAGAGAAAAGATACAGACAACAAGTGTGTCAGTTGCAAACTGACAGAGGTACTGAATTTATATCAACTAAATTCCAACAATGGTTGGGGCAGTTGGGGATAAGACACAAATCGTTACACAGCAGCAGAGAATGGTGTAGCTGAAAGAAGGAATGGTGTTTTGCGAACAATGAAAGATTCATTATTAGAGGATTCTGGTATGAGCATGTCATATTGGGGAGAAGCCATATTGACTGCCAATTATATAGTGAACAGGCTGTGGAGTTCCTCCTTTAATAATACGCCATATGCCATTCTATATGGGAGAAAGCCATCACTGGCACATTTGAGAATTTTTGGAAGTACTGCACGGGTACATATTCCGAAAGCAATCAGAAGAAAGGGACAGCAAAATGCAAGAAAGCTCAGGTTTGTGGACTATGAGCCAGGGTCAAAAGGATATCGCTTTAGCGATGGAAGTAAAAAAAAATGTAATTTCAAGGTCTGCTAATTTTGCAGAACAAAATTGGGACAGAATTAATGCAAGTTCTGGGTATGTCTCACTTAATGACGGTGATCTATTTAATGACGATAACTCATCTAATGATGGAAAAATGATTATTGAAGATGTCAACGTTCAGGGAGGAGAGGCTGAACAAGACATGAAACCAGAAAGACTTGATACACAAGAGCAGTTAATACTGCATAGGTCAGAGCGATATAACAAAGGAATTCCGCTTGACAGGTCTTCTGGCAGCAAGGTAAAAGTTTGCAATGTGTGGTATGAGCCAAGAAGTTATAAAGAAGTGTTGGCATTACCAAAAGCTGAACAAGAAAGATGGAAGGAGGCCATGGATAAAGAGATGAAATCCATGGTAGACCATGAAGTATTTAAATCAGTGACTTTGCCACAGGAAACCAAAGCTGTGGGTTGTAAGTGGGTATATAAGAAAAAGGTATTGCCAAATAATGATGTACAGTATAAGGCCAGGTTAGTGGCACAAGGTTTTTCACAATTAAAGAATGTGCACTACGATGAAGTATTTGTGCCAACTGTGAAAAGTGAGAGTATAAGATTAGCACTGGTGTTGGCAGCGGCATATAAGCATAAAATCTGGCACTTTGATATCACAACTGCATTCCTCAATGCTGAGTTAGAGGAAGAAATGTATATGATCCAAGCACCAGGATATGAAATTGCAAAACCTAACATGGTGTATAAATTAAACAAGGCTATTTATGGGCTGAAGCAGTCAGCCAGAAACTGGAATATCTGTTTAGATACTGCTTTAAAAGGTCTTGGATTTAAGAGTTGCAAAGCTGATAATTGATTACAAGGAGGGAATTGTCTACTGTTATCATTTGTGGATGATCTTTGCTTCATCGCAAAGGATGCATCATAAGACAAGGAATTTGCTGATAAATAAGGAAAGAAATTCAAATTAAAGAATTTAGGAGAAATAAAAAATTATCTCGGTGTAGAGATACAGAAAAATGAAAAAGATGGTTATATTCTCAGTCAAAGGAGAAAAATTGAGCAGTTATTGGAAAAATATAATATGAAAGATAGCAATACTGCTCCTACACCCATGAGCACGGAGTTTTATAATAGTTTAAGTGCGGAGAAAGGTGAAATCTGTGATCAAGAGATATATCACTCAGCAATAGGGAGTTTGTTATATCTATGACAGTGGTCCAGACCAGACATAGCTTGCACAGTAAGCATTTTGTGTCGTTTTACTGCTGCACCTACAAAGTTACATTGGGTGGTGTTCACTATGGAGAATGTATTAAGTCAATAGGTCTGATGTCTCTTTCTGTCATGAAGGGAGGAGTGTTGGAATATTCATGAACAGGAAGAGTCATGTGGTAACTCAGTCAGCCAATGTGAAGAAAGTGTTACTGAGTCTGTGCAAAAAGGGTATTGAGTTAGGAGCTGAATTTTCAGTCTCAGGTTTGTCTCTGTATCTCTCTGTAAGAAGTCTTCATTAAGCTATGTTGCTGTAAAGAAAAATGTATGGTATTGTAAATATTTTGATATAAATATAAAGAAGTTATTTTGAATCAGTTAAATGCAATCAACTGTGAGAGCTTCTGATTTATTTTTCATCAACAGAGAAATTAAAATTCTCTAACAATATCTGTAATGTATTGCTTTAAAATACAGCTAGTCCTCAATTCACAATCACAACTGAGTCCAAAATTTTTGTTGCTTAGCAACACAAATGTTAAATGAGTTTTGCCCCATTTTACAACCATTCTTGCCACAGTTGTTAAGTCAGTCCTTTCGATTGTTAAGTTAGTAACACTATTGTTAAGTGAATCTGGTCTCCCCATTGACTTTGCTTGCCAGAAGATCACAAAATATGGACACTACAACTGTCATAACTATAAATAATTAAATATGCCTTGGGCAACATGAATAAAGCTAGTTCATAATAATTAGGGGAAATATAACATTTAATAAGAATATTTCAGGTTGAAATAGGAATTCAACTTTTAAATTTATTTCATACTAGTATGAATTATTTTCTGGAATCATTGATCTCTACAACATAGCCACCAAATATTGAAAAAAGAAACCTCTAATTTGCATATACCATCTCTAGTTTTTTAAAGCAATGAATTATCCATTTTAATTGTGCAGACTGGAATCATATACTAATGATAAAATATATTTTCTCTGAATAATATATTCTGAGTAAAGAAAATATTGAGAAATTGAATTTGGGTCAGTCATCAGGACCAGAAATTTACTCTTCTGAGCCTTTGGACTCATGCTGGAACCCATCTTCAGGGAATCAGCAGCTCTAACCCATCATCTTCTTTTAGCATATTTGCGATCTCCACTTTCACTTTTCCAGCCAGAGGAAAGTGACCACCTCAATGCACTCTCCCTAGCTCTTGTTGTTTAGCAGCTTTTCTCCACATCCGCCACTTCTCTTTGTCCTAGTTCATAGAGGGGTTCTAAGTTTTCCACTATGCCAATCCCAGGACCATGAGTTCAGTCATCCCAGGGACCACAATGAATCTAATAGTCTCTGTGTGGGTCCTTGCTTTGTGCCTTATTGGCTTGGTTAAGCAGGTAGCTGGCGTACCCCCTGTTATTGATCCATCCATGGGTCATCTTAGTTTTCTCAGCCTCAGCCCAGTCCCTCCACCACCTGGGGGCTTACTATGTACCAGGTGCACCACAAATCCAGCAATGCTGTGATGGTTCCCCTCACCCATAAGGAGGGCACCCTGATACTGACCTTGGCTTTCATAGCGGTGATGTTGCCACTTACTATCGGGCTGACTTCCTCTTCACTGTCACTCTTGTAGAAGATTGGACTTGCTTGGGTCAGAGTTCCCTCTTCCTCACTGGACTTGGGAGAGAACTCGATGACCTGCTGCCCTATACATGTTTACTCCTTCAGTTTTGCCGGGGGCCTCTTCCCTTTGGGCTGATTGGCAGGTGGAGCAGCAGATGCTGGCCGTAGAACAAGGCACTCAGTGCTCGATTGCCCTCTTTTACCACAACAGAAACTTGCTCCCTGGCTGTTTACCACATAGGTAAAACCCCTGTTTCACCCCTGGACTGCCCTTAGGTCATTGTCAACCAATCACACACAGTATTTTTGTTTTGGGAAAACAATCTGCTCTGGCTGGTAGCTCCAAGAACTTGGCCTTGGTTGTTGTCTCCTGTCCAGCAGCAGATGGCTCTCATGAATTCCTAGCCTCTCTACACGCTAAGAATTTACTACCCCCCTCCCATTTCTGTTTGATAAACTGCAAGCTGAAGGTTGAAGTAAGAAATGAAGAAAGCGAGTCAACTTTGGCACAGTGCCATTCTAGAGAATTGATGAATGGTCGAACAAGGTATTTTTATTCCTTTCCATTTAATCATCATTATATTTATAATCATGATCCATTTGATTTGTATGGCTGCACATCTCATCTAAGTGACAATCTAAACAACATGTTACTTGCTTTGTTAAAAAAACCAAAAGCATTTAGTGTCAGAGAATATATTTATGTATATTTCTATTTATCATACACACATCAATTAGCATTATTTATACAGCTCTGTCAAAACTTAATAACAAAATTGTAGCGATCTTTTGTGCCAAAATAATGCAAACTGTGTGCTAATATTTCATGATTAAACATTTTACTTTTTGAAGCCTTTTATCTCATCCCCAGGCAATTAGTAATAGTACAGCAGATGCAAGAAGAAATACAAATTATTTCCTGTGTGGCAAAATAGACTAGAGTAGAACTATTTTTCATTGAAACAGTTAATGTAAAATCCTATTACTAAAACCAGGTGGAACATAAAAAGCATCCTTTCTGTTAGACCTCACACAGTACTCAGAGCTATGCAAAAGAGATATCTATTTTTTAAAAAAAAGATATACTCCACTTAGGGATTGTAAGTAATTACCAGTTTGTGTCATAGCAATTGTTGCAGCTGAAGTTTAGTTTGGCTCTGGTGGGCAAGAACTCCTTAATTAATGTATAACCCCATGTAGCCATCTAAGTGATTTGAAGATTTCATGAGTAATAATAATGAATCACTTTCTAGAGTATGCATAAAGAAATTTCAGTTTATTACAAGGTCAAGTTATCTGGGCTCTGTGTTGTTAAGCAGTCCAAAGAATGAAATATTTATTTAATTATTTATTTTTATTTATAAAATTTATTGGCCACCCATTTTGCTATAGGGTAACTCTGGATGGCTTACAGTTACATATACAATTAAACCATAAACAGTTTAAATCAGACATTAAAACCAAGGACAAATGGGGAGGGAGGACGTGGGATCTGTTATTAATCAACTACCTCCATTGCACTGTTCTCCCACTGGTGCCCCAAGCCGACTGGCAGAGCCACCTCTTTAGGCTCTTACAAAAAGATACAAGGGTTGAGGCCAACCTCATATCAGGGGGCAAGATGTTCCAGAGGCAAGAGCAACAGCAAAAAGTCTCTCCTCCTGGACCCCGCCAGCTGGAATAATTGGGCTGATAAGACCCGCAGCATGCCTCCTTTGTTGGCAGGAGTGATATGGGCCAACCCCAGTGGGATGAGATGGTCCCTCAAGTAACCTGGACTGATTTCATACAGAGCATTAAAGGTGATCACCAACATCTTGAATTACACCCAGAAGCAGATTAGCAACCAATGCAGCTCGCAGAGCAGTGGTGTTGCAGGAGCCATTCTAGGCCTCCCCCCAAACTACTTGCACTACTGCACTCTGTACCAGCTGTAGCTTCTGAATGCTCTTCAAGGGTAGCCACATGTAGAGCACATTACAATAATCTAGCCATGAGATGACTAGGGACTGATCAACTGAGGACAGATAGATGATAGATAGATAGATAGATAGATAGATAGATAGATAGATAGATAGATAGATAGATAGATAGATAGATATTTCTTATGAAACTACCTATATAACGGAGTTTCCTGAATGAGATTGACTAAATTTATTTCTTCTGTACTGTCTCCATCCAATGAACTCAAGTCAATAAATTCTATAGTACATGGATTCCAAAAGAATTAATTTAGTACTATGTATTACTTCTATGATGAAATTATATTAACATAGAGTCTGTTGTTCACCTTTTTATGACATTTTTGTATGGCAGTAATATTCACAAGTATCTTCTAAAAATGATTTCCTTCCTACAGAAATTACGTAACTGCATAACACACATACAAGTAGTTCTTAAATTGAGCCCAGTCATAAGTCAAAAGTCAAAGTCACATTATTATTCACATTTTTTGTGACGGTCATTAAGCAAATGCCATGGTCACTAAGCAAATCCATTTTCGCAAAATGACATTTTTTGCTGGAAACTGAAAGTTAATGCCAAAAACTGGCAAAAAACATTGCAAATCATGCCCATATACTACAGGATGGTAGAAACAGATGTTTGTACATAAACAGTAGTACATAAAGATGAAACAGTTGCCAGTCACCCAAAATGTATTCATGTGACTGCAGGGTGTGTGTGCAACAATTACAATTTTTAAAATGGGTCTTAAGAGATCCATAACTTTGAATAGTTGTTAAGCAATCAGTTGTAAGTCAAGGACTACCTGTACATCAGTATTAGACAGTGTATCTGCATTGAGCAGCATTTGCAGACCATTGCAAAGTTTACTAGCCATTTCTTTATTCAGTTTCTAGGCTATTTACAAGAGCTGGTATTTTAAATTGATCCCAGTGTAATATTGTTTGGGAACATTATGATAACTCAGACATGGTTATGCCAGTAATGGTTAATATAAATAAAATAATAGTAAATCCACCCAATAATATTGTCCATCCTATTGAATATATTATATTCAAAGTATAATCAGAAGTCAAGAGATGCTGGATTGATCTAGCACAGTGATGGCGAACCTTTTAGAGACCGAGTGCCCAAACTGCAACCCAAAACCCACTTATGCATCGTTGGGTGCCAGGTGGGTTTGGCCCATTGGGTGGGTGTGGCCCATTGGGTGGGCATGGCTGCAATGGTAATGGCAGACTGGGTGGGACTAAAAAGTTCAATCAATCAATTCCAACTTTGCAAGATCTTTTTTTCCCATGAGAAGTTGAAATTGACTGATTGATTGAACCTTTTTTTTTTACACATGGCGGAGGCCTAAAACGAAAAGGTTTTATAAAACCCAGCTGAAGGCCTAGGACTGGGGCATACGGGCTTTGAGTGCCACCCGTGGGGCTTGACACCGCCTTTGGCACCCGTGCCATAGGTTCGCCACCACTGATCTAGCATCTTAGATGTTTTAGGTAATATATTTTAGGGTTTAAAAACAAGATAAAAATAGGAAATGCTGGCAGCTGCACTTAATTGTGATATTAATCAGCTGGTAAATGCAATTCCTCTAGGACAGACATGTCAAACTCGCGATGTCACATGACATCACGTACTGGCAATGGGGTGGGTGCGGTTTCCTCGTGATGCATCCGGCTCGCGTACTGGCAGTTTGACACCCCTGCTCTAGGAACACTGGCAGTCTACAGCTTATTATTTCTCATCACCTAGGTAATACCTCTAGAAAAATGATTTTCTAAGTCTCATGCAGTGTTTTTGTGCTATGGTTTGTTATGTTGTATAAACAAAGTTTCAGTTAAGAACAGAAAAAACAATATTCCTCTTATCTAGTTTTTCATGTCCAACCAAAATTAAAATGGAAAACCAGGTCTTTATTAATAAAAGTTAAGGAATATTGCATCCTGCTAATGATTAGACAAATAATAATACATTGAGTTTTTCTCTCCGTCTAGAAAGCTTATTCTGTTGAAAATCAAATGCAATTTTAGGAAGATATTTGTAATGCTGTTCAACTCAGTTTCATAATTTTATTTAACCATTTTTTCCCCAAATATATTCTCAGTTCTTCAGACTTAAGGTCATTTTCACATCAGAGGTTTATACTCTTTGGTATAAAACTCACATTGACTGCTGTGTGATACTCTGAATTCATCTTTCCCAACCGTACCTTGGAGCATGAATTCAACACCTTTTTGCAGTTTTTCAAAAAATTGCATCTTTTCCAGAGAACACGGAGAAAATTGTGGATTGTACAATTCTGCCAAAGGTGCCACTGCTTTAAAGAGTTATTGAAAAGGGATATGCTTCTTCTCCCACATCTTGAAAACATTTTTTTCTTTTTGGAATCAAATTGAAATGCTGTTTAGTCCTTGGATACATATTGCATTATTATATACATTAGCAAGACAATAACATGGCCTATGAAGTGCTAAGGAGAATCAATTTTGGCTTCATTGGCAAAAGTAACTAAAATACACATTATCTGGATGCACATATGCTAATGTATATATTATTGTGGGGCCAGGAAGGGCATCCAGCCTGTAAACTTTCAGCTTCATCCAGTCACCCCAACTCTACCCCAAACTAAGGGAATATGGGACTGTAAAAAGGGAGTTTTTTTAAATTTTGGTTATATTATGTTGAAAATAGTTTGATTAAATCTATCATAATATTTTTTAAGAAGTGATCCTGATAAAGATCAGTTTCTTTTCTTTGATGAGGAAATTTATAGACTAAAGGACTATACTCAACAAAATATTTTAATATCAAGTGTTTTCCAAAATGTCTATTTACTCACATATCTTCTCAACCCTATTGTGTGTCTTAATAGAAAGCCAAAACATCTGAAGAAAGCAGACTCCCAGGAATAAACAAGTAACAGTCATTGGAAAGTTTTGAGTGGATCCCTCAATGGTCCTCTTATACTTCCAAGACTAACAATGACTATTATCTACAATTAATTCTCTAAGACACTTACTTTATAGAATATGAAAAATCTAAGCATATTATACAAATACCATTATATCAAAATATATTGCACTAAAACTGAAAAGATGGTTCAATAATTGGCCTATATGGCTAGATTTCATATCATAAAAGACTGAGCTAGTTTCATATTAACATTTTATGGATACATTTTTAGCTTCTATAAATGTCACTTATTTGTTCATTAGTTTTTTTCTGATCTTATTATTTTATATTTCTAATTATTTTATATTTCTGGTTTTATATATACAGTATATAGGCAACTAAACATACCGAAAAGAAAAGTGGAAAATGATGGTTTTGATATCCAGGCAGTGAGTTATTTCCAGCAACTACTTGCTTCTAGACACAGGCTCAGAAGGAAATTGGATAGTCCTTGACTTACAACAGTTCATTTAGTGGCTATTTCAAGTTGCAACGCCACTGAAAAAAATTACTTATGACCATTACTTACTTCACACTGACGACCATTGCAGCATCCCCATGGTCACATAATCAAAGTTCAGATGCTTGGCAACTGACTCATATTTATGACAGTTGCAGTGTCCCAGGGTCATGTGATCACCTTTTGCTACTTTCTGACAAGCAAAATCAATGGGGAAGCCAGATTCATTTAACAACTATGTCACTAACTTAACAACTGCAGGGATTCACTTAACAACTGTGACAAGATAAAATGGGGCAAAATTCATTTAAGAACTATCTTGCTTAGAAACAAAGCTTCGGCTTAGTTTTGGTTGTAAGTTAAGATATAATCTGTGCAGATATTGGTTCTAGACCCTCAGGAATTTGGCATACTTTCTTCTCTTATTTATTCTAACTCTCAAAGTCTTCTTAAGAATTTGTTGTTGTAACAGGCTTTCGTAATATTATATTTTTAATAATGAGGATAAAGCTGAATAATTGTTACAATAGTTGCCATATGAACTGGATGGGGTAATGGGATTCTGGTAGAAAAGTATCAGAAGGAGTGGGAAAAATACCAACATGGATCTTGTAAAATGTTGGGCTGTTCTTCAAAGTGCTTTTCTGCAGTCCTTGAAATAACAGAAGTATTTCAGCATATTTTCTACTGTTCTTTTACTTCAGTGATTAGGTTAGGAATGTTGCTACCTAACATTTTTTTAGATATATTTTATTAATTTTATAATTTTAACAATAAATGCTTAATAATTAGATAAACAAAAAGAATTCCAAAATAAAAACATACTTATACAACTCTACTTAATACATTCTTGTTCCTCTTTCTATTGCCCTGTCCCACACAAAACAAAAATCAACATACATTCATTTAGATTCATATATACAATACTTTAAATGAAATAAAACAAATACCTACACTTGATTATAGGTGCTGCTCGGACATCACCCCCCCACCACATCCGCCCTCTCTCTTCCTCCCTATCTTCTCATCCTGCTACCTAACATTTTTAATGTGGAATTGTTTAAGGAAAGTAACAGGCAAATTCCTTTACTTTTATTTGTCTTTTTACCAGATATCAATAGCTGGTAAGAAAAGCTTCCACCAATTATTCTTCTTAAGGTTATGCTGGAAGTGGGAAGGAGATAGGGAATTTTAGTAGGTGGCTAGACTGGTGGAATTAGCAATTGTTTAAACTTGCAATGATTTTGCACAACTGTTTGCACAGTTGTGTTCAAAGGTTTTAAAGTAGATATATTTTAGAATACTGCAATGTATTAGTACCACTAATCCCTTGTTTGAAAATAATTTTCAAATGATTGTTTTCAAACCTGTGGCATGAAAGAGAAAAGAGCAGTAGAGAGAGAAAACACTCTTTGTAAGCCTTGATTAAAAATGAGTGCCAAATGGTGGTTAGAAAACCTTTGGAAAGTTACTTTGAAAAAAGACCCAGTTATTTTGGACATGTAGAGCCATCAACTTCTTTGATGTTGTTTTGAATACCACTATGCCTGAAAGAGACAAATGGCTCCAGACTGTTCACAGTTATAGCCACTGAAAATGAATAAATGCAGCCACACAAAAACAATCATCACCAATTGAAAATCAGCCTGTTTGATTTGTTTACTGGACTATAACTTTTAACAATGTCTTCCAAATAAGTTATTGTCAAGAGCAAGGGTTTTTTTTTTAAACATTCTAAGAAGAAAAGGTTTCAGCAGTGAAACATTTCCTGGTCTAGAGGGCTAAATTTTCTTATCATCTGAAACATGTACCGTAATCTTATTATACACACTCAATGGAGCTTTCTTATTAATTCAGAAACCTTTCTGAGGCTCCTTTTCCCATTCCTCACATTTGTCCCTGTGAAAACTAAGCGTCTGGTCTTTCATTCAGCTCAAGCCAAAATGATTATGGAGGTCAGTGTCACCAACCAGCAAGGTAATGCTCAGCAATATGAGTTACAAATTTCAGCCTCTGTGTCATCAACAGTATTGCCAAGGAGGTGTTGTATATAACTAGATGTTGTATATAATTTATCTAGGAAAGAATACATGCTACTTTCAAAGTGGGCTGGGGATGAGATGAAGGTTGACATATTATTGAAAACACAACAGTTTTGAAAGCTTCATCATTCCCTAGTTGCAGATATGATAAATACTGTATTTTAATGGGCTTTTTTGGAAAAATATAAAAATGTATAGAAGATAGAGCCATCACACAAAATGAAGTATTGTGATTGGTGGACATTCTGCTTTCATTCTTCTAGTCAGCAAGCTTTTGAGCTGGTTTGTATGCTTCAATATATGAATTAGTGGAAATAACTGTTTTTTCGTAGAATAAGAAAAAGTACCTGTTTTGTTACTACTGGTACCAGTACATTACTGATCTCTAAGACCGGATTAACACAGACAGAGATATACAAGCACTGGAGTTACTTTCCAGTTCTTTGTGTAACAATTATACTTCCATATCAAAAACTATGTAGACTCAGTTATTCTTATTTTTACTGGAAGAGGTATGCTAATAATACACATATCTTGAGTGAGTGTCTTTTCTTAATATTCAGTAAAAATGTGATTATTTAACACAATAGAATAACAAAAGCTGTTACTACAACCCATATGCAGAATTTGTATTACGTGATATGAGCTAAAGAGAAGCTTGAAAGCTTAGTTGAGAAATTGTTTATTTTTAATCATGTATCCACTGTTCACCTTGCTTCACTGATTCACTAGCATTGAGAGTTGATTTTAATGTAATCTGATTGGATCTTCTTCCTCTTTCAGTTATTTTCATTTGCATTTGTCTTTACCAGGTTAAGAAAACTTAGGTTATACTGTTGTATCTTTCAGCTTAATTTTAATTATAACATTATTGTGTGCATAATATATTTATAATATTATAACTTCAGTTTTAATTATAACATATTGTGTAAGTAATGTGTTTAAAATTTGCTACATGACATTAGTATTGATGAACTAGGCATTGGCCTATAAAAGTTTATGCTGCAGTGTTTTGGATGCCAATGGAAAAAAAAATAAATGTACTTCTATAAAAAAAGATCTGCACATGTCCTCACCCAATAATGACATTTCTGTTCCATTTCCATTTATCATGTGCAGAACTAGGATAAAATTTGGAGTAATTTTGTTATGAAGTTAGTAATATAATTTCTAGTTAAAAATAATAAAATTTAAGATTTCATGGTGTTTATTTTTTGCTTTATAACTTTATTGCATGTGATTGATAAGTGGCTTTCATTATCAAAATTATGTTAATCAACCAAATAAGTTTGTTATCTTCTTCCACTAAGTTCATTTTAACTAGTTATTTATCTTAGTAACATTCTAATAAATCATGTGCTTGTCTAAAATGCATTACATGGTCTCCTAATTAATATGCTAATAACATTATGTAGATCTATCATTCTTTTCTTCAAGGCAAGATATTAACAAAGTAGATTTTAGGAGACAATAAGTCACAGTAGTATACGTAGCACAATTCTGAATTTAAACAAAAGCTGAAGCCATTGTTTATTCCAATTAGCTAAGAACAATTGCTCAAATATTTATTGACAATATAAGAAGTCTTCAAAGCAGCCATTTCTATAAAAGAATGTGTATTCAATCACAGTGAAATATCCCTTGAAACTGTAATATTTTTATGCCAAGAGACTGCATATATTAAAAAATAAAATTAAGCTATGACTGTTGTATTCTTCTAGTTAGCACAACAGTGTTGTACAATGATGTAATATTTACAAGCCATCCTAAAATACATAAGAAAGCATCTTTATGGGAAGTCTGCTAGTAAGGCCCTAATCCACGTAAAGGATTTCCTCGAATTTAATGTAACTTATTTCCAAATAATTGTCCTTTGGATAGTAACTTATATACAAGGAGGAAAGGTTACATTTTTATTCCTGCTAAAGCACTAAAATACATTTAATTTCATTCTATTTTTTTCAGTGCTGGGTTATATTGCAAGTCACCCAAAGCTTGGAATAAGCCAAAATAGTAATTTGTGTGGTCAGCCATCCAGAAGCTTTTTTCATCACATAGCTGGTAGAAAATATTTTCTCCTTTTCATTTGACAGGGCATTGAAAAGTCAGGAATGAATACAGCCTACTGATGAACAAAAGAGACTTTTTTTCAGTTTTAATATGCTGCGAATTGCTATTTTCCACTGCTTTCTGCTGACATAAGATGATGAAACACAAGCATGATGTAACATTGTGCAATTCCTTTGATAATAATTTGGCTGTTACTCAGAATTCTAAACTGTTTATGACACAAGAAAAGTATTTTTGCTAATTTTTGAGCTTCAGCAATTAATACCAATTTCTGATATTTTAAAAAGATAGATATAAACAACAATATTTGTTAAGAATATGACCTCTCAGGATTGTGAAATATTGACTAAAAAGTGGTTTTTTTAAGTGGAGAAAAAGGTGAAATACCTGGGGACTATATTGACAAATATAAATACTAAACTGTTTCAAAATAATTTTGTGCCTATTTGGAATGATCTTAAAAAAGACTTATTAAGATGTGACAAATTGCAACTATCATTATTGGGTAGAATCTCTGTAATTTTAGATTACTATTTACCAAAGATGTTTTTTTCTGCTTCATACTTTACCAACACTTATAACTGATACTCCATTTAAATAATGGTAGATGGATATCTCTAAGTTTATATGGCAAGGGAAAAAATAATAATTAGATATAAATTATTGCAAGATGCTAAGGAAAGAAAATGGTTGGACTTGCCAGTTATGAAATTATATTTTGATCCCCTTCTGACAGGCTTGTATTGTTTGATGTGTATCTGTCTGATAGATATCTAGGAGAAACAGTTTTTCCTTTCATTGACCTATTTTACAGCTATATCTTATATGCATACAGTATCTACACAAGTGAGTTATATTGAAGTACTTCAGGATTCTAGATTGTAAATTCAAGTAAAAAAATAGGATAGAAAAGATGTCTTTTTTATATTTCTCACTGATTTGATTCACATAATATACTATTGTAATGTTTGTTTGTTTGTTTTATTATTTATGAATCCAAGATTTTGGGTGAAAAATAGTGACTTATGTCTTATTTGTCTTAGCTTATCCAGAACAGCAAACTATGATTTTAATTTTTTTAAATTATGCCATAGCTGTAATAACAATTATAATGAAGCCATAATTGAAATGTATCCCTACATTGTGCATTGTGGATAGATTCAATATGTACCATGCCATGACTTCATGCAGTTTGCTAAGTAATTAGTTGTTTTACCATCAGTTTTGAATAAAATGCAACCAAAATGCAATCAGAAATACAAAAATAAATAAATTATGATTTGTAAACCATAGCCACATTTTGTATAAACTAAAACCAAGCAACATTATGACTGTGCAATGTATATGCCTAGAGCAGGGGTAGGCAACCTTGGCTCTTTTATGACTCGTGGACTTCAACTCCCAGAATTCCTAAGCCAGCTATGCTGAGGGGAAAAGGAGAGGTTTCCAAGCTGAGCCATGCTGGCTCAGGAATTCTGGGAGTTGAAATCCACGAGTCATAAAAGAGTCAAGGTTGCCTAGCCCTGGCCTAGGGACTGTGAGATATACACAAAACCATAAGTAAAGTAACAAATGATTTAGCATAGTGTGAGCTTTAACACTGTTTGATCTATAGTTAAGCAATTTGTGATGTTTTTAAATCATTACTTATAGCTAGCTAGATTGCTGGCATGTTGCATGTCACATATGTTTGCAGCCTGTTTTATCCTGTGCCAAATGAGTGAAACAATAAATAAGTGGCATAATGTAAGCAAATTCTTCCTGACATTCTTATACCATTTTATATTTTTGTTGCCATGGCATATACATATAGTATGTATATGTATGTATATAGTATGTATATGTATATGTATGGCATATACATATAGTACATATTTATGTGTTATAGGAATGTGATGTGTTACTTTATTGCCATTGCAAATGCATGGAACAGTCAAAAACCTTTATGGTAAGCTTGTTTTTTTTTTAAAAAAACCTAATAATAAACACTAAATTGGATAAGAGGTTGAAAAGACTAAGCCTGATGTTCTCAAACCTCAGACCAGTTTTTGTACAAATCATCTATTGATTTATTTTACATCTTGTTGGAATATTCATGAGCAAGAAGAGTCATGTGGTAACTCAATCTGCCAATGTGAAGAAAGTGCTACTGAGTCTGTGCAAAAAAGGTATTGAGTTAGAAGCTGAATTTTCAGTCTCGGGTTTGTCTCTGTATCTCTCTGGAAGAAGACTTCATTGAGCTATGTTGCTCTAAAGAAGAATGTACGGTATTGTAAATATTTTGATATGAATATAAAAAGGTTATTTTGAATCAGCTAAATGCAGTCAACTGTGAGAGCTTCTGATTTATTTTTCACCAACAGAGAAATTAAAGTTCTCTAACAGGTTATGGTCCCAGAGCTTACTAAGGACTGCATTGTAATTTAAAGCTGGAAGAAATTGCCTGTGTTTAGAAAATATAAGAACAAGGTAGAATTAGCAGAATGGCTGCAATGGAATTTAAGGAAAGCTCTGTGCCTTGTTTGGGCCAGAAATATTACATTATATGGGCTGCAAAAATGGAATGTTTGCTCAAAGCAAAAGAGCTGTGGTATATCGTAGAAAATCCACCACAAGTGTTTGCAGCTACTGATCAGAAAAGTCATGATCAAGCAATGGCTTATCTCATCTTGAATTTAGATGATGAACAATTTCTAAATGTTGCAAATTTAAAGACTGCAAAGGAGATTTGGTTGAAGTTGAGAGCAGTGCACGTGAATGTTTCTGCATGCAATATAGTGCAATTGTCAAGAAAACTTTACAGGGACTTCCGGTTCCAGATCGCACCGCCTCTAGCTGCACAGGGAGACTTCTCTCCTCATTTGGCTAGTTTCCTCCGCCAGTAGACCACTGCGAGGTCGAAAGTCACCCTGGAGGGCGCAACTACCGTCAAGGAGGCTGTGCTCGGCTGCAGAGGAGCGGCGGCTCCTCTAGCTGTCCGAGCTGACTCTGAGGGCTGACAGAGAAGAAGATTGGCCATAAAATGGTCGATCACCTAGCCGCACCAACCGCAAATCACAAGAACAACTAAGTATGAAGAACCACCGTGGTGAATCCGGGTGGGACCTTTCCTTCCCTTGCTATCCTGACTTTTCCTGTAAAGAGTTTCTATTTTCCTTTATTAAGAAAGTGGTGGCTGCCTATATGTGGAAAGAAGAGCTAAAAAGAAAAAGATTAATTTGTGTGTGTGTGGTTGTTTTTTTTTTACTATTTGACTTCTGTTGGGTGAATTTCAGGGGAAAAGAAGGAAATAAGCGACATTGTTACTTTCCTTTTTTAATCTGATAATGTAGGAGACATTTTTTGTTGATTTTTTCAAAAAAAGAAAGAGAAAACTTCCCTTTTTTCTTTCATTAACTTGATTAACTTGGGGAAAAAAAGAAAAAGACTTTATAGTCCACTGAGGACATCTGGTGGTGAAAAAGCAAAACTCTAACTGTATTTCTCCCTGTTATCTGAAGAGGAATTGAATTTATGTGATAATAAAAGAGAAAAGATAACTGGACAGCTAGGTGGTGAAGCTGGGTATTAGACCTTTGGAGGCGGATATTTGTGGATCTTTCTCAAGTAGTCTTTAATAAAGGAATAGGCAAAGGTACCACCAAAATGGCTGAAAGTTATTCACATCTTGACTATGATTTAATACTGGAAAAAATATTAGAATTTACAGAAGATTCCAAAACTTATTGGAAATCTTGAAGAAATCCAAAGATGCCACCTTGGAATCTTACATTGACCCTCTAATAATGAACCAAGTTACGGAACAAGGAACAATAGAAGATGAACAGAATAGTCCTGAACAGACCTACTTACAATTTAAAGAGACAGAGACACTATTCTTACAACCTAATTGCGAATCTGCATTGAGAGAAAATGTGGAAACCACTGAATCAACTAATGCTACATGTCACCTACAATTGATGGACAATTTTGATGACCAAGAAATAACTGTAATTGACTCAACTCAACTACCAAAAATAACAAAGATTGATACCCAGACACAATCTTTTGGAAATTACAATAAAGAGGAAAGGGAAAGAAAATTTGTTCAGTTTGAACTGGTTAGGAATCCTTGTAATCAAATCTTGTGGTTTGATAACCGAAAAGCCTTATTATGGGAACCAAATTGGCATAGAAAGAAAGCTAGAGTCAGGTTTAAATGTGACATAAAATGTTATTTGACGGGTTAAAAAGGCTTTAGAAATTGTGTCTGACTTAATGACGAATGAAGGATGTAAATTTACTGTTACCATGGTTGATAATTATTTGAGGGAGTAAATCTTTCTAGAGGACAAAAAGACCTTATAGATGTAGATTGACAAAATGATTGAATATATCTTTTAAAAAAGAAAAAAATGGAAATGTATTTTTTTTTGACATACAGTAATTTTAAATTTGATAATTATGTTGTAATAGAGAAAGAGAATATGTCTGATTTAATTAGGAATGAAAGATGAGAATTTCCTGATATTATAGTTGATAAGTATTTGAAGATATAAACTTTATTAAGGCCTTAAAAAGATTTTTTTAATAGATGTAGATTGATGAAATGATAGAATATATTCTTAAAAATAGAACTGTATTCGTTGGACCTATATTATTATTTTAATAATAAGCAGCTGAGCAGCTGAACTTTGGGAGTCCGGAGGGGAGGAGAAGAACTGGGCTGCTGTGTAGCCGCTCCCCCAACTCAGCCACCCCAGACGCTGAGCAGCTGAACTTTGGGAGTCCGGAGGGGAGGAGAAGAACTGGGCTGCTGTGTAGCCGCTCCACCAACTCAGCCACCCCAGACGCTGAGCAGCTGAACTTTGGGAGTCCGGAGGGGAGGAGAAGAACTGGGCTGCTGTGTAGCCGCTCCCCCAACTCAGCCACCCCAGACGCTGAGCAGCTGAACTTTGGGAGTCCGGAGGGGAGGAGAAGAACTGGGCTGCTGTGTAGCCGCTCCCCCAACTCAGCCACCCCAGACGCTGAGCAGCTGAACTTTGGGAGTCCGGAGGGGAGGAGAAGAACTGGGCTGCTGTGTAGCCGCTCCCCCAACTCAACCACCCCAGACGCTGAGCAGCTGAACTTTGGGAGTCCGGAGGGGAGGAGAAGAACTGGGCTGCTGTGTAGCCGCTCCCCCAACTCAGCCACCCCAGACGCTGAGCAGCTGAACTTTGGGAGTCCGGAGGGGAGGAGAAGAACTGGGCTGCTGTGTAGCCGCTCCCCCAACTCAGCCACCCCAGACGCTGAGCACCTGAACTTTGGGAGTCCGGAGGGGAGGAGAAGAACTGGGCTGCTGTGTAGCCGCTCCCCCAACTCAGCCACCCCAGACGCTGAGCACCTGAACTTTGGGAGTCCGGAGGGGAGGAGAAGAACTGGGCTACTGTGTAGCCGCTCCCCCAACTCAGCTACCCCAGACGCTGAGCAGCTGAACTTTGGGAGTCCGAGGAGCTGAGCTGCTGTGTAGCCACTCCCCAAACCAGCCACCCCAAACGCTGAGCAGCTGAACTTTGGGAGTCCGGAGGGGAAGAGAACAGCTGAGCCGCTGAGCAGCCATTGCCCTAATCAGCCGATTCTTGAGGGCAATTGTTTGTCATTATGTTTTTCGAATTGTTTTTACATACTGTTTGTCTTAATTTTAAATATTTATACTTATTTAATACTATTTTAATTGATTTGCTAGATGTTATGAAAGATTGGGGGGTTGATTGTTTGTGGAATGAATCGGGTTGAATGGATGAATGGATGGTTAGCTCATTGTTTTTAAATTGTTAGTTTATAGGGTGGTTTTTGGGAGGGGTAAATTAATGATATGGATGGAGTTGTGGTTGAGTGGAATGAATGGGATGGACTGGCTAGCCTTCCTGGCACGGCAGAGGTGGAGGGGGAGGGGGGCGCTGGCTCTGGGGTGATGGAGGGCCAAAGTATACCGGTCTTGCTGGGGAGAGGCAGATATGGCGGGGGCCACAGGGTAGGCCATTCCCGGGGAGCAAGAGCTCGCTGTTTAAAAGCGATCCCTTGCTCCGACCCTGTGAGTTTAGCCCGAAGTACTGGTGATGGGGGAAATCCGGACCCTGGGCTCAGGCTGCTGCTGCTCAATGCCAGGTCGGTTGTAAATAAAGCTCCCCTCATCCATGATCTTCTCCTGGATGAGGAGGCCGACCTCACATGTGTGACCGAGACCTGGCTGGGCCCGGAGGGAGGAGTTCCTCTCTCTGAGATGTGTCCAGCCGGGTTTCAGGTATGGCATCAGCCACGACCCCAGGGAAGGGGGGGAGGAGTGGCTATTATAGCCAAGAAGACCTTTAGCCTATGCAGGCTTGCTGTTTCTGAGATTGCGGGCTGTGAGTTGCTCCTTGTGAAGTTGGACCTAGGGGTTCAGGTGGGCTTGTTACTTGCGTACCTGCCTCCCAGCTGCGTGTCAACAGCCCTGCCTGCGCTACTTGAGGAGGTTGCTGGGCTGGCGGTTGAGTTCCCCAGGCTTATTGTCTTGGGGGATTTAAATCTTCCGTCGCTCGGCAAATCCTCTGGGTTAGCGCAGGAGTTCATGGCCACCATAGCAACCATGAACCTGACTCAGGTAGTTCAGGGTCCGACTCACGAGAGGGGACACACTCCCGACATGGTATTCCTCTCAGAACAGTTGAGCAATGATCTGAATTTAAGGGGCTTAGATATTTTGCCTATGTCATGGTCAGATCATTTTCTGCTACGGCTTGTTTTCAAGGCTCCAATCCTCCCCTGCAGGGAGGCGGAACCGATTAGGTGGTTCCGCCCCAGACGTCTGATGGATCCAGAGAGTTTTCAGAGGACGCTTGGGGAAATACCGGATTCTCTCATTCACAGTTTGGCAGAGTCCCTGGTTACGGCCTGGAATATGGCTGCGAAGGGGGCTCTTGACCGGATTGCGCCGCTGCGACCTCTCTATGGTAGCAGACCCAGGAGATCTCCTTGGTTTACTGAGGAACTCAGGGGGATGAAGCGCCAGAAGAGACGCCTAGAGAAGTGATGGAGGAAAAGTAAATCCGTATCTGACCGAACACTTGTAAGATCTTATATCAAGACTTATCAGGTGGCGCTCAAGGCGGCAAGATGCGCGTATCATTCCGCCTTGATTGCATCCGCGGAATCCCGCCCAGCTGCCCTGTTCAGGGTAACTCGCTCCCTCCTTAATCAGGGGGGGTTAATGCACCCTTGCAGGGTAGTGCTGAGGACTTTAATAAGTTTTTCGCGGATAAAATTGCCCAGATTCGGATGGACCTTGACTCCAATTGGAATGCAGTATCGGCTGATAATGATTCAGTCGAGATGACAGGGACTTGTCTTGATCCTGTTGTGTGGGAGGAATTTGACCCGGTGGCACCTGATGAAGTCGACAAGGCCATTGGAGCTGTGAGCTCAGCCACCTGTTTATTGGACCCATGCCCCTCCTGGCTGGTTTCGGCCAGCAGGGAGGTGACGCGGGGCTGGGTTCAGGAGATTGTCAACGCTTCTTTGAGGGAGGGGTCCTTTCCAGCTCCCTGCAAGGAGGCAATTGTGCGCCCCCTCCTCAAGAAGCCTTCCCTGGACCCAGTTGTTTTAAACAACTACCGTCCTGTCTCCAATCTTCCCTTTATAGGGAAGGTTGTTGAGAAGGTGGTGTCACTCCAGCTCCAACGGTCCTTGGATGAGGCCGATTATCTGGGCCCTCAACAGTCAGGATTCAGGCTCGGCTACTCCACAGAAACTGCTTTGGTCGCGCTGACGGATGATCTCTGGCGGGCCCGGGATGGGGGATTATCCACTATCCTGGTGCTAATTGACCTCTCAGCGGCTTTCGATACCATTGACCATGGTATCCTTCTGCACCGACTGGAGGGGTTGGGGGTTGGGGGCACTGTTTTGCGGTGGTTCACCTCCTACCTCACTGGTCGGTCGCAGTCGGTGTTGGCAGGGGGTCAGAGGTCGTCCCCTAGGTTCCTCCCTTGTGGGGTCCCTCAGGGGTCGGTCCTCTCCCCTCTGCTGTTTAATATCTACATGAAACTGCTGGGCGAGATCATCCGACAACACGGGGTGAGATATCATCAGTATGCTGATGATACCCAGCTTTACATCTCCACCCCGTGTCATTTCAGTGAAGCAGCGGAAGTGATGTGCCGATGTCTGGAGGCTGTTAGGGTTTGGATGGGTGCCAACAGGCTCAAACTCAACCCCGACAAGACGGAGTGGATATGGATTCTGCCTCCCAAAGATATTTCAATCTATCCGTCCATTAGCCTGGGGGGGAGCTTTTGACCCCCTGGGAGAAGGTCCGCAACTTGGGCGTCCTCCTCGATCCACAGCTAAATTTGGAACATCATCTTTCGGCTGTGGCGAGGAGAACATTTGCCCAGGTTCGCCTGGTGCACCAGTTGCGGCCCTATTTGGACCGGGAGTCTCTTCTCACAGTCACTCATGCCCTTATCACCTCGAGGTTCGACTACTGCAATGCTCTCTACATGGGGCTACCTTTGAAAAATGTTCGGAGACTTCAGGTAATGCAGAATGCAGCCGCGCGAGCAGTGTTGGGCTTGCCTAGAAATGCCCACATTTCGGCATCACTCCGCGAGCTGCATTGGCTGCCAATTGGTCTCCGAACCCAATTCAAAGTGTTGGTTATGACCTATAAAGCCCTACATGGCATCGGACCAGGTTATTTACGGGACCGTCTGCTGCCCCATGAATCCCAGCGGCCGGTTAGGGCCCACAGAGTGGGCCTTCTCCAGGTCCCGTCAGCCAGACAGTGTCGCCTGGCGGGGCCTAGGGGAAGACCCTTCTCTGTTGCGGCCCCGGCCCTCTGGAACCAACTTCCCCCGGAGATCCGTGTCGCCCCCACCCTCTTCGCCTTTCGTAAATTGCTTAAAACATACTTTTGCCGGCAGGCCTGTGGCAGCTAACACCTTGCCCCTAGCCAGTGTATGTTTGTGTGTATGTTTGTGGAGTGATTGGTTTCCTTTTTAGCTTAAGGGTTTTTATATTTACGTGTTTTTATTGTAATTTCTATCATGCTGTGAGCCGCCCTGAGTTCTCCGGAATAGGGTGGCATAGAAATTAAATAATTAATAATAATAATAATAATAATAATAATAATAATAATAATAATAATAATAATAATAATAATAATAATAATAATAATAATAATAATAATAATAAATATGATAACTATGTTGTAATAGAGAGAGAGGAAGAGCTATTTGTGATAAGGAAAAAAAATCTGTCTCAATGAATGATCTTTTATTAAGGATACCTGAAATCACAACTATATACTTACTAAAATGTAATTGGAGTATGACAACAGTAATTAGTATAGCCTAAAAACAGGATATAGATTATAATCGCATGTGTTTGATGATTTTTGTTTGATTGAACTTTACTTAAAATTGTATAAATTTTAATAAGCAATACCATATTCAAGAAATAGAGAGGAAAATTTTGATAATTAATTTGAGCTATATTTATATGACTTTGTCTTTGAATGATTGTACATCCTGATCACCACGTTGTGTCCGAAGCTTTTGGGGAAAGATGGAAAAAATCAGTAATTTTATTTTTTATTTAAAAAAAGAAGTATATACTGAGAAGATTAGATAAAATAGAAGTATTAATGTAAGAGAAAATTAATCTTATTGTATATAATATAGATAGGGAAATTTGGAGAGAGTAGTTGCTCGGACATTATCCCTCTGAAGAGGGATGAGAGAGAAGAAAGGAGGGGAAAGAGAAAAGAGTAAAGGAGGGGAGAAGGAAGTAGGAAGGTTGGAGGAGAAGAGGAGAAGTGGAGAGAAAGGGAAGGAGAGTGGTGAAGAAGGGAAGAGGGAAGTATGGAAGAGAAGAAAGGGAGAAAGAAGGTAGAGAAGAAGGAGTGTGGATGCAGTGAAAGGGGAAATGGGCGAGCAACACCAAAAGTCATGTGTAGGTATTTATCTCATTTCATTAAAAGTATTTTATATGTGAATGTAAAAAGAATGCTTGGTAACATCTCATAAATATCACGGTATATGTATCGGGGAGAGTTTGGAAAAAAATGAAATTGACAAAGTCTTAAAATAGGTTTAACAGAAATTTATGATAGAAATGGAATATATTAAATGTATATGTTTTTTTGTGTGTGAGGGAAATAGAAAGATGAAAGTGAATGTACTAAGTTGAGCTGTTTATGTATGTTTTTATTTTGGAATTTTTCTTTACCCAATCACCACAGTGTGCTTTAAGTACCTATTGTTAAAACCATAAAACCAATAAAATATTTTTCAAAAAGAAAAGAAAAGAAAAGAAAACTTTGCAGGGCCTGTTTGTAGCCAGGTGAATCTGTGGAACAGCATTTAAATAAAATTCAAAGTTTATTTTTGGATTTAAACAACATGGGATTAAATTCTCTGAGTCTCAGAAGGTTTTATTGGTATTGGACAATTTAGATAAAACCTGGGACACAGTTTCTGCTATATTTGAGTATAAAGAAGAGCAAGACTTAAATTTTGAGGCTTTAAAGGCATGTTTGCTTAATGAAGAGAAAAAGTAATATTTTAGGAAAAGCCATGAGGAGGTGAAATTCCTGAGGAGAGGGTCCAGACTGCAAGTCTTCAGAAAAGAAACAAGGAGCAGATGGGACCAAGTTGCATCAAAAGAGAGATTTTGCAAGCAGAGAGCTCAGCAAGAAAAGAATTGCTACATTTATGGAGCAAACAAACATGAAAAGGAACTGTTTGCAGAGGAACAATTTGCAGCGAAGGACATTTGTGCAAGCAAAAAAGACTGATTTGTAAAAGGAACATTTTGGTGTTGCAAAAGTTTGTTATAGCAACAACAGAGACAATTGGCTAATAGATAGTGGGGCAAGTCAAACAATTGTTAATGACTCTGAATTATTTTGCAGGTTTGTTCCAGTAGCACAAGAAGCTGTGGCTTTGGCAAATGGCCAGAAAGCAAAAGTCATTGGAAGAGGCGATGTAAAAACTCCATATTTAGAATCAAAGTTTACCAATGTGCTTTGTGTACCTGAGATGGAACATAATTTGTTAAGTGTGTCTAATTTAGACAAACAAGGTTTTGAGACCATTTTTGTAAATGGGAAGTGTCTCATCAAAAGGAATGGGAATATTTGTGCAGAAGGCATAAAGGAAGATAATCTATATGTATTGCAGGGACAAAAGGTTCAATGTTCCCATATATTTAAGAATGTTGCAGAGCATGATTTGTTTGTTCATCTTCTGCATAGAAGACTTGGCCATGCAAGCTTTAAGGTTTTGCAGCAAATGCAAGAGTTTGCAGAAGGGCTAAATTTGAACGGATGCAAAACATATTTGGACTGTGCAGTATGCAAAGCATCAAAGTCAAAGGCATTCCCAGTTAGTAAATATAGCACAAGACAAACAAAAAGATCTCTAGTCCATGCAGATCTGGTGGAACCTATGCGAGCCAGTTTGGGAGGAGAAAAATATGCACTGGTAATTGTTGATGATTATAGCAGGAATAGTTTTTGCTACTTGCTTAGAGGAAAGACAGAGGTGCTACAACAATTCAAACAGTGGGTAAGTTTTGTAGAGGGAAGGTACAGACAACAAGTGTGTCAGTTGCAAACTGACAGAGGTACTGAATTTATGTCAACTAAATTCCAACAATGGTTAGGGCAATATGGGATAAGACACAGACGTACAAATCCTTACACAGCAGCAGAGAATGGTGTAGCTGAAAGAAGGAATGGTGTTTTGCAAACAATGAAAGATTCATTATTAGAGGATTCTGGTATGAGCATGTCATATTGGGGAGAAGCCATATTGACTGCCAATTATATAGTGAACAGGCTGTGGAGTTCCTCCTTTAATAATACGCCATATGCCATTCTATATGGGAGAAAGCCATCACTGGCACATTTGAGAATTTTTGGAAGTACTGCATGGATACATATTCCGAAAGCAATCATAAGAAAGGAATAGCAAAAGGCAAGAAAGCTCAGGTTTATGGGCTATGAGCCAGGGTCAAAAGGATATCGCTTTAGCGATGGAAGTAAAAAAAATGTAATTTCAAGGTCTGCTAATTTTGCAGAACAAAATTGGGACAGAATTAATACAAATTCTGGGTATGTCTCACTTAATGACAGTGATCTATTTAATGACAATAACTCATCTAATGATGGAAAAATGATTATTGAAGATGTCAATGTTTGGGGAGGAGAGGCTGAACAAGACATAAAACCAGAAAGACTTGAGATACAGGAGCAGTTAATACCACGTAGTCAGAGCAATGTAACAAAGGAATTCCGCCTTACAGGTCTTCTGCCAGCAAGGTAAAGGTTTGCAATGTGTGGTATGAGCCAAGAAGTTATAAAGAAGTGTTGGCATTACCAAAAGCTGAACAAGAAAGATGGAAGGAGGCCATGGATAAAGAGATGAAATCCATGGGAGACCATGAAGTATTTAAATCAGTGACTTTGCCACAGGAAACCAAATCTGTGGGTTGTAAGTGGGTATATAAGAAAAAGGTATTGCCAAATAATGATGTATAGTATAAGGCCAGGTTAGTGGCACAAGGTTTTTCACAATTAAAGAATGTGCAGCACGATGAAGTATTTGCACCAACTGTGAAAAGTGAGAGTATAAGATTAGCACTGGCGTTGGCAGCGGCATATAAGCATAAAATCTGGCACTTTGATATCACAACTGCATTCCTCAATGCTGAGTTAGAGGAAGAAATTTGTATGATCCAAGCACCAGGGTATGAAATTGCAAAACCAACATGGTGTATTAATTAAACAAGGCTATTTATGGGCTGAAGCAGTCAGCCAGAAACTGGAATATCTGTTTAGATCAGCAGTTCTCAACCTTTTTCAGGCCGCGACCCTGACCTGCGCCGCGCATGCACGGCGCA
This sequence comes from Bothrops alternatus, assembly GCA_034064705.1. Lineage (NCBI taxonomy): Eukaryota > Metazoa > Chordata > Lepidosauria > Squamata > Viperidae > Bothrops > Bothrops alternatus. The sequence continues at coordinate 6,434,456 of JARGCV010000085.1, forward strand.
ACCCCGACCTGCATTGCGCATGTGCGGAGCAACGGCCTGCAATGCGCATGCATGGTGCTACCCTGCGCATGCGCGGTGCTGCCCTGCGTATGCACGGTGCTGCCCCCTGCGCCGGCCAAGGGGAAAAGGGAAAAAAATGACGGACTGCGTTGTTTGGCGACTCCCGTGAAATAGTCGTTCGACCCCAAATGGGGTCGCGACCCACAGGTTGAGAACCGCTGGTTTAGATACTGCTTTAAAGGGTCTTGGATTTAAGAGTTGCAAAGCTGATAATTGTATATATACAGGACAGTTACAAGGAGGGAATTGTCTACTGTTATCATTTGTGGATGACCTTTGCTTCATTGCAAAGGATGCATCACAAGTCAAGGAATTTGCTAATAAATTAGAAAAGAAATTTGAATTAAAGAATTTGGGAGAAATAAAAAATTACCTCGGTGTAGAGATATGGAGAAATGAAAAAGATGGTTATATTCTCAGTCAAAGGAGAAAAATTGAGCAGTTATTGGAGAAATATAATATGAAAGATTGCAATACTGCTCCCACACCCATGAGTATGGATTTTTATAATAGTTTAAGTGAGGACAAAGTGAAACTTGTGATCAAGAGATATATCACTCAGCAATAGGGGGTTTATTATATCTATGACAGTGGTCCAGACCAGACATAGTTTGCACAGTAAGCATTTTGAGTCGTTTTACTGCTGCACCTATAAAGTTACATTGGATGGGTGTAAAAAGGGTTCTCAGATATTTAAAGAGAACTATAAATTTGGGTCTTCAAATACAGATTACTGAAGAATTGAAATTAAAGTGTTATGTCGATAGTGACTATGCAAATGACATAAACACAAGGAAATCAAATTATAATATTGTTTGGAGGGACTCTGATTGGATGGAAGTCCATAAAACAAACAACTGTTGCTATTTCAACAGCGGAAGCAGAGTTTATTGCTTTATCTGAATTGTGTTCTGAAGTAACATGGTATGTACAGTTGTTGCAAGATTTAAATATTAATGTAAAATAATCTGTAAAGGTATTTGAAAACAATGTTGCCTGTATAAAAATGGGAACTGGTGACAGGGTGAAGAACATAAATAAACATGTAGACATTAAGTATTGTAATGTCAGGGAAGCTGTAAAAGGAAAATTGATTAGTTTACATCATTGTTCTTCTGAGGATAATTTGGCAGACATGATGACTAAACCATTGGGTGGTGTTCACTATGGAGAATGTATTAAGTCAATAGGTCTGATGTTTCTTTCTGTCATGAATGGAGGAGTGTTGGAATATTCATGAGCAGGAAGAGTCATGTGGTAACTCAGTCAGCCAATGTGAAGAAAGTGCTACTGAGTCTGTGCAAAAAGGGTATTGAGTTAGGAGCTGAATTTTCAGTCTCAGGTTTGTCTCTGTATCTCTCTGTAAGAAGTCTTCATTGAGCTATGTTGCTGTAAAGAAGAATGTATGGTATTGTAAATATTTTGATATGAATATAAAAAGATTATTTTGAATCAACTAAATGCAATTAACTGTGAGAGCTTCTGATTTATTTTTCACCAACAGAGAAATTAAAATTCTCTAACATATCTAGTTCTTCCTTTTACAATAAGCTCAAAGTAAGTTGGAACATAAAATATCATTAAAGCAATAAAAAAGGCTTGCAAGCAGAATAATGGCTAGTTTTATTTACAAACATAATAATCAACTTTTTTTCTAAAAGCAGAACTGAAATCATGCACTGTGTTGCAGATGTTAAGCTGGCTGATTTTTGTATTTCTATTCTAAATGTAAGTGGCAAATCAACAAAATTTACTTTTGTGAAAGGCACAATGTGAAAAGGAGTAGTACATAGAATGACAGTCTCTATTTTTAAATTGCTATGTACCAAGGGATTGATCCACAAGTTTACATGACTTACATATGTACTTCCAAATTCTTATAACAAGGTGACCATTTTTATAGAATTGGTTTGTCTATCAAAGTAAAATATGTCTAGAAATTAAATTTGAAGAATGCAATATGATGTCAATTGATATTTCAATGAAAAATAATACTCTCATGGTTGTTGGGATACTAATAGGATGTGTGTCATAGAGAAATAGAATGAATGAACAAACGAGTTGTCAACTTTAGCTTTATCCTATGATAAGGGCATCTGTAAGAAAGATGATATGTAAGATTGATCAGTGTCTTTTGGATAGTCAACTTTTCCGTTTCATTCATTTAGGATTTTTTTTTTAAAAAAATGAAATTTATTGTCAAGGATCAGGGTAGTTTTCAATAAAAATATTCATAGTAAAATACTAAATGAAAATTTCACTGAATAGTTTTCTGTTAACTACAACTCTCTACTTCTAACAGTGAGATTTTGCTGTTGCTTTTACAGAGGATCAAACCTGTAACATCAGTGAAATTTAAAATAAGCATCTATAAGATAAACATTTGATAATGTTATTTAGTACAATGAAATAGTAAATGAAAAGGTTTTGAATGATAATATTGGTTTAAATGTTTACCACTGACTTTAATAGCAACCCAGCAAAATACAATTCATACAGATGATCAAATCTCTGTCATTGATGACATTTTCAAATATATATAAAACCCTTTGGTAAACAGCAGACCAAATTATTTTAGATTAAAGATTAAAAGAACAAGCAACAATGAACTCCAGGGGGTGATCATATGAACAAGATGTTTCTTGATTGCAGCACAGAGATAGTAGTCATATGAGCAAAAAAAAGTGGACAAATGAGCAAGATCCTTCTGTTGATATAAGGTGTTCATATGAGCAAGATCTTTCTTGACTGCAGCACACAGGGTTTAGAAAGCAATTCTTGAAATTGCTTTCTAAATCCTCTGTTTTGCAATCAAGAAAGAATTTGCTCATATGAACACCTTTATTCTTCAGAGATCCATGGCTAATTAACAGATGTTGAGCAAAGTGCAGGCTCATTAAAAAAAACACATACACCAATCCTTGAAATACACCAGTCCATGAAACCAGTCCTTTTCTTCCAAATATTTATAACTAAAAGTCATATTGGTGCATGTCAATGAAGTATCTTTATATTTACAATTTGCAAGTTTATTATGTTTTTCTGGAAAATAGTGTCTGGATTAGAATATTATATCAAATCATAACCACATTTAGACAACTGCAGCATATAAATTACATTAATGGTTAAGAGTATCATATATGCTTCATTAATGGTTAAGAGTATCATATTAGCCCAGAGATAAGCATGTGTGACCATTGTAGATAATCAATGAGGCGTTGAAACACAGAGCGTGTTAGAGTGGAGGCAAAGACCATAATAAGTGGAACAAAACACTGATATTATACATTTGGGCAGATCTATTATTTTATGAATGAGGTTTCAGGTTGAGTATACATGTGACATTTTATAAGTCTTTCTTATACGTCTTTTGCATTGGCTTACTCTGAAAATGCATAGTAAATTGCTCCTCATTTTAGTGGTTTCTTTGAAGTTGAATAACATGAATTATGGAGGATTTAAAAATAGATCCAGGATAGACCCAAAGTGTAGTTTTTAGAGATTTTAGTTAAACTGATACAATAATTTTTATATGATATTTTCCCTAGAGAATGTTGACGATGTGCCAGATCACTCAAGTACTGCCTATCCTATATATAGTCTGTGTTTTCCTGATGTACAGATATAGCTGATAAGGCAGAAAATAAAGGCTGTTGTTCTGTTAATATAATATGTTTTGTAAATACTAGGTCAACCAACTAATGAATGAGACAAAAGGACTGTAAACTATTTATTATCAAAAAGGTACAGTAGAAAGAAATATCTGAACTAACTCTGAATATATAGTTTTTAATTATTACATTAGATATTTCTGAAAATGCATGTTTTAATTGTACATATCCTGAACTATTAGGTATGAAGAGAATTAGTTTTCTGCAACTTCTTGTCTTTGCTTTTCAGTCAGATTAATTTTATAAATTACATTTCAGAATTTAGCAAGAGATGGGGGAGCTCACAAATAATTGGAAATATCACTGTATAGGAAAATCAAGAGAATAAAAGGCCCACTTTACCTTAACAAAGTTAACTGGATATATATCCCAGTTCTGTAGCAGTTTGAACCAGAATTGAAATGACTACATAAAATTATATAAAAATATTTTAGATTCTTCAATTAGGTTTATTTTCAATAAATTGCTTCAGAGTAGTGGCGTTAGAAATACTTGATATTCATTCAGCCTTAGAACATTTCTTGTTTTAAAAAAATCACTTTTACTAAAAGACACACATTTTTGTGAACTGCAGCTCACTTTATCAGATGCTCATGAAAGTTCATGAGCATTAAAAACATCTATTAATTGAAAAAAGTATTACCATAGTACTTTTTATACCATAGACTAAGATGGTCCACTCCAAGAAAGTATTCAAACAACTCTAATGGGAATGGATTATGCATACTAAGCCAGTACAAATGTTTTCACATATTGTTAAAGTGATCTAATTCTATTGAGTTCAGAAAAAATAATACCACAATTTTTAAACACATATTTATCAACATTATTTATTTATAAACAATATAAATGAAGTAATTATTGCTTTTCTCTTTGTTTTCAATTTCAGCAGGAAAGGAGTCCTGAACATTCAAGAAATAAAGGTATTGTTCATCATTAACTGGAATATAACATGTATTTGTTCTCTGCCCCTTTTAAATCAGTATGAATAAAAAATAAATGTTACAATTATGATATTACATTTTAAGTACTGCAGAATAATGTGAGTTTTACTTTAAAAATACATAAATATATAAAGATATCAAAAATGTTTTTAAGGAATTATTAAAAATGTTTATTTCTGGATTTTAAACATTCTTCTATGCTGTATTTTGTATGTATACATAAGTTGAATTTATTACTTCCTTTAATTCTTAATTTAGATGTATAAAAACTGCCCCCAAGTAGCATTGACTCTGGCCATAATGACTTTCTCTTATGCCAATCCTATCCAGTCTGGATTTCTTCATATCTATGTGAAATAATATAGCATTATTTCATAATTTCTTTCCCAAATCTACAACAAATAAGAAACATAGATATTACACTTCATACATGTATAATGATATTATATAAATTGTATGCAAGAAAAATAACACCTAAAAGATCAAACAGATTTAGTCTAGCAATACTTATGGTGAAATAACTGATAAACTGTTCCATAAAATAAAGTATATAAGATATTCGTACTGGCTTCTTGTTGTATTCATCTGATTCGTTTGAATTAGTATACTATGTTTATTAATTGTAGGCACTTATAATAGAGTTTTGTATATCTTTGCTCTCTTCTAATGATCATCTGGATTTTTGCAGCCTGAATATAGTAGCTTTAACGTGGATAAAATATTTTATTACCATAGAATAGAATAGAATAGAATAGAATAGAATAGAATAGAATAGAATAGAATAGAATAGAATAGAATAGAATAGAATAGAATAGAATAGAATAGAATAGAATAGAATAGAATAGAAGGGACTTTGGAGGTGTTCTAGTCCAGCCCCCTGCTCAAGCAGGAGAACCTATACCATCTCAAACAAGTGACTGTCTAGCCTCTTTTTAAAAATCTCCAGTGATGGAGAGCCCACAATTTCTGGGGGCAAGCTATTTCACTGGTTAATTTCTTCAGTGTCAGGAAGTTTCTCCTTAATTCCAGGTTGCTTTTCTTTGATCAGTTTCCAACCATTATTTCTTGTCCTGCCCTCTGGTGCTTTGGTGGCAGCCTATTCTTTGTGGCAGCCCCTCAAATATAGAATACTGCTATCATGTCTCCCGTATTTATTCTTTTCTTTAGACTAGCCAAACCCGGACTTCCGGTTCCAGATCACGGCGCCTCTAGCCGTATGGGGAGACCTCTCTCCTCGTTTGGCTAACTCCGCTGGTAGACCCTTAGGTGGGTCAAAAGTCGCCCTGGAGGGCGCGACTACCGTCGAGGAGGCTGTGCTCGGCTGCGGAGGAGCGGTGGCTCCTCCAGCTGTCCGAGCCAACTCTGAGGGCCGACGGAGAAGAAGATCAGCCATAAAATGGCCAATCACCTAGCCGCACCAACCGCAAGTCAAAAGAACAGCTAAGCATGAAGAACCACTGTGGTGAATCCGGGTGAGACCTTTCCTTCTCTCGCTATCCTGACTTTTCCTGTAAAGAGTTTTTATTTTCCTTTATTAAGAAAGCGGCGGCTGCCTATACGGAAAGAAGAGCTAAAAAGAAAAAGATTAATTTTTTTGTGTGTGGTTTTTTTTTTTGCTATTGGACTTCTGTTGGGTGAATTTCAGGGGAAACGAAGAAAAAAGGGACATTGTTACTTTGTTTTTTTTAATTTGATAATGTTGGAGATACTTTTCTTGTTGATTTTTTTAAAAAAAAGAGAGAAAAGAGAAAACTTTTTTTTCTTAACTCTAATAACTTGGGGGGGGGAGACTTTATAGTCCACTGAGGATATCTGGTGGTAAAAAGCGAAACTCTAACTGTACTTCTCCCTGTTATTTGAAGAGGGGTTGGATTTCATGTGATAATAAAAGAGAAAAGATTACTTGACAGCTGGGTGGTGAAGCTGGCTATTAGACCTTTGGAGGCAGATATTTGTGGATCTTTTTCAAGTAGCCTCTAATAAAGGAATAGGCAAATCTACCACCAAAATGACTGAAAGTTATTCACATCTTGACTATGATTTAATACTGGAAAAAATATTAGAATTTACAGAAGATTTCAAAACTTATTGGAAATCTTGGAGAAAATCTAAAGATGCCACCTTGGAACCTCACATTGACCCTCCAATATTGAACCAAGTTATGGAACAAGGAACAATAGAAGATGAACAGAGTAATTCTGAACAGGCCTACATACAACTTAAAGAGACAGAGACACATATTTACAACCCAATTGTGAATCTATACTGAGAGAAAATGTGGAAACTATTGAATCAACCAATGTTACACAACGTCACCTACAACTGATGGACAACTTTGATGACCAAGAAGTAACTGTAATTGACTCAGTTCAACTACCAAAAATAACGAAGATTGACATTCAGACACAATCTTTTGGAAATTACAATAAAGCGGAAAGGGAAAGAAAATTTGTTCAGTTTGAATAACTGAAAAGCCTTATTATGGGAACCAAATTGGCATAGAAAGAAAGCTAGAGTCAGGTTTAAATGTGACATAAAATGTTACTTGATGGGTTAAAAAGGCTTTAGAAATTTTGTCTGATTTAATAACAAATGAAGGATGTAAATTTACTGTTATCATGGTTGATAATTATTTGAGGGAGTAAATCTTTTTAGAGGACAAAATGACCTTATAGATGTAGATTGATGAAATGATTGAATATATTTAAAAAAAATAGAAATGTATCATTCTTTCTTTCTCCTTTTTTCTTTTTTGACTTATATTGTAATTTTAAATATGAGAATTATGTTGTAATAGAGAAAGAGAGTACCGGTATGTCTGATCTTATTAGGAAGGAAGGATGAGAATTTCCTGATATTATAGTTGATAAGTATTTGAAGATATAAACTTTATCAAGGGTTTAAAAAGATATTCTATAGATGTAGACTGATGAAATGATAGAATATATTCTTAAAAATAGAACTGTATTTGTTGGACTTATATTATTATTTTAAATATGATAAATATGTTGCAATAGAGAGAGAGGAAGAGCTATTCGTGATAAGGAAGAAAAAAAATCAGTCTCAATGAATGATCCCAACTATATACTTACTAAAATGTAATTGGAGTATGACAACAGTAATTAGTAAAGCTTAAAAACAGGATATAGATTATAATTGTATGTGATTGATGATTTTTGTTTGATTGAACTTTACTTAAAACTGTATTAATGTTAATAAGCAATACTATACTTAAGAAACAGAGAAGAAATTTTTGACAATTAATTTGAGCTATATTTATGTGATTTTGTCTTTGAATGATTGGACACCCTGACCACCACGTTGTGTCCTAAGCTTTTGGAAAAAAATGGAAAAAACCAATAAAACCTTTTATATAAAAAAAAGACTCGCCAAACCCAAGTCCTGCAGCCATTCTTTGTATGTCTAAGTCTCCAGGCCTTTGGTTATCTTAGCTGCTCTTCTCTGAATTTTTTCCAAACTATCAACATTTTTTTTGTGAGCCAGTGACCAAAATTGGCTGCAGTATTCCAGGTGTGGTCTCACTAGGGTTTTATAAAGTGGTACTAATACTTTGTGTGATCTTGATTCTATGCCTCTGTTTATACAACCCAGGATTCTTTTAGTTTTTTTGGCTGATGCTGCACAGTGCTGGCTCATGGTTAAGTGATCGTCCACTAGGACTCCAAGGTCCCTACCACTTCCTGTTTTTAAGCCAGGTCTCACCCATCTGTACTTGTACCTTTGATTTTTCTTGCCTAAATGGACATTGTATTGCAATGATGAAAGATAATGTATATGCAGCTTAGAGTTGTATTATGGGCCCTTGACTTCTCTGAGCTTTTTTTTTTTTGCAGACATTTCACTGCCAGTCTAAAAAAAACATCATCAGTGTTTGTTGGCTATTTATAAATAGCAGCTTATTCCTACCAGCAGGGTATTGTTGCTTATTTAATTTATTCCTCTTTATTTAGTTTTGGCTTTGAAAGTGTGTGATAAGGGATGATGTGCTCATGGTTGTTTGCCCTTTGTTTGAACTCTGTACCTTTTGAATGATGTATAAATGAAATTTATTTTTACATGTTTATTGATGATAATTTGTCAAAGTATCAAGCTTCTAGGAATCATCTTGCATTTTAAGGCCTAACTTCTAAAATGTGTAGTTTCCTGTGTGAAATTATGCACATTTTTAATCAAGCTGGTAGAGTAAATCACTCGTATAAACAAGTCATAAACCTTCTCTTCCATATCAATAATAAAGCAACTGCAAGAAGAAAACCAACCTCAGTAATCCAGCAGAACATACTGTAGATGAATGGATACATAATATTACAGATTAGTATACTTCCATTTTTTTTGTTCTCATTTGTTTCTGAATGCATTTAATAGTTACATTCTTAGGATTTGCCAAGAAATTCCATTCTTCCCTATAATAACAGCAATTTGACTTGTACATTTTATCCCTCATAAGTGCTCTTGAACATATTTGATACATTAGCAATGGCGGAGAAATCACATCCAACTAATGTGAAGCCAACGGAAATCTTTGAGAAGCCCTCTACAATTAGTAATAATTTTATGCTGAACTGTTTTGTGAAAAACTAAACAGGACAGATAATATGATTGTTGAAGACCAAGTGGAATTTCTGTAATTCAATATGTCAAGTAGAAGTCCCTTTAAAAATTAAGGAGTATTAATACATTCACCTTGTGGTAGCAAGATTTTTTCCATTGATTTTAATACAAAAAGTGCTTCTTGACCTGCATATAGGTTTCTCAAGAGACAAATAAGATGGTCTGGTACTCCCATCTCTTTAAGAACTTGCCACAATTTGTTGTGATCCACACAATCAAAGGCTTTAGCATAGTTAATGAAGCAGAAGCAGATGTTTTTCTGGAACTCCCTAGCTTTCTCCATGATCCAGCGTATGTTGGCAATTTGATCTCTAGTTCCTCTGCCTCTTTGAAATCCTGCCTGTTCTTCTGAAAGTTCTCGATCCACATACTGCTGGAGTCTAGCTTGTAGGATTTTAAGCATAACTTTACTTGCATGTGAAATGAATGCAATGGTGCGATAGTTTGAACATTCTTTGGCATTGCCTTTCTTTGGAATTGGAATGTAAACTGACCTTTTCCAATCTTGTGGCCACTGTTGAGTTTTCCAAATTTGCTGGCAAATTGAGTGTAGCACTTTTACTGCATCGTCTTTTAAGATTTTAAATAGGTCAGCTAGAATGCTGTCACCTCCACTAGCTTTGTTGCTGCTCAGCTTTCCTAAGGCCCATTTCACTTCACATTCTAGGATGTCTGGCTCGAGGTCAGTGACCACCCCATCGTGGTTATCAGGGACATTAAGCTCATTCTTGTATAGTTCTTCTGTGTAATTTTGCCACCTCTTCTTAATCTCTTCTGCCTCTGTTAGGTCCCTGCCATTTTAGTCCTTTATCATGCCCATTTTTGCATGAAATATTCCCTTCATATCTCCAATTTTCTTGAAGAGATCTCTGGTTCTCCCTATTCTATTGTTTCCTTTTATTTCTTTGCACTGTTTGCCTTTCACTTCCCTTCTTTCCTCAGCTATTTGCAAAGCTTCCTCAGATAGCCATTTTGCTTTCTTGCATTTCTTTGGGATGGTTTCAGTTGCTACCTCTTGTACAATGTTGCGAACCTCCATCCATAGTTCTTCAGGCACTCTGTCTATCAGATCTAATTCCTTAAATCTATTTGTCACCTCTACTGTATATTCATCAGGGATATGATTTAGTTCATACCTCAGTTGCTTAGTGTTTTTCCCTACTTTCTTCAATTTTAGCCTAAAATCATACACAGCACTGAAGAACATTCTATAGAAAAATATGCAGGACACAAGGTTTTGAGAGAATCCAAAGATAACACTTTCTGTTTTGAAGCTATGTTCATATTTAGAAATGCCAAAGCACACAAGAATTGAACTAATATAAAGAGAGTAATTGTCAGATTATATATTATATTTATATATATTATATTTAAAAAAACGTAAAAAGAGGCACAGTTAATATTTTGCCTATTCTCCAGAGAATCCTTGGAATAGATGACCTCTCGTCCAAATGTTATCTGGAAAAAGCTTTCCTGCAATTTCCAAGCTTAAACATATATTGGAATAGAGTTTTGGTTCTCTCTTCCCTTCTATCTCCACAGCTTCATTCCTTCTGCCAAAAGTTTCTAAAAGAACAAAAAAGATCCTGCCTGAGAGACAGAAATGTATATTCTCTGTGAAACCTGGATGACATAGACACAAGCTACTCCTCACCAATTCTTTTAATAGATTTATCATTGTGTCAAAAATTCCATAACTCTAACAAATAGCCCAGCTACAAGGGACGTTCTTATCTTATGACATGTTAAAGCATGATAGCATATAAACTTTAATTATATGTCCTTTGGGGACACAGTGGCTCAATGGACACTGAGCTGGTCAGCTGGACAGACCAGGTTTGAAACCCAAGTTCCATATGAAGGGGTGAGCTCTTATTAAGTGCCCAACCTCTGCCCACCTAGTAGTTCAAAAGCATGCTAATGAGAGTAGATAAATAGGAACCACTTTGGAAGGAAGATAAGAACATTCTGTGTTCTTTGCCATATAGGCCTGCTGGCCACATGACCATGGAAGTCTCCCTTGGATAATAAACAGAGATGAGATCTCCCCCTAGAGTCAGACATGAAAATTGTTGTAGATTGTAAGTGCAAGTCAAGATATTTTTCAGATTTTGGACCAAATAAATATTTCTTTGAGACTCAGCTATTAACAATGATTTTCAGTACTTCAGTATCACTAAAACTGTAAGGATGTCATAAACAGTACATCAACACATAACTGGCAATCCTTGATTTTTTTTCATATTGTAGAAAAACTACTGAATTGCAATGTTTTATGTTGTACATCCAAACCTTGGCTCTTCTTATTAAGTGGAGGAAATTTATTGAAATAAGCCCAAAGAATTTTTGGGGTCTATATAAACATTGATCATAGTGAAGTACCTCTGAGTGGTTTTAAAATAACTTCTTTAAATGAGCTATGTGTAATTTCAATTCCAAACAGCAGCTTTAAATGTTGCTTTACAGGTAGATATCTTCCATAATCATTTGTTTGAAAAGAAAAGGGGCATTGTCTTACCTGAACGCCTTTTCTCAGTATGGAGATGGAGAATCCACCAATGGGTTTTCTCTGTCTGCCTGCTCTTGAGACCAAGTAGCCAAACTTGACACGCCCCCTCTGCTAGGAGATCCAGTCTTAACGAGGGCAAAGTGGCTGAAGATGAACAAGGTATTGGCTCTCAAACCCTCAAAAGGCCTAACTGACCTAAAGGGTGGGTGTGGATTCTCCATCTCCGTACTGAGAAAAGGCGTTCAGGTAAGACAACGCCCCTTCTCCAGTACAGGAGATGGAGAATCCACCAATGGGACATACCAAAGCCTCACTGTCCCGTTGGGTGGGAAACAGATAAGGCCGGAATAGTGTCCCCAGAGACCACCTGCTGCAGGACCCTCCGACCAAAGGAGGCGTCCGCTGAAGCAAAGTGGTCAATTCTGTAATGGCGAACAAATGGGGAGGGCGAGGACCATGTCGCATCCCTGCAAATCTCCTCGATGGACGCCTGAGTGGCCCATGCTGCAGAAGTCGCGGTGCTGCGAGTGGAATGGGCCGTAAGATGACATGGAGCCGGCAGGGAAGATGATTGATATGCCTCCGCAATACAGGCCCTGATCCACCTGCCAATAATACCAGCTGAAGCCCTGTGTCCCATTGAAGCTGGGCGGAAGGAAACAAACAGAGCCTCCGTATGCTTCATATAACGCCGCAGTGCCCTGCGGACGTTCAACATGTGCCACTGCCGCTCCAGGTCATGGGAAGGATTGGGACAAAAATTTGGTAAGATAACTTCCTGTGTTCTATGGAAGAGTGAATTCACTTTGGGTACAAAAGTAGGATCCAGGCGAAGAACCACCCTATCGCTGTGGAAAATACAAAGGTCGTTTCTGACCGATAAGACGGCTAGTTCAGAGATACGTTGAGCCAACATAATGGTGACCAGGAACACCACCTTAAGGGACAGATACCGCAACGGAATGGTTGCTATGGGTTCAAAAGGAGGTTTGGTTAGGGCACGAAGTACGCGTGGCAACTCCCATGTGGGGTACCTATGCACCATGGGGGGCCTGGTGTTGCACACACCTTTGATAAAGGCGCGAATTCTGGGGTGGTGAGCTAAGGGAACTGAATCTACACAAGTAAGTATTGTAGACAAGGCCGCTACCTGTCGGCGAATGGTCGCCGGGGCGAGGCCCTTGTCCAGGCCGTGTAAAAGGTAATCAACTATTTGAGGAATGGTCAATTTGGAAATATTCAGGTGTTTCTCACGACACCACTGGCAAAAATTCTTCCAAGTGGAATTATAAATACAATTGGTCGCTGGACGACGAGAGGCCTGAATCATGTCAATGGCTCGAGGGGAAAACAGTTCTTGAGTCATTATAGAGCGCTCAAGTGCCAGACAGTCAACTGTAACCATTGAGGGTCCGGGTGCTGGATGGTCCCTTGGTGCAATGACACGCAATGGGGAGGGATTTGCCAAGGGGGAGACTGGGAAAGATTCACCAGGTCGGCAAACCATGGTCTCTGTGGCCAATAAGGAGCCACGAGGATTACTTCCACCTGCTCCTGAAGTAGCTTGCGGATGGTCGCCGGTATGAGAGGGAGGGGAGGGAAGGTGTAAAGGAGGCCTGGTGGCCACTGAGTCCATAAGGCGTCCGTCCCCTCCGCCCCTGGCAGGAAGTAACGGGAGAAGTACCTGGGAAGCTGGGCATTGGTTGCTGACGCAAACAGGTCTAGGAGTGGATGGCCAAACTTGTGGGAGATCTCGGAGAAGAGATCCGGATGCAACCCCCACTCTGAGGGATCAATCGTGGAGCGACTTAAAAAGTCCGCTTGCCGATTCATGACCCCCGAGATATGTTCGGCCCTGATCGAGGCTAGGTTGGATTCCGCCCAAGAAACTAGGAGCCGTGCCTCGGACATGAGGGCCCTGGATCTGGTGCCCCCCTGGTGATTGACGTGCGCCTTGGAGGCCACGTTGTCCGTGAGGATCAGCACATGGCGACCCCTGATCCAGTGTCTGAATTGGCGTAGAGCTAGGTGAATGGCCCTGAACTCCAGCCAATTGATATTGTGTCTCAGATCTCCGTGGGACCAAGGGCCCTGAGCATACTGAGACTGCAGATGGGCTCCCCAGCCGAACAGACTGGCATCTGTTGTGATCGTGATGCGATCCGTTTCCTTGAAGGGTGAGCCTTTGGTCACCGCTTGCGAGAACCACCAGCGCAGTGCCCTGCGGATGTGGATCGGAACCCTGACCTGGTGGTTGGATGCGCTGGCATTCGCCCGTTGGAATGGAAGCAGGAACCATTGAAGGTCCCACAAGTGAAGCCTGGCCCAGGGGACAATGGCTATGCAGGAGACCATCTTTCCTAGCAATTGTGAGAGTAGGATCAATGGAACTGAGTGTTTCTTGTGTACCTGATGGGCCAGTTCTCTGATGCTGGTTATTCGCTCTTGGGACAGATGAACCATGCAGTTTGTGGTGTCTATGACAGCTCCCAGGTGCAGGAGCCTGGACGAGGCTGTCTGGGTTTTTTGAAAATTTACCAAGAAGCCATGTTGTTGAAGGACCTGAATGGTGTTCTTTACATCTGCCTGAGCTGACTGAAATGAGGACGCTTGAATTAGGATGTTGTCCAGGTAACACTGGACGCGTATTGGTATTTTTCGTAACTGGGCGGCTAACACGGCCAGGACTTTTGTGAATACCCTGGGTGCCAAGGACAGGCCGAATGGAAGGGCCTTGTACTGGAAATGTTTGCCCCCGTAACAGAACCTGAGGAACCGTCGGTGCGCTGGATGAATGGGGATGTGGAGGTACGCTTCTGTGAGGTCTATTGACGCCAGGAAGTCTCCCTGTCTGATGCCCCCTAGGATGGACTGGAGGGAGTGCATCTTGAACTTTTTGTAAGTGATGTAATGGTTGAGATGTTTGAGGTCCAAGATCACTCTCCACCCTCCTGAGGCTTTGGGGACCACAAAGAGGATGGAGTAGAATTCCCCCCCCCTTTGTGGCTTGACAGGACCGGTTCTATAGCCTGAATTTTAGAAGGTGCTGGATGGCCTCCGGCATGAGACCCTGTTTGAATGGGTCCCTGGACACGGAACAAGCAATGAATCGGTCCGGGGGTGTGGAAAGAAACTCTAGGGAGAGACCAAACTGGATGGTTTGTAAAACCCAGCTGTCTATGGAAGTGAGTTCCCACTGGTGGAAAAAGTGGGTTAGCCTCCCCCCGATTGGAAGGCTTGTGCAGGAGTCACTTGGACTTCCTGTAGGGGCGTCCTGCCCCTCGAAATGGCCACCTAGCCTGGCCCTGTTGTCTGAAGCGAAACCCCGGCCTGTCATAGGGGCAGTCATACTGCCTCTCCTATCTGGGAGTGTATGAGCGGGAGGGTTGAGCGATTGTCACCCCAGTTGCTGGCCGAAAGGACTGCTTGCGAAAGTAAGGAGTGGGGCGCTTATCGGGCTTTTTATTCAAGTGCGCCATGACCTTGCGTTTATCCTTATTTTCAACAAGGTACGGCACCAGGGCCTCCCCGAAAAGGTTGTTACCCAGGTAAGGGGCAGTCGCTAGATGCCATTTGACCCTGGCATCAGCCTGCCAGTGCTTAAGCCACAACATCCGCCTAGCGGTGATATTGGATGCTATGGACCTGGTGGCAAAATTGGCTGAGTGAATATGCATCTGCCGCATATTCTGTGGCCGCCACCATTTTACTCAGATCCTTGTGGGTCCGAACGTCCTCAGCGGGGACTCTGGCCTGTAACTGGCGCAGCCATAAAAGAGTAGTCCTAATGAAGAAGGACACGCATGTGGCTGTTTTAATTGCCCATGCTGCAGACTGATGGGTCCTCCGAAAAGTCTGCTCCCATTTCTTATCCTCTGCCTTTAGCGCCTCCAACAGGTCACTAGCTATTGCAGTCTGGGAAACCAGAGGAGTCCAGACCTCATCGACCTTAGGGACCTCCAATGCATCAGTGAGGTCTGTGGAGGTGCTAAAGAGCTTTTTATCATTCCTGCTTGCAGAAGGAAATGAGGAAGGGGAAGCCCATTGTTTCTTGATCCCTTTGAGGAAAATAGAGGGGCACAGGACATGGTGTTCAGTTGCCACAGTTTCAAATAAGATAGGATTAGGACTGGAATCCGATGTGGCCTGCGGTTGCGGGAACTGATCGGATCCAATGTTAGCTGTTGATGTGGCCTTGCGCAATAATGTGAGAAATAGGGCCGGATTAAAGAGGCCCCTGAAGGAGAAGGTTCGGGAGGAAGTTCCTCCTCCTCTGATAATATAAGGTCCAGCTGTTCCTCACCTTGAGGAGAGGAGTAACCACTCATGGAGGAATGCATTGGAGAAGTGGGCTCCTGAGTCATGGGGGGCTCCGTAGGGGGACCATAGGATGGCGTGGCTGATGTAGAAGGCCCCTGAAAGGAACGCTGATCCAGCGCTCGGTCCACGACCTTTGAAAGCAAGGCTTCCAGACGGCCGTCGGAGAAAATGTCTCCGATGTCTGGCCCTCTGGGTCCTGCAGCTGTGGGTGTAAATGTGGTCTCTGGGGCTGGAACCGGAGCCATAGTGGCATGCTGTGCCAGTGCGGATGGAGAGCCCAGCGTGACCAGTGTCCCTGGAACGGACCACACGCCCTGAGCTGAAGTTGAGGGACCTAAGGGAAGGTCAACTTCAGGAGCCACCAATTGATCAGTATCCAGTCCGGCCTGCCTCTGTGCCCTGGAGAACTCCTCCAGGGCCTGGTGCCTATGGCTGGCTTGCTTTTCCGCCAGCTTGGAAGGCTTTTTAAGTTGCTTTGTCTTGGATTTAGCCTTGCCTGCCGCCTCTTGTCCAGAGGATCTTTGGCAGCCGTAACAGGATGGAGAGACAGTACCCGAGGTTTGAGGCATCAAGGAGCCCTCCATCCCAATTGAGCAGTCCCAAACAGGTGAGAGGATCGCTCTGGCAGGCAAGTAGCTAGCGGAAGAGGAATTGGAACAAGTACAAGACTGTTCCCCTGGCCACCTGACCAGAAAAAAATTTCTCTCTGGGCTACGGTCACGGCTCTTTGAGTTAGATGCCGAAGATACGTTTGGGGCCACTCTCTGGGCTCCACCCCAAGGCCTTAGGTGGTCAAGCAAGGTGCACCAGTAGAAAAAAGGGGTGAAAGGAAAAAACAAAAAAACCCCAAGGGCTTAGAGGCCTGGAAGGGACAAACAGGTCCTGATAAGCACAAGATCCAATCAATTGGTGGCTGATGATGGAAGGCGCTCCCTAATGCAGCCTGACTCTACCCTATTTGAAATTATTAGGGCCCAATGTTCTCAGTTTCAGCTCTCCATGTGGCGTTAAATATGGCCGCTGCTACTACCAGTAGGCCTCGTTGGGCCTACAGAGGCTCCACGTGGAAGGTGAAAAACGTCCCCTATGGACACTTGGGGAGCGCAAATCTCCGTGATTTGGGGCTTGATTGGGTTCCCAACTGCTTCTGCACCTACAAGGGAGCACAGTAAAGACCTAGGGAGGCCGTTTGCGGCCCCCTGCTGTGATCGGCGAAATTCAAAATGGCAGCCGCGACTCTTTCCGCGTTGGAAACAGTCACTGGGCCTATTAATTTTGGGCCCTGTGGCCGATCTAACACAATAGCAGCGCTAAACGCTGCTCCTAACTGAGCCCCGCAGATCTGCCTCCAAACGGCAGGCAAAAATGACAAAAAATACGTTCGTGCCTAAAACTGCAACAAAATGGCGGCCACGACTATTCCCAGCTGCCTGGGAGAGGTCCAACGATCTGGAGTCCAAGGCCTCAAAGACCAGAAGCCTGGAATGAATTTCCAGGCATCAAATGGAAAAAAAGAGGGGGGAAAGAGAGGTCTGGGGAAAGTTCCAAGCAGACCCTGCTTGGAAGCTTTTCCCCAGAGCCCTGGGGAAGGGAACGCAGTGGAGCTGCAAGACCTCCCCCCCTTCCACCCCCACACACCTCAATTAAATTTAACTGAAACATTGAGGCAGTGTTTGAGGGGAATTTTGTTAAGGGGAATGCCAATTGTATTTAATAAACTGTTTTAAAAGGAGAATTCACCAATGGATATTTTTCTTAACCTGCTATCTGCTGAGAGCCAAACCTGAGACTTCTGCAAGAGCTGAGACCAAGTTAATACTGGATCTCCTAGCAGAGGGGGCATGTCAAGTTTGGCTACTTGGTCTCAAGAGCAGGCAGACAGAGAAAACCCATTGGTGGATTCTCCATCTCCTGTACTGGAGAATGCCCATTCAGTGATGTTTCTTGATATAGGTCAACTAGAATAACATGCTTAGGCTAATTAGGAAACACAAAAGATAATTAAGTCACCTTATGTCCTTTCCTTTTACTGTGTAGTAGTATTTTTCCTTTCTGTAGAAATGCTTGAGGAATCATTTGAGAATTCTGACCATTTGATCTTTTAAAGAAAATATATCTCTTTTGCTTTAGCATGCAAATATCATTTTTATGCTATTATGTAAATGAATACCTTTCTAATGTTGGTTCTTTCTGCTGTAATGAAATATTAACCTAAACAATAAATAGTGATAGGAGATATTAATGCTTTAAAAGAAAAAAAATAAAGCATTAAAGGTATCAACATTGACTTTTTAGAAGGACAGATGTATGAAGAGAAACTGATGGAATAGTTAATGTTTAGCTTAAAAAAACCCTGAAGAGTTGATACGATAGCATTATTTAAGTACCTTAAGGTTATTGTTCAAAATGCCAAAACATGTATTCCTCATTTTAAAATGTAGGGAATTTAATAATAGATTCAAATTATAGAAAGGCAAACTCTGGTTAATTTTTTAGGAAAACAATAATAGCAAAATATGTATCAACAGTGACACCAAATCAACAGTAAAATATGTTATTTAGAGAGGTAGTGAGCTTTAATATCAATTTCTGCAATGAAAAGGATATTTTATTTAGTGATCTATATGGTTTTCCCAAGTCCAGTAGACATTTTAATGTATTTTGCAACAATAATTTTGCAGTAATTCATCTGGAAAAAAGAAAGGAATAACTAAACTAATGGAACACTTCAGTGGATAGTCTAGAACAGTGGTTCTCAACCTTTCTAATGCCGTGACCCCTTAATACAGTTCCTCATGTTGTGGTGACCCCCAACCATAAAATTATTTTCGTTGCTACTTCATAACCGTAATTTTGCTACTGTTTTGAATCATAATGTAAATATCTGATATGCAGGGTGTATTTTCATTGTTACAAATTGAACATAATTAAAGCACAGTGATTAATTAGAAAAACAATATAGCAATGCTCACTGGAGAAGCTTACTCTTCCTTGCTCAAAAATGTTGGGAGGGAGGGAAGGAAGGAAGGAAGGAAGATTGAAGGGGAAAGGAAGGAGATGGAGAAGGAAGGAGATTGAAGGGGAAAGGAAGGAAGGAGAAAGAGATTGAAGGGGAAGGTATGGAGATGGAGATGGAAGAAAGGAAGGGAGATTGAAGGGGAAAGGAAGAAGATGGAGAAGGAAGGAGATTGAAGGGGAAAGGATGGAGATGGATGGATGGATGGAAGGAAGGAAGGAAGGAAGGAAGAAGGAGAGAGATTTAAGGGGAAGGGATGGAGATGGATGGAAGGAAGATTGAAGGGGAAAGGAAGGAGATGGAGGAGAAAGGAGATTGAAGGAGGAAGGAAGGAAGGAAAGAAGGAGAGGGAGATTGAAGGTGAAGGGATGGAGTTGGAGATGGATGGAAGGAAGGAAGGAAGATTGAAGGGGAAAGGAAGGAGATGGAGAAGGAAGGAGATTGAAGAGAGAAGGAAGGAAGGAAGGAAGGAAGGAAGGAAGGAAGGAAGGAAGGAAGGAAGGAAAGAAGGAGAGATTGAAGGGGAAGGGAAGGAGATGGATGGAAGGAAGGAAGGAAGGAAGGAACAGAGGATTGATTTTTGGAGAGTCGTGTTTTCCCAAATGGTGATGAACTGCAACTCCCAGCATTCCCCACTCTTCCACAGTGCTTTTTAGGGCTGCTGGGGATGGTAGTCTGGAGCCCCCCTACCTCATCACGGCACCTCTTGCCCTCTCCCAGCTGCCCCCTGGGACCTGCCCACCCCTCCAACCTCCTGAGCGCCATCGCAACGGTGGGATCATGGGAGCCCCTTTCCACACTGCGCAGCCCTTCGCCTCCAAACTCTTCCCCGACTCGTCACACGCGAGAGGGGCACGGCCAGAGCGCCAGCTCCTGCTCAGAAGGCGCTGCTTCTCCTCTCCCGGCCCATTCGGCTGGCCTCCGACGCACATGTGGGCATCGCCCTCTTCCCCGCCGCCTGACTGCTTCCGAGGCCCAGAGCCTGACAAGCCAGGAAGGAGCCGCTCCTGCCCACCAGGTCGGTCGGGTAGTGCGGGGGGGAAGCTCCGGCGCAGCGTGGAGGCAGAGGCCCAGACCTGGCTCGGCTCAGACTGGCCACCCACGCAGCTGAGTCGGCCCGGGGTGGCATCGGGGGCACGTTTCAAGCCCCTGCCTTGCCATGAGCTGGGAGACGAGGAGGACGCAGCCAGCAGCCAGCCGACATCCGCATGGCCCCCAGGAGCACAGCCCGACTCCCGACAGTTAGCTGGAAGTTGGGTCAGAGTCCGGACATCGGTGGGGAACCGGCGGGGCTGCTACACACCACCCGGCTCCCAACAGCCAGCTGAGAGCCAGCCCCATGCGCACCAGCTGCCCTCCCAGTGCCCGCCGCTGCCCTGCTAGCCTTACCTTGGCCACCGCCCATTCGTTGCGGTGGCAGGCAGGCCCAGGCGCTCCTGGGTGGCCATGGCAAGCAGCAGCAATGGTGCAGGCCAACCACTGGCTGGGCCACCAGCTGGCCCAGCCGCAGGGAGGTAAGCCACCCACCGGGCCCGACGCACGCCAACTACCCTCCCAGCACCCTCTGCTGCCCCGCTAACCTTACCTTGGCCACCACCTGTTCGGGGCGGCAGCAGGCAGGCCCAGGCGCTCCTGGGCGGCCCTCCCACCCCTGGCCCTCTTTTACTTACATTTAGTAGTTGCTCAGCAGGGAGGGGTGGAAACTTCCAGATAGCTCGCCTTCGCTGCAGACAACTTGCAGCAACGTTTGGCAACTGGGACTTTTGGCAGGCTCAGCAGGGCAGAGAAAGCCTGGACAATTCCTATTGGCTTTTGAAAGCCAATAGAATTAGACTCTATTCAAGAGAGTCTATTCTATTGGCTTTCAAAAGCCAATAGAATAAGAGGGAATAGCACAGCTAAGGAAAAGGGGAAAAAATGGTGGACTGCGTCGTTTGGCGACCCCTGTGAAATGGTCGTTCGACCTCAAAAGGGGTCGCGACCCACAGGTTGAGAACCGCTGGTCTAGAAAGTTTTGGCCAAATTGTTTTATTTTTATGCTAATTTATTTTTATGCCAAATTAATATATTTTATTGCAATTTAAAAAATTGTAATAAGGAGAAATAAAAAGAGTAAGGGTTCAAAAGCAAAGTTTTGGTAGCCAGTATTGTAGTCTTAAAGACACTAAAAGTAATAGTGAAAAGATAAACAAACACTGAGAGAAATAAACTACAGGTTTTTAAAATAATGATTTCATCTTATTTTCTTGC
This sequence comes from Bothrops alternatus, assembly GCA_034064705.1. NCBI lineage: Eukaryota > Metazoa > Chordata > Lepidosauria > Squamata > Viperidae > Bothrops > Bothrops alternatus. Next base: position 6,455,858 of record JARGCV010000085.1, read on the forward strand.
CAATAGTCTGAATACTCAATGCTGTGTCAAGGTCAATGCTATGAAGTTGTTCTATAACAATAACTATAATAAGCACAAAACCGTCAGTTCAAGAAATATTTTAAAAGATTTCACATCACCAAGATAATATATATTATTTGTTTGGATTCAGAAAGTGGAACAGGATGAATGTACTTTTACCTTTTACCCCAAGGTAATTCATTCAATACTCAAAAACAATTTTTAAACTGAAAAAATAGGAAAACTTGTTTTCATTTTGCGGGTTTTTAGTAGAGAGGCTATCTCCCACCTGTATTTTAAGTTCCTGTGCTAACTTTCCTGAATTTTCTATTTTACAATCATAAAACTAAAATAGTTATTTATTGTAACTATGCTCATTTTTCTTTGAACATAAATTATTATATTTTTTGTCAAGGATATCTAAAATAAATAAGCTAAGTAATATAATGCAGTACATTCTAATATATTTTAAATCCTGGACATAGTTTTTTCTCAATATCATGAGAAAAAGACTTCTCAAACATTCAAAACAGCTAAATGAACTGGACTTGGCTCAGCTCCTAATATTACAGAATGTATATGACCTTGGTGCTGAGTGTATTTTTTTAAAGGAGACAAAAAACCCTGACAAAATAATTCTTATTATATGGTAGATATCTTCTAAACATGAAATCTTTAACTTTTTCTGTGTACTGAGAAATATAAGATAAAGTAATGAACTCTGGGATGTAAGGCAAAAGGCTTTTTTTTATTGCTAAGCTTTCATTAAAAAACTGTTAACATCATCAGAGCAAAGGGCTAAATGACAAGGGAGCATGTGCATAAATTTACATAACAGTTAAAAACGGTTACAGTGTGGCATGTGCACATAGTGTGTGTAAGAGGCTCATTCACAAAAATCACATTGATAGTAGCAGGCATCACAGCACCTGCACGCGATGGAGTGAGACAGACCTCCAAGCTGCACTTCACGGAAGGAATCCAGCCAGCACACGACTGCGTGCGATGCCCTGAGAACCTCACACCGAACAGCTGATAGGCACTATGGAGCTTACGCACCAAACAGCTGATAGGCGCGACTTTTGAATCTTGTCTGGAGACTGACTGCTGTATGCCTGCTATTATCAATGTGATTTTTGTGAACGAGCTTCTTAAGCACGCTATGTGCACATGCCACACTGTAACCATTTTTAACTGTTATGTAAATTTATGCACATGCTCCCTTGTCATTTAGCCCTTTGCTCTGATGATGTTAACAGTTTGTTAACAAAAGCTTAGCAATAAAAAAAAGCCTTTTGCCTTACATCCTGGAGTTCATTACTTTATCTTATTGACTTTAAATGTCCATACCTGGGATTCCAATATTCAAACTTATCAAAGACTGAGAAATATATATTTAGGTTATATCAAGCCCTTTGCTAAAAAGTGTGATTACACTATGTTTTGACTAATGATTTAAATCATAACTATTCTGTGCCTTTAGGACTTCACATCACCATAATTGTCTGACATTTTGTTGTAAGGTTCTAATCAGGTAATGTTAATTACCCTGACATTTATTGGGAAACAAGCACTTTGTCCTTCCAGGAAATGTTTGACCTGTTTTACTTTGACCTTCTTTGTTAGGACAGTGAAGGAAATCAGGGAGAATCAGCTATGCTTGTTTCAACACAAAGAGATAGGGAAGAGTGAGTTGATGAAGAAGTAGTAGAAATAATTTGGTAAAATTACCTTTAAATGCTATATTTTTAGGGAAAGCTGAAGCCAAGTATAGCCAAACATCAGTAGAAAGTAGTAAAGAAATATTATCAAGAGGTATGTGATCTAATTTATCAACCACATGTATATGACTACCCATCTCACAAATCTCATGAAGATACTCATTTTAATCTCCTTTGTTTTAATTTAAACCCTTGTTCCTTTTTAGTTTTAAGAGGTTCACTCCTTCCTTCCGGAAGAATTTAAAAACTTATCTATGCCGGCAGGCCTGGGGATAACTGTGATTGTGTGTGAATGATGAATGTGTTTGGGGGGTCTTTTTAAATGTTTTGTAGATTTGGTTTTAGGTTTTTTTTTCTTTTTAAATGCTGAGATGTTTGTTTTGTTTATGTTGTTAGCCGCTCCGAGTCCTTTGGAGAGGAGCGGCATAAAAATCTAATTAATCAAATAAATAAATAAATAAATGGCACATCTTGGATGTCTATAAATCATTGTCATGTTTCCTATTACTCTTTTTTACATATGGGCCATCTGATACATAAGAATATTGGAAGACATGTTGCCAGGTATTTTATTGAAATCAGGGTGTAATACATATAATTAATACGGGACCTGCTGGATTAGCTATCCCAATTGTTCCAGCTTTTATTCCAGCTTTTCATTCATACCTCTTCTGGACTTCCATTGTTTTTGCTTTTATTTTTGTTTCAATAGCTGGTTTTTTTCTGGTTTATATTAAACCAGGTTTATATGAACCACGGCTCCAGCTATAACATTTATAACTGCATACATAGGACTTCTTTGAGGGGAGCCCGGACTGGTTTAGGAGGGATATGTTTTTTTTTAGCTTTATGTAAATTTTAACTTTATGTAAATTTGAATTATTAATGTTTAATATTGTTATTAATGTTTTAATACTGCTATTTTTAACACTGTTTAGTTTTTATCTTAACTTATGAATTAATGTGGGGGGGAATGCTTGTGGAATGAATCGGGTTGAATGGATGGGTGGTTGTGGATTTGATGAATGGACAGGCCTGCCAGGCTTAAGGGAGGGCGGGGACTGGGGGGATGCGGACTCGGGAGTCACAGAGGGTTGGAGTATACCGGTCATTCAGGGAAGAGGCAGATATGGCGGGAGCAGGAGGGTAGGCCGCACTCAGGGAACTCGGTCCTGCTGTCTCATAGCAGTTCCTTGTTCTGGCCCTTCTGATAAATCTAGCTCACCCCACGATTCTGGTGATGGGTGTAGCTCGGGCCCTGGGCTCAGGCTGCTGCTACTTAACACCAGGTCAGTTAATAATAAGGCTTCCCTCATTCATGATCTTTTCATGGATGAGGAGACCGACTTGGCATGTGTGACTGAGACCTGGTTGGGCCCTGAGGGGGGAGTTCCCCTCTCGGATATGTGCCCACCAGGTTATCAGATATGGCACCAGCCGTGACCCCAGGGAAGGGGGGGAGGAGTGGTTGTCTTGGCCCGGGAGAACCTCAATCTACACAGGCTCACTGTTTCCGAAATTCCGGGTTGCGAGTCCATCTTTATGATGCTGGACCTAGGGGTTCAGGTGGGTTTATTGCTTGCGTACCTGCCTCCCAGCTATGTGACATCAGCCCTGCCTGTGCTTCTCGAGGAGGTTGCTGGGCTGGCGGTGGAGTTCCCCAGGCTTATGGTCTTGGGGGACTTTAATCTGCCGTCACTTGGCGAATCCTCGGGGTTGGCACAGGAGTTCATGGCCGCCATGACAACCATGGACCTGACCCAAGTAGTGTCAGGTCCGACGCATGAGGGTGGACACACCCCGGATATGATTTTTCTTTCGGAACAGTTGGGTAATGATCTGGTTTTAAGGGGCTTAGATACTCTGCCTTTGTCATGGACCGATCATTTTATGCTTCGACTGAATTTTATGGCCCCAATCCTTCCCCGCATGGAGGCGGAACCGATTAGGTGGTTCCGCCCCAGACGCCTGATGGATCCAATTGGTTTTCAGACGGCGCTTGGGGAATTACTGAGCTCCCTCATTCAAAGTCCGGCAGAGTCCCTGGTAGCTGCATGGAATACGGCTGCGAAGGGGGCCATTGACCGGATTGCGCCTTTGCGACCTCTCTGTGGTGCTGGCCCCAGGAGGTCTCCTTGGTTTACCGAGGAACTCAGGGGGATGAAGCGCCATAAGAGACGTCTAGAGAAGCGATGGAGACGAAGTAAGTCCGGATCTGATCGAACCAGATTGAGCTTATTTATTAAAGCCTATCTGAAGGCGATTAAGGCGGCAAGATCTTTGTATCTTTCTGCTTTGATCGCGTCTGCAGAATCTCGTCCAGCTGCCCTGTTTAGGGTGATCCGGTCCCTCATTGACCCAAGGGGTCCGGGGCCTCCCTTGCAGGGTAGTGCCAAGGACTTTAATAACTGTTTCGCAGACAAAGTGGCTCAGATCCGGGCTGACCTAGACTCTAATTGTGTAGCAGAGTCGACTAATAATGATTCAGTCGAGGGGACAGGGGCATGTTCTTGTCCGGTCATCTGGGGTGAGTTTGAGGCTGTTACGCCTGAGGAAGTGGACAGGGCCATTGGAGCTGTAAGTTCTGCCACCTGTTTGTTGGACCCGTGTCCCTCCTGGCTGGTTTTGGCCAGTAGGGTGATGACACGTACCTGGAGACAGGAGATTGTCAATGCTTCTTTGAGGGAGAGGTCCTTTCCGGCTCCCTTAAAGGAGGCACTTGTGTGCCCCTCCTCAAGAAGCCTTCCCTGGCTCCAGTAATTTTGACCAACTATCGTCCGGTCTCCAACCTTCCCTTTGTGGGAAAGTTTGTTGAAAAGGTGGTGGCGCATCAGCTCCAGCGGTCTCTGGAGGAAGCCGATTATCTGGGCCCTCTGCAGTCGGGGTTCAGGCCCGGCTACAGCACTGAAACTGCTCTGGTCACTCTGATGGATGATCTCTGGCGGGCCTGGGATGGAGGCCAGTCCTCTATCCTGGTGCTTCTTGACCTCTCAGTGGCGTTCGATATCATTGACCACGGTATCCTTCTGTGCCGGCTGGAGGGATTGGGAGTCAGGGCACCGTATTGCGGTGGTTCTCCTCCTATCCCACTGGTCGGTCACAGTCGGTGTTTGTGGGGGGCCAGAGGTGCCTCAGGGGTCGGTTCTCTCCCCCCTACTTTTTAACATTTACATGAAGCCACTGGGTGAGATCATCCACTGCCACGGAGTGAGATACCATCAGTACGCTGATGATACTCAGCTGTACATTTCCACTCCTGGCCATATCAGTGAAGGGGTTGAGGTGATGTGCTGGTGTCTGGAGGCTGTGAGTGTTTGGATGGGTGTTAACAGATTAAGGCTCAACCCCGATAAGACAGAGTGGCTGTGGGTGATGCCTCCCAAGGACACTTCTATCTGTCCTTCCATTACCCTGGGGGGTGAATCTATAAACCCCTCAGAGAAGGTTCGCAACTTGGGTGTCCTCCTCGATCCACAACTGACATTGGATCATCATTTGTCGGCAGTGGCGAGGGGGGCATTTGCCCAGGTTCGCCTGGTGCACCAGTTGCGTCCTTACTTGGATCGGGAGTCGCTCCTCACAGTCACACATGCCCTTGTCACCTCGAGGATCGACTACTGCAACACTCTCTACATGGGGCTACCCTTGAAGAGTGTTCGGAGACTACAATTAGTGCAAAATGCAGCTGCGCAAGGAGTTGTGGGCCTTCCTCATTGTGCCCACATTTCATCAACTCTCCACATGCTGCATTGGTTGCCTATTGGTCTCCAAGCCCAATTCAAGGTGTTGGTTATTACCTATAAAGCCCTTCATGGCATGGGACCAGGATACTTACGGGACCGCCTTCTGCCACATACTTCTCTACGACCGATGAGAGCGCACAGGGTCAGCCTCCTCCGGGTCCCGTCAGCAAAACAATGTCATCTGGCGGGCCCTAAGGGGAGTGCTTTCTCTGTTGTGGTGCCCGCCCTCTGGAACCAACTGCCTCCTGAAGTCCCCGTTTCTCCAACTCTCCCGGCCTTCTGGAAAAACCTAAAAACTCATCTTTGCCCGCAAGCCTGGGGATGATTGTAGTTGATTGTTGCATTGAATGTGTGTTTTTTTATTGGTTTTTAGATATCTTGTTTGGGTTTTTATATTGTAATTCTGTTATATATATGTTGTTAGCCGCTCCGAGTCCCCGGAGAGGAGCGGCATACAAACCCAAATAAATAAATAAATAAATAAATATAAAGCATTCACTTAATCTACCTAATAAATAATGTCATAAGAATAAATATGGATAACCTGAGACCACTTGTTATTGACAAAGACATCTTGACTGCTGTTATTAGTAGCATTATTTTCTAAATGTTCACAGCTATTTTGCTTGACAGTCTTTTCTGGTGCAACTATTAAACTAAATGTTAAATTAATCTGTAACTTCCCAGGTCTTATACTTATATTTAAAGTCTTCACCTAGTGAGAGGTAAAACAGGTTCCTGATTAACTTAGTAGATAACTTTGCAAAAAAGTCAACATGGGCTTGTCCAAAATAGATTATGCCAAGCAAACCTTATTGCATTGTTTGGTAAAGTGACTAAATTAGCAGCCTAGCAGATGCTGTGGACATAGTATACTTGGACTTCAGTAAGGCATTTGACAAAGTAAACCATAACCTACTTCTTGGTAAAATAAAAGAATGTGGGATACATAGCATCACCACCAGATGGATTCATAACTATTGGACCCATGTCACTTAATGTGTATTCTTCAATAAAATTACATGTACATGGAGGAAAGCCCAAGGTTCTCTCTTACTTTTCAACATCTTCATAAACAATTTATGAAGGTGAAATCATAAAATTTGCACACAACACCAAGCTTGGGAGAATACCCAACATTTTAGAAGATAGGCTCAAGATCCAGAAGGATCTTGACAGACTTGAACACTAGAACCTAGCCAACATAATGCAGTTCAATAGTGAGAAAATTAACTACACTTTGGCAAGAAAAAACAAAATACATAGGTTGAGCCCAGTTTGAGTCACCATATAAATAAAAGATGTTGAGACTCTAGAAAGAGGGCAGAGAAAAATAACAAAGATAATTTGGAGCTGGAGACATATGATGAGCGGTTGTTGGAACTTGGTATGTCTAGTCTAACAAGGAGAATACTAGGTGTCATGGTTCTGACAGATGAAACTCTTCAAAAGAACTTTGAGGCATTGTTTACCTTAAATAATCTTTTATTCAAGAAACAAAGTATTGGCACTATGTAGTCGAAACCAAAAACTAAATTCCCCTCCCCTGGATACAAAGTAACAAGGCACAATTCCCTCCTCCAATAAACTGTCATAAATCACATTCCCCAATTAGCTTGAAGTGCAGGCTTTCTCCCCAGCTCTCCAGCCTGCCAAAACTCTATCACCTCTGTGCCCAATGACCTTGGGTTCCCCACGGCTGAGTTATTACTGTTATGACTAGCTGGACTCTCATCCACATTTCCCCTCCCAGCATCTACTAACTCTAAAAGCAATAGAGAAAAATGGCTGCATTTCCATCTGTTGTCAAAGCAAGAACATCCAATGTTAGCAGCGTTGATACTAGGGTGACATGATAGCAGTCTTCCAATATGTGAGGGCCTGTCACAGAGAAGGGATCTGAGGGCAGAACAAGAAGTAATGGATGGAAACATATTAAGGAGAGATCCAACCTAGAACTAAGGAGAAATTTCTTGACTGTGAGAACAATTTATCAGTGGAATAGCTTGTCTCAAAAAGTTGTGGGTGCTCCATTACTGGAGGTTTTTAAGAAGAGATTAAATTATATTGTCTTCTGCTTGAGCAGGGAGTGGGACTAGAAGACTTCTAAGGTCTCTTCCAACTCTGTTATTCTGTATTCTGTACTACTAAAGTACTATATCTGCTTTTCTCCAGTCATCTGGTATCATAAGCTTTTCAATTGTTTTCAATATTACTTCTATCAGCTCCTTCCGCATCTTAGGTTAAAATGGAGACTTAATTTATAGTAACAATTTGGTTTCTGTCTAAACCTTTATAATTTCTGAATTGCTTTCCTGCTCTCTTTTCTCTCTGTAATATTAGGAAAAGCTCTGATATAGAATTTGCATCACTGACCATACAGTACATAATATTCAGAAGTTATGCAGTTGCTGTTGTTTTAACCACAAAAACTGCTTGAAATAGACAGTACAACAGTTTGTACAGTCAAAAATCAGAAAAACAGAATGTAAAAACACAACCATTTGAGATTCATAGCATTCATAGCATGCTATCATAGACTGCGATAATTGCTATACAGACTATTACAGGAATTGCTTTAATATAGAAGCTACTAAAACTGCCAACTATGATAATCAAGATGAAAATTAATTGACTGTTAATTGTAGACAAACCATACAAGTTTCATTAGAAGAGAATATTTGTAGCTCAGAGTTGAACTGTGAAGTTCTTGGTGCTCTCTGAGCTTGATTGTTTGCTTGCAGATGTTTCATTACCCAACCAGGTGGCTTCATTATTCATGTAGTACTTGCCTAGCCAGTATTGGTAAGGGTGTTGTTTTCTTCTGTATGTTGTAGATGACGTCTGTTATTTCTTCTTGGGCTATTGTTGTTTTTTTTTTTTGGTTTCTTAAAATGTGATGCTAGGTGCTTGTAATAGTTTCTTGGTTGCTTCTGCAGTCTAGCAGAAGGTAGGTAAGTAGGGATTAACTTCAGACAGAAAACAATTCCCTATTTAAGGAACTACCAAGGTGTAATGACCAGAGCAAGGAATATATATATATATATAAAAACAAGAAACAATCTCTACATTCACTAGCACTGAAGATCTTTTTATTATTCAGGTAATAAAATGTTTGCAAGCAAACAAAAAATCTCAGCACAAAGGACTTCATGAAGCATACAAAGTTTCACAGAAACTTTGGCTACATTTTTAAAGAACTGATCAGATAAAAGATAATATATAAGAATTTATCTATAGAATTGCTAAGGATCAAATGTCCTTAGCAGCTCCAAGATACTTAAATACTGTAAGATTTTAAGATATTTAGCTGGCTTAAGTCAATTTAACTGATTTCCAGTTCTGCAAAGGCTAAGGAAGATAACCTTGATGCAGCTATGAAGAAGCTGTTGTCTAAGAAAAAAAGGCGCTAAAACATCCCAGAAAAAATCAGAATAGATAGATAATGGCAAGAAGCAACTCAGGCAGAATCCTCCCTAATTCACTCAACTGTAAATAAGATGAAATACAGCAAAATCATTCCAACTTTATTATTATTATTATTATTATTATTATTATTATTATTATTATTATTATTATTATTATTATTATTATTATTATTATTATTATTATTATTATTATTATTATTATTATTATTATTATTATTATTATGGATCATTGCACAGTCAGCCAGATGTTCAGACTGGATTTGACATTTTGTCTACCTATCGAATCCTTACCAAGGACCTGGGATAGGCAGATGTGGATGTTTGATGGTATTATAGATATCATCGCAGGATGGAAGCAGTTCCTAGTAAGGCCGCCTTTTGCAATTGACTAATGGCAAATTTGTCAATGCCAATAGTGTTCAAGTGGTGCTCAAGTTGTTACTATTACTATTGGTACTACCCTTGCTTGTTTTTGCCACAGTCTTTCTATTTCTATTTGCAGGTCTTTGTATTTTGTTATCTTCTCCAATTCTTTCTCATCTATTCTGCTGTCTCCAGGCACTGCCACATCCACTATCCAGACTTTTTTTGTCTTTCTTATCGACAATTGTTAAGTCTGGGATGTTATGTTGCAGGTGCTTGTCTGTTTGAATTCTGAAGTCCCAGAGCAGTTTAATTTTATCATTTTCTATGACTTTCTCTATTTTATGACCCCACCAGTTCTTGCTTACAGGCAAATGATATTTCTTGCATATCTTCCAATGCACCATTGTTGCTACTTTGTCATGCTGCTGCTTGTAGTCAGTCTGTGTGATATTCTTGCAGCAGCCTACCAGGTGATCCACTGTTTCTTCAGCTTCTTTGCATAGGCAGCACTTACTGTCTGTTGCTGTCTTCTCAATTTTGACTTTGTATGCATTTGTCCTTAAGGCTTCGTCTTGTGCAGCCAGAATTAGTCCCTCGGTCTCTTTCTTCAATTTTCCTGCTCTTAGCCATTGCCAGGTCTTGTTATTATCTGCTTTCCCACCTATTTTTTTTTAATGTACTGGCCATGCAGTGCTTTGTCTTCCCATGCCTCTATTCTGTTCTTCATTTGGTCTTTCTTGTAGGCCAGTTTGGTCTCTCCAGTAGTCAGTAAGACTTTCTGATATACTAATTTCAGTGCATCTTCATCACTGTCCTTCAGATATTCTTCCAACGCTATTTTTTCTTCTTCAACCATCTGATGTACTTGCAGCATTCCATGCCCACCTATTTGCCTTGGTAGATAAAGTCTGTCAATGTCACTGCGTGGGTGAAGGGCATGATTCATTTTCATTATTTTTCCGGTCTTCCTATCTATTGCTTTTAGTTCTGCTTCAGTCCAGTCCACTATTCCAGTTGTGTATCTAATGACTGGAATTGCCCAGGTGTTGATTGCCTTAATGGTATTTCCTCCATTGAGTTTGGACTTTAAGATCTTCTTCACTCTCTTGATGTATTCTCCTCTAATCTTTTTCTTGACCTCAGTGTGCTTGATGTTGTCAGCTTGAAGGATACCCAAGTATTTGTAGTAATTGTCCTCATCCAGACTCTTAATGTTATTTTCGTGGGGCATCTTGGTTCCTTCAGTTTTCAGTATTTTTCCTTGTTTGATAAGTGTGGCACATTTGTCCAAGCCAAACTCCATTGCAATATCCTGGCTATATATACAAACAGTGTTTAGCAGCGATTCTATTTCAGATGATGTTTTTCCATACAGCTTCAGATCATCCATGTAAAGAAGGTGGGATAGTCTGGCAGATGTTTTTGATGTTTGAAAGCCATGTCCTGAATTATTCAGTATTGTTAACAGAGGAAACAGTGCAATAACAAATAGTAATGGTGATAATGAATCTCCTTGAAATATTCCGCTCTTGATGTTAACCTCTCCCAGTCTCTCACCATTGATCTGCAACTGTGTTTTTCATTGTGCCATCGATCTTTGCACAAATTTTCTGATGTTTCTACTGACTCCTGTTATTTCTAGGCATTTGATTATCCAGTCATGTGGCAGAGAGTCAAATACCTTTTTGTAGTCAATCCATGCCACATTCAGATTAGTCTTCCTTTTCTTGCAGTTTTCCAAGGTCATTTTGTTTATTAGGAGTTGATCTTTTGTTTCTCTGCTATTGGGGTGGTTTCCTTTTTGTTCTGGTGGAAAGAGATTGTTTTCTACTAGATGCTGTTATATTTCATCAGCTACCATACCAATTAGCAGTTTGAAAGTTGTTGATAAGCAGGTAATTGGCCTATAGTTTCCTGGTGTTGCCCCTTTTGCTGTATTTTTCATTATTAGGTAGGTTTTCCCAGTTGTTAGCCACTTTGCAATTTCTCCTCCTTGTAGTATATTGTTGAACTGCTTGGCAATGAGTGGGTATAGAACAGTTAGATGTTTCAACCAAAACCCATGCAGTTCATCTTCACCTGGTACGGACCAATTTTTGATCTTCCTTGCTCTTTTTTATACCATTTTTGTTGTTATTACTAGTTCTTTCATTTCACCTTCTGTTTTATTTGCATCCACCTCTTTTAACCAAGCTGCATCCTTGTTGTATTTTTTTTGGGTTATCCCATAGCTGCTTCCAGAACTGCATTGTTTCTTCCTTGTCAGGTACTGACTGATTCATTGCAGTTTCTCCATTGATGGATTGGTAGAAACGTTTCTGATTGGATTGAAATTGGAGGTTCTGCCTATATTATTATTATTATTATTATTATTATTATTATTATTATTATTATTATTATTATTATTAGTATTAGTATTAGTATTAGTATTAGTATTAGTATTAGTATTAGTATTAGTATTAGTATTAGTATTAGTATTATTAGTATTAGTATTATTAGTATTATTAGTATTATTAGTATTATTAATATTACTACTACTACTACTACTACTACTACTACTACTACTACTACTATATGAGACCTGTAAGAGTCTACTGTTCTACTCAATCTTAATAAAGGCAGTTTAGCTTTCTTGCAAAATTGGTTTTATGGTCTGCTCTATCTAGTAAGACTTATGAATTCACTGTGGTTTCAATTATGTTAAATTTTAGTTTTCCTATCTGCAATGTTTCCTCACTTCTGCCTCACTTTGTTGTAACCTCAGACCAACAGTTAGGAGAATGTCCATTAGGTAGAAGCTCACACTATACTTCTAGTATCAGAATAATACTAATTATTCATTAGTTAGTAAAGCTTGGTTAACTACAGTAATATGCAACTTTAAACTATAATTGAAGATATGTCTGTCCCTGTACAATCTCTAGCTTATTTATTTATTTATTTATTTTTGTTTATTTTTTTTTTTTTAAACTAGCATCAAATTCTTGGGTGTGCAGTTAACAAGTAGGCTGGCTTGGTCGCTCAACAGCGAGACACTGGTGAAGCAAGCACAGTAGCACCTGCATTTTCTGTGTTGCATGAGAAAAGCATATCTTCCTTCCCCTGTCCTGACCACTTTCAACAGAAGGATGATAGAGAGCATCCTGTCATACAGCATCATAGTCTGGTTAAGAAGCATCACTGCTTCAGACAGGAAGGCAGTGCAGAGAGTGGTGAGGATGGCTGAAAAGATCATTGGCAGTTCGCTCCCTTCCATCCAGGACATAGCACAGAAGTATTGCTTGAGCAGGGTCAGTAAGATTATCTGGGACACTACACATCCTCTTCACAACCTGTTTTCCTTGTTACCTTCTGGGAGGAGCCTTCATGGTATCCGTAGCAGAACATCCAGATTCAACCATAGTTTCATTCCATACAGCATTAACCTTGTGAATTCTAAAGCTTCCTCTTTCTGTTATGTTTTCAAGATGGACAGTGATTAATATTTATATTTACTTATATTTAAGGGTGTAGGTTTATACATATGCTGTATATAGTATGTTTAAATGTATGTTATGTATGTGTACACTTTGAGAGCAAGGCATTAAATTTCATTTTTAATGTGTGCCATAGTGTCCACAGTAAAAAAAATGATAATAAAGGTTGTCTGTCTGTCTGTCTGTCTGTCTGTCTGTCTATCTAAACGTACAGCGCCACATTTGGTACATTTTATCTAAATCAGCTTTTTCAAAAATTTAAGTCTAATATCATTATGCTGTGATATTGCCAATGTGCCAGATTTTCTTGTTTATCTTTTTGTAATGTTAATAATTTTAGTTAAAGATATTGCAGGTAATGGTTATTACAAAAGAATTTCTTTCCCCTCATTAAAGTAGTTGGGGACTATGATAAAAGAACTTTACCATTCCATAAAATAGAATTGTGTTTATTCATACCTTAAGGCTACACTTGATTTGAAGAGTCTATTAAAGTAGGTGTGTAAAAATAAATAGTAGTGAAGCAAAGATTCATCCTTACTCTACCCTTCTCTTAATTGCTATCACATTTGACAGATGTTCTGTTATATTGCATCTTATTCTTAACCACTATTGCAGCGGTTCTCAACCTGTGGGTCGCGACCCCATTTGGGGTCGAACAACCATTTCACGGGGGTCGCCAAATAACGCAGTCCGCCATTTTCCCCCCCTTTTCCTTAGCTGTGCTACTCCCTCTTATTCTATTGGCTTTTGAAAGCCAATAAAATAGACTCTCTTGAATAGAGTCTAATTCTATTGGCTTTCAAAAGCCAATAGGAATTGTCCAGGCTGTCTCCACCCTGCTGAGCCCACCAAAAGTCCCAGTCAGAAAACGGTGCTGCAAGTTGTCTGCAGCGAAGGCGAGCTCTCCGGAAGTTTACACCCCTCCCTGCTGAGCAACTACTAAAACTGTAAGTAAAAGAGGGCCAGGGGTGGGAGGTGGGAGGCCGGCGGGCGCAGGGAGAGTTTTTGGCGTGCATGGGGCCCGGCGGGTGGCTTACCTCCCTTGGGCTGGGCCAGCTGGTGGCCCAGCCTGTGGTCGCCCTGCGCCATCGCTGCTGCGGCCGCCCAGGAGCGCCTGGGCCTGCCTGCCGCCGCCCCAAACGGGCGGCAGCGAAGGTAAGGCTAGCGGGGCAGCAGCGGGCGCAGGGAAGGTTTTTTGCGCACGTGGGGCCCAGTGGGTGGCTTACCTCCCTTGGGCTGGGCCAGCTGGTGGCTCAGCCCATGGTCGCCCTGCACTGTCGCCGCCACGGCCGCCTAGGAGCACTTGAGCACCTGGGCCTGCCTGCCACCCCCCCGAATGGGTGGCGGCCTACGCCTCGGCCAGTGCAGGGGGCAGCACCACACATGCGCGGTCCAGGGGGCAGCACCACACATGCGTGGTGCAGGGGGCAGCACTACGCATGCGTGGCGCAGCACCACACATGCGCGGCGCAGGGGGTAGCACCACGCATGCGCGGCGCAGGTCGGGGTCGCCGCCTGAAAAATGTTGAGAACCGCTGCACTATTGACATGTAATTTATAGAGAAAGCAGAAAGTGAACTGTTGAGGTCATAAGTGTCTGTCATAGGTCTTGCTTAGAAATTGAGTCAATAGCTTGCCTGAAGGTTTAAAACACTGCTGAATAGATGCCGTGGTATATTTTTCTATCAGATAATACAGTCCTTTATTGTAAGACCAGCTCTAAATCCTTCTGTTGTTCTCCAAAGCCAACCAATCTAATAATTCCAGTAAAAATGCCTGACATAGATGTGACTGCTTGTGCTTAAAATACTGATTGGATGTAATTTAGTGATGTATCTTGCTTGCACTTATTAAAGATAAACCACAGTCTTTTAGAAGTGAGGATAATGTAGAGAAGAAGAATCCACCTTTCAGGATTGGTATGGATCAACTTTGGAGGTATTGATTACCTCCTAGTGTCTTCCAGGCTTCAGCCGAATAATCATCTATCTCTGAAATCAAACAATGGTGTCAGATAGAAGACATTCAGTATCCATTTCAGAACATGAAGAATGAAGGTATTCTCTTTATTTTTTAAAGGAAAGTAACTTTTGGAAGCAGGTATTGCCCTTCTCCCAGTGTCTTTCTGCTGTACTACGACTCAGTTAGAACTTTATGAATCCTGTCTTTCCTGCAATAAAAAAGCATGGGTGGTAGGATCTATTCTGAAAATCCCAGTTACCTGAAAACAATAAAAATGTATCATCCATTTAATATAGTAAAATTGCTAACTACCATAATGAAAAAAAAAAGCCAAAGGTTTTGCAGGGAAAAGAAATGGATTCATTATTATCTTAAATCAATTACAGTATTTTCTTATTTTGTTTTCTTTTCCTCATTCCTTTCCGTTTGTTACTTTCTGTCATTTAGTGTCCCACTTTCAGGACTGTTTTCATATAGGAATACCGTATATGTTTTTTTAAGCATAATCATAACAATACAATATAGGAAGGAAGGAAGGAAGGAAGGAAGGAAGGAAGGAAGGAAGGAAGGAAGGAAGGAAGGAAGGAAGGAAGCAAGGAAGGAAGGAAGCAAGGAAGCAAGGAAGGAAGGAAGATGTAATTTAAAAAAAATATTTTAAATAGTTTTTATGGATACCCTTCAGGCTAAACTCTTCTATCTCACAGCCATGAGGTTAGAATCACTTACTAACATAGGAGAACTATTGTAAAGTAGTTCACCTAATCACAATTCTTATGTGCAGTTGACAGAAGACCCATATGTAAAATGTCAGGGAGTGGTCTAATAGATCCATTAAGTCTTCATTAAGTCCCAATACATTTATATTTAGTTTAATAAATATTTGTTCCATTACATGCTGAAACCTGAATGATAACTGTCAGGGGTCACAATACTTTGCTTTAACTAGGATATTCTTCAAATAATGCCCACCAGATTTTCAACAAATTTCTTGTTGAAGATCTGTAGTAGAATTTCCTGATAGGTTGAAATGCTTTGATATAATTTGGGTCCATTAAGTCTTGTTCCATTTGCTCTACATATAATCCAGAGAAGCATTGTTGACAAGTGATAGTCTATCACATTAGAGGAGGTACATTTGGAGGTGCCTCTAGTCTTTTGTATGTATTGTTGTTATGGTACTATTGATGTAGATGTATGGGCAGAGTAGATATCAGCTATGTTACAGAGTTTGATTCCCATATTAGCATTATCTCTTGTTTCTTGTTGATTGTGACAATCTGTTTAAGATTGGGTTATTGTACCCGGGTATGGGATTGCTGCCTATTACCTGAGAGAGCTCAGTGTCATTGTCTAGTGTAGGCTGTATCTTATTAATAATGTGTTTGAGTGGCTTGAATTGTGATCCCTAGATGACAACTAGTAATGTCCTTTTGTTTTCTTTTGGTTTTTTTTTTTAATGTGTTTGTCTGTGTAGTCTATCCTTTAAGAATTCCTCCTTGGAAATCAATCAGGCTCTACTGATCTATCTGGATGGCTCTTTCAGTGTCCTGAATGCCTGGGTTAATTCCATTGGATGAACATTGAAGTGAGTCAGAAAAATTTGGTTATAGCATTGAGCCTGGCTACAGATGATGGTTTTGGTGATGTGTTCTTGGTGATAATGAGAACTGTATGGTATCTGCATAGTAATTTTTGGATTTCCTGTATAACATGATGATTATGTGTTGATTATATATCTCTATATATATATTTCATTTACATACAGAAAAGAACTATATATTTGCAAAACTCTTGAAATTACCTTGAAATGCAAAACAAACGTCTCTCTGTTGCTTCCAGAATTATAGGAGTGCATATAATATAGATATCTCTTGAAATAATCAATATACTTATTCTTTCCATAGGTTTAAGTGATATATTTCATTATCCAGTTAACCAGGATTTTGTTTACTTCAAAGTATGTTTGCTACTAATACATTGGAACACTAAGAAAAGTGTCAAATCCTATTAATGCTTACGTCATAACTGAATGAAATATTAAACCCATGTACAAATTAAAGGCTGCTAAAATGCTGCTGCTAACAATTATAACAGGGCATGATTCTATTTCTCTCTTCTTTTCAAAGGTCAGATTAATAAAGCTTCATGGCACATTAACATAAAGGTTGGACTTAACTGTCTGTTTTCATTCTGCTTAAGGCTGATGTTTCTAGGGAAACTTTACAAGGGCTGAATGTATTTGTTCCTGACTAGCAATTTTAATCAGTAATGTTAAAGCCTTTTTAGAAAGAACTGACATCAAATTTGTCTTGCTTTTCTCATAAAGAACATATGATTCTTATCCTGGGTAGTGGTGGTAATTCATTGGGTGAAAACGTGAAGTGGAATTGTACGTGATGTTTAAAACTAAACATATTAAGATTACTTTGGAAAACTTATATGCAACTTTTATATAAAATATTTTATTTCCTGAAATCTCTGCATCTTTATGATCATTTAATGATATAACCACGAAGCTTTACATAATACATTTTAATCATTTTAAAAATAAATTTGTAAAAAATTATATTTACTAAATACCGGTAATAGTATTACTAATATTAAAAAATACAGAGTAAACACGCACAGAGGTTTTGCAGATGAAAAACTTATTTTTTATATTGCAATATATTGTATACATCTTTTTCTTAGTTGAACATTTACTTACAGTGCCACTACATAACGAAGTGAGAGCCAGTGAATGTCAGTTACAATCTTACATCATTTCAGGTATAATGAGAATGCTGTGACTATTTTTGATCTGAGAAGGAAGCTGGGAAAATAATCAACCTTTCTGTAGTTAAGTATTTTGCAGTATTAAATGCACAGGAAATGAAAGTTTAAGAATTTATATGAGATAGACATATTTTCTATTTACATTTGTGTGTATGTAAAAAAGCTAATTATTTAAAATTTTGTCCCCAAAATTCAAGGGAAAAATGATGAAATTTTGGTGGCATAGTTTTAGTGCAGTTTGCCTCCCAGATGTCACCAATATAGTTTTCCACTCTATTTGGAAAACAAAATAAAACTAAACTAAAGCAGGAAAACTAATGTAGTCCCAGATTGTCTCTCTTTATAGCAACACAATCTCAAGTGTTGGAATGAAGTCAATGGTATGTGAAAACATATAGCTTATAGGCCACAGATGTTTAGCCTAACTATAAACGTTTCAAACTTGGAAAACACATTTAGTCTTCTACTTGGTTTCTGACATATTTGAAAGAAACCCAACATCTTAACTGGTGTTAGAACTACATTTTAGTTTTTCTCATGGATGGAGTTAACCAAATCAGATCAAATTATTCATTACAGCTTTAAACCTGGAAATTAGCCAGTTGTTTCCATATTCCCCATATTGCACCTGATATTTAGAGGCACTTATCCCAAAAATCCTTGTTCTTTGAAATAAATGGTTGCATAGCAAGCAAAAATAAGGATAAACAATGTAATAGATTATTTATTTAGTTGATAGTATTAATATTTTTATTAGCTCCCATATGTGGTACTATGATAGTGAAGAAATGAGTGTCATAGATATAAATATAAGTTCATAGCTTTGTATGACATATGTTAAAAATATTCTAATTAGTATATACACTGATTTTCTCCTATTAAATTAGAATCTGTGTCTTTATATCCACAAGGATAATTGCCCACTAAATTGGGCTACAAATTGGAAAAACCTATAAAAATAATATGTTGCTATCATAATTTTGATCCTTTGAAGTTTATTTATGCAATTTGCAATATGAACTAATTAGCAGTTTGTTGATCTTCTCTTTTTCCAAACAATAAATAATTCTTGCTATCGCTTATAATTAAATCATCAAACACCTCAAAATAAAAGAGCTACCTGTAACTATGCAAATGTAAATAGCATTGGCAGAATAGGTCCTGAACCATGGAACCTAAAGGGATAACAAAAAAAGGAAAACTATTAAAAATACCATTTTGTTAATTTTCTTTGTAACACATTTAAATTTAGTTGCAGAACTCCTTTCAAACTCCTGCTGGAGCTGATCTTCAGGGAACTTCTCATACTGGAATGAATATGTGCTTTGAGCTATTCTATGAGTCATGTTTATGTGGTGATCTATATGTTGAAATTCCAACAACATTTTATGAATTTATAATTCAACATAAAAATGTTGCATATTTGTTATATTATCTTTGGAAAACTGAAATTCTGATTTTCTCTATAAGATACTTCAAATTGTAATAATTTAAAGTAATCTGGTATCATAATCTCATACACACACAGACACTCATATATATATATATATATATATGTGTGTGTGTGTGTGTGTGTGTGTGTGTGTGTATGAGATTATGATACCAGATTACTTTAAATTATTACAATTTATATATATATATGGTTGATAATGTCTGTGAAAATACGACTCCTGGGTGTATTCATAGTATAAATAAATAACTTACGACCACCAGGAGATTCCAAACAGGAAAATATTTTAATAAAACTGAGCTTTCGTTGGGAACTTCCAACATCGTCAGGGTTAAAAGCCAGTTGACAAAGATACCTTAAATAAGGTTAGCTAACACTTGCACCCGGCTCCTAGACCGCGTCATCGGTCCTAGCTGGTTAATTTGCATTCTGGTTGTTTCTTTGACGTCTGCATTGAGCCCTCCTCTATCATTCCTTCGAACCTTCTCACCTATTTTTCCAACGTTAGTTCCTAAGTTTGTCAAGATCCTTACATCCTCCTCCCCTCTAATGATGTTTACTCTCATGCTACCTTTCCCTCTACTGCGGGTCTTGGGGGGGTATTTGGTTTTTCCTTAGTACTGTCATACGTCCCATTGGGGTCCAGGTAGTTCCTCCCACTCCCTTCAGTTGTGGGTCGGTGGTCTCTCCCTGTTCTGTATTCACCCTCCTCTTTCCCTTTCCCATATGGGTAGTACTTATCCAAATATCATACAACCTCTGGCGGAACGTAGGAGACCTATTTTGGATAAGAACAACGATCGCCGACAACAGATAGAACAACCAGAGACATCTAATGTAGAGAACACAAAGATAGGGGGTGAGAGCACAAATGCTAGGTTGTATGATATTCGGATAAGTACTACCCATACAGGAAAGAAACAACCAGAATGCAAATTAACCAGCTAGGACCGATGATACGGTTTGGAGCCGGGTGCAAGCGTTAGCTAACCCTATTTAAGGTATCTTTGTCAATTGGCTTTTAACCCTGACGATGTTGGAAGTTCCCAATGAAAGCTCGGTTTTATTAAAATATTTTCCTCTTTGGAATCTCCTGGTGGTCGTAAGTTATTTATTTATACTATATATATACATATACATATACATATACATTTACTTACAGTGCCACTACATAACGAAGTGAGAGCCAGTGAATGTCAGTTATACATACATAAAATGTACAAACTATTTTGTACAGACCCCTCACATCCTGGACATAAACAGTTTCAACTCCTCCCTTTGGGACATCACTATAGGGCATTACATGCCTAAACAACTAGACACAGCAACAGTTTTTTTTTCCCTCATGCCATCACTCTTCTGAACACCTAATCCTCATAGTAGTGTTTTATGTCTAAGCATATTCATCATGTTGTATGGCTGTAGTATTACTATTATCCTTCTCATATTTTCTACTACTTTTCCTTATTAGTATCATTATTATGATTATTATTACTCTGTTCTTTCGCATGTACACTAAGAGCTTTGCAACAGAGACAAATTCCTTACGTATCTAATCACACTTGGCCAAATAAATTTATTCTGTTCTGTTCTGCTGATGGTGACCTTCTATAACTTTGACAAGCTAACTGCTAGCCAATTAACACTTCCAGAAGTGAGATGGTGCAAGGGGAATGCATCATCTCACTTCTGGAAATGAAGATTTGCTTCGTTGGCTGTTCTCTTACAATCCTGCTTATTGCAGAATTCTGACAAGGAGTTGTCACAAAACTGTAATTTAGATCCACAGGTAGGACCATTGAACAATAGGCCATATCAACTGGTCCATGGTACATAGGGAATGTTGACCAAGTTCTTTGATTGTTCACTCTATTATGCTGATTGATGTGGTCTGCAGATGCCAAACCTTCTAATACTGACTACAACACATACAAACACTTGAATTGATGATGTTCTTGTAGGTAAATATTTAAAGTCTAGGATATTTAGTCATTGTTGCACACTTATATACAAAAATATTAGATAGCTTTTTTGTAAAAAAAAAAATCAAAGTAAGGATGCTTATTTCTAACCCTTGACAGTTATTTTTGAAAGCTAATAACTGATGGAAAATATCTTCATCTTTTTACTATTATTTTGTTTGTGAACATTGGATAAAACATACTTTGATGATACATGATATACCTACTTCTAAACTGATGCACATTTTTCTGAATGTGCTTTTCAGATAGCTTCAGAACTGTACTATCACACTAACTGTTCTACTTCAGTGCTGTGAAACATACTGTGAAAAAAGGAACAAAACTCCTTCATAAAAGGCTAGTTAGGATTTTCTAAATGTTAAATGTGTTCACATGAGCCATTATATTTGCTGTCTGCTTTGATCAGTGGGTGCACAGTTTGCTGACCTTTGAGTTATTACTTATTCTGAAAGAAGAATGTTTTCATGTACAGGTTTGCTATTCCTAGTAGTCAGTTGCAGCCTGCCATTCTCCCTAGCTATGCATCTCTGGAGAGACATTATGAGACATGAAGTCTGTTTACTTTCTTTCAAGATTTTTCTTGTACTGACAGAGCCTGCTCTTTTCCAGATGTCTCCTTCATTCTTTCAAGTCTGGCAACTCTTAAAAGGTTAGAAAAAGCATAAATGCAAGCTGACTGCATGCTACCCACGCAAGGCATGCAGGTCAGTACTTTTTCCCAGAAAAGGATCATAGTTTCCTATCAGACATTTTAGCAATTTGATCAAGTTCTTGCCAGAAAAGTCAATATTTGCTTTTAACTTATAATATATTTAACTTAAATAATAATATTTGCAGTATTATTTGAGGAGCAATGGAGACCATGGAGACTCATGCCTTCGTCACTTCCAGGCTGGACTACTATAATGCTCTCTACATGGGGCTCCCCTTGAGGTGCACCCGGAGGCTTCAGCTGGCCCAGAATGCGGCCGTGTGGGTAGTGACCGGAGCGCCATGGCGCTCCCATGTAACATCGCTCCTGCGTGAGCTGCACTGGTTGCCGGTGGCCTTCCGGGTGCGTTTCAAGGTGTTAGTGACCATCTTTAAAACGCTCCATGGCATCGGACCCGGATATCTACAGGACCGCCTTCTGCCAGCAAATACCTCCCACCGTCCGGTACGCTCCCACAAAGAGGGTCTCCTCAGGGTGCCGTCGGCCAAACAATGTCGGCTGGTGACCCCCAGGGGGAGGGCCTTCTCTGTGGGAGCTCCAACGCTTTGGAATGAGCTCCCCCCCGAACTCCGTACGATGATGGAATTGCGTTCCTTCCGTCGAGAATTAAAAACATACTTATTTCGACAAGCTGGCCTGGGATAATAGCTCCAGCTCCAACAATGGCCATAATTGTTTTTAGGGGATTGTGTTTTTTTTTAGATTATGTATTGGGTTTTTAAATATCGGGCCAAATTATTTAATTTATTTTTAATAATTTTAATTTTTGTATGTTGTCATTTTAATTGGGCTGTACACCGCCCCGAGTCCTTCGGGAGGGGGGCGGTTTAAAAATCATAAAATAATAAAAATAAATAATAATAAATAATGGAGCAAAAACATGTTATTGATATCTATACGTACATGATTAACTTGTTTACATTTATGAAATAACATCTCAAATTCTCCAGTGACTTCAGAAGAACAGTGAGTTAGGTTGTTTCGAATTAGCTTTAAATGAATATATAAAGCTTCAGATGTTTCTGGATTTCTGCTACGATAATTGCTAAAACACAAGTAGACTACTGACACCCATTAAATATATAATTCCCAGTTAGAATGACTAATGGTTAAAACAAAACAACAGCATTCCACCCTTTACAACAAAATGTTTATAGGCTTTAGGTGAAGCCCTTCCCTCTCCAAACATCTGCCCAACTTCCACCATCCTTCTCCAAAAATATGTTTACCCCATTACCAGAAAGGAATGACAACTATTTTTGTGGGGCAAAACTAGATGACGTCTACCTTTATATACTTCTTTCCTATTGCAAATTCAACATTATTTTGTGTTTTTCTACCACAATTTGACAATAGTTCCCCCTCCCCTCACACCTGCTGTTTACACTTTTAGCTGGAGTACTTTATTTCCTGCATGTTAGCTTACTCAGGTCATTGTCTACTTTACAAAGGAAAATCATCTTCTCAACTAAGCCATTGCTTACCATTAGCTCCAATAAATTCTAGACTCCTTTTTATTATGGTTGCTGCTGAAATGCTTTGAAGAGCAGTGCTTCAATCTTGCTAATGTGCTTTGCAAACAAGTTCCTTTGAATTTGGCACAGCACTACCATGTATAAGGCTTTTTTCCTTCTTCCATTATACTGCTCTACTTAGCGAATAGATCTTCTGGGAAAAGAATAAGTTTTAACAGGTTAACTAATAATGATGCTGCTCAGTTATCAATTGATAATGTTAAACCACAAACATCCAATATATATCAGCTCAACCTGATGAAAATAAATCATATACACTTAAAAGTAAATAGACAATGCACTTTGACAAAGAGACCTAATATATAATCTGGACAGTAAAAAATAAAAACTAGTCACTTAAATAAGTACAGCTTTGCTGCCACATTAGACATATGCTTGTTTTCCCAAATAATATTATGTACTTTTACACAAAATAGAAGATACCAGTTGAATTATTTCTGTTGAGTTATTTGGCAGTCTAAAACAGCATGTTGTTTTGGTTAAGCACTGCTGTTACTCAGAGCAACCGTAAATCAGTTCTGACAAAAATGTATTTTGTTTTGAATCCCTTATAATAAAAAGTGAAATTTATCTGCTATTCAGCTTTATAATGATTTTTTATACTAATTGGCCACTGGTCATCTAGTTTTGTAGCATATTTATTTGGGATATTTGGCTCATTGAACTGCTTAATACTTTTTTCCTGCAAACCATAACAAAATAAGTTATAGAACAATAATAAAACACATTTGACTGAAAGCTGTACAGAATGATTCATAAAACTAGATTCTAATTAGCTAAGATGCTAATGGTCCATTTAAAATATAACTGATTCAACTCATCATATGTGGTAAAAGATCTCATTGTCATATGTATGTATATGTGTGTAAATATACCTACATATTCTGATAAACTAACATTATTGCATCTATATAAGCAAAAGCATAAATTTTGTGTAATATAAAGTACCTGATGGATGCTGTAGGGTATTTATAAGTAATACAAAGTAATAATAATGATATGGACTTTCATTTTTAGATAGATAGATAGATAGATAGATAGATGGATGGATGGATGGATAACCTTTATTGTCATTTTTTACTGTGGACACACTGGTATACATTAAAAATGAAATTCTGTTGCCTGCTCTCAAAAGTGTACACATAACACACACAGACATATTTTTAAATATCGTTTGACAATTAATGTGACTAATATGGAAGCAGAATATAATTAAATTAATTCTAATAAACTGTATGTGAGCTTTAAAATCTTAAATTGTCATTTCGAAAGATGGATAAACAATGTTTTTTTTAAAAAAAAATAAACATTCCCATCTTTTTTCCACACATGCTCTTTTTCTAGCAATTTGAAGTCAGGAAAGAGACCTGTTTAGTTCTATGAAATGTATGTGTGAAATCTGGGTGGATTGATGTATGACCTTGTGAGAAAAAAAAATATAAAACTTAAAACTTTGGTCAGAACATGAATGTTGGATAATCCATTTCTCTTTGTTTATAGATTTGCTTTTTTTCTTTTTTTACCTGTGAGAAATTTTTATTTTTATTCAGAAATTGTAGTAGGATAGCCAAGCCCATAAGGTAAACAGCCTTGGTGCAGTTGTTTAGTAGTTACTGCTGCCATCACTTTTCTTCTGGGATTCTAAATTTGATGTGTGAGAGAAAGGGCTCCCACAATCTTCTGGTTAATAATAGGCAAAGGTAAAATGGTACCCATTTCTGCGTGAGTGTGCATATTTGTTATAATTCCTGCTTCTGACCATATTGTATCAAGTGTGTAACAAGAAGTACTCAGTCATTCTCTCTTAGTAATAAAGATCTTGCAAGAGATAAATGAAAAGGAGAGGAGAAGAGGGGAAGGGAGGGGAGGAAGGAAGGCAAGAAGGAAGGAAGGAAGGAAGGAAGGAAGGAAGGAAGGAAGGAAGGAAGGAAGGAAGGAAGGAAGGAAGGAAGGAAGGAAGGAAGGAAGACTCAAAAGATTTGATATATACAAAAATGTATGCAATATTTCTGCCAGACCATAAATCAGTGGTGTTTCACTATAATTAGTGATCTTGGAAAAGAAATAGCTTTCATGATATTTATCAGCTGCCAATAAATTAAGGGTCTTGATCTGAAATTACACAGAATGTAATTTCTGTGCAGATTCTCACTTACAGAGAATTAGAATAAGAAAGAATAAGGCTTCTAACACCCACAATTAAATCAATGTACAGTTTAATGCATTTTCTTGGCTTAAAAAGATTTATCCATTTCCATAGAAATAAAGTTCTTGACACAGGTATTCTTCTTTTCTGTAGTATCCTGTTTTTGGAAATTTGAGGTAGTTAATGCTGAGGCTGTGAGGAGACATTAAATCCCACCTATTTCCCTCTTTGATCCAGCAACTTTAACTTAATTGTAAAAGAACATACCTAGGGTTTTTTCCTTCTTCTGATAATGGAAAGGGAGGGATTTCTCTGTACCAAAACTCAATGTATTCAGACTTGGATATCGTCTGTCTCTTTTACAATGAAAACAAAGTTCTTTGTTCAAACAGCCAAAATTATCACAGAGTTTACTATTACTATTATTGGTGTATATTAACTAGTTCCTTGTGCAATCTAATTGAGTATTGAACTAATTAAACTTGTGATTGCAATTCATGGAATTCCCAGCAATGGCCACCCTCATTGGGCAATTTTGGGAAGTGAAATATAATTTTTTAAAAATTGATATGATGTTTAAAGAGAAGGGTTATAGTCTGCTATAACTGAATATGTTGTGTTTGTTTTTCCTTTATAGTGATATGTCACATATTTTGATACTACACATATTTTGACATTATCATTTAGATTACTATGATCTTGTCTCATTTTTTTGTTGAATTAGTTGGTAGAAAGTTATAGATATATCAAAAAAATATCCTCAATTTACTCATGTCTTCTCTTTTTGAATACAGAGCATATTTTGGAGGAGGATTTAAATATTTACATTTTTGAAAAAAATATATTATGTTTTTGAAGATTTAACTTTAGTTGCAGAACTTTATATTCAAGTATCTTTCATCATAGTAAGAAGTATAACATTTTATTAAAGTTTTTTTTAAGTTTACCTAAATGAAAATAGCTCCTATATAGCTATGACATGACAAAAAATAAACAGTGTTGATATTATCATTGCATCCAATTTATTTTCGTAAAAAATACAGTACTTGATAGTATTATCAGGATGATATTCAAAATCTATCTTTTTTAATTTTGATAAAATGACATTATTAGACATGGATTAGATGGTATAAGATGGAATGTTAGCATTTCAAAAATAGAATTTTATTTATAATAAAAGGTGAAAATACTTCAGGTTCAGGTGAAGATACTGTCAATTAGTTACTGTTATAGAAATGTGGAAGAGGATAAACAAACTGCAGTTAAACTGATATTATATATTGGTGGCAGTTGTTTCCTTAACAACTTCCTCTGAATACAAATGACTTTCATACCAGTATAACATTGTGTAATTTCCTGTCAATATATTGTGTGGCTTCCATTTAGCTTTCTGAGACTTAATTCCATTTATTTTCACTCTTACATTATCTGTTTTTTGCAATTCCTTTTTTCTCCAAGTCACCTGGTCACAATAATTTCACACAGATGTACAATCGTGAAAATAACAACAACGATGATAACGATAATGAACATCTATCTGACTGCGATGATCAATAATAATAATAATAATAAAGTTGGAAGGGACCTTGGAAGTCATCTAGTCGAACCCCCTGCTCAGGAAGGAAACCCTATACCATTTCAGACAAATGCTGTCCAGTCCAGTCTCTTCTTAAAAACTTCCAATGTTGGAGCAGTCATCGCTTCTGGAGGCAGGTTGTTCCACTGGTTAATTGTTCTAACTGTCAGGAAGTTTCTCCTTAGTTCTAGGTTGCTTCTCTCCTTGATTAGTTTCCATCCGTTGCTTCTTGTCCTGCCTTCAGGTGCTTTGGAGAATAGTTTCACTCCCTCTTCTTTGTGGCAGCCCCTGAGATATTGGAAGATTGCTATCATGTCCCCATTGTCCTTCTCTTCATTAAACTAGATATACCCAATTCCAGCAACTGTTCCTTATATGTTTTAGCCTCCAGTTCCCTAATCATCTTTGTTGCTCTTCTCTGTACTCTTTCTAGAGTCTCAACATCTTTTTTACATTGTGGTGACCAAAACTGGATGCAGTATTCCAAGTGTGGCCTTACCAAGGCATTGTAAAGTGGTATTCACATGATCTTGATTCTATCCCTCTGCTAATGCAGCCTAGCACTGTGTTGGCTTTTTTTGGCAGCTGCAGCACACTGCTGGCTTATATTTAAGTGATTGTCCACTAGGACTCTGAGATCCCAAAGAGTACACTCTCTTTGAATGTTATGGTGACTCGTTCTCTCCTTGATACGGAGAGGAGGGAGGAAACTTTGCAGGGCAATGCCGAGGAATTTAACACCTTTTTCGCAGACAAGATCGCTCAGATCCGGGCTGACTTGGACTCCAATTGGAATGCAGTGTCGGCTGACAATGAGTCAGTCGAGACGACAGAGGCCCGTCTTAGTCTTGTTGAATGGGATGAGTTTGACCTGGCAACTCCTGATGATGTGGACAAGGCCATTGGAGCTGTGAGTTCTGCCACCTGTTTATTGGACCCGTGTCCCTCCTGGCTGGTTTCGGCTAGCAGGGAGGTGACACGAAGCTGGGTCCAGGCTGTTATTAACGCTTCATTGAGGGAGGGGTCCTTTCCGGCTCCCTTAAAGGAGGCACTCGTGCACCCCCTCAAGCCTTCCCTGGACCCGGCAGTTTTGAATAATTATCGGCCAGTCTCCAATCTTCCCTTTTTAGTGAAGGTTGTTGAGAAGGTGGTGGCACTCCAACTCCAATGGTCCTTGGAGGAAGCTGATTATCTGGACCCTTGGCAGTCTGGGTTCAGGTCCGGTTACAGCACGGAAATGGTTTTGGTCGCGCTGACCGATGATCTCTGGCCGGCCTGGGATAGAGGTTATTCCACTATCCTGGTGCTTCTTGACCTCTCAGCGGCATTCGATACCATTGACCATGGTTTTCTTCTGCGCCGGTTGGAGGGGTGTGGAGTGCGGGGCACCGTTTTACAGTGGTTCACCTCCTATCTCTCTGGCCGGTCGCAGTCAGTGTTTGCAGGAGGTCAGAGATCGGCTCTGAGGCTTCTTCCATGTGGAGTGCCTCAGGGGTCTGTTCTCTCACCTCTGCTTTTTAACATCTACATGAAGCCGTTGGGTGAGATCATCTGCCGACACGGCGTGAGTTGTCATCAGTATTATATCTCTACCCCACGTCATTACAGCGAAGCAGTGGAAGTAATGAACCGGTGCCTGGAGGCTGTTGAGGTCTGGATGGGTGCCAACAGGCTCAGACTCAATCCTAACAAGACGGAGTGGCTATGGGTTTTGCCTCCCAAGGACGATTCTAACTGTCCGTCCATTACCCTGGGGGGAGAAGTTTTGTCCCCCTCGGAGAGGGTTCGCAACTTGGGTGTCCTCCTCGATCCACAGCTAAGCTTAGAACACCATTTTTCGGCTGTGGCGAGGGGAGCATTCACCCAGGTTCGCCTGGTGCGCCAGTTGCGACCCTATTTGGATCGGGAGTCACTCCTAATAGTCACTCATGCCCTTGTCACCTCGAGATTCGACTACTGTAATGCTCTCTACATGGGGCAACCTTTGAAGAATGTCCAGAGACTGCAGGTTGTCCAGAGTGGGTCTTCCAAGACATGCTCATATTACTCCAGCCCTCCGTGAGCTGCACTGGCTGCCAATTGGTCTCCGAACACAATTCAAAGTTTTGGTTATGACCTATAAAGCCCTTTATGGCAATGGTCCAGGTTACTTGCGGGACCGTCTTCAGCCTCATGAATCCCAGTGACCGGTTAGGGCGCATAGGGCTGGCCTCCTACGGGTCCTGTCCATCAGGCAATGCCATCTGACGGGTCCTAGCGTAAGGGCCTTCTCCGTTGCTGCCCCAGCCCTCTGGAACCAACTTCCCACGGAGGTCCGTACTGCTTCCTCCCTCCTAGCTTTCCGAAAACTATTGAAGACCTATTTATGCCGACAGGCTTGGGGGGTATGAACTATGTTCTGCCCCCGGGCCTAGGATTGTGCTTCCATCATTGATTGTGTATTTGATTATGTTTGCATGTTGTATGTATGGATTTTTGTTTGGATGTTGATCGTTATTATTAAATTTTTATATGTAGTTGTATTGTTGTTGTGAGCCGCCCCGAGTCTTAGGAGAGGGGCGGCATAGAAATTTGATAAATAAATAAATGGTTTTATTTATCAGGACATAGTAAAAATTACCTTGTCCTTAGCATTTCTTTTTTTTTTTTAATTATTTTTTATTGTTTTTTTTATAATTTTAACAGAAAAAAGAAACTAGTCATATCAAATCATAATATAAAAGTAAACAATCATCCATACACAAAATATAAATACATTTCAATACATCCAATACTAATAACTCAACTGAGAATAATCATCCCAAACAATTAACATCACTGCTCGGCACCCCCACCACCACATCCCACCAACCCTATCCTTCCCCCTCCTTCACTCCTCCTTCCTTTTTCCCATCAGATGTGGAGCCCAGAGGACACCCGAGCAAGCCCTTAATACCAGTAACAGTAATTATTTATTCTTCCTCCAACCCCAATTGCAGTTGAGAAAACATCATGTATAAGATTATCAACCCTCCCTAACCCCCCCCCCCGACTTCCCAGAGTGAATACAGGGTACAACAAAAGAAAACCCCACTACATCAAACAAAATAATTATATAATCTTAACAAGAATTTTAAACTATATATAAAAAAAAGAAAGAATAATAATAATTATATTCTTATTCAATTCAATTTACCATAATATATCTTAATATATATCTTCATTTAAGCATCTTCCGGTGGCTCCGCCGGCGCCGCTTGAGTCTCCTCGGTGAGACTCCGTGTCCCTCCTGGCTGGTCATGAGGTTTAGGCTCCGTCATCTGGAACTGTAAAGCCGCGAAAAACAGCGTTCATCAGCTGTTTTCTCGCGGTGAAAAATCCCCTCTCCGGGCAAAGGAGAGGTGAAGAGCATCGGGAGCAAGGTTGAGCCTTCTTAAATCCCTGGAAAATAAGTTTTCAGGGATTAAGAGTGAGCTCCCTATAGCTCCGGAGGACGCTCCTATCCAGAGACGCTTCTGTCTTCGGGCAGAGAAAGACGCCGCGACCACTTCTGCTTTTTAAAAATTCAACACTGGAGAGACTGTTAGCAGGCTGAATGAATACAGGAGCTTTAAATGGACTGCAAGTATTTTTATTGTTTATTTTTATTGTTTCTTTTTAGTTATACATTTCTAACTTCTACAATCAACATGATGTTTCAAAATGGCGTTTAGCTTTCACTGTTTTTACTGGAAAATGAAAGTGGATTTGTTACTTTTTACTCTCTTCCTGTTTTCTTAAGCGCAGCCAGAGAGACGGCTGTGATTACTTGATTTTAAAATGGAGGGGAATTTACAGCCAAATGCTAAACCTATGCTGGATTCTACTGATGAATTTTATGAGAAATGGTTTGATACAATGAGGATTTTTAAGCAAGAGTTTAAAGAAATGAAAGCTATATTGAAAGAGGCTTTTATAGATATTGAAGAACTAGCAACTAAATTAGCTAAATTCTTTTTTCCAAATGAAGTTGATTCACAATTGACTGTTGAACAATTTACTTCACAATCTGAACATGGAGAAGAATCAGATCAATTAACTGGAATCTTTTCTTCAAATGAAACTGATTTAACACAAGAGAAATTAGAAGATCAACAGGGAGAAGATGATAGTTTCAAGAATAAAGATTATAATTGGATTTTGCTAGATGAACAGTTCTTCTATGGAGAGGTTTTGTTTCAAAAAAGGGAATTCTACCCAGCCAGGCAGCAAGAAGAGGATTTAATTGATAAAAAGGGGACATTGTTTTACTTTATGATGCAATTAGACTATAAAGCGAAAAGGATTCTGTTTGACGAACAGTTTGTTTATGGAAAGCAGGATCTGATCCAAGAAAGGAAGACTCAACTTAAGAAGCAATTTATTTATGGGGTTGAAGAAATAAAGAGGAGAGACTTATTATTTGGAAGGGTGGCCTTGGTATGGTGGTTTATTTGGTTAAAAAAAAACCTAGAATTCGTTTGAAGTAATGAATGGGTAATCAAGGGCTAAGATTATGAGTAAGATGATTAATGGTTGATGTAATTAAATTAAATTGATGAAGAATGTATTTGTTTCGTTGATCTAGGTTTGACATTAGATTGGAATGTAAGTTAGATATGGTACAAATAGTTTGTTTTTATTATGGAGGTTTATTTGTTAAGTGGGAGAGCCCAGAACTTGATTGATTAAATGAAATTTATAGTTAAATGAGAGAATTAAAGTTAATCTAAGATTATGAGTGGAATTAAAGATTAAGATTATAAGTAAGTTGTAAGATAGGTTGTTTAAATGATATATTAAGATATATTAAGATATATTATCACAAATTAAATGTATTAGATTTGACTTAGATTGGTGGTTTAGATGTAAATGATAAATATTATTCTTAACAAGATGAGTTGATTGTTTAAAGGAATTAAGGTTAATTTAAGATTATGGATTGAATTAAAGATAAATATTATAAGTAAGGTTTAGGAGAGTCCTTAGCATTTCTTAAAAGTAGATAAGTACAACCTCAAATGAACAAGACATGACATATTATACTATGTCATCATTTATTTCCCTCCCCCCAAAATGGAGAAGCCATATGTAAAAAACTAAGTACACCCTTACTGCTTTCATAGGAATGAAAAGGCTAAGTAGCAGCTATGTGCTGCTAATAAAATGCCCTTGATCAATTGATCAACAGTGTGTGACTATCTCTATGAAAACCCAAGTTTTAAGGGTTTGCTAGTTTCTAGCATTGAGGTGAGTGTTAACATGATGTCAAAAAGAAAGGGGTTATAAGTCCATTTCCAAGAAATTTAAAGTCCATCACTCTACAGTAAAGAAGGTTATTCACAATTGGAAAAGATTCAAGACATATGGATTAAGAAAGATATTGGGCAAAAGAAAAAGACTAAAGTGAAAATTAAGAAAATAGATGATGGGGCCTATCAGAGAGAATATTTAAAAAAAGAAACACCTGTTTGAGAATGGTTAAGAAATAGAAAAATTTTGGATGTGAATTTGACTTTAAGAGGGAAGAGCCCTTTAAGTAACATAGTAATTTCTTTTTCTTCTTTTTTATTTTATGAATCATAAAAAAGAGTTGGAATGGCTTATATAAAGGAAATGTTTTAGATATCTAAAGGTGATTGACTTTAAGAAAATTATAAATGGATTAAAAATGTTTTGATTAAGAGTTAAAAGATTGGAGGATTAGATTTATTAAATGGAATATTTAAAGATTAAATACATTTTTAATTATGGTAAAAAAGAACGAAGTTTTTTGGAAATAAATATGTGTTAGCTTATAGGAAATAGGGATTTTAAATAGCATGCTATCTTTTTATTTTATTTATTTATTTTTATTCTTCTTCTTCTTTCTCTTTTTAGTCTTATTTATTCCTTAAGAAAGGTAAAAATATTGGTTGGCTTACATGAGAAAAAATAAATTTAAATATTTAAATGTAATTAACTTTGAGAAAATCTTAACCAGTAAAAATGTTTAGAACGTTGTGGGAAAAATAAATGTAAACAAGAACTGTAAACAGGATATATGATGAGACAACCAGAATGACTGTATAGCAAAAGAATATTATATTGATTGTGATTATTACTTGTAGAAATATTAGAAAACTTTTACACTTAATTATCATTCATTAAAAGAACAAAAATTGTATTAACTTAAGGTTGTAAAAGAGAACATTGTGGGGAAAAGAGGAAATCAAGCTAAGTTATCATGTGGATTACAGATTATAGAAATTAACTGTTAGTGAATGTTTTTTAAATGTAAACCCAGGCAACGCACTGTTTATTGAATATGAAGGTGATTATGTTAAAACATTAATAAAACATAGTTTAAAAAAATACTTGTCATTTACTGAACCATATGAAGTGGTCTTATGTATTTTTGTATTTTATTGTCATAGTGTATTATCTATATAAACTGATTTATCAGAAAACCTTTAAATGTTAAAGATATTCATATAATGTTATAGTTTTGGTTTGCTTTTTGCCTGGATGTGTGGTGGTGACATCGTGTGTGGTTTTTGTGAGTGTAGGTCTGGTGTCATTCTTTGTGTTATGGACTCTTTTGTCAATAAGGGCGGGTTTCCAAATGGCTGGTAGGCGGGAGGTATCATCTCGTTTGTTCATGCTGTGAGGGCGTTTTTCTATCTCGATGGCTTTTCTGATTATTCTGTTATTAAAGTGTTCAGTTTTGGCAATAGTTCTGGTCTTTTTGAAATCAATTTCATGTCCTGTGGCTTTAAGGTGCTGGACCAGGGAAGAAGTTGGTTCCTCTTTTTTGACTGAGTTTTTGTGTTCTTCAATGCGTGCACTTATTCTTCTGTTGGTTTGTTATATATATATATATTTGTTTTCTGAGGTTTTCGCGGGTGTTTGTATGTAGGTCTTTGGTTCTTCGGGTTTTCTCCCACGTAGAATTTGAAGTGTCTTGGCGACGTTTCGACGAAGTCTCATTCGTCATCTTCAGGCTGGTGCTTTCGGCTTCGTGCTTCTAGGAGCAATGTGTGATTGTAAATGTTTCTTCCTTTTAACTGCCAGTGGGGGTTTGAACTGATTGGCTGGGAGCTTGGCTGTGTTCTGATTGGGTGGAAGTGTGTTCTGATTGGTTAGGGGCTTGGCTGTGCTCTGATTGGATGGGAGGTTGGCTGTGCTCTGATTGGCTGGGGGAGTGTTCTGTTTGGGTGGGGGCTTTGTTGTGCTCAGGTTAGTCTGAATTACAGGGGGATTAGAGATGGTGAGCTGCATAGCTGTTTGGCTTCGCGTTCGTGGTCGTGCTTCATCTTCATGGTGGGTGTCAGTTTGTTTCATGTATGGATTGGAGGGGTTTAAAGTGGCTAATGATGCAGCTGTGGTCTGGCTTCTGGTTTGTGGTCGTGCCTCATCATCAGTGTGGGTTTGGGTTTGCTTTTTGCCTGGATGTGTGGTGGTGACATCCTGTGTGGTTTTTGTGAGTGTAGGTCTGGTGTTATTCTTTATGTTATGGACTTGTTTGTAAATAAGGGCGGGTTTCCAAATGGCTGGTAGGCGGGAGGTATCATCTCGTTTGTTCATGCGTTGAGGGCATTTTTCTATCTCGATGGCTTCTCTGAATCACCCAATCACCCAATCAGTTCAAACCATACATATACATACACATATATACACATATATACACATATATACACATATATACACATATATACATATACATATACATATACATATACATATACATATACATATACATATACATATACATATACATATACATATACATATACATTACATACCCATACCCATACCCATACCCATACCCATACATACACACACACACACACACACACACACACACACACACACACACACACACACACACACACACACACACACACACACACACACACACACATATATATATATATATATATATATATATATATATATATATATATATATATATATATATATATATATATATATATATATATATATATATATATATTTAAAACTCAAGTAGTTTGGCCACCTAATGAGAAGGAAGGACTCACTGGAGAAGAGCATAATGCTGGGAAAGAT
Source organism: Bothrops alternatus (assembly GCA_034064705.1). Lineage (NCBI taxonomy): Eukaryota > Metazoa > Chordata > Lepidosauria > Squamata > Viperidae > Bothrops > Bothrops alternatus. The sequence goes on from JARGCV010000085.1 coordinate 6,490,800, forward strand.
TGAGGGCAATAGAAGAAGGGGAAGACAGAGAATGAGGTGCTGGATGGAGTCACTGAAGCAGTAGGCGTGAGCTTAAATGGACTCCAGAAGATGGTAGAGGACAGGAAGGCCTGGAGGAACGTTGTCCAAGGGGTCACAATGGGTTGGACATGACTTTGCAACTAACAACAACAACATATAAAAGCCATATTATTTTACTAATAAATAATTGAGCAACATATGTTACTATGGCAGAGCTACTTTATGGTAATAACTTGTATTGTTCATAAAAGAGTAATGAATTCATTACTAAGCCAGTGATTTTAGGTAAATATAAAATAGATTTTTTAAAATTTCTTGCTTTCCTTTGTTTCTGCAGTTTATATTTTTAGTTTGCATTTAAATGTTTTTTTGAAAAAGTCTTTTTTAAGTTTAAAGATTGTCCTGATACACTTTTGCTAATTTTAGATTTCCCACAGGATTAAAGCAAATTTTAAGATATACTGTTACTTTAACAGCATAATTTTAGGTCCACCACCTCGCTACAGAATCTTTTTGTTTAGGATAAAAAAAAATGATGAACTAGGTGAGAATTTTTAAAGATAGAAAAACAAAAAGCCTCATGCAGCAACACAACAGTGTTATTAGTATATTGGGGTTTAAAAAATAAAATATCCCTTGGCAATCTCATAAATTAAAATAAATTGAGCATCATCATTTGGCTTAATGCAGCTTTTTAAGGAGAAAAGAATGCATATCAGCTGGACTTCAAGTTATGGCCAATATTCATTCTACCAAAAAGTCCAAAACCTAAGCCAAATAAACTCTGCATGGGATTCTTTTACATACTCTGCTCTAATCAAGTATATGTTGCTAAAATTATAAAAACTGGCATATATTAGACTTTATAAATATGGTCTGTGTTTTTTGAACATATTATGCTTTTGCAATGTTCTGGCATAGTTTTAAAGGCAACTCTACATGAAGACATAAGGATGCAATAAAATATTGGCACTTAAGGTTTTCTGTTTAAAACAGTGTTTAGAGTTTAACACTACACAACTACAAAAATAAAAAAAAAATCTTTCATGGGTGCCAGGCTTAAAGAAAAAGATTATGTCTCAAGAGAGGCTGTATAAATTGAGGGGAAATGGACATGCTCATGAAGGTAGCAGTTAGAAGTCAGCAAAAGATTAACTTGGAGTAACTGAAATATGTTTGATAAATATATACAAAATAAAACTGAGCCTTATAACCACAGTATTTATGGCTATTTTGATAAATTCAGATTCCTTCCTGTAAAATCAAATTAAAGTTTGGGGGGCAAGCCTACCATAACCAGCTGCTATTACAGAGGAAAATTTAATAGGAATAAGCTTCTAGCAAACTCCTCCCTCAGAATTTAAATTTAAGAAGTGTGGATTTAAAGTTGTTCAGGGATTAGGCTAACCCAGTGGTTCTCAACCTGTGGGTTGTGACCCTTTTGGGGGTCGAATGACCGTTTCACAGGGGTCGCCTAAGACCATTGGAAAACACATATTTCCGATGGTCTTAGGAACCGAGACACCGCTCCGCATCTGTCTCCGCATGGCCTCCTCCGCCATTTGCAGAAAGAGAGAGGGGGGCACTTTCGCTTCCCTTCTCTCTCTCTCAGGTGGACTTACCTCCTGCAGAACTCCTGATTGGTCCTGTGCCTGGGTGCCCCACCCCCTGGGAGAAGGGCGAGAAAACTGCTGCCGCCACTGCCAGCTGAGCTGAGCTGCAGAGCCGAACCAGTTTCCATGCCTCCTGGTTGCCCGGCCGCCCTCCGCCCCCGGCCGCCCTCTGCACCACACGGGAGTCTACCCCGCACCGCCCAGCCCACCTCCCTTGCTGTCGAAGGCTGCCTCAGCCCTCTGGCGCCCAGTGCGGCCGTGGGGCTGCCGGGTAGGAGCGGCTCCTTCTCAGTTTGCCGGGCTCCGGGTCTCGGAAGCGGCCAGGGGGCGGGGAAGAGGGCGAGGTGGCGGTGATGCCCACATGTGTGTCGGAGGCCAGCCGGCCAGGCCGGGAGGGGAGAAGTGGTGCCTTCTGAGCGGGAGCTGGCGCTTCGGCCACACCCATCTCGCGTGCAATGATTGAACTTTTTTAGTCCCACTTCTTTTGTTTGTGAGACTGCACACAGTGGCGGAGGACTGGGAGCCACAGTAGAGCGATGAAAGAGCCGCATGCGGCTCTGGAGCTGCGGGTTGCCGACCCCTGGTGTAGGGAATATATAAAGATGTTGATTTTAGATAATGAACTTTGGAGAGAACCAAGCTTTGATAGCTTGGCTTATTGCAATAAATGAAACAAAATGTCTTCACTGTGTCTTGGCTGGTTATTGGTCATGCAAGTTTGCCACTAGCTGCAAAGAAAAGTAGCCAGAAACACATTACAGCAGTGATATTTATACTACCTTCAAATCACATATTAAATGTTTTTATATTTGTAATGCTTAAGCGTTAGATGTAGTGTATTTAAATGTAGGGAATCAAACGCAGTCCATCTTCATTAACATCAGAATCCAGAATACATATTCTTGCATGCACTCATTTCTTGTTATTTCACTGGTGCTTAAATATGCATATACTGAATTTGTCCTAAGAGCAAATTAAATTAGGACAAGCCAAGCATAATAATGAGAATGGATTATATAGGAAGCATTAAGGCAAGCTGAATTCCTGACAAATCTTAGCATCTGTGCATACTTTGTAAATAATTTCAAGAGATTGGATCAATATATTTTATACTCTAGAGAATTTTGGTTTATTATTCCACCTAACTAAGATCTCTTATATAATTTAAATGCCTTCTTCGTAAATAAAAATAATACATGATTCATATGGTTGCATTTTATTTTCATTAATTTCTCTTCCAAACTATTGGATCAGTTATAGAATGAACATTTTATGTCCCTTTTATTCGGTATTTTGTCAGTTAAATTACAAACTCAGTGACTCTGAGATGAACTGTGTTACTTGGAAGTTTAAAATGAACTTGACATCCCACATTTATAAATCCTATGTAAATATACAAAACAACTTTTACTTATCCATTTGTTTTTATTTATTCTGAAAGTTCGTGATATTTTTTTTAAAGAGATATTTTCCCAAGGTACACTTTGGATTAATATTTTACAGAAAATGGAATTGAAGAATCACTCTATATTTAATGTAGATTAAAAATAAATAGAGTAGTGTACAGAAGAAAGGAACTTACATACATCTTGACAGATTCAAAACTAGCACAGACTTAAGACAGACCATTTTGTCTGTTTCTATTCAGTACTGTACATATAACAGAATATTTTTTAAAATATATTTGCAAGTGTCATTAAATATGGCTTCAATTTATATTAGAATTCAAATATTTTTAATATTTTCTGTTCATTCTGCAGAAAGTTTCTTTAATATTTATGATTATACCTATTTTCCTATATATTGATCAAAATAATAATTTGCAGTCTGATCTCAATTATGTTTTGTGGAAACCACTTGATATTGTTAAGCTAAAAAAAGGTCAGTTCTAAAAGCTAGCAAATGACAGGGTATCTAAGTTTCCTATTGACTAAAACTGCTCATATTTTCTGCTTTGTTTCCTTTCTTGTGCTAGATATTTAAAAATCTGATTTTTATTACTTGTTTACAATTTATCTGTTCTATAACATTTGTCAACCCTACTGTGAATATGGCTGCAGCCATTTTTTATGCAAGCGAAGTGGTTATATATCAGAACGGATCTAGTGCCAGACTTGTTGGTACTAGATCTATCACCAGATGGTTTCCCCAGGTAACAAATGGTGTAGATTTTTCCTCTGTACTGGAAATAAAAGTTGTGCGTTTCATACTAGGATTGCCAGATCTCCTCTAACACTATAGAAATAGGAACAAATAGGGATAAATTGTGAAAGTCCCCTGGCTGTTCATGCTGGAAAGATTCAAAGGTGTTTATTCTTTCCTTCTTCTCTCTACTTGCTCTACCTCCAGCCTCCGCCACCTCAATGCACACATACAAACTGATACTTTTGTGCAATTGGTTAAATAAGTAAATCTGTTGCCGTACATGTTCATCTACATACACACAGGCACACACATTTTTTTGCATTCATGAATACATTACTCAATATGCTATTAATTTCAATCCAAATAACTAATGTTCATTTTGCTTCTACAATTTCTTAATGTATGCTGCTATAAATGCAACTTTCTTTGATAGATATGTATTATACTGCATGAACTTTGACAGAGAAATCTGGTAAATGCCATTGAACTAATAGATTAGGATATTTTGTGTAAAAGATCTGTATACTAGACTACTGCTATAATTTTAGTAAAGAATGCTGTGATGTTCTAGGGTTGAAATCAGTGAAGGATGAGTCCAGTAAATTTCCCTAAATGGAATGTGGAAGAGTAGCATCTTGTTAGGGAAAAAAAAACCCCATGGACTTTTCTTCTAGGAAAGTTATCAGTTGGATTAGCTTGCTCAAATCCTGATAAGTAGAATCCTGTGGTTTAAACAAGAATAGCATTGCAATTTCATCTGTTTGTAGATTATTTACCTAAGAGAAAGTGTTATAAATGAAAGCTGTGTAGTTATAAATGGTGGGAAGAATAGACAGTTCTACTCTGCTTTTTTGGTAGTTTAATGTATTTCTTCTCTTTTTGCTACAGTAAGTATTGGATTGGATAATCTGATTTTTTTTGTAAGCATAGATTGAAAAAAAATTACTTCATAGTCTTATTAACAGTGCTTTTTTCTAAAAAAAAAAAAAAATGGGTGCCGGAACTCACACATGTCATTCAACCCGCCTTGCCTACCCTATGAGGTTCCATCCAAAAAAGGTGCCAGAACTCTGTTCTGGGCATTCTATGAGAAAAAAAACCCTGCTTATTAATAACCCCAAAATGGAACAGACTGAATATATTAAGTCTATAGGTAATTAAGCTTGACTTTCCTTGTATGTGCACTAAACATCTGCAGATTGAATGCTTCAGTGGAGTTGGTGTCAAGCAAATTGTTACGTTATAAATCTTTAAAATCTGCAGTGACTGGCATAAAACTTTATGTGAAAAGACTCAACACAAAAGAGTTACAGCAAAATCAGAATTGTACCTATAAATCTAAATATCAGAAATAGAATAAAAAAAACCAAATGCTAAGAAACCAAAGAGTAGCTAGAAAATTTATTTCCAGGCTCAGAATGTATCACTTTGAAAAGTGCATGGAGTAGGGAGGGAAGAGTAACTGGTCAGATAATACAGTTGCTTGAGGATGTGTATCTTCCTGTGGTTGCATAGTCTGAAATGGAGTTAGAAGTTACTTCTGCAAAATTTGCTGTTGTCCTAAATTACAAAATTGTCTTGTATCAGGGCATCTGATTACACATCATTGTTCCACGATTGGGAAATACCTATTGTCTAAATGACTGCAACATAATTGATATTGTTGGTAATAGCATTATATTTTATTACTACTCACATTTGCCAAACATTAGTGAGTTGCTAAATCAGCAGCTGCATGTCTTTAGTGGAATGCTATTGTGAAATGGACAAGAGTTTCCTTTTAAAATCACTTCCAGATAATCCATCATTTTGACAAGTATAGTATAGGCTTGAATGCTGAAAATAAAACAGTTTAAGAAAATATTGTCTGGATTTCCTCATCTTCCCCTACTTTAGACACAATTAAACGACTATGATTGCTAGGTTCCCTAGTTTGCTGAAGTTTTTTTTATGGTTTTATCATTTATAATTTATCCAATAACTTTTCCTTAAGTGCACAGAAAAACAATAAAACACTGTAAATTTGCACTAAGTAAACAAGCAAGAAAAAAAATCATTTTTTAAAAAAAAAAAACCTCTTCAGCTCGCAAGAGAAAGCTAGATAGTGGAACAAAAGAAAAATGGTAATTAAAAACGTTTCTGCTGAGTGTCAAACCAGCAACTTGTTTACTAAGAAAAGCTTTTAGACGCTATGATATTTTAATATAAATGATGAAGTCAAGGTTTTATAAGTTCTTAGATCAAGGCAAATATTTCCTCCACTGAGAGAGGATTTCTTCTATGAAATACAATGCTTGGATTTATTTGACTGGTAAGAAGAGGGCAGGGCAGGATTGGTCCAGCTGCAAAAAATGCAGTTTTACTGGTTTTATCGCAAGATTAAAAAGATGTTGAAACTCCAGAAAGAGTGCAGAGAACAGCAACAAAGATGATTAGGTGGCTGGAGGCTAAAACATATGAAGAATGGTTGAGGGAGCTAGGAATGTCTAATCTAACGAAGAGGTGACATGATAGCTGTCTTCCAGTACTTGAGGTGCTGTCACAGGGAAGAGAGGGTCAACCTATTTTCCAAAGCAGGACAAGAAGCAATGGATGAAACTAATCAAGTAGAGGATCAACTGACAGAACAGTTAATCAGTGGGATGGCTTGCCTCCAGAAATTTTGGGTTCTCCACCACTGGAGGTTTTTAAGGAGAGACAGGACAGCCATTTGTCCAGACACCTATACGGTCTCCTGTTTGAACATGGGGTTGGGCTAGAAGACCTCCAAGGTCCTTCCAATTCTGTCAGAAATAGATATTATATAAAAAAGGAAAGGCTTCCAAAGTGCAATAGGTAAAAGCATTCAGAGGTGACATTTGCAACAGGAGGGAAGTGACTAAAGTTTGATGTATGTGTCCTCAAAAAATGGTAACTGACTATTTTGGTGATGGGACAAGTGGATAAGTCTTGAGAGAAAGAGCTCAAGTGAGTTTTGTGGGCAGATTTAATTTTTCTGTAAGTTTTACTTTATAGATCTCCTAATGTTGAACAACATAATTTTAAATTTATAAATAAAGTTGTCTCTGCCTAGTTTCTTAGCTATTCCATTTCAAAGAATTGGCATTAGTGCATTTTTCCTTTGTTTGACTCTGGATCTTGATTGTCAGGTGAAGCTGGCTAGATGTCCCCACTGTAAACTAGCCCATTGGGATTGTTATATCGGAAAACCGCAAAGAATGTTTATTTATCAAGTGAATCTGAATGGTTTAAACTATGTTGTTCCAGATTTAGGAAGGCAATATACTGAAGCAATATAATACTTCAGCTCCTATAAGGCCAGCGGGAGGGTAGTAGGAAATATGTAGAAGATGATCATACTGTAATGCAACACCAACTTGATAGTGACTACTGTCTCCTTAAGTGTCATACTGGCTAAGCTGAGGTCCAGTCTGTGAAGGGGAGTCTGGCTTCAGATGGCCCAAATAGCCTTCTCTGCAAAAGGTTTACAAGTGAAGGGAAAGACCCTGGGTTGATATTTCTCTCTGCAGTTTTCTCTTCACAATAGATGGAGAGAAAAAGAAAGGAAGATGACTGTTATGTGCTCCTGGCTACTTTCCTTCACAACCAGTGGCAATCTCGCCTGATCAATAACCAGCCAAGACACAGTTAATACTTCCTTGTTTTGTTTATTGCAATAAGAGGAGGGGAAGCTATCAAAGCTTGGTTCTCCCCTAAGTGTATCATCTCAAATCAACATCTTTATATATTCCTTGCACTGGCCGCTCATCCCTCCTCATTCCTCATTGGCTGAGGTACTATGAGGTTACATTCTGTACGATCATCTTCTACATATTTCCTACTACCCTCCCTGAAAATACTAAATCATACATTGCATGTGCATTATAATTAGCAGATAATGTATGCAAGGTGTGTCAAATAATATTCAATAAGATATTGAGCATGCTCTATTGTCTTGTTTTTGAGTTCCTGGTTATTTTATGGATTCTTAGAACAATAGGTTCTTTCCTGTTTTTTCCCATTCAGTTAATTTTCCTGTAATTCAGTCAATAAATCAGTTTATTATTACAGCCATAGGCCAACACATAAAATTAAACAAATAAAATGTAACTAAACAGAACTGAACACAAGAAGGTGTAGCAATATATTACAATTAATGATGTAATCAATGAGTGTTACTAAGTCTGCCTAGTTTTATAGACAGTATAACAAAACCTATCTACCTTCAGAGAGACTGAATCATACTGACCTGGCAATAAAAATACATTGAGTATGGTCTAATACTGAATAAAAACATATAATAAAATTAATTATAAAAGATTATTAAAAAGATCTAAAATATTTATGTTTCTGGTGAATCCCCAATGCTGCTGCACAGAATCTAGCTACCTGTGCCGTGATCACTGCCTGCTCGTCCTTAAGCAGCTACTGTAGATAAATACTTTCCGAACGACCAGGGTACCTATCGATTATGGGGAGGATATGTTTTTTCTGAATAGCTCTATAGAAGGAACATTGAAAGAGTATGTGTCCAATGGTCTCCACCTTTCCTGAGCCACTGGACTGTTATTCAGTCCAGTTTTAGTTTTCCTGTTTTTCAATTTGTTTTGTTTTACCTTTAAGCTACCTATTTCCTCTTGCAGCTACTTCCTCTTACAGCTAATTCCTCTTACAATTTTAAATTTTGAAGACCTTTCATTTACTTCTATCAATGACTAACTGAGATTATTCTTCTAATTTTTAATACAGAATTAGTGCACAAAGGTAAAAGTATTGCTAGATCTCTCTCTCTCTCTCTCTCTCTCTCTCTCTCTCTCTCTCTCTCTCTCCCTCTCCCTCTCCCTCTCCCTCTCCCTCTCCCCCCCTCTCTCTCCCTCTCCCTCTCCCCCCCTCTCTTGTATTCTCACAGGCTCAAGGTTGACTCAGCCTTCCATCCTTTCAAGGTTGATAAAAAGAGGGCCCAGATTGTTGGGGCAATTTGCTGGCTCTGTAAACCATTAGAAAGGGCTGTAAAGCACTATGAAGCCATATATAAGTTTAAGTGCTATTGCTATTGCAAGTACAAGTCCAATCTCAGAAAAACTGGGACAAATTAAAATATGGAGTCAAAATGAACAAAAGGATCATGCATTTTAAAAAGAGGGAAAGTAATCCAGGTGATTGAGTTGGATTAATGATTTATTACCTAATCTGTACAAATCAGTTGTGAAAATGATGATAGCCCTGAAAAATTTTCTTCCTACCTCTTCTTCCCTTTCTTATTTTCTTTAATTCTGGATGATAACTTCTGCTTCTGGTAATAATATTTATGTTAGCAATCATTCAGTAGAGTTGGAATATAAATTGGCTATGGATGGAAAAACATTTTGAAGCATTCCATAGATCACAATTTTTTCTCAGAATGCTTGTTGGAGCAATACTATAATGCAATATAGCATTATTTCAAGGTACCTGTACTTAGGACGAAAACAAATTGCAGTGTCAAGCATAAAAAAAAGTTATGAGAGCCTAAAGAAACCAGATTAGTGTTTCTTTCCTACTTCACAAAACTGAGAGAAGTAAATCAATTTGTACTTATTTCCTTCTTTTTGGACAACTATTTAACTTTATTTTCCATTAAGTTTTTAACAGAGTTTTAGAAAGTTAAAGATGCAAAGCACAAAATGAGATAGTTGAAAGAGCAATGTTAGAGTGAAAAATTTTCAAGTGATAGATTTTTTTCTTTCGAATGAAAACAAATTTACGTGTCCCAGGATAATGTTCCAGGATCCAATCTGGGTCAGCCACTGGGACCAGAGGTTTAGTCTTCCGAGCTTTTGGATTTGTCCTGGAGCCCTCATCCTCAGGGAATTTCTCTCTAGTAGAGTGTGAGCTGTTTTGTGTGTGATACTTATTTATTTATTTTTCCCTGTTTTACTTTGGATGATTGCTCTTATTTATTTTCTAATAAAAATGTAAAAAAAAAAAAGAATGTTATTTTTAACTAACCTCAGGGACATTAATTTACCCTAATAGATGGTTTAAATTTGCTTTAACAAATACGTGATAAATCATTTTTAATGGTAGACTACATAGTCTTCCTCCACTTGAGGAATTCTTCTTGACAGAAATATTGCAACTTAAATGATAAAAAATGACAATGTTTGGTTACCATGGCAAGCTGCATATAAATAATTTTTATGTCAAATCAATAAATGTTCTGGTGAAATGTTGAATATTTTTAATTATTTAGCATTATATCTCTCAAATTGGGTTGAACCCTGAACCACGTGACATAACTCATTGTTATGCAGCATAAAATATAATGTATCAGTGCATGTGCAAACACACATTGTATCTATTTTATTTTATATTATATACTATATATTGTAATCACAAAGTAATATACGATTTTAATTGCAACATTTAAGTTTATGACTGCATGTGCTAATGCATCATATGTGTATGTGCATGATAATACTCTTTTTGGGAAAAAAAACTGAAGAAAAAAAGGTTCCTGAACAATGATTAACTCTGTTCCCACTGCTCTGTCTGAACCTGAAAATTCCTCATTTGTGAAATACAAATATAAATTATTTGCCTGTCACTAGATCTTTGCTTAACTGTGTTGATTAATTATGAAGCTTGCGGTCAGGTTAATTTAGATCTGCTGAAGGGAATTTTTTGGCCTACTAAAGTTTGAATTTCAACTCATCCATCCCAACAACATAGAAAATGTTAATGAACTGTAAAACTCAAGGATATTTGTTATCAGCTCTTCTTTAGATATAAACCTTAAGTTATTTATGTAAGTTATACATCCAAGAATGAGCAACCAGCTCCATACAGTCAGTATATTTTTGTCTGACTTCTCAAGCAGTCACTTACATTAGGACTTGGTTTTTATATTAGTACTCAAGGTTCTTGTTTTTTTTAAAAAAAGGCTTGCATGCTGTAAGCCGGGGTGTCAAACTGCTGGCCCACCAGCCGGATGCATCATCTGGAAGCCGCACCCACCCCATTGCCGGCAATGGCAACACCATCCCGATACGTTGCGTGATGTCATGTGACGTTGCGAGTTTGACATGTGTTCTGTAAGCTTTTTGACCCTCAGATACCTCATGTTAATACAGCTTTGATTCATTAGCTATATAGATTTTGATTTTATCTGAGTGATGGAGCTGCGTTTTTAGCATAAGTACCAGCTGTCAGCATCAGAATATTTCTGCATATCTTCCTGTTAATGTAATTGTAGGAACAGCATGGCATAAGTAAACATCCTGATATAAGCATGATTTAATGCAACAAAAAATATGTATTTTGCTCCCCCTTTCATCTTAGTCTGATTAACACTAGGTTTACTCCTGTAAATTGTAGCATCCTATATTATTGGGCAATACATTACAAGCATGATAACATTCAGTACTACTTGTAATAGTTGCATTTTAGAGCTCTTATAACAGCTCCAGAATTAAAGAGAATGTATTTTCGTGCAAGTCTGGTTCTAGCAATATCAGCAGAGCAATATCCCACCAGTAATTACTGTGGGTAATGCAAAATGTATTGCCAGCAGGTAACAGGATTATGTATTAAAAGGGTTGGCAACTGATGCCTGTTAAATTAAAATATATTGAAAATTATAATATTTTTGTTATACCATATTTTTGTTGTTATATCTAGCTCTTTTTGAGTTTTCATGAAAAATTATAATAGATGGATGAGTAATTGAGTTTTATGGTGCTCCCTGAGTGCTTCCAAGTATCATAACACTGAATGGGTGGAGGCTTGTTTTCCCCTTAAGTGCACTTAGAAATTATTAATACAAGATTTTTGAAAAGGGTTTATTTAAACTTGCAAAGTAACACTTCTGCCAAATCAGTACTATTTTTCTACTGGTTTTGCATTGTTTGCTATATATTAAGCTTCAACACAATTTGATTAAGTAGGAACCATGTAGTTTATTGTGTGTGTGTGTGTGTGTGTGTTTGTGTGTATTCCAACTCATTTCATGTTTTAGTTATTACATTTATTTTATTCAGTATTTAATCATTGCCTTAAGCATCATTTTAAAGAAAATATTGAAAAAATAAATTAATAAATATTAGAAATTATAACAGAAAAGTATATACTGTTTTAACTCTTCCACTTCTCATAAAATGTTTCAAACAGCTAAATTACAATAATTCAGTTCCTAACTGTGGTTAGACCCATGTTTTGCTTGTTTTTGTTTTTCTATCTGGATATTTTATAGATATTACCTGCAAAAGTTAGAGTGGAGAGAAAAAGTGGTATTGGTTCTTAAAGCAAATTATTTTAAATAAATGTCTTTAAATAAGGGTATTTAGGTTGTTGTATATCTTTTTCCATTAAGAAATAATTCATAGGCAAGACAGCTTGGTATAATTAGCTCTTCAAGATAATCCAGATAGGAAGCACAACCAGGAGTATCAGTGTAGGACATGACCAGGCTGATGTATCATCAGTCAACACCTTGAATTCCTTTGACTTTTATCTACTTCCAATCTGATTTGACCATCAGTAGCTCAGATTCTTTTAGAGAACTTAAGCTTGCAATAAATCTTTACACTCTTTTGAACTCCCTGGATCTTCTGATTTCCACGGTGCTTGACAATCAGCACTATATTACACTATATTATGTAACCTATATTAGGTTACAATAAACAGTATTTTGAAAGACCAAAAATATTTCTCCCTTCCTGTCTTTTTCGTCTCTCGAAAAATAAGGGAGACTCTTTCTCAAGCACTTCCCATCCTTTTCCCCTATGAGTTATCTTCCCATTGCCTAAGCTGTAGATCTTCCTCCTATCTCCCAGTTCATTCTCACATATCCCATCACATTCTGTTCACTGTGAAATGTTTTTTACTCTACTCTCCCCTCTCTCTATTAAGTTAGACTTAGCATGTCCCATAGCAATAGGAAGTATCCCCTCCTACCCAGTGCCTCTATACTAGATTGCAGCAATGAGATTGCTGTCGTGATAGCAGCCAGGTCATCTCATCAGGCCTTGTGAAAGCACCACTGTCCTTCAAGCCAGAATTGTGTTGCTTTTTTCCCTTTAACTCACTTCAGTGCTGGCTTGCAGCTATTTCAAGCCATTAAAACTTATAGGCCAAGTATCATCAAGATGCAGATGGGACCTAATTATACTTGTTCACACTGGACTGAGCTGAGAATGCGATAGAAGTATTGACTTGAAAGTTATAAAAGGCTGGATGGGAAAAACAAGCTGAGACAGATTCCTTCAAAGATAAAAGGGCTGTTTGTCCCAAAAATTATATAGTTCTGACCTGTCCTATTGGATGGATAAAATAGTACCCTTCTGAAAGATCATGCTTTTCATCTTCTCCTAGACTAGTGATTTTTAGGATTGGTTGCAGAGGATACTTTGCCTAGTATCATGTGGGGTTCTTATAAGTAATACCCTGGCAGTACTAACTCATAACCTTATCATCTCTGGAATCATCTAACCAGTGCTTTTTTTGTAAAAAAAAAAAAAAGGTGCCAGAACTCACACATGTCATACAACTCGCCTTGCCTATCCTACAAGGTTCCATCCAAAAAAGGTGCTGGAACTCCGTTCTGGGCGTTCTATGACAAAAAAAAGCCCTGCATCTAACGCAATGGGCATTCTGATGAAAGACAAAAAAATGCTAGAGCCTGGCACTCAGACAAATCAATCGTCAAAAGGTACATAGTGATAAACAATATTTACATACCATTCAAAACCCTTTAAAAAGACCAAATCAACAACCAGATAATCAGATATTAACACCAGGATTAATATCAGATCAACAATCAACTAGTAATCAATACTCAAGTCAAGGAACTACTAACTCAGACAAACAATCAAAGTGTAAACAGCCTAATCAAGGAACTACTAAGAAGAAAAGAACTCTCCCACCAATACTGACAGATCAAGCTTATTTATATATAATGAGAGAGCAAACCCCAACTCCCTTCCAGCATTGAGGATCGTACTTCATTGGATAATAAAACATCTGCAAAGCAATAGCAATTGCACTTAGACTTATATACCATTCCATAACAGCACTATTCACATCCTTTCAATTATATATATATATATATATATTAAAAAGTCATCCATTCACATTCTTAATTTTGTGTGGTCTTTCTATTTTTCCTTTCTTCCATCCATATTTTTACCAGCAGTTATTTTTATATACATTTTCCCTCCCTCATTCTACTGAGCATTCTTTCATGTTTCTCATTAATTTAAACCCATGTATTGTTACTCTCTAAAATAATTCTTTTCATTCTTGTCCATGCAGGTTTATTCATTATGATGTTAGTCAACTGAGGCACAGAAGCTTTTAGTAATAAAATGAAGGTATAAACCAATTCATTTAAATTGTATCTGTGCAATATGTAACATTCCCTTCTACGTAGCAGCAAGGAGAATACCAAAGAGTTTTGGCACAATTTGGATTAGCCCCAAATCAAGCAAAGCCCAGTTTTACCCCAGGTATATTTGTGCTAATCTAGGAAAGCTTGCAACATATTGTTGCTCAGCTATGAAGTATGTGTGGTTTACTGACACTTTTCAATAGTTAATATTGATAAAATCAACAGTACAATTCCTTATGTTGGTAGTCCTCGAATTACCACCACAATTGAGCCCCAAATGTCTGTTGCTAAATGAGAAAGTTGTTAAATAAATTTTGCCCCATTTTATGACCTTTCTAGCCATAGTTGTTAAGTGAATCTTTGCAGTTGTTCCGTTGATAAAAGTGAATCTGGCTTCCCCATTGACTTTGCTTGTCAGAAGGTCGCAAAAGGGATCACATGACTCCAGGACACTGCAGCTGTCAAAAACATGAGTCAGTTGCCAAGCATCTGGATTTTGGTCACATGACCATCAGGATGCTGCAATGGTTGCAAATCTGAAAAACAATCTTAAGTTACTTTTTCCAGTGCCTTTATAACTTTGAACAATCACTAAATGAACTATTGTAAGTCAGTCGAGAATTACCTGTATATACCAAATAGAAATATGAACCCTGATAACTATTAAGCATTCCTAGCTGTCTCTCCCTGTGCAGGAGAAACAAGTCATGCTCTTTTCCATGATCTCATTTTCATCGTCATGGAAATCTCTCTAAGTCACAGAGCATCAGGGGAGAAGTGATCAACTTTTATGTGATCCAGAAGGTAATGCAAGACATGTGGAAGCAGCTAAATCCTTTTTGCAATCAAAGGCTGTTTTTCCTCTCACCATCAGAGCTTTGTAGTGGCTTAATTGATGATTCTCATGAATCTGTTTTTGTTTGATTATAACTTAATTATGTTCTGTTTTTCATTCTATTATTGTGCTGTGTTTTCTTCTTTACTGATGTACACAATTCTTTAAGTGCATCAGTAAATTAGATTAAAAGGAAGAAAATGACAATAGAGGATGAAAATTAAAAAGAATTGACCGAAGACTGCTAATATGTCTCCAAACTCCCAAAGTCCAGGAAAACATTTTGATGAAAAAGATTCACATCTCTAATTTTAATATATTTAATATATTTTATTCAGTAGCCTATAAAAGAAATACAGTGTTTTATTGGGTAATTAACACACTAGGAAACAGAAGATTGCAGTTTTTAAAAAAGAAGAAATTTTGCAACTACCAAGTTATAGGTAGGAAAGATATGCTCATCCCTTGGTACAGCTTAGATATTACATACCTACTTAAAAAAGTTTTAATGTCTTTTTAACACTCATTAAATTTATTGAGAATTTGAAGAACATTTAACTCGGAATATGAATAAACTTGCAGTCTTCATCTATGTAAATAATCAATTCCACTTAATGTGAAATAAGAATGTGTAAGGTGATTATTTTTTTTAATAAAGTGGCATATGTTTTGCTGGAGGCATGCTTTTGATTCTGCCAAAACTAGGGATACAAGATATCTGAACAGGCAAAGAAAGACATCAATAATTGGAAAGTGGACAAATTGGTGTAAAGAAGGACACAACAGCTGTTTAATTTTCATGGCATCTGTGTCAAACAATTACAAGAAAAATTGCAAAAAAAGAATTACTTAGGTCTATATGAATATATAAAAGCATTAGAAAAACTGGCTTTTCAATTGTAATATTACAAATGAAGGCAAACATATGTGTCCCAGGATAATGTTGTAGGATCCAGTCTGGGTCAATCACTGGTACCAGAGGTTTGGTCTTTTAAACTTTTTGACTTATGCTGCAGCTCATCCTCAGAGAATGTAATATTGTTCAAATCAACCTTTTTTTCAAGAACGCATATTAATAATAATATCAAATCAATGATAATGCAATTTTCAAATTTCACAATAGAAAGGTAGGATGAGTTGTATCATCTACAGCAGCGGTTCTCAACCTATGGGTTGCGACCCCATTTGGGGTCGAACGACCGTTTCGTGGGGGTCGCCGGACACCATGGTCCGCCATTTTGTTTTTTGTTTTTTTGTTTTTTTTTTCGTCGCTTGCGTGCCGCGCATGCGTGGTTCGGGCCGTCACGTGCACGCCGTGAATGCGCGTATCGGCCCGTCGCGGTCCGCCATTTTTTTATTTTATTTTATTTTATTTTGGTTTGGTTTTTTTTGTTGCGCGCGTACCGCGCATGCGCGGTTTGGGCCATCGCGCGCACCGTGCATTCACGGATCGGCCCGTCACGGTCCGCCATTTTTTTTATTATTATTTTTATTTTATTTTTGTTTTTTTTTCATCACGCGTGCGCCGCGCATGCGCGGATCGGCCCGTCGTGGTCCGCCATTTTGTTTTGGGGGGGTTGGGGTTTTTGGTTTTTTTTTCATCGCGCGCCGCGCATGCGTGGTTTGGCCCGTCGCGCACGTGCCACGCATGCGCGGATCGGCCTGTCGCGGTCCGCCATTTTGGTTTTTTTGGTTTTTTGGGGGGGTTTGTCACACGCCACGCATGCGCGGTTCGGGCCATCACGCGCACGCCGCGCATGTGCAGATCGGCCCGTCGCGGTCCGCCATTTTGTTGTTTTTTATTTTATTTTTTTTGTTTTTGTCGCGCGCGCACCGCGCATGCGCGGATTGGCCCATCGCAGTCCGCCATTTTGTTTTTTGGGGGGGTTGTGGTTTTTTTGGGTTTTTTTTCATCACACGCTGCGCATGTGTGGTTCGGGCCGTCATGCGCGCGCTGTGCATGCGCGGATCGGCCCGTCGCGGTCCGCCATTTTGTTTTGTTTTGGGGTTTTTTTGGGTTTTTTTGTTTTTTTTTCATCGCGCGCCATGCATGCGTGGTTCGGGCCGTCGCGCGCGCGCCGCACATGCGCGGATCAGCCTGTCGCGGTCCGCCATTTTTTTTAATTATTTTTTTTTCGTCACGCGTGCACCGCGCATGCGCGGATTGGCCCGTCGCGCGCCCGCACCCGGGTCGGGGTCACAGCGCGCATGGGCGGCGCAAGTGGGGTCTCAACCTGAAAAAGGTTGAGAACCACTGATCTACAGAGATCATAGATTTGAAGGGCTAGCATTTTTCATGCAAGAAGAATTTACAAAGTTACGATACACAAAAGTTTGAATGACTACCATTGGGAAAACAATCCACCTTCTTAAAAAAAATAATCAAGATACTTAAAAAGCCAGACAATATTTATGCCTGCTGCATGTCATCCTCCTTTTGCTAGAGATCAAGTAAACTTACCCATATACTACATTGAATCAGGAATGATACAGATTGCTACCAAAAATTTGAGAAAGGGAAGAGCAAAATGGTGGATAGTTTTGTGTTTATTGTTTTATCTTTGAATGTCATGTGCCCTTTATTAATATACTTTCTATGTCTTTTTGTCACTTTCCCAGAACAGAAAACATAGACCGTTTTGCATTCATCTTAGCTCTCTAATCCTGCATTTATTCTTTTGAGATGTTTTCACTTTATCACTCAAGTGCAATTCTCAAAATATTTTATTTTTAAAAAATACAATAAAAAAATCCAGTAAAAACATGGAAGGAGGGATGGGAATTTCTTTAACATTGTTTTTCAGGTTGCTTATTTGGTCCTATGTTCCACATTATTATTTTTTAAATAATGCTTCCCTAAATATGATATGATAAGCATATGCCTTAAAAAAGAAATTCATAAAGTGTAAAATATATTGCATAAAATATTCTGAACTTGTTATAGCCTATTGATATAATAAAACACATTTTTGTTTTCAATTATTATCTCCAAATACATCATCAGATAAAAAGCTTGTGCCTTTTTCTTCCTTAGAATGGAAAGCTCTTACACACAAACAAACACAAACACACAATTCCTGAAAATTTTAATAGAATTTCCATACTTTCTCTTGACTGATATTGGAAGTATATAATAGCCAACATTTTGCATGAATATTTTAAGAACTTTACAGTGCAGGAAGACAAGAGAGTCTATTCCTTTTAAATGTAATCCTATGCATAACTATTTAAAGCTAGGCACCCATGAGAACAATAAGAAAAACTGGTTATAAGTTTGTAACCTGTATAATGGTTGTAATTGTATACTTAAAGCTGCTGCCCTTTCTAATTTAGTTTCATTAAATTTAAATATGTGTGGTGGTTTAGATAAGCTTTGGGAAAGAAGTTTGAAGTAAAACCAATTTAGTTTTTTGTTCTTTTATCAATTCTGAAATAAATTGATAGTAAACACAAGTGCATTTTGCGGATTGTTTATGATAGAAGAGGAATTAATTGCTAGATTATCATATTGGAATTATAATCCATTTGTATAGCTACTTCAGATTTAATAATCTCCAGTGTTATTTATGCAACATAGCTTTCTCTATGTGAAACATTTAAATGGGATTGGGTTCTTTTAATTTTTAGTATTAGCAAAAATATTAATTATAAAATATTTATAATAGCTTTGCTTATTGTATTTTTGTATCAAAATTTTTCTATGAAAAGCTACATGCCTGCAATAGTTTCTCAGCATAATACATACTTTTCTTGTCAGTAATCCACCAACGTTTGTTTGTCTGTCAAGTTAATACCAACTGGTGTTTCAATATTGAAGGTTGAGAGATAAGTCATTTGTTTAGAGAAGTATTCTCAGATAAAACATAAATTATCATCACTACTAATTTTGCACCATTTGGATGGATGTGAAAAGGATAAACAGCACTATATAGAACATTTCAAAAGTCTTAGTTTTTGTGATAATTTTATTTTGTAAATACTTGCTCAACCAATGAACTTCAATTGTTAAAATTAGCTTTAAAAATAGTTGTAAAATTATCTAAACCAAATGTATAAACTTTTATTTTAATTTTGAAAGTTGAATTTATTTTTAAATAGTATAAAACAGCAAAAATGGAACTTAGAAGAAAATAAAATTGACAAATTCATCCTTATGTGTAACAGTCAAATAAATATGTTGGATTTCATAGATTTCTTTGTATATCACTTCCATTCAATTTTTACATTCATCTGTTTTTAAAAAATGAAGAAATGCACTATTGTTGTTAGATGCATTTTCCCCTATGATATATAATTCTTCTAAATTTACATTGGTTGCAGCTTTTCCCAAACACATAATATTTATAAGGACATTTTCCTTATTGATATGTTTTTAAGTATAGTTTTTAAATTAAATATTAAACTTCAAAACTTGAGCAATTGAAAAATAACTGGGTTCATTTAAAAATGCAGACTAAATACTATTCTCTGCCTTGAGAGCTAAGATACAAGGATGATACTCAGATTATAGGCTTTGAGAGCTACATTTTGTTTAGACACATAGAACAGGTGAGATTGTACCATCCTCTTTCCATTTCAACAGAAAAGATACATAGGACATACATTCACACTTTATTTCCCTTGTAAAATATAGGAGAGTGCTTTTATTTTTAATCCCTTCTATGCCTATTTTACAACTCCTTCAGTTTTGCAAGTGAAAAATCCTTGCTTATAGTGTATATCTCCATGTTTAATGCAATCATATAAATAATTCATTAACTGAATAATTTTCAGAGAGAAATTAGATAATTTATAGTAGATTATTATGATTATCACACACATCTGTAAATTTTGCACTCAAATGTAAATGATTCCATCCTATTGAGAATGCAAATATTTTTTGTCAGTTTGCCGTATAGGATTCACCATAGCAATGTCCACATCACTCTTAATCTGTGCTAAAGATGCGTATTATATATGTTTTAATCAGCTTTCCCTATCAGTTGTTTTTTCTGGCAACATTTTCAAAAGCAATTTTCCAGAACTTTTTATGGAGTATTTCAACTTCCTATCCGAGAACAGAATGATAGGTCCAAAGTCACCCAGTTCGGATTTGTACCTAAAGCAAAATTAGGATACAATGTCTCTATTGTCATGTCCGGGCTTTAACCATCACACCAAACTGGGTCTTGCATTACATCATGGGTGTCAAACTTGCCGCGTGACGTGACGTGTTGCAACCTATTGCGACTTTTTTTGCATTTCTGGAGCTGGGGTGGGTATGGTCTCCGTATGATGAAACCGGCCCACAGGCCGGCAGTTTGACACCCCTGCATTAGACAGTTGAATTCAGAAGTGGGCTGGCTGGCTCAGGAATTCTGGAAGTTGACGTCCATAAGCTGTAAAGAGATTGCAATTGCACTATGATTTAGTTGAACATAATGTTGTCTTAAATATCTTTTCTATTTCATCTAGACTTTTAAGTTTCCATGAATGCACAGATACACTCTAAAATGGCTGCAACTGATGTACATTGCTGCCTTTCATGACCATTTTTTCCATTTCTAATGCATGCTTAGTGGAAGGAAAGGATTGTTTCTTTTGTTATATTGTTTCAGTTACTTTTATTTCAAATGTTTTCAGAGCCTATATTTCAATAGCTTTAGTATAATAATCAGAATAACTTTTGGCTTGCTTTATCTAGCCTACTGTATATATTAACTGCCTTTCTACTACTGCAGTTTAGGTACTTTAAATTATTTTATTTCAATTTTCCTCCAACCCTGAGGTTATTTCACTACTATAATCTACTATAATAAATATTTGTTTTTTATAATATTGTTCTGTTTATTTATTTATTTAATCTACATAGGCTGGGGTAATTTTT
The DNA here is from genome assembly GCA_034064705.1 of Bothrops alternatus. Lineage (NCBI taxonomy): Eukaryota > Metazoa > Chordata > Lepidosauria > Squamata > Viperidae > Bothrops > Bothrops alternatus. Next base: position 6,511,646 of record JARGCV010000085.1, read on the forward strand.
ATACAGATAAAATTTATTTGGTGCTTCAGATTTATGCCTTTTCCCTTGTGCAAAGATGTTTCTGCCATGTAATTAGGAAAATATCAAGTAGCAAATAAAGATTTTATAATCTCTGAATCATATTTAATTTATAAGCTAGCATTATAATTCCTGCATAAAGAAGCATTTTTAAATTAATAACATTTTAAAATAATCCTGTATTCATACTGCAAACATTTATTTTTTATAAAAGCTTATATCCTAAGGATTATTAAACAAAACTAAACACTAAACACATTACACAGGAATATCTAAGGCCAATTTTAATTTCAAATTCAATTATATTTCTTGTGCATATGAGTATTTCCTGCATTTGGGTTCATAAAAGAATACAAATCATTCTGTGCCCTGTCATGTTATTCCCAAAATAGTCACATTTCATTAAAAGGACCGTTTTCCGTGTGCATCCCCCCTGATGCTCTCGGAAAAATCTGAAGAATTCATGGTGACATGATGAGCATGGACTAGTCCCAGTTTTATCACTAGCTTAGCCTATGTAGAGGCTATATGTATTTAAGCTTTTCCATCACAACAAATGTGCACTGATATAGAAGTAGCATATACACCATCAATCCTTGTCTATTCCTCAAAAGAATAGAGTTGAATGGAACTGCTAACTTGCATGGGGAAAAACAATTAAATTGCCCCAGTTCTAATGAATGAACTGGTTTCCAGATTGCACTTAGGAAATTCTTCAGTTATCAAGGGTAGTTCTGTTTAATGCTTTGTTACCTTTTGGAATATGGAGTCCAAAAAGGCATAAGATTGCTTATGACCCTAACCTTCTTGGTTTTCTGTTAAAATTTGGCATCTTATGTAATTAGCCAGTTTGTTGAAGGAAGCTAATATTTATTTGTCTATTTTATGGAACTGTTATATATGATAAATGCCTGTACTTATTTACTCATTTTTTTATTTACTTGGGGATTGTTTGCTGCCCAGAGTTATGTATTTAAATAGATAGCTATATAAATGTTCTTATCAAACAAATAAATAAGCATCAAAATGTTATTTTAAAAAAGTATTTGTGTTTCTAGAAAACACAATATGAAAAGGCAAATAAATATTAGTCTTTCATGGAGAAAATCTATGGAGGTAGGAGTAAAAAATGACTTGATTGCACATAATCAAGCATTAGGTTTACAGAAAAAGGATTGGTATTATGTAGCAAATCTAAACAAAGCAATAATGGCAGTGGAGATTAAGCTTCAGAGAGAGAAAAAAGAACAGGGATTTTAAAAGTAATCAAGCAAGGGTCAAGCATGAAAATAACACCAGAAATCTAGCACACACTGATTACTCATTGCTTTCAGTCTGGGCAGATTGGATTGTTTCTGAAATCCTACAAGATTTAATCACCCACCCATCTACCCTGGAATATCCTGCCTTCTTTACTTATCCAGGTGCTGTTTCCAGGAAGAATCAAAGAGCAACAAATCTCTAGCCATTTATCTTGCTATTTAACTTCAAGAGCAAGGGACTTATGTTCACTTAGGGATTCAGCATACAGGCCTTCCTGGGCTTTCTTACTAGAGATAAAAAAGAACAGCTTCTTGTAAATAGGTGTGCATTCTGTTCTAACAAGGTTCTCTGGAAGCTTACCTTATTGAAAAGTTTTCAATAAGCTATCATCTGAGTTACACTGAACTAGTAAACAGAAATATTTATATTGTATCCATCTTTATATGGAAAATTGAAAGTTTAATTATATTATAAAATAGGCAGTGTAAACACTTTAAGTTATGTGCTTAAAAAGTAAAGAAATCAGAATGTGTCACAGTCTTCAAATCATGCATTAACAACCTGGTTAAAGGTTATATATCTTTAGGAAAGAGGCATTCTTAGCTGTGTAGATTAAATTATGTATAGCTTTATCATTTAATTTTAGAGGAATGATCACAATGTATAGCCCTATTTCTGTTTGTGATTCCTCTAAAACGGGTGTCAAACTACCGGCCCATGGGCTGGATGCATCACGCAGAAGCCACACCCACCCCATTGCCAGCAATGGCAAAACTGTCCTGATATGCTGCGCGATGTCACGTGACGTCGCAAGTTTGACATGTCTGCTCTAAAACATAGGTATAGCTCCTGTCAAGTTCTTCTAAAATTTCTCTCGGAATAATAGTTTTAATGAAAAATAAGAATAATTGTGCTTAATTAAGTTAATGTCATGGTTCCAACGGATGAAACTCTTCAAAGAACTTTGAGGCATTGTTTACCTTAAAGAATCTTTATTCGAGTAGCATAACATTGGCAAGTACATAGGCAAAGCCAAAATCTGAATTCCCCTCCCCTGTGCACATAGTATCAAAGCACAATTCCTTCCTTTAATTAATAGTCATAAATCACATTCTCCAATTAGTTTTAAATGCAGGCTTCCCCTCAAGTTCTTCAATCACCATTTCTTATAATCTCTTATTTCAAAAACCTTGCTTCTCACACTAGTTACAATATTGTTATGTCTGACTAAACTCCCATGCACATTCCTCCTCTTCTCCCCCAGTATCATCTAATTCTAACTCTAATTCTAAGAGTAAAACATAAGAAGGAAAATGGCTGCATCTCCATATGTTGTCAAAGCAAGAACATCTGATGTTAGCATAATTGACAGTTAAATTTAATTAAAATACATTTAAATTATGTTTGTACTCTATTCTGACCAAGTTCTTGCTCTGGACCACTCACTTTGAAAATATGGCCTGTAGCATATCATTCAAAAGGTGAAATCTTCTGCTTATAGGTCTTCAGATAGTTTACCCTGAAATAAAAAAAAAATTGATCAAATGAAGGGCATTCATAAATATGTATGCTCAAGCTGATATATAATTAAAATGTTATTTTAAAAAGTAACATTCTAGAACACAGGTGTCAAACTTGCCGCATCATGTGATGTATCATGACATATCGTGACGTTTTCCATTTTACTGGAGCTGGGGTGGGCGCAAGCTCTGCATGATGCAACTGGCCTGTGGGCTGGCAGTTTGACACCCCTGTTCTAGAATAATAAACTATATTTTAAGTAAAAATCAGGATCTCTAATTAAATTTAAATCAGAAAGAATGGTCTTCTATTCCATGGATAATACTACTATAAGATCCCATTTGGAGGTTGTTACATTGATTTAAACTATATGGTATATCTAATCTATGCCATATATTTTAATGTAGAGGACTTGCATTTATTAGATAAAATTTCCCAGAGCATATGACAGATCTCTGTATACACTTCCCATTTGGTTAAATGTAGGCAGCAGGGTGTGCACTTACAATATAGTCTGTACTTTAGAGAACTTTTGCACAAAACAATATGTTTGCTTAGAATAAAAGTGGATTTAGTGATTGTGGCATGTTGGTCAAAATATTGATAAAATGTAAGCCGACTTACTCCTGTTCTGTCTCCCAAAGTCTAGAATAGTTTTCTAGGATTATTTTTTTCAGTCTATTACAGATTTTCACATCCAGCCAAATCTGCCTTAATTAAGGGCATCTCAATATTCCAGCTGTATTTTTCAGTGCGTCCCATATTAGAAATAGGTTGGATTCTGATTTACTAGGTTTGATCTTAGTCCATAGGCCAAGAAATGATGTTGGATTTTAGAGGTTGCTTACTAGTGGGAAGAAGTGATAATAAATCAGTTTTAAAAAGTTGATTGTGTTGCAATGGAATTCCAAGATAGTGTTTGTATATTAGTGTTTGTATATTAGGGAAGATCTAATGAAGCTATAGTTAGATTATGGTCAAGGATCAGAAACAGGAAATCCAGCTACTCCGAGATTAAATTACCTAAAGGCATCTCCATCTCTGATAAATACAAGTGTTCCATTCTTCTGGTAGATTATTCCCAAATACATAATTATCTGAGGCTATAATTGGCCTAGTGAGTTTTGGAGAAGTTTGTTGTTTAGCTGTCTCAAGTGTTTACCATGGGATATTACTAGAAGCTAGTAGTCCAACTCCTTTTGTTTGTTCAAAGATCTAGTAAGTGAGTTTATATTGTAAGCTGTGCAGGGTTGCTGATTTGGTAAGAAGGCAGCATAGAAATTTAATAAAATAAATACAAATTTCAACTACAGTAGGGGCTTCTGGATACAAATTGGCATAAAAAGAGCTTTAGAATAAGCTTTGGATGAAAACGTAACTTCACCCTAAGTAAGCATCTACTGTTGGCAGAAAAATATGTAATATGGTACTTAAAAATACTGAATAGATTTCATAATATTAATAATATGAACTTTATTGTTTATTAGACTGTGAACTTCTGTTGTGTTTTCCCTTGGTGCCATGAGAACTAGATTTTTTGTTAAAGTCATAAAATTCTTAATGAATTCTCAAATTCATTTGCATTTATTTGTTTCACTTGGAATTATAATTTTCCAGTAGACCAGTCATCACACCACCATTGGTACTGTGTATATGACAAAAATGTGAGATTGTGTCATGCAATCTAACAACATTTTGCATTTCTTTTCAGGATCTGTGAATCATGGTGTTCTTCCTGGATCATGTGAAAATAAGTATTGTGGCTTGGGTAGGCATTGTGTCATCAACAGAGAAACAGGACAAGCAGAATGTGCCTGCATGGAATATTGCAAGTCTCATTACAAGCCTGTTTGTGGTTCTGATGGTGAATTCTATGAAAACCACTGTGAAGTGCACCGGGCTGCCTGTCTGAAAAATGAGAAGATTACTATTGTCCACAATGAAGATTGCTTCTTCAAAGGCAAGTAGTATGGGATAATATCTTAAAGACAAAAGGCATTATTTTATTTATTTATTAAATTTATTTGTCACCAGTCTTGTTTCAAAATCAGTTACCTATTTTGAAGTTAATTTGATTAAGGTTCTGGGAAATATTGTAGTGTGTATTGTGAAGAAATGATGAGAAAGTTTAATTTAACAAAGCTTTTTTACTGGGAGAAATCTTCCGGGTATGTTCAGTTTCCAACTATCTCTTTGGAAAAACGATGATTGCAGATAAATTGTATGCTTGATAGGATTGTTTGAACCAGGATCTTATGACCTCAATTTGGAGAGGTAGTCACTGTGATCAAGGCTGAATTATAAGAAATGCATCTTCAATTCTCAGTGGAACAGTTTATATGTAGAAATTTGTTAAGACAGTTGAATGTTATGGCTATAGTGAATAAATGTCACAGATGTTCATATTGTTCCTTTTTAATCATTTTTAAATATCCTTATTTCATTTTTATTTGCTCTTTTCTTCCCCCCCCCTCTATTCTGATCCTACCACTTATCTTTTTCTTATCATAATTTAAATGTGCTTATTGCAAAAACTGGTTGTATTATATTCTCTTTATATAGCATTGAAGGCTTTATAAAGCTACAAATTAAGAATGAGGGAATTTGATAATTTTACAGGCAGGGCTTTTTTTCTCATATAACGCCCAGAACGGAGTTCCAGCACCTTTTTTGGATGGAACCTTGTAGGGTAAGCAAGGCGGGTTGTATGACATGTGTGAGTTCCGACACCTTTTTTTTTATAGAAAAAAGCACTGTTTAAAGGACATAAGAAAACTTCATTGGAGCAAGGAGGAATCCATACAAAAATTGTTATATATGGAGGTATTCTTGCACTAATTGTTCTGTTAGTACAGATTTTGCTCTGATTAGCCAGTGAAGACAATAATAAATTAACAAATAATATGCTGAATTCTGATTGTTATCCAATCTACTAAATCATGGGTCACAAACCACAAATACCACATAAAAATTAATTCATTAGCCTTGGGGCCTTAGTTTTAAAACCTTTTAATCATTGATATTAAAGTTTCTAGTGAGTAAAAAATAAAGAAAATCTCAATATGCTATTAGACATTAAATATATTTATTTCTTAAACAAGGAATTGTAAAGCAGAGGTGTTTTATTTTGCCCATTTAACTGGGAGCATTTTTCGTTAATCAGAAAACCAATATGTGGGATTATTACTGAGTTATTATTTTATTTTATTTTTATCCAAATTCATCATCTTCAAAATATTGTTGCAGGCCACAGTAATGACTTGAATGGCTGCATACAACCTTTTAGATGTGAGTTTGAGACTCATGAATTAAAGGAAAGGTCAGTACTGAATTGTTTGTTGGGAAGACAGCTGGTTGCATAAGAATGAGATGTATTTCTGAGACCTAATTTAGATGTAACTTTAACAACATAGTTGCTATTGCTCAGTATTTGATTATATCATTAAAACTGCATGAGCATATTATACAGGATTGTTATCTGCACTACTGATACTAATTCATATTCATGAAATCCAAGCAATAGATGTGGATAATAATGACTTACATGTAGACAGCAAAGCTTTGGGTAATAATGACTTACATGTAGACAGCAAACATTATTTTACTCCTTACATCCTTAGGAATAATAAGAAATCCATCTCTTTTTTTATCTATATCCCCTTAAGATTCCCTTTCAGGAAGAATGTAGAATTACTGAAAAGGCACAATTAACATTTCTGCATAATCACAGATGCTTTTCTGATCTGTGGCCTGGTTATCATTTTAAAAATCCTGCAAGAATCATAGATGCCTTTCTGACTATCTGTTCCCAGTTAAGACTTCCCATTGAATAAGAGCTGGCAAAAAGATTTATTAGGACATATTTCCAAAAAGAACATATATAGAAATCATAACTGGACAACTTTGTTCCAGTTATTTCCAAAGAACTTTAAAGACTTTGGTCTACAGGAAAGCAAAGAAGATAATGGATAATAGAAGATAATGATGAAGATGGGAACTAGCAGAGCTGACAAAATTAACTTAATTGGTTAGAGAAAATCAACAACTAGATTAGTGATTGGAAACATCTTATTGCATTTTTGCAGAAAGAAATGAACTGGTGATTTATATACTTGATTATTAGAAATGTAGATTATGGCAAGAAGGAAATTGTGATGTAATGTAAGAGTAAGTAAAATATAAATAAGTTTATAACTGCTTTTAAGAACATTGGAAACCACTTCTCTATTGTTTTTTCTTTTTTCCTTTCCTTTCTTCCTTTCTTATTTCTTATTACTTTTCTTATTATTTTCTAATTTAGCATCTGCTGTTATTTGAAAACTTCTTCAATAAAAATATTTTTTAAAAAAAATCATCAGAAGTAATAATAGCAAGAGACAAGTAACTTTTTTCCTAGATTATGGTGGCTTTAATTTTTAATATTTTAAGTATTCTGCTTAAACAGAATAGAAGCAGAAGCAAATAAAGAATAATAAATTAATAGAAAGTCTTGTAAATGCTATTAATAGGCATTATTTAGATGCATATTATTATCTATGAGTTTATCATAGTATTCCCAGATATTTGTTGATTTATTATTAATTATTTCCAAAGTTTCTTCAGCCAATATTTCTTATAAGACTTGTCTTGATCCTTATATTCTTTTGTTTTTGTTCTTTCATGTTTTTTAAATTACTCACATCTGGTTTTAATTCCTTTATCTTGGCCTTCAATCTCTTCTTACAATTCAGGATTGAATATGATTTTGCTTTTGGCTTTCTAACTTTGATACTGTGTTGTTTGTAACCAGCATTCCTATACTGTAGGCAAATGATTAGTCTGTCTGATAGATGTAATTATAGATCTCAGCCCCACAAGATAGATTTTAATAAGAAACAGATAAATACTATTTTATTTGTGACAGCTATGGTAACCTGCAAATTTTCATGTGTTGTCCTTTCCTCCCCATATCTTTTTGTGACCGTGAGAAGGCTTGTCTGAAATTTCATTCATTAGTAAGGTGACCAACTTTTTTATAATGAAAAGGAGGACACAAATAAATTGAAGAAAAAAATATTGTAAATGAAAGAAACATTTTATTCATTGCAACAATAATACAGAATACACTATAATATGATAAATGCATAATAAAAACATTTGTAACAATAACATTTTATATTGTAATTATGCTTACATGCTGCGCCCCCCCTGCAGCCGCCCCATCAGCACTGCTGCCCCGTCATGTAGAGTGGGCCCCACAGCTCCCAAAGCATCAGCTGTGCCGGCTCCGGCCCCTGGGGGCAGCCCACCGTCAACACACCCCACCTGCAGCCGCCCCGCCAGCACCACCGCCCACCCTGTGCAGCCCCGTGTAGAGCAGGCCCCGTGGCTCCCACAGCATGGGCAACCGGCCACCGCTGCCCCTCACACCTGCACCCGCCCCACCACCCCTGCCTCTTGCACCCGCAGCCATTATTGCCCTAGCAGGGTCGAAGATCAAGAGAAAGTTACTGTGGCGTCACCGCTCCAGTCTCCTCCAGGTATCTTCGGGACTAACTAGGAGATGGTGTAGTTGGGTAGCAGGGAGGGATGCAAAGTTCTTGCCAATTCGCCTTCGCTGCAGACAACTTACATGTGCAAAATTTGCCGGCCGAGTGTTTTGGCACGCTCAGCAGCAATTCCTATTGGCTTTCGAAAACCAATCGGGGGAGTAGCACAGCTCATGCAAAAGTTGAAAAAAAAACCATCAAAAAAAGGTGCCGGAACGCGTTCTATGAGAAAAAAAGCCCTGCATATTAAATCTTCAAATATCGAAAAGGAGGACATGTAGGAGGACACTTTTCGAGGGAGGACAGAACTCACAAAAGAAGGACTGTCTCCCTAAAGGAGGACGGTTGGTCACCTTATCATTAGATACTTGGCCTAGGTTTAAATCCCATTTAGCTTTGTGCTGATAGCAGCTCTTCCTCCAGTTCTTCAAGGTCATTCCTATTCCCTATATGATTCCTTAACAATAGTAATTATTCAGTGTTCATTTAGAAAAAAAAGTTACAACTTGTATTGTTCAAATTGTTCATCTTCAAATTTTATTTGACGTTTTTGAAACATTGGATTAATAATAAGGATATAATACATACAATAATTTGGATAAATACATAAAAGGTATCTTTGAACACATGCTGTGGATCATGTGTTCAAGTCAATTATTCAAGTATATTGATTTTAGAATTTCTGGGGTTTCCAGTTGTGGCAACAGACATGGCAGGAATAATTTTACAAGTATTTCTGCACTGACCTGTCACATAAGGTCAACCTGCATAATGAAGCAAATAAAAGGAAATCAAAAGTGTGCCCAGGTTTTGCTCTCTAAGGGTCTCATCTTGAATCTTGCTATTTATATGATCTTTCCTACATTATATCCTGCAATCCCATATTTAGGAATAAAGCAGTGATTGTATCCCTCTTCCTCCTCCTTTGTAAAGTGCACAATGTATTTGAAGCAGGAGAAAAGATGATTAATTGCTTCCTTGTCTGTTTCTAATACCTAACTTGATTTTTTTCCCTGTGCAATTTTGGCTCAATGACAGAGTTACTGGACTGCACTCCTCTTGATAGGGGAGGGATTGTCCAATTAATATAAACTGTGATTTGCATTTCCAGAGGAAAAAAATCATATTGCTTTTGTTTTTCTGGCTTATAGAACAATATAAACAATTAATCTAACTTGCAGAAAATCTTAAATCAGTTACTCTCATACCACATTGTATTATTGAATGAATTCCAATTTTAAAGAATAAAAAAATAAAAGAATTAATTTTGCCAACTCTATCATCTTGACCTTCTGAGCTATTTTTGAGGAATTTGCTCTATTTTTGAGGAATTTGCCTTTAAATTGCTCTTGGTGAGTTGAAGAGTTGTATAAGAACATAAGAACATAAGAAGAGCCATGCTGAATCAGGCCAAAGCCCATCGAGTCCAGCATTCTATGTCACACAGTGGCCCACCAATTGTACATGGGGATCTTGAGCAGAAAGAGATGGCAAAACCCTCCCTTTCCCTTGACCCCCAACAAATGGTACTCAAGGGAATCCTGCCTGCCTCAACCAACATAGAGGTGGCACATGGACATCCGTTTTAATAACCACCGATACACTTGGCATCCATGAATCTGTCTGACCCTGCCTTGAAGCGATCAAGGCTGACAGCTGTCACAACCTCTTCTGGAAGTGAATTCCATAAACCAACAACCCTCTGGGTGAAGAAATATTTCCCTTTATTTGTCCTCACTTTCTTACCTTTGAGCTTTAGGGAGTGCCCCCTTGTCCTAGTATTGTGTGATAGAGAAAAGAATTTTTCTCTATCCACCTTTTCTATCCCATGCATGATTTTATACACTTCGATCAAGTCACCCCTTAAACGCCGTCTTTCAAGGCTGAAGAGACCAAGGCATTGCAATCTGGTTTCATAAGCACTGATTCACAGAAAGTACTTATCATTCACAGAAAGTACTTATCATTTATCTTATATACTTCTCTTTTTAATAACATTTTATTAAAAGTTTTAAGTACAATAATAAAAGATAATATAAACTTAGAAAAAGGAAAATAAAGAGAATAAAAAGTACAAGAACGCCAAGCAGAAAGAAAAAATAGAGAGAACAGAAAAAGAAAGCAACATCCCATCTTCATCGTGACGAGTATACACTTTCTCTTCAGCTCCTCTTAATTAAAAATATAAAACTTTTCATCCCATAACTCAACTCTTAACTATAGGTGACATCTTTTCCAATCCTGGTATCAGCAAAATGTCCAAACAGACCCCTAAAATAATGACATTTCTTAGCAAATACGGAACTCACCATTCATATCTCAACTCTTATCAGTAAGTAAATGAACCTAAATGTACCTAAATTCTTAGCTATATATAGTCTTAACTTGCAACCACAATTAGGACCCAAGCTTCTGTTGTTAAGTAAGTCAAGCCCAATTTCATGTTTTGTTTTTTTTGCCAAGGTCATTAAGTGAATTACTGTAATTGTTAAGCAAATCTAGATTCCTCATTGACTTTCCTTCTCAGAAGCCCCCTGGGAAGATTGCAAATGGTGATTGTTCTGTTCTGTGCGTTGGTAAGGCATTGAGATGAGGCAGACGAACAACAGATGCTTCTTTATTGAATCTCCAACAGAACCAAAACAAAATGGCGTGGATTTCTTTATATACCCCTTTGCGGGGACAGTATCAGCCAATAAATGCAACAGATTCTCCCGCCTTGCACGTGCACAATAGGCTGGAGACAGCCTGTGTGGTCCCGGGCAACCACATGGTCTGTCCGGGGCTCTCTGCAGCTTCCTGCACCTGATCAGTCACTCAGCAGGCCCAGGACATAACAGTGATGATGTGACTCTGAGACATTGCAATCTTCATAAACACATGCTGATTGCTAAGGGCCTGAATCATGGTTACATGACTGTAGGATACTGTGACAGTCATAGGTGTGAGGACTGATCACAAATAACTTTTTTTCAGCACTGTTGTAATTTTGAATGGTCTTTGATTGCTCATTAAATGTAAGTCAAGGACTATCTGCACAGGCAACATTTTCTGACCTCTTGATCCATTTATAATTTTTTTGTAGCCAAAACCATGTCTTACATTTTGCTATTTATTTTGAATTCTTAAAATGTGTGTTTCGAAATGCTTGTCATTTTGAAGTGACCAACTTTTTTAAAGTTGTTAATAAGCAATTTTCAAAGGTACTTTACAAAGGATGTTTGAATTTAGGGTCCTTCCAAAGGCTCTGACTACAGCTGGAGCAAGAATGCCAAATTTTCTTATCTCTAGTTATCCCATACTCTGTAGACTTGCAGCCTTCTCAAAAGATCAACTAATATATATGGAACACAATATGGCAAGAGAAGGTTGAAGAAACAAATCTGTTCGTTGGTATCTTTTTCTTAGCTGCAATAATCCACTCTGATTTTTGCAGAGCTATCATCAGTCTTCTGTTTCTTCCTCTAAGTCTTAGATTACATAGCTATGCAGATGTAAATATAAACTTTACATATCTAGGTGCAACAAACATGTTTTAGGAATATGCAAAATCTAATGTATTTACAATATAAAATATATTAGGGTGTTTCAACAGCTGCATCCTTTGGAAGAGGCAATACTACTGCTTCATAATCTCTCTTTGGTTCTCTGTACATGTCTACATGTACAGACAGTAGCTCCACTGGAATTGAAATGAGGTGCCTGTGTACGCACATACATTTGCAGATAGCCTGGAAAAGCCTTTGAAGCAGCTGCACTGACCAATCTAGAATATATTGCTGTGTTAATACGTCTTAGAAAGTGTTCCTGATATGCTGGGCAAAGTTCCCCTTTTTAATGCTTTGTACATCCTTAAAACACATGTATAGATAAAAATATGGTCATAAACATACTGAAAAAGGGTAGCTATTTGGTGTTGAACAGGGTTATGCAATTTGGATAATCCCTGACCTTGGCTATGATGGCAAAGTTTATGAGAATTTAAAGCCAAATTAATTTTGAAATAAATTAATTTCTATTTATGGATGTTGCAGTTTTATGTAAACATGAGTATGCATTATTAGTTTATAAATGTTGATGGTAAAAAAATCAATAGATATATTAAAAGAGAACTCAAGTGAGCCATAAATAATTTAATTTTACAGTCTAGTGTGAAGAACATCATTTCAAAGTTAGGTTACCATGTAGCTATACAAATCTTATTGCAGAAAAACGGTACCTCTTATATTGTTAATTCATGAGATGCTGCCTTAAAAAATCATCGGCATTTATCCTCTCCTGTACCATTGGCTTCTCTGCTTCAAAATGCCAGGCATACTGTAGAGTAAGTAGAAAATTTGGTTGAATTCTTATCTCCTGCAGTCTTCCAGGGGGAATAAGTTAGTAGATCCAGTACTTAGCTGCTGTAACTAAAGTTGAGTTCTGCACAGTTGCAATATTTTTTTCTAATGAGAACATTAAATATAGTCAGCTAAAAGGACAGATATTTTGACTAGATGCAAAAGCCACCCTGGAGATTTTCTCAGTTGATTTTTCACTAGGTATTTGTCTGCAGTATTTTTCTTGGCTGATCTAGTGAGAGAACAGAGAAGTATGTGATGGCAGTAATAAGCCACATGCTGTTGATAGGTGCCAGTGTGCCATTAACAACCTGCTGTGGGTGGAGATTGCAAATAATTCAGAAAATGCTCCATTCTGACCATGACAGCCTCCTTGACTATGTTTTGTCAGCAGCTAATGGCTGGTTTACACATTCAGAAATTTGAGCTTGAAAACTTTATCTTGGGAATTAAACTTTTTTTCCCTGTGACAATAAACTGTGAATGTGTAGTGTGGATGATATTAAGAGCTTTATTCCAAACACATTAGGTAGGAATTGGAAGGAAAGTTGAATTTAAAGAGCTTCCATTGGACTATTTGTTGATCTTACTTCATGACTTGTATCTTTATGCTGGAAATTTCATACAATTTTGTCTGGCCTCAAAAACTATTAGAGGCATAAATGATGAAAGGGCTTTCTTTGTGTTTCCTTTATGATGATGGGCAGCCATAACAAAAGTAGTGAGATTAAAAATTTGATTTCTTATATATTTTCTTGTGGGGATATATAAAATGATATCAGTGTGTTGGTTGCCTTTACAGAATGCCTTATTTTTTTCCCCTGAAAATTAAACTTCATGACTATAGAGCTGGAATGTCAAACTGCTGGCCCACAGGCCGGATGCGTCATGCCAAAACCATGCCCACCACATTGCCAGCAATGGAAAAAAAGTCATGATACGTTGCGACACTTCACATAATGTTGCAAGTTTGACACCCCTGCTATAGAGGGATGCATGGTCACCTTCATATGGTCTATATAGTTATATTGTATAGTTAAAATAGTGCTATATTATCAATGTTTGCTATTAATTCTGATCACTTTATTCTGGAAATCATTTATTCAGAATTTATATAATGTACTAGGATTTTTTAAAAAGCATAAATGTATAATAATTCAGAATATGGAAGGGAGAAAAAACGTTTGGGATAGCAAATGGTAATTACAACTCAAGATCCTTATTCCATTAGCTTTTTCTAAATTTACAACAACCACTAAATGGATCATTTATTGATTTGCTCAATCACTGAATCTTCAGAAAAAGTCCTTGCCATCCAAATAGAACATAAACCTTTATAGCTCCCTAATGATGCTGGCTCCAGCTGTACAATCATCATTTTGAAATCTGGGGACTTTTTGCTTCTAGATCTGCTGTAACGTAATCACATTTGTGGAAGCCTCTTTAAGTGTATTTGCTTAAGCAGATGGTGAATGACTCATCCATCTTCTTTATTCTATGATGAAGTTTTAAGAAAGAAGTTTTTATAATGGTATATGGAAAATACATAACCAAATGTGTATGAACAAATTACTATGCTATCTAATAACAATATAATATCTTAACATATACAGAAAGAGAAAAAAACATTAATTTGTGCCACAAAATTTCATTGATTTTATCAGTATTATATTTTCTTTCTAAGTGGTTTTGTTATTCTTTGAACAAATAAACCACATACAAGTGTCCTGTAATATTGCAAAATTGATAATTTGGTTTTGTCCAAATGTTCTAGAACAATTTGTATTTGACATTTTGTTGTTGTTGTTTTTAAATGCAGTAGCTTGCTTATTTTGTTCATTATTATGAAAAATCATAGAAAGCAAACTGTGGGCCATAATATCTTCTTGTAGATTTTTGAAAAGCTGGAAGGACATTTGTTTGTATATTATTCAGAAACTTTTTTTTATTTAAAGGACTGAAATGGTCATAGCTGGCCCTGAGATTCATAACAGGCTTGTTTTCTTCGTTCTGCATTTTTTTTTTGTAATCATACTTTGCTAGTATTAGGAATATTTTAATGTTGATGGATATAAAAAACAACTCAAAACAACAGTAGTGTTACATAAGCTTGCAAAACAGTCTGAAGTGAATTAGATCCAGAAGAGTGAAAATTAAATATCTGTTTAGTAATTCAATTAGTGTACTGATCTTATCATTTGCCAGCATGATATGAAGATTAGTGATGACAATTTCCTGACCACTGCTTTTTCTTAAAAATGAAATATCTATGTTCAACATGGTCTGCATTATGCAAAATGGGGAATACTGTCAAGTCACAATGTTAAAGTTGGCTTGAGCTTCAAATCTAGTCAGCTCATGTAGGCAGAATAAGTGGAGGGGTATTTCATCTGTTTCAGGCAGTAACATGTCTAGTATCGCTTTTGTTGAATGAATGTCTCCAGTGACTGTTATACTATTGTTTCTAAAATTCATGTATATGAACCTATCTTTCTTTCCTTGGCAAAATTCTGTCACTTAGCCTGATCTTCACTTAACTATTGCCCACCTTCTGTGCAACAATCTGTTATTAATATTCTTCACCAGTTTCCCTGTCTTTGTGATATCTCTTGTTAATTTTTTTGTTAACTATATATTAGTAGAAATATTTGCAATCTTTAGCAAGATGGCGTAGATGGCAGGATACTGAAACAAATGCTTTGGAATTTAAATAACAAGACTTGCCTACATAGCCTACATGGCAACATCTGCCATGCTTGTTGATTTTTCATAAAATGCTTTGTGAACTTTCATAAGCATTCTACATGTTAGAGTTTTTCAGGAACAGTTTTGAAAAAAAAAAGGCCTTTTTTGTTATAAAGTCTGTAACAGTGGTGTAAATAGTTGTCTTGTTTTCCATTTCCTTTAAAATATTTTGATTATTCCGCTAAGTAAAAATAAATAATTCAGTTATTTTTTATTTGTTATTAAGCAATATTTCTAAATACATAATTTTATGTTGGACTTGTGTGTTTATATATATGTGTGCGCAGCACAGTTTTATTGGACATGAAAGGCACATGGCCTGAGTAGCATTAATTTAAGCTGCTACCAATTTTTAAAAAATGTTTTAAAGATCTCAAGTATTGTTCTTCTGGAGTCATGTGCAAAAACACACTCTTTCATTTTGAATTTTCATTCAACTGATGTGCAATACAATTCCAAAATTATTTCCTTGTTTAATAAATTCTAATTCATGTTAGAATTTCTAGATAAAGTTAAATAAAACTGTAAATCCTAAACTATATACTTATTCTTTTAAAAGTTCTTATAATCTTTATCAAAGCCCACTATCATATCACCCCTATTATTTTTGTGTTAGACTAGAATCTGTAACTGTTCATCA
This sequence comes from Bothrops alternatus, assembly GCA_034064705.1. NCBI lineage: Eukaryota > Metazoa > Chordata > Lepidosauria > Squamata > Viperidae > Bothrops > Bothrops alternatus. The sequence continues at coordinate 6,527,701 of JARGCV010000085.1, forward strand.
TATGTTTTATTCTCTAGTCCCCTAATAATTTTTGTTGCTCTTTGTGCTATTTCTAGAGTCTCAATATCTTTTTGTATTGTGGTTGCAGTATTCTAAGTGTGGTCTCATCAGATATATTTAAGAACATAAAGGAACCTTAACTGCCCAATGACCTATGTAGTCTTGCTGGAATTGGGTATGTCTAGTTTAATGAAGAGAAGGACTAAAGGTGACATGATAGCAGTGTTCCAATATCTCAGGGGTTGCCACAGAAAGGAGTCAAGCACCTGAAGACAGAACAAGAAGCAATGGATGGAAACTAATCAAGCGGAGAAGCAGCCTAGAATTAAGAAGAAATTCCCTGACAGTTACAACAATTAACCAGCAGAACAACTTGCCTCCAGAAGTTGTGGATGCTCCAACACTGGAAGTTTTTAAGAAGAAACTGGGCAGCCATTTGTCTGAAATGATATAGGGTTTCTGGCCTGAGCAGAGGGTTAGACTAGATGACCTCCAAGGTTCCTTCCAACATCATCATCATCATCATTATGATTATTACTGTTGTTTTACTGATCATTACAAAACATACTTCACAGTAGGAAAAGTAATGGAGGAAAAGAAGGAGGGAAGTCCATGGAGCTCTGTTACCTTCAGTCTATATAAACTTGTCATGGAAAACGAGTTGAAATCTAGCTGGGTTCATTCCAACTGGTTTACATGTGAACGAGAAGCATCTGAAGGCTGCAGCACAGAATAGATCTGAGTATGTCTCAAGGTAGAAGACTTTTTGTCAGTAATAATTGTTATCTCCAGGCTCGATCAGCTCCATTTTTCTTTCCTCCAACTGATGTAGACTTAAATATTATTTTATTATTTACAAATATAAACCTGCCGCAGAACAGTATGTAGATAATTTTTCCAGCCTGTTAGTAGCTGATATACCATAGGGCTGATTATCACACATCAATTAATAATTGTAATATGTATTGTGACAGACTTTATATAAGTTAAAGGATGGATTATTAATTAGAGAAACTGGATTCTAACTCATTATGATAAGAACAATAAACACTATTTAGTACATAACAATGCCTTGCTCATTTTCACTTTTGAAGGATTTTCACCAGATTTCCTCCTTTAAGTTCTGCATTACACACTGAAAAATCGTTTAGGCTTCCAAATTTAGAAGGCACAAGGACAGAACATAGAATGTGAGAGCTGGAAGGGACCTTGGAGGTCTTCTTGTCCAACTCCCTGCTCAAGCAGGAGACTCTATACCAGCAGTTCTCTACCTATGGGTCGCGACCCCATTTGGGGTTGAATGACCGTTTCGCAGGGGTCGCCGGACACCGCGGTCCGCCATTTTGTTTTTTGTTTTGTTTTGTTTTTTTCGTCGCGCGCGCGCTGCGCATGCGCGGTTCGGGCCATCGCGCGCGCACTGCGCATGCACGGTTCGGGCCGTCACGCACGCCGTGCATGCGTGGATCGGCCCGTCGCGGTCCACCATTTTGTTTTTTTTTTCGTTGCGCGCGCGCCGGGGTCGCACTACGGATGGGCTGGGCAAGTGGGGTCTCAACCTGAAAAAGGTTGAGAACCACTGCTCTATACCGTTTTAGACAAATTGGCTGTCCAGTCTCTTCTTAAAAGCATCCAGTGATGGAGCATCCTCGACTTCTGAAGGCAAGCTTTTCCACTGGTTGATTGTTCTCACTGTCAGGAAATCCTTACTCCCTGTGATGCCTAAAGCTCTTTAAAATAAAGGTAGTCCTTAATTTACAATCATTTGTGTAGCGACTTTTAAAGTTATGACAGCTTTTAATAAAAGTGATTTATTATCAGTCCTTGCACCATCAAAGTATCACCATGATCACCACATGGTCAAAACCAGTATATATTTGGGGGGGGGGTTCCGAGCAGCTATTTGTAGTGATTGTTAAATATGTTATTTGTTTGTTTTCAGTTGAGTTATTATGTTATTATGTTATAATTTTGTTAAAAGTTTTTAAAATTTAATAAAAAAATATTTAAAAAAAACAAAAAAAAACCAGTATATATTTAAGTCAGTTGTAGTGTTCGAGGTCACATGATCACCATTTGGGACTATCCCAGGAACTTCCAACAAGCAAAGACTATGGTAGAATGTAGTCTGGATTCCTAGGAGGAAGGGGCTACATTCCATAGTAGCAAGAGATAGTGAAATTTATATAGTTTGCTTTGGAGGATGAGGGTCAATACAACTCTTCCTTAGAAGTACTCAGAGTATATCTTTAATGATGCAAATAGTTTGCTTTAGTTTGGCAAAAATTTCTGTCTGTAGTTGGGGAACAATGAAGGAACTTGCTTAGAAGAAATTTAACTTGTTTCTTGGCTTTTGGAGCATGATACTTAATGACCACTGATTTGCTAAATGTCTGTGGTGACTCACTTAATGACCATAGAAAAAGTTTGTAAAATTGGGTATGACTTATTTGACAACTGCATTGCTTAGTGATAGAAGGTACATTCCTGATAGTGATCATAAGTCAATCATAAATCTGTATATACAAATTTTCATAATCAGTATGCACTTCCCCTTAGATAATAAGTACAGTACATATCTTATTTAAATTCACAAGGAGCACACAAATAAGAAATGGTATTCTTTCTATGCAGTGACATACCTAAACCTAGAAATTGGTTTTATTTAAATTAAATACAGATATATTGGATATCGAAATACTGTGTTATTATTTTATTTTAATCTATATATGTTTGATTTTAATATAAATATTGCAGACTGATGATTTTGTTGGCAAAGTGGCTTTCCTTTCTCCTAAAATTTACTATAGCAGAGGAAGTGTGGCTTTTAAAATTAATATTATAAATATTTCTGAGCACTGTAATTTAAAGATTAAATTATAGACTAACTTTTTTATTTCAATTCATAAATGCATTTCTTGTTCTGGTAAAAACTGAAGGAAAAGAATGTGCTTTTGTTGGGATGAATCTTCCAAAATATGATATATGCTAATTCTTTAATATTTATAACACTTCCTTGGGAGTTTCCTATGTGCAGAAGAAACTGATATAACAGCTTGGGAATATAGTTATTTAGGCTGCTGTTTTGTAAAGTAGGATTCATAACACCCAACAGACATGGAGCATGTCATATATTATATTTCCCAGGTCCCTGTGCAATTTGATATTAGCTAGAAGTCTCATGATTTGTATACAGAAGCCTCAAATTTTCTTTGATATTTCATATACTTCTGTATAAATAAAGTACATTAGAAATTTTTTTTTAAATAGAGCTGGTTCGAACTTTTTTGTACTGTAAAATAATATTGACTTATGTATTTTTATTTTACTGAAAAAATGTACAAACTATAGAGAACAAATGAAAATATTTATATCATGCAAGACAAGCTTGGATGACTTATGTATCACTTTCTAGGTTACTGGATGTTTATTGTTCCTTGGTGGCTAAAGTTTAGTTTACATTTTTCTAAGTTATTGATAGTTGTTATATTGTTTATTATTTTTATCTTAGTGTAGTGAAAGAAGGAAATGTAAATCAGCCCAAATCCCCAGGTCTGAAATGTCACATACACCACAAAATGATTTTTTTAAAAAAAAATTAAGTGCATTCAACCTTATTTCCCCTTGCAACATTTCTTTGAATATCTGAATATCTGTTCCAAACAAGACCATGGCACCTTCAGTTGCATTATTTTTATAGCAGAAAAAGGTTGACTTCAGTCCCTGAAGATCAATTGAAATGTCCGATTAAGTTGAAAAAATATCATTTGATAAATTAGTTGAATTTTGTGAGATATAGTTAGCATTTTATCCCAAAGTTGCTTTTTTCAGGAGGCAACTGGACTTCCTTGTTTTTTTTTGAAGACGTTTCGCTTCTCATCCAAGAAGCTTCTTCAGCTCTGGCTGGATGGTGGGAAAGTCCAGTTGCCTCTTGAAAAAGCACCTTTGGGACAACCAGTGCTTTTTTTTTTGTCATAGAACGCACCGGAATAGAGTTCCAGCACCTTTTTTCAATGGATTTTCCACGTTTTAAAAGTAACTTTTGAAAATTTGATGTTTGGTCCATGTGGATTTGAATTGCCCTGTTGAGCATAGCAGGTCGGCGGCAAAATTATTAAAATGGTGCATGCTTGTGTGTCGAGTCTGATGCATGTGTACTTCGTCCTCACTGGTTGTGATAGCGCTGCTCAGCTTGTGGCACAGCTCAGCTTCTGATTGGTCGTGTGGTCACGCGCTGCAGTCACGTGCTGCGGGCGGCGACCATTTTGTTTGTTACACAACTGACATGTGTGGGTGTGTGTATAGTGATTGACTATGTGAACGATAAATCATTTTTTTATTTTAAAAATCATTGATGAATTGAAAATATTTTTTAATTTTTTAGTTTAAAAGTGTGACCCCAAATTTAAAAATGAAAAAAAAAATACTAATTACTTCTCAACCACCGGTCCTGCTAAGATATATTCTTACAAAAAAAAGCACTGGGGAAAACCATATCTGGATGACTGAGAATCTCCATAGACATTTAGTATTTTGCTACACAACCCATGACCCATTGGATAATCCTTCTTTCCACATAAGCTGGTGCTCTTCCCTTCCCCTCATGACCCTCATCAGAGCCCTGGGAAGCCTCTCTCTCCTTCTCAATTTCATCCAGACCTACAGAATTCCCTGCCACTTTGCTGGGGAAAGAGGATGCTGCAAAGCCACCTTCCTCCAGGATAGAAAAGGGCTAATTTGTCAACTGCTGGAAACCTGCAGCCCCTCCTATGTCACCAACAAGCATCTGAATCTGTCCTTCGTATTTCCTTTGCAATCAACCACCATTAAGAGATTTTAAATTTTGGCTTTCATTCCAAAGCAGCCAAAGAACACTTACCTGTGTGGCCTTGCCACCAGCTGATTGGGCTTAGAAGCCAGAGGGAGATAGGAAAGAAGCCAGGGATAGATCCATTTATATATTTAAAAAAAAAATTCTTTAGTTCTTTCTTTTCTGTTCTGCTGTCTCCAGGTACTACAACACTTACCTTCCAGATTTCTTTTTGTTTTTCTTATCCATAGTTGATAGGTCTGGGATATAAATGTGCCAGGTGTTCATCTGCATGAATTCAAATCTGTTTGCTGCTTTATTATTTCCAATGCTTCCTTAATCTTCCTTATTTGTAGGTAAAATTTCTGATTTGATCAGGTATTCTTTGGTCTTGTTCTCAGCTTCTTTCCTTTTACAGGTTGCTTGCATCTGATATTAGTGTGCTGATCTTATTTTCCAGTCTGATCTTCCATTTTGGTGGTGCAACTTGTTTGTTGATTTTGTATCTCAGGTATTCAATTACAATTGTAGCCATGCTGTACATTAGTTGGTTTGTTTCTGTGGTGAACTGATGTTTATATATGATATTACAGTATTGGCATCTTTTAATACTTCTGCTAGCTACTTTTTTAGAGCAAGTTTCAATTCAGACAACCTTATTTTGTTGTTTTTGGTGCTGTTCTAGATGTTCAGTTTCAGTTCATCTTCTTTTTTTCATTAGAGAGAAATCAGAAGAAAGGGTGCCTGGTTTGGGAATTAAAACAGTTTAATAGTTATGCTGGCTTCCTCTACTGCTGAATTCCCTAGTTTGCCTCTAAAGTCTAAATTCTTCTGTTAAGGCTGCAATTTCTTTGCCACCTGCAGTTCTTCCAGTTCTGCTTCTATGAATACTTTATTTTGTATTATAAATCAACATTGATCTCCTAGGCCAGCGGTTCTCAACCTGTGGGTCATGACCCCATTTGGGGTCAAACGACCATTTCACGAGGGTCTCTAAACACTGTAATCCGCCATTTTCCCACCTTTTCCTTAGCTGTGCTACTCCCTCTTATTCTATTGGCTTTTGAAAGCCAATAGAATAGACTCTCTTGAATAGAGTCTAATTCTATTGGCTTTCAAAAGCCAATAGGAATTGTCCAGGCTGTCTCTGCCCTGCTGAGCCCACCAAAAGTCCCAGTCAGAAAATGGTGCTGCAAGTTGTCTGCAGCGAAGGCGAGCTGTCTAGAAGTTTCCACCCCTCCCTGCTGAGCAACTACTAAAAATGTAAGTAAAAGAGGGCCAGGGGTGGGAGGTGGGAGGCCGACGGGTGCAGGGAGGGTTGCTGGCGCACGTGGGGTCCGGCGGGTACCTTACCTCCCTTGGGCTGGGCCAGCTGGTGGCCCAGCCGGTGGTCACCCTGCGCCGTCGCTGCCCCTTGCCAGCTACGCCTCAGCCGGGACGGGGCGGCACCACACATGTGCGATGCTCCCGGGCATGGAAAGTCCTTGACTTACGACCGGTTGGGAAGTCCTCAACTTATGACCAGTTGGGAAGTCCTCGACTTATGACCGGTTGGGGGGTTGCAGCATTAAAAAGGTTGAGAACCACTGTCCTAGGCTCTGTTCTGTTATTTCTGATTATGCTATTCTTTCTGAAACTGATAATTTTCTTCAGATTCCCTCTTTTTTGTTGAACTTGATTTGTAATATTAAATCATTATTTATTTGTTTTCAATCTTTGTAATTTTGCTATAGTAAACACTAGTTGCTCAGCTAGTCCTGAGTCCAGTAGCCCCTTTTTCACAGATGTCCAGGAACAACAGCACCTAGTGTGGTTCATGTTTATCTGAGCAACAACCAATCCAGTATGTGTTTCTGTAAATTACATCTCACCGTATCATTTATAAGAGAGACAGTCTTCATCTGACTCGTCTAATGAGACCTGACCAGCATAGTTGAACCTTTGGCATAGCTCTTATCTTCCTTATAGAAAACAAGCCCCACAACCACATCAGGTACCTCCTCTCTCTAGATTATTAGTACTAAATTTAAGTTACATACAAATCACCAACTCCTGGTGATTTGGGTAGACTACAGCCTTGACATTTTGTGGTTTAAGGCATTTATAAAATGAATAAGACATGCCCCCAATGTTTAAACTGGAATTATATTAGTCTTCATTTTTCAAGTTAGGATGGATTTGAATTTCAACTTCCTTCTCATAAACATTCAAATGTGCCTAACAGTCTTTACTAGTATATAAAAAAAACCTAAATCTACTCTGTAAGAGGAATCAAACTCCTGCCAAGAAGGCAAATTTCCTGTTTAATTCCAGAAAATAGACCAAAATCAAATAAGGCTAATTATATACTTGAACATCTGAAAAAAATAGTTTATTTTTTTTCAGAACTTGCAATTTATACGGAAGTCTTTCATAAAAACTTCCTAATAGTTTACCAATTTGCATAAAATATTTTAGAATTGCATAATCCTATCTTCATCCTTAAATAAATATTTCTTGGGCTGGTTCAGATATGATTACTAACTATTACTTACATTTTAAATACATATGCAAATAATCCTATAATTTAAAATTAAAATTTATTGCAAGCTGAAGCTGATTCTGATAACATCCCAGTTTTGGCCATATAAATTTCTTGACAAGAATATGAAATGAATTTACTATTGCTTTCCCCTGTTTTTTTTTTAATTCTTAGTTTGGGCTAAGCCTTAGTATGATCTAGTGGTGTCTCCTGTTTGCCTCTTAAAATTAGCCATGTTCGACTAGGTGCTGATACTAGATACATTTTTCCTATAGTAAACACTTGCTACTTGTCATCCATGGCTATATTTTTCTTCCCACTTCTTTTGTGATGAATTTGTTATGGCCATTTGACTAGAAAACACCAAAATAATACATTACAAATATTACATACAAGCATATCCTATTAAAGGCTGACAATAAAAATTATAGAATAACTTAAAGTCTAAAATGTATGTCTTACTAAATTGTTATCGAAAAAAGGATAAGGATTTAAGAACAATTATACATATTTTGCTTAAATCTAAATGTAGAGCAAATAGTTGATTAACTTATAGAATTTCTGGCTGTCAGAGGAAATTTAAAAGGATGGTTAATGTTTTTGATAGATTACTAAGAAATAACAAGAAAATCTGAGTATGAAAAATGTAAGTATACAGGAAAATGTTTTTAATAAGCATTCTTCCACCACTGTTTCTCTTTAGTACTGAATAGTCTATGCTATTCAAATAACATGAATATCTGTATGAGGCCAAATTCATAATGAATTTAGCTTCATCCTGTTTTTGTCACTGTCATTTAAGCTACCTAAAATTAAAAATGAGAATACTATGTGTTTCTTTTCATGTACTCAGAACTTCTTATGAAAGAGTTAGGAAGGTTAATCACTGATTGTTGAAGGATTCAATAGAATGTTTTTTTTCTTCTATGAAATGATAAGAAATGTTTATATATAATTGCTGTGTAATAGCCAAAGATATATTTCAGCCAGCTTTCAATCATGTATTTCCACAGACACCTACTTCCACCCCGTGTCCATTTTACAGATAAAGTATATATTTATAAAGCTTACAAAAGAAATAAGAAATGAATGACAAAAAGCAAAATAGACAATTTCTAATGCATTCTGAATGGAAAAAATATGAATTGCTTTTGTGCAGAATTCATATGGAATAGTATATATAGCATCTTCATCAAATCTAATATTTGGGAATTACAGAAATGCACAGATGTTATAAGGGCTCATTCAAATAATGCTACTTATCACTTCCCTGGACCCACTCTGGCTATCCTTGTAGAAATGTTTCAGCAAACCTATCATTACAACTTCAGAAGGGTAATATAAAACCTCCCTGTAGATTCTTTAATCCGCTGATTCTCTAGTAAAACTGCCATTGTTCAGACTGAATGATTTAATTTACTCTATACTGCCTAGCTCAGGAGGTCTTAGTCTATTTTCACAGTCTTTCCTCTTCAATCCCTCTCTCTCTTCATTTGCCCAAAGCTTTTGTGATAATTCTGAAACATGGGAAATAGTTATATTACACTATAGAAAGGTTTTAATAGAAATTTCCATTATAAAATCTAACAAGCTAAATCTCCATATATAAAGGGGGATTTAACATAGAATATAGGATAAACAAAGAGAAGCAGCAAGCCATATGTTTCAATTAAAATAAGTACATCAGCTTTGCTAAACTAATTACATATTATTTTCTTCAATAGTGACTTAGACATCAACACATGTTCACAGCGGGAAAACCTTTGCAAGAGATCAGTGGGTTGTCCTCTTCAAATTCAAACAGTTACTCCTTGCTCTTCTCTCTCAACTTCCAAGCATTTTCTCTTAGTTTTATAAAATGTGTAGGAGAACAAATCCAGTCTCTTTTGAGGACTCTGACTGTTTCTGTGCCTATTTAAAGATACCACTTGATCTTTGATATAATGGATCCCATTAAAACTAATATTCAGTGACAAAGTTCAACTTTTAGTAACCAGAAAAGACTGAAGCAAATTGTGATGATGTATATATGCATTTTGGAAATAAAAGCCAAATCCCATTTATTTAGACTTTTCAACAGGTCACAATTTATCTGATTTTTTTTTTTAAAAAAATATATTTTATTATTTTTTTAATTTTTAAGAAAAAGTACTCAGGACACACTGTGGTGTTTGGGTAATCAGACATTCAAAAGTGAAAACATAAATAAACAACTCAATACATTCCTGTCTCCTCTCTATTTCCCTCAAGTAACATAATACGTTTAAAATATTTCATTTCTAAATTAAATTTCTATTATTACTAAACCTGTTTTAAAACTTTATCAGTTTACAATTACCAAGTTCAAATTTAACTTTAAATCAAGAAGTTATCAATTCAGGTATCCCTTCCAGATGTATTCTAGTTCTTAATTTCTCTCATCCCTCCTTTTATCACCAATCTCATTTATTTCTTCTTCCATTACATAATAGCTATCTTAATTAAAAAAAATAATATTAAACCTTAATTCACTTCAATTCATTACACAAACTTCAAATTTCATCCAATTGATTGTCATACCTTATCATATCTATGTTATTGTACAAAAATCATCTAACTAAATTAAAACATTCCATTAATTATTAAAACCATCCCAATCTAAAAAAATCAACATTTTTTCAATTCCAATACCTAGTTTTTGTCAAAATATATCTATTATTCCAAAAAGTATTCTTAATCTATTTAAAATATCCGTTCTAAAAATCACCCTCATGTATATATGTTTATATTTTTTCTTGCTTCTGACTCTAGAATCATAATCCTTAAAACAAACCATAAATCCAACATTACCTTTTAATCCATTATACAATTTTAAATTTCTCTTTTCAGTTTAATTCTGGCTTTTTTCCTGTGCCAAGCTGGTTTCCATAGGGACACTTCCCTTTCAGCCAGTGGATCTATCTTTGTTGGTTGCAGTAGCCTTTGAAATAATAGAAATCCCATCCTCTGCATTATATGTCTATTTATCTCCTCCTTGAAGTGTCGTTGCTTTGTAGTTTGAAATCTCAGTCTTTGCTTCTTCTGTTCCTCAAACTTGCAGATGGAAGGTTTGTAAGATTTTTATTTTATTTTATTTATTTTATTTGGATTTGTATGCCGCTCCTCTCCGAGGACTCGGAGCGGCTCACAGCATATATATATAAAACAATTTCGACTAAATCCGAACAAAAAAACATTAAAAATAAAACCCCATAAATACTCATCAGTCACACCACAATCAACAATCATCCCCAGGCCTGCCGGCAGAGGTAGGTTTTTAAATTCTTTCAGAAGGCCGGGAGAGTCGGGGAAACGCGGACTTCAGGAGGCAGTTGGTTCCAGAGGGTGGGCGCCACAACAGAGAAAGCCCTCTCCCTAGGCCCGCCAGACGACATTGTTTCGCTGACGGGACCCGGAGAAGGCCGACCCTGTGCGCTCTCACCGGTCGTAGAGAAGTATGTGGCGGAAGGCGGTCCTGTAAGTAAGATAGAATAAGTTCCTCTTTTATTTCTGTTAATTCCTCTTCTAATCTATTTTGATTTATACCATAGTCAGATGTAGCCTGGACGTCCATTTGAACATTTGAAGTGAAATCCCTAGATCTTAGTTCTATAGTAAACTTTTTCATTGTAGCACATATTTCTGCAGTAGCCTCATAGATTTTTTCCAATATAAGTGTACAGTTTAAATGTGACTAGGGTTTCTCTATTTTGATAGTAATTAAAAAGAGTCTCTTTTTTCTTTTTTTGTGGAGGCTATATTTAATATAATTTAGGCAATATCCAACCCCACAGTTCCCACAGTTACCCAGCTTATCTTTCCTCTTCAAAAGTATTTTGAAGGTCAGCTATCTTCAAACCAAGTAACCAGAAGTTGCAGTATTAAATTTTCGCCACTAGATGTCCTCAGTAAGTTAAAAAAGGTCTTTTCCAAACACCATTTCCCTTTTTCTATCTTTTAAAGTATAATGTGAAAAAGAAATAATCTTCCAGCATAGGATGATAGTACAGTTCTTAGAAAAAGAGGAAAAGAACAGAATTTTTTTCTGTACCCCAAAAAATATAAAAGCAAATATAGTTTTTAAAATTTTGTTCTATTTTTATAGAACGCCTTTCTTCCCCAAAAATGTAGAAGCTGCCTTTTCAAGCCAGGGAAGTAATTTGAACAAGGCTCTTTCAGGTAGCAAATACAAAATAGAATAGAGAGAATAACAAAGAAAAGTCTCACCTGGATTCACCACGGGAGTTCTTACAGCTTAGATGTTCTTTCACTTGCGATTTGAAGCAGCAGGGTGATCGGCCATTTTACTGGCCGATCTTCTTCTCCGTCGGCCCTCAGAGATGGCTCGGACAGCTGAGGGAGCTGCCACTCCTCAGCAGCTGAGCAGAGCCTCCTCGACAGAAGTCGCACCTTCCAGGATGACTTTGGACCCGCATAAGGGTCTGCCGGCAGAAGGAAAGCTAGCCGATGAGGAGACAAGTCTCCCCGTACGACTAGAGACACCGCGAACCAGAACCGGAAGTCAAAATATCTGATGTTTTATGGCTCACTGTGGCACCATATCAATACTATGATATCTGCATTCCCCACTTTAATGTTTGTAGAACACACACACACAAAAGTTCCTGTTTGACAGATGGGAAAAAAATGTATGTTGAAATCTCAGTCCTTATCTCAGAAGCATGTTTTAGGCCTTGTTTCAAGCACCAAGAGTTACTAGTTATATAATGTTTAATTACTGTTCTACGGTAAATGTTTTTGCTGAGTTATTCTAGAGAAAGGAGATAAAATTAAAACAAGGTAGATAAAATGCAGATAGTTGGATGAAATAGAAGGACTTTAGTTTGATTTTATCCAGTGGTGGGTTTCAGCCGGTTCCCACCACTTTGGCAGAACCGTTAGCTAATTTTTTGTTGCCCAAGCCCAGAATGGACTTCCGGAAGCAGCATCCACACAGAGAACCGGTTGTTCACATATTTGAATCCCACCACTGATTTTATCCCTGAACTATTTCAGCATGCTGCTCAGCAAAACACCTGACTTTTTATTAGCTATTTAAAGTTGTTTGGTTCTTTGCCAACCTCAACTCCCTAAGGAAGTGGATTAAGTTACAGTGTCTTTCAGTAACGTTCACATGGAAGTAAATGTTTTTTCAGACATTTTCATTTAAGCAGCATATCACTTTATAAATCAGAATCAGAATGTTTAATTAAGCTTGGAAATAAAAAGAAATAATGGAAAATTTTTAAAAGACCAGCATTATGTAGTCTGTATAATGCACAATAGATAATGACTATTTTGTTTTGTCATAACTATGTTTTGGAAGCATTCTTGTAAAGGGTATCAAAGTAGATTGTGTTATAATTGTGATTAATATTTATACATATTTATATGTAAGGGCGTATGTTGTATATAGCATGTTTATATGTGTGTTAGGTATGTGTGTACTTTCATTTCATTTTTAATGTGTGCCACAGTAAAAAATGACAATAAACATTATCTTATCTCTTATCTTATCTATAGTAATTTTATGTATCTGGATTAGAACAAGTTGAATGTTCAGGATTTTCTTTACAAAAATAAGGAATTTTGGCATACATGCTAAATTTTTAAATATACCATTCAGGAACAGTAGAGGGGTCCAAACATCATATTTGTTCCTTTAGAGAAATTGAAACTCAAGCTGAAATTCTTGTGCTAATGAATTGAATATCCATTTTGGGTAAAGCAAGCATTTTCCAATTTAGAATTCCCCATGTGCGCATATCACAGATAATAATTTTGCACTTTGCCAAATTATTGGCAATAATTAAAATTTAAAAAAAGTTAAGTGTTTGGTAGATAATAATTCTGTCTGAAATTATGGGTAATTTCTTACTAAACTTAAAAACCACAATATTTCCATCTCCTATCTTGGTAAGGGTACCATAGCTGATGGAATAATATGGTGTTCAGAAGTCTAGGAGAACAAATAGTATAACAGAATAAGAGAATAATAGAGCTGAAAGGGACCTTGGAGGTCCTTTAGTTCAATCCCCTGCTCAAAATCCTATATCATTTCAGACAAATGATTGTCCAATCTGTTCTTAAAAATCTCTAGTGTTGGAACACCCACAACTTCTGGAGGCAAATTATTTCACTGATTAATTGTTCTGTCAGAAACCTTAGTTCTAGGTTGGTTCTCTCCTTGATTAGTTTCCACCTATTGCTTCTCATCCTGCCTTCAGGTGCTTTGGAGAATAGGTCAAACCCCCCCTTTCTTGTGGCAAATATTAAAACACTGCTATCATGTCCTTCCTTTCATTAAAAAAATAATGCTGCTCTTATAAAGAAAGCAAGACTGATTATGATCCTAATTTAAACCTGAGTGTATACTAGGATGGAACCAGATAATCAGTTTTTTTTCAGGATAGCATATTTGGTAAAATTATTCAATTCATACTTTCCTGCAGCAGTAAATAGTCATTTTTGACAGTTATATTATTCTGGCAGTATGGGTGACATAAATTGGCAACACTTCACGCTGAGTGGTATATAATACCAGAAATGTGCATGAATATTTATATTAATTTGCATGCTGACATTTGGAGAATTCACAAACTGATCTGAAAATTGGCACAAATAAAATTTATTTTGGAGGATATAAGAAACTAAATGATCTGTAAATTGGCACATTTGTTTATCTCACTATCACATAAGGTCTGGAATTGTGAATCACATAAGGAGATGTACAGCAACATAATTTGATGTGTTGGAGAAAGGCTTCTAAATTTATATTAGAAATATTTTATCTTCTTAAATTAATTTTGTATCTTAGAAAAGATCTAAGGCAGCAGTTCTCAACCTGTGAGCCGTGACCCCATTTGGGGTTGAACGAACATTTCACGGGGGTCGCCAAACAACACAGTCTGCCATTTTTTCCCCTTTTCCTTAGCTGGGCTACTCCCTCTTATTCTATTGGCTTTTGAAAGCCAATAGAATAGACTCTCTTGAATAGAGTCTAATTCTATTGGCTTTCAAAAGCCAATAGGAATTGTCCAGGCTGTCTCCGCCCTGCTGAGCCCGCCAAAAGTCCCAGTCTGCAAACGGTGCTGCAAGTTGTCTGCAGCGAAGGTGAGCTATCTGGAAGTTTCCACCCCTCCCTGCTGAGCAACTACTAAAACTGTAAGTAAAAGAGGGCCAGGGGTGGGAGGTGGGAGGCTGGCAGGTGCAGGGAGGATTTTTGGCCCGTGTGGGGCCCGGCGGGTTTTTTACCTCCCTTGGGCTGGGCCAGCTGGTGGCCCAGCCTGTGGTCATCCTGCGCTGTCGCTGCTGCGGCCGCCCAGGAGTGCCTGGGCCTGCCTGCCGCCACCCCGAATGGGCGGCAGCAAAGGTAAGGCTAGCGGGGCAGCGGCGGGTGCAGGGAGGGTTTTTGGTGCACATGGGGCCCAGCGGGTTTTTTACCTCCCTTGGGCTGGGCCAGTTAGTGGCCCAGCCCGTGGTCGCCCTGCATCGTCGCCGCCGCGGCCTCCCAGGAGCACCTGGGCCTGCCTGCCGCCACCCCAAATGGGCGGCGGCCTATGCCTCAGCCGGCGCAGGGGGCAGCACCACGCATGCGCGGTGCAGGGGGCAGCACTACACATGAGTGGCGCAGGTCGGGGTCGCAGCCTGAAAAAGGTTGAGAACCGCTGATCTAAGGAATACCAGCAAAGAATTACAGGTAACTAGCTGTTTGTTACCATATATTATTTGGATTGTCTGGATTTGTGCAGTTTAGGTAGATTATAAATATTTTTGCAGCTTCTGAAAGAATCACAGAACTAATGAAACAATCAGATAAAAATGATGAATAAATTTGCTTTAAGGGTTACTGGTAAATTTTATTATAAGACCACGGGCAATCAACTAAATAAAGTTTAATGGCATGCTACATTAACTATAGGAAATAGACGAAGGGTAAACAGTACAGTATAGTGATAATTTAAGCAAGATTGGCGCCTTTTAAATCCAGTGGAATCTGTTGGTCCATGAAACAGGGATTAAAATGTTTGTTTCTAAAGTGAATAATGCCATGTTCTTATATCTTTCCCCTCTCTTACAGTGAACTCATACCAATGGCCATTTTGCAGATAACTATATAATATATATTATTATATCTAATTATATAATTATATTTCTTTGTCAAAGAAAAAATCTAACTGAAGACAAATGTTGAAATTCATTTGAAATGAACATATTTGCAACTGTTAACTAATTTCTTTTCCACTCTATAAGAATAGGTCTTCACAGTTCTGCCATATCTATTGATACATTATTATGTGGCTTAAATTTACTGGTTATTTTATGTTATCATGTTATTAGAACTCAAATGAAGATCTTAGTTGTAAGATCTTTTAGTTGAAAACCCTTCTTTAAGCAGGATTGATTTTATTTAAATATGCACTTCAGAAGCTTGTTTAATCTATTTTTAAATGCTAATAGTAAATGCTGCATATGTGCATAGCCTAAAGCAAATGTATATACTCCATTTCATTCTTCATATTAATTTTTAACATGTCATTAGTGTTAACTTGCCATCACCATTTTTTCAGGAAGCAAAGTTTGAAAAAGAAATATTGTCCGATGTAATGTTCCATGTTTACCAGTGCTGTATATAGTCTATACATACTGTATCTGTAAAATCAGAGATGTTTCCAAAGTCTAATTTATGTAAATTAGATCTTTTGATTTGGTGGTTTTGTGGTTATGCAAAGCTTGTATGAATGTAATAGAAATTCAAATGGATCCTATAGATCACGGGTATCAAACTCGCCACGTCACGTGACATCTCATGATGTATCGCAACTCTTTTTGCATTGCCGGCAATGGGGTGGGTGCGACTTCAGTATGATGAAACCGGTTCACGGGCCAGCAGTTTGACATCCCTACTATAGATCCTGGTTTCTCATAACAGCTATATATTGATTCATGTATTGATATAAGTTCACACTTCTTAATCTTTGACAACATTAGTAATTTGGACCCTCCCTCAAAACTAATGGAAGAACGAGAGAGTAGTTTTATATTACGATACTGCTATTTCATTGCATTTCAAATTTAGTACTTTGGACTTTAACTTATTATCAGTACTTTGGACTATCAACACTGTGACAATGGATGTCATCACTCTAACAACTGAGGATCAGCAGCCATTTTTACTTTTGCTTCTAACATGCCTTTTCTATTCTTTTAGAGTTCAGATGTAGAAAGGGGGATGGGATAAATGCTTGAGGATTTAGCTGCCATAACAAGGTAGAAATGTGGTAACTCAAGGTTATGGTCTGATAAAGTTTTGGCGGGCTGAGGAGCCAGTGAAAAAAGCCCGCATCTTGCTTTAATTGGGGAATGTGATTTATGAGAGCGTTTGTGGGGTGGGAATTGCAGCTTGTTACTTTGTATCTGGGGGGGAGAGAATCTCAGTTTTGGGTTCAACTATGTAAGTGCCGATACTTTGTTTCCTAATAAAATGTTCTCTAAGGAAGAATTGCTTTGAAGTTCTTTTGTCGGTTTCATCTATTTGAACCATGACATTAACCCCAAACTCCCCTTTTCTTTAAAATTATGGGGTCCTGAGCTCCAGTTATCCACCCAAAGTAGAAGTGAGGCTGACAAAGAACATCCCAATATGGAGGGGAAGGAGAACCCTGTCAGCAGCACCGCAGCCACAGCTGGTGCATTGGCAGGTGGAGTGCAGGCCATCGTGCCGGTTGAAAGCATTGTCTGGGATGCTTGGGTGATGGGGGCAAGACCAAAGATTAAAGAACTCATCTGGTCATCTGAGTGGGCCCTGCCTAGTGGAGACCTTAAGCGATCAGAAATCAACCAGATGAAGAGGGATCCTTCAAAAGCAACGGAGACTGAATACTCGCTGCCAGTTCCCCAAAGAACACACTCTCCTGATAGACGAGGGGCAAAGATAATGGCACCATCAGACAACTCAGGTGATTGGAAGTACCTGACTGCAGTCTGGAGCCAGTCGGTTGAGCATCTTAGGGAGATATTTGAAGGGCTAGAGGTGGGAACCAAGGAGAGTACCACCCATCCACTCCCTACCAGCAAAAAGGAGGATGATCGAGGCAGGGACAGTTCCTCGACCAGAAGAAGCCCTAGTCCTGTGCCAGGGGCCAGGTCCCTCCCCACCTTCACAATCTCTGGCATTATCCTTGAGCCCCATGTGAGAGAGAAGTCCAGACCATCAGTGGCAGTGAGCCAGTTCCAATAATCACCGATGGTCATCGAGTATAGCACAGCACCGGCAACATGACAGCCCTGGTCACTGAGAATGGTATGTTAGCCCTGAGTGACACCGCTCCTCTGAGAGACCTGATCGCTTACCTGCATTACTGCAGAACATGGAAAACTATGTCAAAAGCTGTCCGGTGTGTGCCACCATGAAAAGAATTCCAGGGAAGCACCCTGAACTATTACAGCCAGTCACGGACCCTTCCCAGCCATGGGGAGAGATTGCTATGGATTTTATAGTTGAGTTACCTGAAAGCAGAGGAAATATGGTAATAGGGACTGTGATTGATCTTTTTTCGAAGCAGGCTCATTTCATCACTGGCAAGGGACTCCTGTCAGCCCAGAAACTAACCAAAATGTTCCTTAAGCACATTTACAGGCTGCACGGCACACCAAAACAGATAATCTCTGACAGGGAGGTGCAATTCACAGCCAGGTTTTGGAGGGGCTTCCTGAAAATAATTGGTTTATCATAAGGATTGTTGTTAGCTTTTCATCCGTCTACTAACTGGGTGGCTGAAAAAGCGAGGATGGAGCAGTACCTTAGGTGCTATGTGGACTACCAACAAACGAACTGGACTGACCTCCTCCTCCCTTTTGCTGAGGTGGCTTACAACAATACTGTTCATAGCAGCACTGGTTTCACACCTTTTAAGAGTGCCACAGGAAAAGAATTCAACTCAATACCTGAGTATCCTCAAGGACCCTCTACCTCTCAGACTCTTAAACCAATGGATGTCAAAATGGGGGGGTTGGGACAAAACAAAAACAGCACTGAAAAAAGCCTCAGAAACATATAAAAAACAAGCTGGTAAAAAGCAATCTCCCCAGAGATCTTTCCATGTTGGAGAAAAGGTTTATTTATCCACAAAATACCTGCGACTTAAGTTACCTAGTAAGACGTTAGGACCAAAATACATAGGTCTCTTCCCTATTGTCAGAATCATAAATCCAATTACGGTGGCGTTGAAACTCCCATGACTTTTACGGAAGATTCACCCTGTATTTCATGGCAGTTTATTAAAAACCATTCAGGTGTTCTACTTTGCGACCTCCTCCCAAGAAAGCACCTGGTCCCCTAGTGATAGCTGGACAAACACATTATGAAGTAAAATGTATTCTTGATTCTAGGATTTTTAAAGGAAAATTGCAATATTTAGTTCAGTGGAAGGGATATCCATTATCAGAGGCCACATGGGTGAAATCCAATTATGTGAAAGCTAATAGGCTCATCTGTAAATTCTATGACAAACAACCCAACAAGCCAAGGGGCAACCCTTAACCTATGCTTCTGTTTAAATCACAGGATTACTCCTTTCTGTTAAGGTGGGCTGGATGTAAATGCTGTGATAATGGATGTCGTCGCTCTGACAACTGAGAATTAGTCATTTTTACTTTTGCTTCTAACGTACCTTTTTTATTCTTTTAGAGTTCAGATGTAGAAGGGGTGATGGGATAAATGCTTGAGGGTTTAGCCAGCCATAACAATGTAGAAGTGTGGGAACTCAAGGACATGGTTTTGGCAGGCTGAGGAGCCGGTGAGAAAAGCCCACATCTTGCGTTAACTGGGGAATGTAATTTATGACAGAGTTTGTGGGGTGGGAATTGCAACTTGTTATTTTGTATCTGGGGGCGAGGGAATCTCAGTTTTGGGTTCAACTATGTAAGTGCCGATACTTTGTTTCCTAATAAAATGTTCTCTAAGGAAGAATTCTTGCCTTGAAGTTCTTTTACTGGTTTCATCTATTGGAACCATGGCATGGCTTTAACCTAATAAAACATGAAGAATAAAGATGCAGATGAATAAGCAGCAGAAATCTAGAGCATGATATTAGCATAATATATCTAACTCTGAGAAAGATTTTTTTTTCAGTGCCATACATTTTCCACTTATGGGAAGCACAGGCTATTTTCCATGGCTTCTGTCTGGCCTATATAATTGTGCAGAATTGGCATGTTCAAGTTCATCCATTAAACAGTGCTGCCTGATGAGACTTAGGAAGCATATTTTGTCTGTGGCAGCACTTGCCATCTGTAGCATAGTCCCCATGAGTTGCATCTGCCACCCTCTGCCACCTTAGTCATGTTTAAAAGAACCTTTAAAACCTGATTTTTTCCCAAGAATTGAATCAGAGTAGAGATGGCTCCTAGCTCCTGTGTTTTTGATAGTTTTTCAGTAATTGTTTTTCCATGCAGTGCTTGGATTTTTCAAGTTGTATTTTATTATTGGTTTTACTGTACACTATCCAGAGTCATAATAAAGCTGGGTGACCGTATCAATTCCTAAACAAATAAACAATTTGTTCTAGTTACATTATTAATAGAAACTGAAATTATCACATATGGACACTGAACAATGTGATATATATATATATATATATTATTTACGTATTAATTTAATATTATCCATATCTCCACATGAGAATCCAAGAAGCTCATAAACAATTTAAAAATTATAAAAATAACCTACAATTAAAAATAATATAAAACCATATAAAATCATTTCTTCTCTGAGGGATATACTTTTTTAAGCTTCCTGAAACTATGAGGAACTGGCAGCATTTAAATTTGCTAAATAAATAAAATGATATGTTCCCTAGCTGTTCCCCAAAGACAAATGGTCACACTTGGCCCTTTCCTATATGCCCAAACTACAAGAACTTCATTATGACTGCTTCTGAAAACAGAGACAAGATTCACTCATTCCAGGCTACCAAACATAAAGTGCATTTTAATCCTGTTAATTTATCTTTCTTTTTGCTTAGTTGTAATTAAAAATCTATTACCTTTTTACACAAATTTGAAACACACACACAACAATTTGCTGTGTATAAAAGATTTGTTTTTAATGACACTAGTGCACTTAAAATTAGAACAATTGTTTAAGGTTAATAAGGAATATCATTGGTTAATGATGTGAAATATGATAAGCTATCCATAAAATTATCACAATTTTTCCCCACAATAACCTTGTAGGCTAGTTCACTTAACACAGAAGAACTGACTCAAGTCTTCCAGTGAACTACCATGATTGATAGTGGACTTGAACTTGGGATTCCTTTGATTTAGACCAGCCCTTTACTATATCACACTCACAGCAAATAATAAAACATAAAGCAATGAAATGTCCAAAGAACTTTTATAGTTACCATCAGGTTCATATATACAAAGCAAAGTTGTACCAAAAAAGCATTATTAAAACTTACAATAATCTTATTCATTGCTTTAAACTGACAGATTAATCGAGTTAATAGATATGAATTACCAAAAACAAACTTATTTGTAAAATGCAAATTATTAGATGAATAAGATTTTTTTGTTATTGTTGTAGTTTTCATATTACCAAGCCTGTGTTTAATATTGCTTGAAATTTGTTAATAAAACTTCTAAAATATGAACAAAGGTAAGACTTCAGCAAGGAGGTTCAGTATGTTTCTGATACCTTTTTACAGACATTTTTATTGTATGGTCTGGAACAAGGAAAAGAGTTTAAATAGTTAACACAAAATTAAAGAATGGCTTTACTAGGCAAATTGCTATTGTTACTTACATATTGCTCTTAATGTATCTATTAATCCCCAGATGCTACATTTATCTTAGTCAGTATTCAAAAATATATGTCTATTTATGTGCTTCAAGTTGCAATCCCCAACATATTTATTCATAAATAAGTCCCATTACTTTAGGAAAATGTCTTCCAATATAAGTATTCTATGCTGTGTTGTATTTTATTACTTTGCAGTTGTTTATGTTGCTTTTTTATTTTTCCTCAAATGTATTTGTAAGACTGTAGACAATATTCATAAAAGACAACTCAATCCAATTAACTTCTTTAGATCAAAACTGATTTTTTTTTACTGAACTCACTGAATTTTATCTACCTTATCTTAATGATCTGTGCCAAATAACAGCTGTTTTCTCTGGAGAGTTGTTCAAATGCTAGAAATAATATGTACTACAAGCTTTAATGTTTAAGAAATCACTAAAATGGAGAATGAACCTAGTAGTTTTCTTTTTATAAAGTTAAAATACCCTTTAAGTTAGATATATGGGCGGATGGATAAATAAAGTTCTATTTTATTCTATAGAATGAAAAAAGCTTTGGGAGTTCTATTTTTCCTCACTTGTCTGTGTTGTGTGTGTATGTTTGCATATATGTGGCTGCCAATTCAGACTAGATGACTCTGAGTGATGTACAAATGAAATAAAATAAGTAACAAAGGAAACATAATTAACCAATACAAAATATCTCATTAAAACTTCCACCTTTTGCAGCATTATAGACTTTTCAACGGAACTGGGTCTTCATATAACATATGCAGATTTTGATAATTTCTGCTGGCCACTGCTGACTCAATAGTAATTTTATATTCTATATAGTATTCTATATCCATGTGGTTGTATTGAATAAATAAATAAGAGTGGTTTATCATTAGCATTGTATTGTAAAGTGATCATGTGCCTCCAATATTTTCATATATTGCTACTGCCCAATATAGGTGCCTGCTTTTTTTAGCTAGACACCTAACATTCATGCCTTATATGATAATCAGTGGTGGGATTCAGCCAGTTTGCACCACTTCGGCTGAACTGGTAGCTATTTTTTTGTTGCCCAGGCCCAGAATGGACTTCTGGAAGTGGCATCCACACAGAGAACTGGTTGTTCACATATTTGAACACAGAGATATGGTATTCTCTGCCCATTTCTTCTTTAGGTTGAGAGACTGTGAGTGGCCCACAGTCTTAAGCTGATTTCATGCTTAAGATTGGAGTAGAACTCACAGTCTCCCAGTTTAAAATCTGAGGCTTAACCATTACCGCAAACCTGCTCCTGCATAGCATAGGATTTCCTTAAAAAAAAAACCTATGAAAGGACACTTTCAATAGAAACAATTTTTATTTTCAATGAACAAAGCTTGGTCATACATTTTATCAACTAGAAAATATGAGTGGCAGTATTTATGCTTGTGACACTCAAAGAGGAAAAGACATCCTGTCAAATCAATTTTCAGAAGACTTTAAAATCTAATAGACCCAAATGAACGTAAAGATAGAGGAAAAGATCATACCAATTTTCCTTTTACAAATAGTATTGTATAAAAGATAAATTTGTAAAAAGAAAAAAAGAAAAAGTATCCATGTAAAAAGTTGCACAAAGCTAAAATAACATAATTATGTCAACAAATATAAAAGAAGCAAATAAGGCTGATATACTGGAAAATATTAGTGCATATATCCTGAACAAAAGAAATCCAAGAGAATGACTGTAGAAATTCCAGATGTGAGCAAGATTTGATGATATCTTAAGATTTGAGGATATCTTACAGAGAAAAAATATAACAATACATGAATGACAAGTAACAAATCAACATATTTCAGAAAAGGAGACATAAGATCACATAGTTAAAATAAAATTAACCCTGAAATTTTTTTAAAAAAAAATCTTTGCTTTTTTTATTTCAGCCAAGCATTTTTTAATTATTTAGATCAGGCCAGAATGTCTAATACAATAAGACTAATTAATCTGATAATTTCTCTGATTGATTGTACTATGAACAAGAAACTACAATTATGTTTAGAAAGACAAACTGTTTTTGAATAGAGAAGGAAGTGGAACAAGAATATTCTTTCTCTATCACTTTAACACATAGAGGAGGTGTTAGATCCTTCGTTCACGTGCAAATGATGAAGACACATGGTGACAACTAACAATGCTTTATTCTCCTACTCCAACTCCAAGCAACAGCAAAAGGCATGCAGGCCTTTTTATAAGGCTTGAACCCCGGACAGAGTGAACCAATAAGAGTTCTTCTTTTTTCGCGCCTTGCGCAAGCGCACAAGGCTGGCGTCACTCTGTCTGGTCCCGGGCAGCTTTCAGAATGCCCGGGACCATTTGCAACAATTCTGAGCCTGCTGAGTTTCCTCATCAGGCCCAGGACACAACAGGAGGTATATTATAAGAATGCCAAAATTGGATTCAATATCAGTCATGATCAAAACTGGAGATCAAAATACTACCACTTTAACAGTATAAAACAGTGTTCAATATTTAAGAAAACAAAAGTAATGTCCATCAGCTGGCTTACTGAATACAGACTTGAAGCAGACAATTGAAAATGTTGGTTTTCCTTATTTCATTTCAAGAAATGTTAAAGATTGACAATGCAGAAGGGAAAAGGTGGTGAAATAAATTCTATGAAGAAATAGAGGACAATTCAGAAAAATCATTAAAAAGAAGAATATTTGTATCCTAAAATACTGGAATACTTAAAGCAGCTTTACAATTGACAGAATATTGAATATTGAGGAAAAGCAAGAGAAAGAAAACGCAAAGCAGAGGAGATTTTGAGAACTTTACTAAGAAGACTAATTAGTTCCTTGAGGCATTAATCAGCAAGCGGAAACTGATATACTTTGGGTAAGACATTAAACAGATGAAAGACCAGGAAAAAAGAACTATTAAGCTAGGTGGCATTCAACTTTTTCCATGCTAACGTCTCTATATGGAATAATAGTCCTTGATAACAGTAAAGAAATGGTGGCAAAACCGGACTAGTGGACTTATGGTAAAATAATATCTTTTAATTTTGGTGATCCTATCCTCAAGTCTAAGGAAGAGCTAGCATGTCTGCCATTGGTTTACTTATTTACAATTGGAAAAAAGATTTCAATTAGACAAAGAGAGTTAGGAGTTACGTTAAAAATGAATTAGAAATCCTACTGTGTGGTAGTGATGAATATATAATTATTAAGGACTATAAAATGTGATTGAATTTGAATTTGGAAAGTGACAATGTAAAGCATTGTATGATCCAGTGGGCAAGGAACTTTGGATATAATGTAATGAACGAACAATGGGAAAATATGTGGATGAAAGGTTTAAAATTTACACTAAATTACAATTTAAAAGAAAATTTTTATAAGATGCTGTATTGTTGGTATTTAACAACAGATAAATTTTCAAGAATGTACAAAGGTATTTTAAATGAATGTTGGAAATGCAAATATAAAGAAAGGACTTTTTACCATTTATGGTGAACATGTGATAAAGCAAAGAAATATTGGAGTAGGATTCATATTCTAATACAGATTCTTAAAGTGAATATAAAGATAAATCCAGAAACTTTTCTTCTGGGTTTAATGGACAAAAAATGAGGAAATTTTTTTGGGAACTTTGATGTTATTACATGTTCATGGCAGCAAGATTACTTTATGCACAAAAATGGAAGGACACTTCGATCCCCACAATGGACAAATGGCTGCTAACTCCAGAGTTAGCAGAGATGGCCTAACTGACTGCTTTGTTAAAATAAAAAAAAACACACAATTATTTTTGTTTCTACTTGGAAACTGCTTTTGGACTTTGTGCTTGAGGTGGAAACTTTGGTTTTGGGTTTTACCAATGAGAAGTATTACATACTGCAAAAAATATGTAAATAATGTTTCTTCTAAATATTTGAAAAAAATAGATAATTGAAAATCAAACATAGAAAACTACAGATTTATTTGGAGCAGTTTAAAAAGACTGCTTATTTCAGGAATATCACCTATGCAGGAGCTAAAACTTCCAGAGTTTTTGAAAACTACTACTGAAGAAATTTAAAAGAAAATTACCTAAAATTATAAGCCTGATCTTGATCATTGAATATATTGACTTTTGTCTGGGGAATAGGTTATTAGATAATGGTAATGCTTCTGTTGGCATATAGATAGCACTTGGCTTGAAGAGAAAAATTGGCAAAAAACTTTGATATTGCATTCTTTTCTATTATTATAATTGTTGGGTTTCTAAAACATAGAATTGTTTTGTAAAAGATTATTTAAAACCAGGTTACCAGATTATCTCCAATTGGTATTCACATTTAATTATCACTAGTTGATAATGTTTTTATTAAATCACAACATGACAACAACTTTCTCGAAAATTGATGTAGTAAGAAAGCCATCATCAAGGCTATAATCAGTAGAAAATCCTTGAAGGCTTTAAAAAATCTCTTACATGTTTCAAAATATTTTAATATATAATGTTTATAATCTACAATATTATGGCAAGTTCAATGACTTCCCCCAAACAAGTATCCTGTATATCAAGAATTGAGAACTCATTTCCTAGTCTTTCTATTCAATAATTTTAAAAGATATTATCAACTTGTTCTATATTCATACTGTGTTTCTGACCTTACTTTATGCACCAGGACATTGACTGGCACAAAGCAATAATACATTCATAATTGATATGTCTAAAATTGGAACTTTTTCCAGATTCCCTCTCTCCCTTCTATTTTGCATCTCCTAGATCGGATCCCAGGCTGCAGATCCGAAAGTCATTTTTTTTACTTCAGATCGCTCCAAAGCTTCCCAGGCAGCCGGGAACAGTTGTGGGCGCCATTTTGGTTGCCGAAAAAGGCAACGAACTCATTTTAAAACCTTTCTCGTCTGCCGGCTTTGGAAGCAGCCCCAGGGGGTTTGATTTCGGCACAGCGCGTTGCGCTGCAACCGCGACTTACAAGTAGGCTGGAAACAGCCCCAGGACTGGGAGTTGAAGCCAAGGAGACCTTTCTCACAGAGAATGAGTCACGGCCGCCATTTTGAATTGCAGGGAAGGGACGAGGAGGCTGCATCGGCCTATGTGTCCATTCCCTGCGGTCCTAATTTAATCGGCGGTTCGCCCACGGCCCATTTAAGAACATAACCACTTCACCTGTTACTTCAGGGGCCTAAGTTAATGGATTGCCTTTTGATGGCCATCAGTCAGAACCCATGTGGGTGGGGCCTGGCTAGGCCTACGAGGCCTACTCTCTGTAGTTAATGGCCATTTTGAACTCCACGTGCAGATTTCCTTAGGTCCAAGCATACCCATTTACAGTAGTTGGCCCAGCTTAGGCCACATCTGGACTGTGCCTCACTACTACCACGCACACAATTTGAGTAGCTGCCAATTGAGATTGATCCTCCCTTTGTCAGGACCTTTTTTGTCCATTCAGGCCTCTAAGCCCTTTCAGGTTTTTTTTCCTTTTTCCTTTTACTGGTGCACCCTGACTGGCCACCTAAGGCCTCCGGGCAGAGCCCAGAGAGTGGCCCCAAATGTGCCTTCGGCATCTGACTCAATTGCAGTGACCTAGACCCAGAGAGATTTTTTTTCTGGTCGGGTGGTCAGGGGAACAGTCTTATTGCTTGTTCCAATCTCGCTCCCGCCAGCTACTTGCCTGCCAGAGCTATTATCTCAGTTTGTATGGGATTGCTCAACCAGGATGGAGGGCTCCTCGATGCCTCAAACCTTGAGTACCGTCTCTCCATCCTCTGTTTACGGCTGCCAAACATCCTCTGAACAGGGGGTGGCAGACAAGTCCAAATCCAAGATGAAGCACACACTTAAAAAGTCTTCCAAGCTGGCGGAAAAGCAAGCTAGCCATAGGCACCAGGCCCTGGAGAAGGAGTTCTCCAGGGCACAGAGGCAGGACGGACTGGATCCTGATCAATTGGCAGCCCCTGAAGTTGACCTTCCCTTAGATCCCTCAACTTTAGCTCAAGGCGTGTGGTCCCTCTCAGGGATGCCAGTCACGTTGGGTTCTCCATCTGCACTGGCTCAGCACGCCACTATGGCTCCAGGCCCAGCCCCAGAGGCCACATTTACCCCCACAGCTACAGGACTCAGGGGGCCGGACATCGGGGATATTTTCTCTGACAGCCGCCTTGAAGCCTTGCTTTCCAAGGTCGTGGACCGAGCGCTAGCGCAGCGTTCCTTTCATACACCAGATCAGGGGGCTTCTAGATCAGCCATGGCATCTTATGGTCCCCCTGTGGAGACCCCCATGATTCAGGAGCCCACTTGTCCAGCGCACTCCTTCATGAGCGGTTACTCTATCCCTCAAGGTGAGGAACAGCCGGATTTTAATTTATCAGAGGAGGAGGAACTTCCTCCTGAACCCTCTCCTTCGGGGGGTTTATTCAACCCGGCCCTATTTCTCACGCTGTTGTGCAAGGCCACATCAATGGCCAACATTGGATCCGATCAGTTCCCGCAACCGCAGGCCACATCGGATTCCAGCCCCAATCCTATCTTTTTTGAAACAGGGGCAACAGAACACCATATCCAGTGCCCCTCTATTTTCCTTAAAGGGATCAAAAAACAATGGGCTTCCCCTTCCTCATTCCCTTCTGTCAGCGGGATTGAGAAAAAGCTCTTTAGCACCTCCACGGACCTCACTGATGCATTGGAGATCCCCAAGGTGGATGAGGCCTGGACCCCTCTGGTTTCCCAAACTGTGGTAGCTGGGGACCTGTTGGAGGCGCTAAAGGCGGATGATAAAAAATGGGAGCAGACCTTCCGGAGGACCCATCAGTCTGCAGCATGGGCAATTAAAACGGCCACTTGCGCGTCCTTTTTTGTTAAGACTACACTTTTATGGCTATGCCAGCTACAGGCCAGAGTCCCTGCTGAGTACATTCAGACCCACCAGGACCTAAGTAAAATGGTGGCGGCCACTGAGTACGTGGCGGATGCCACACTTCAGTCAGCCAATTTTGCCTCCAGGTCCATAGCATCTAATATCGCCGCCAGGCGGATGCTGTGGCTCAAACACTGGCAGGCTGACGCCAGGGTCAAATGGTATCTAGCGACTGCACCTTATCTGGGTAACAATCTATTTGGGGAGGCCCTGGCTCCGTACCTGGTAGAAAATAAGGACAAGCGCAAGGTCATGGCTCATTTAAACAAAAAGCCCGACAAGCGTCCCACTCCATACTTTCGCAGATAGTCCTTTCAGCCAGCAGCAGGTGCAACAGTCACCCAATCCTCCCGCTCATACACTCCCAGACAGGAGAGGCCGCATGACCGTCCCTATGACAGGCCTGAGTTTTGACCCAGACAACAGGGCCAGGCTAAGCGGCCATTTCGAGGGGCAGGATGCCCCTATAGGAAGTCCAAGTGACTCCTGCACAAGACTTCCCATCGGGGGAAGGCTAACCCACTTCTTCCACCAGTGGGAACTCACTTCCATGGACAGCTGGGTTTTACAAACCATCCAGTTCGGTCTCTCCCTAGAGTTTCTAGCCACATGCCCAGACTGATTCATTGCTTGCTCCGTTTCCAGGTACCCATTCAAACAGGGCCTCATGTAGGAGGCCTTCCAACACCTTCTAGAAATTCAGGCCATAGAACCGGTACCGTCAAGCCACAAGGGCGGGGGGCTCTACTTCATCCTCTTTGTCCCCAAAGCCTCAGGAGGGTGGAGAGCGATCTTGGACCTCAAACATCTCAACCATTACATCCCTTACAAAAAGTTCAAGATGCACTCTCTCCAGCCCATCCTGGGGGGCATCAGACAGGGAGACTTCCTGGCATCAATAGACCTCATGGAAGCATACCTCCACATACCCATTCATCCAGTACACTGATGGTTCCTAACATTTTGTTACAGGGGCAGGCATTTCCAGTACAAGGCTTTTCCTTTTGGCCTGTCCTCAGCACCCAGGGTGTTCACAAAAGTCCTGGCCGTGTTAGCCACCCAGTTGCGGAAAATCCCAATACGAGTCCAGTGTTACCTGGACAACATAGTAATTCAAACATCCACATTCCAGGCAGCTCAGGCGGATGTGAAAAGCACCATTCAGGTCCTTCAACAACATGGCTTCTCGGTAAATTTTCAAAAAAACCAGACAGTACCCTCATCCAGGCTTCTACACCTGGGAACCGTCATAGACAACACAAACTGCATGGTTTATCTATCACAAGAGCAAATAACCAGCATCAGAGACCTGGCCCATCAGGTGCACAGGAAACACTCAGTTCCATTGGTCTTACTCTCCCAATTGTTGGGAAAGATGGTCTCCTGCATAGCCATCGTTCCCTGGGCCAGACTTCACTTGCAGGACCTCCAATGGTTCCTTCTCTCGTTCCAGCAGGCGAATGCCAGTGCATCCAACCGTTAGATCAGGGTACCAGTCCACATTCGCAGGGCACTGCGCTGGTGGTTCTCACAAGCAGTGACCAGAGGCTCACCCTTCAAGGAACCGGATCGCATCACAATCACAACAGACGCCAGTCTGTTCAGCTGGGGAGCCCATCTGCAGTCTCAGTGTGCTCAGGGCCGTTGGTCCCACACAGATCTGAGACACAATAGGCTGGAGCTCAGGGCCATTCATTTAGCTCTACGCCAATTAAGACACTGGATCAGGGGTCGTCACGTTCTGATCCTCACAGACAACATGGCTTCCAAGGCGCATGTCAATCGTCAGGGGGGTAGCAGATCCAGAGTCCTCGGAGAAGAGCGGCATACAAATCCGAATAAAATAAAAAATAAATAAATAAATGTCTGAGGCACGGCTCCTGGGTTCCTGGGCGGAATCCAACCTAGCCTCGAACAGAGCCAAACACATCTCGGGGGTCATGAACCAGCAAGTGGACTTTTTAAATCACTCCACGGTGGATCCCTCGGAGTGGGGGTTGCATCCGGATCTCTTCTCCGATATCTCCCACAGATTCGGCCATCCATTACTAGACTTGTTTGCGTCGTCAACCAATGCCCAACTTCCCAGGTACTATTCCCGCTATTTCCTCCCAGGGGCGGAGGGGACGGAAACCTTGCGGACTCAGTGGCCACCAGGCCTCCTTTACGCCTTCCCTCCCCTCCCACTCATACCAGCGACCATCCGCAAGCTGCTCCAGGAGCAGGCGGAAGTAATAGTCATGGCCCCTTATTGGCCACAGAGGCCATGGTTTGCCAACCTGGTGAACCTTTCCTGATCTCCCCCTTGGCAGATCCCTCCTCATCACGTGTCATTACACCAGGGGACCATCCAACACCCGGACCCTCAATGGTTACAGTTGACCGTCTGGCACTTGAGTGCAGTATAATGACTCAAGAACTGTTTTGTCCTCGAGCCATTGACATGATTCAGGCCTCTCATTGCCCAGCGACCAATTGCATTTATAATTCCACTTGGAAAATTTTTTGCCATTGGTGTCGTGGGAGACAACTGAATATTTCCAAATTGACTGTCCCTCAGATAGTAGATTACCTCTTGGAGGGCCTGGACAAAGTCCTTGCCCCGGCGACCATTCGCCGGCAGGTAGCAGCCCTTTCTACAATATTCACTTGTGCAGACTCGGTTCCCTTAGCTCACCATCCCAGGATTCACACCTTTATCAAGGGTGCGTGCAACACCAGGCCTCCCGTGGTACACAGGTACCCCTCGTGGGAATTGCCGCATGTCCTTCACGCTCTAACTAAACCACCCTTTGAACCCATAGCAACTATTCCGCTGCGGAATCTGTCCCTTAAGGTGGCGTTTTTAATTGCCATTACGTCAGCCAGATGTATTTCTGAACTAGCCGCCTTATTGGTCAGAAATGACCGTTGCATCTTCCACAGCGATCGGGTGATTCTTTGGCTGGACCCCACCTTTGTGCCCAAGGTGAACTCGCTTTTCCATACAGCACAGGAAGTCATTTTACCAAATTTTTGTCCCAATCCTTCCCATGACCTGGAGTGGCAGTGGCACATGTTGGACGTCCGCAGGGCACTGCGGCATTATATGAAGCACACGGAGCCTTTTCATAAGTCTGAGGCTCTGTTTGTTTCCTTCCGCCCGGCTTCTTTGGGCCAGAAGGCTTCCACAGTGACTATTGGCAGGTGGATCAGAGCCTGTATTGCGGAGGCATATCAGTCCTCTTCCCTGCCGGCTCCAAGTCATCTTACTGCCCATTCCACTCGCAGTGCTGCGACCTCTGCAGCATGGGCCACTCAGGCGTCTATCGTGGAGATTTGCAGGGCTGCGACATGGTCCTCGCCCCCCCCGTTTGTTCGCCATTACAGAATTGACCGCTTTGCTTCAGCGGACACCTCCTTTGGTCGGCGGGTCCTTCAGCAGGTGGTCTCCAGGAACACTATTCCGGCCTTATCTGTTTCCCACCCTTAGGGACAGTGAGGCTTTGGTATGTCCCATTGGTGGATTCTCCATCTCCTGTACTGGAGAAGGGGCGTTGTCTTACCTGAACGCCTTTTCTCAGTACGGAGATGGAGAATCCACACCCACCCTTTAGGTCAGTTAGGCCACATTTAAGGGTTTGAGAGCCAACACCTCGTCCACCTTCAGCCACTTTGCCCTCGTTAAGACTGGATCTCCTAGCAAGAGGGGGCGTGTCAAGTTTGGCTACTTGGTCTCAAGAGCAGGCAGACTGAGAAAACCATTGGTAGATTCTCCATCTCCGTACTGAGAAAAGGCGTTCAGGTAAGACAATGCCCCTTCTATAAACCTTTCAATAATAAAGTCAGAATAGTATGAACAATACAGATTTTCTCATTGTTGATATGTTTCGCTGTCCTGCATCACTGACCTTACTTCATGTAAATAATTGTCAAAGTGGGAAAAATGCTTAGGAGTAATATTGTCAGGTGTCAGAAGACAAAACGAATTATATTTGAGAGTTAGTGGGAAGTTGATATAAAACTGTAGAAATGCATTATAAAAATAGAACTTTTATTTCTTGTGTTCATTACAATAAAATCAAAATTGTTTTCATGACAAATAGTTATAGAGCATTTGGATGTGGGAGAAACTTCTAATGTAAATTACTGAATTTCATGCGTGGATTGCCCCTGTGACTATGTAGGACAGATAGGGAGAAAACTAACCACCATTATAGAATAGAATAGAGCTGGAAGGGAGCTTGAAGATAAGATTGCAAGAACATGAACAAATGGTTAGACAAAGAGACACAAACTCGTTGATAGCCTCACATTGCAATGAACAAAGATATGCATTTAATTTCATAGTTATTAAGACTGTTGCCTGAGCAGGGACAAAAATAGTCAGAGAAATGATTGAAGCCTTGGAAACGGGCCCTTGTCAGTCAATAGGAGTGCTGATTTACTACCAGCTTACTATGTACTTAGGAGCCAAGGTTGCAGCAGCACAAAGAAACAACAATCAACGAGTTAGCATCTGGCCATCAACACCCCAATTAACAACTAAAAGCCACACACAACCAGGCACCATATAAATACTATGCATAGAACACCCCAGTGCACACATTCTGGAGAGAGAGAGAGAAACTCCCTGAGAATGGGGATGAGCTGTTCCTCCAGGCCAAGTCCAAAAGCTTGGAAGAAGAAGCCTCTGGTCCCAGTGATCAACTCAGACTGGATCCTGCAATTTTTTTTAGCTAATTGTGGAGCTTATCATGACATACTTAACTGCTTCTCCCTCCCCCACCAAAATTAGAAAATAACTGGAGGCTTTGAGATTAGTTTCAAAATTTGAACCCAGCAACAAGGAACATAATATTTCATGCCTTTACTCTTTTCTAGTTTCTTTATCTACTAGCAATCTTAGTGCCACATTCCACTTTGGTCTGGATCATTGGGCAGTTAAAGTTATTCCACTGCTGCTACAACAATATTCTAGTTGTGAGAGATGTTTGTTTGTGGTAAAACCCTTTCAGAGAAAAAATTTTTTTTTTTTAGGATCAGGTAGGACATAGGCATTTTGCAGTGAAACAAATTGTTTCAACTGTGCTTCTTTCATATTGTAGACTCTGCTTCCTGAGAACGTAATACTCTATTTTCCATTGTTTCTTGCAGGAGCTACTATTCATACACCAATATGAAATTCAGAAAGAAATTGGATTGTGATCCAAACCATCTAATGTTCAGAATAAATGTGACTTACTTGGTAATGGAAATGAATACTAAATGCTTGGAAGGTGATAATTGGGAATATAGTTTTGTATATTTTATATAACATTAGCAGTCGCTAACACAGAATAATATTTCACTGATTTTACAAGTCTGAAAACATTAAAAAAATTTGAATAACCTCCACTTACCATAAAAATTATGCCAAATTAATGCAAGAAAACTTTGAACATTTAGTTTATGGATGAAAAAAAATTGTGTCTTTCAGAAAATGAATCCATCCTCTATCCAAATTGAAATGATACAAATATACTGAAAAAAGTGAGCAAGATAATGTTATTTTATTTGAAATATATTTACATACCATATATAGCAATAGCCCTTAGACTTATATGCCACTTCAGAGTGCTTTACAGCCCTCTCTAAGTGGTTAACAGAGTCAGCATATTGCTGGGTCCTCATTTTATCGACCTTGGAGATGGAAGGCTGAGTCAACTTTGAGCTGGGCAGAATCGAACTCCAGGTGATAGACAGCCTTAGCCTGCAATATATATGTTTTTGTATACATATATGTATATGTATATTGTCTTGCCCCATAACATAGAGATTACAAATTCAAAGATAATTCATGCACAGCTTGTAGAATGCCCATTGCTGAGTGTACACCTCTGACTGTAAGAGGTAGCTTTAAAAATAAACATTCACCATCTTTTGGGACTTCCCAAGGCATATTAATGTTCATTAATGTTTTTATAAACATTAAAACATTTTATGTTTGCTGAATTATTTAAAAGCATAGTTATTAATTGAGCTGAAAGAATTTAGGTTCATTTGAGCAGGAAATGAATTGTGGAAATACCATCTAAAACCACTTAGAAAATCCAGTTATTTAACCATGTGTTACAAAACTGGGGGGGGGGGAATCATATGTTTAATTTCCAATATTTGGGTTCTAAAATAGGGATATTACACACACACACACACACACACACACATGATAGTTATATATTTGTATAATTATGAGCATTTCATGTGGAATTTGAGATGGAAAGTATATAATAGGCACATGATCAATGACAAGATGCACAAAATCTTACAAAATAAATAAATACATTAGAATTATCATGAAGAGAGGTATAGAGCTGTTTTTCATATTGATTCTTGACTTCTTTCTGGCCTGAAAGTTGCCCAAATTATTGTTTATAATGGGAGAGAAATTGAAAATCATGAAATAAATGAGAAGTAATAATTAGAGCTATGCAGAACTTTGATGATGTGCTTTACTACAGAGGTCCCCAACCCCTAGGCTATGGCCCACTATCAGGCTGTGGCCTATTCGCAATCAGGCCCTGTGATGGTGGGCTGGCATGCATGGGTGTGCACACAGCTCAAGTTGCATGAGCAGGGGGCAGGTATGAATGCATACACGGGCACAGCTCAACTTGGACAAGTCAAACTGCATGTGCATGCACATGCGCATCAGCCTGCTGCTTGAACAAGCTGAGCTGTGCATGTGCATGTGAGCTGGCCCACTGCTTGCATGGCCCAGTTCCCTTCTCCCCCCTCCACCAGACCACCAAGCCACAAAGATTGGAGACCGCTGCTTTATTATACTGGAATTTCAGTTGAGCCAAGAGATGAAGTAATGTCCCACTTGTGATTATCAGAGCTATTTCATTGATATTTCAAGCCAGTTTTAAATTCAGGGTATATAGTTGGCAGATACAATCCTTAATTGACATGATGCTTCATTATTACTTTGCTTAGTCTGCTTAGGGCTAAGCTAACTGAAATTTTTTAAATGACAGCACAAATAGATCGCAAACAAAGATCATGGTATATATAGTTGGTGACA
Organism: Bothrops alternatus; assembly: GCA_034064705.1. NCBI lineage: Eukaryota > Metazoa > Chordata > Lepidosauria > Squamata > Viperidae > Bothrops > Bothrops alternatus. The sequence continues at coordinate 6,562,800 of JARGCV010000085.1, forward strand.
ATAATTGCCAACTTGAATTAAGAGTAATTTGTCTTTAATTCAAATTAGGAAGTACAGTTCTAATAAATCACAATGTTAGGAACATTCTTATTGGCACTTATAGGAAGTCTTATTTGATTATAAGTAGATAACAGGAAGCGTTCCAATTCAAACTAAACCATAAGAATAAATAAAAGATTATGTCATCACTATATGAAACATATAGTCCATACCTATAAACCCCAGAGATAGAAAAATATAATTGTTGCTGAAATATGCATTAGAGCAGGGGTGTCAAACTCGCCGTGTCATGTGACGTGTTGCGACGTATCGTGACTTTTTTCCCATTGCTAGAGCTGGTGTGAGTGCAGTTTCCATATGATACATCTGGCCCATGGACCAGCAATTTGACACCCCTGCATTGGAGGATATTTAATTTCCTTTCCCTAACATCCGGGTATTCTATTAACTGATGCACCTGTGCTATTTCAGCTTCCTCTCTGAATTACTCAGCATTTTCAGTCTCACAACTTCCTCAGACAGCTGTCAGTGTCAAAGCATGTATAGTATTCATAGATGCAGGAACAGATTAGGAAGCTAATGCAGTATGCATAATGATGTGGAATCAAATGACATTTAGGTGGAGCATGTGGAACAGCTCTTCATGGAAGCATAAGGTTGGAAATAGTGAAATATTATAAAGTCTTATGGTTAAGCAAACTGTGCTTCCATTCCATGTTTTTTTTAATCATCAAGGCATCATCTTTAGATGGCATAGTGATATTTGAGAAGCAAAGAGCATTTTCTGTTTCTATTCTGACATTTAATCAAGGAAAAAGCTCCTAGTATAAAGCAGAACATTTTACCCATAGCAAGAGGTTGAGCTTAGTCCAGCTGTAAATTAGATGAGTCACACTTCTACAAAATCTCCAGCCATATGCCATCACTCAACAAATTCTATTTTGTATTTTCATTAATTTTTATTATAAAAACTAAAGTAATCTAGCCAGCTAGTTAACAGAAGTTTCTTATCTATTGAGAAGGCTAAAGGAAATATCTATGTGATGCCAAAGTACTGGAAATAATGTGTGAAAAAATATTTTTTCAAGTGTCTTTTTCATAAATTGGAAAAGCAGCTTGAGGGATTTTAATTTAGTCAAACTGAGAAAAAATATCTAATATTATAGGAGGCACTAATAAAAATACTCAATAATAATATCAATGATATAAGAGAATTGCTTGTATGACTATGACTATCACCTTGTTATCCGTATTTTTTAGCAATGAAAACAAGTTTTAGTAGGCAAATTGACATATAGTAGCTGAGTGAATCAGACCACTCTACTAGAGGTTTTTGGGATACGAGCTCAGAAAGGATATACATACAACTTTGCAAATCTACTTTTTAGGTTCCTTGATTCATCAAGAAATATCTTTTGATGTTCCTCTTGGCTGATCCTGAATCCTGTCCCCATGTTCTCCTGCCAATATTTAAAACTGGAATCATAAATTATAGTCACATCTGTGGATAATGTATTTTGGAGTGATACTGTTAAAGTGAGGCTTAATTGACAGAAAAGCATTGCAAATACAACTTTTCTTAACAAGCAATGATAAATATTTGTAGAGGTAAAAAGATGTTAATAAAATTAGAAATTATGATTTGCTTCCAAAAACAGTAAAAGTTGTTGAAAATATGTTTGACTGAAAAATTGGGGATGGGGACAGGAATGGCAGAGAAAAAAAATGTACACAAACAATTTTTGCTTGCCTTCTCTTTATCTTGGAGTTGCTTGTAAAATTAAATCTATGTCAAAACATAAATGAAGAATAAATATAATAGATACACTTGGTAAAATTCCTTATTTTATTGGTGCCTTTAAATCAGTGTTGATGTCTAGCAATTGTCTGGACAGCTTTTTTAGCAAAATTTCAGAAGTAGTTTGCTATTTCCCCCTTCCTAGGTCTGAGAAAGAAGATCTGGCCCAAAGTCCTGCCTGCCTGCATGTCTCCTTGTCTCTCTCCCTCCTCTGTGTTTCCACATGAAAGAGGGAAAATATGTTTACAACATCAAATACAAACCTCAAAATTATATATGAGTTGTCATACGATGGCATATATCATCAGTGCCAAGGTAATGTTTTAGAGTCCATGAAATAATCAGGCTATTTTGGTGTTTGGTCTTATTTTTGGTAAGAATAAAAATCTTCTTTTTTACAAAGTTACTAAAGAAAAATGTAGTACAATATTTGGTCACTTAAACATTTATATTATCTGTGAACTTTTTAGTGTGATATCTGAAGAAAGATAGGTCAACTATCTTCATTTAAGAATTGGATGCTTATCAAACTGATAAACCAAATGCTTCTTGAATGTTGGCACCATTTAAATTATTGTTGTTATTATTATTTTAAATTAGTTATAGCCTCATAATCCAGTAAACTCTGGCTGGCTTATAAAACCCAAGGCAGTAAAACAAGTTATAAACATATCATAGCACAGATAAGCCAAGCTAAAACAACTGTAATACTAGCAAAAACCATAGCAGGTCTTCCTTAAGCACGTTCTGAGACCAAAGCTGGATTTTAAGGGGTTTTTTTTTCAGGGTCCTTTTCAGAACTCCAGGATAAAGGATCCCTTTGATATATCTGGAGGAGATATTGTTCCAGAGGCAGAGATACACAAAAAAAGGCTCCTTTAGATGTCAAGAATTAATACAGATAAATCCAAGTGCATCTACTTTTCTAGAACATTCTGGGTGGGCAGAAACAATTGGAAATAGCCAGTCCCACTTATACCCAGTTTCTTTGCCATAAAGGGCAAGGACAACCAGGTTTGCATAGGAATGGTGACATTTGAGTATACTGAAAAGTTGTTTGAGTAGCAGTTGTTTTCCATGGAACATGGTAGAGAAACATTGACCTGCAAATGTTGTTTCAGTTCTGAGAGACATGGAGGGAGGGATAAGGAGAGGAAGACAGGGAAAAGAGGTGGTGGAAAAGAACTAGTTTGGTGTAGTGGTTAATACAGCAGGTTAGAAACCAGGAGACCATGAGCTTAAGCAGAAAGCCATCTGGGTGACCTTGGACTAGCTATCTTCTGGGATTGAGATAGAATGGATACTTTTGTGCCCATTGATGTGTTAAAAAAGGAAGTTAAGCTATTCTTGTGCAACCCCAGTAATCATTGGTATTCAGAAACTAATTTGCTTGGTAATTTGGTTGTGGTTTCAAGAAAAAAGGTTCTTCAAGACAAATCAGTTAACCAAAAGGGGGGAAAAGGGAAGGTTTACCATTCAAAAGCTAGAGGAACATTTTAAGGCAATTTGATTTAATTTAACCATTTATTATCTTGAAATTCACAACTGCTGCATTTTCTATTTTATGTTATTGATTAGAAAAATTGTTACTGGTAAAAATTACCTAGATCTGATTCAATGGCCATGGTGACTCCACTGTGAATACAAATAGAAAAGTAATCTGAATTTTGGCCCTCACTTTTATCAATAATATCTTTAGGAGAGATGGCCTTTTAAATTTGGAATTTCATCCCATCTTTTATTAACTTTTGAAGTGAGAAGGATAGATTATGCAGGTAAAGGTTGTTGTTGTTAAAACAAAATTAATCAAAGTAGTGATTAATGATTATGAAACTTAATTCCCTAATAAGTTCATAATCATTAATCACTACTTTGAATTCATTTAATCATTTAATTAAAGAGAATAAATTTAATCTTCCTCAGGGCTATAATATGTGCTGGCTCTGTGCATAAGTGACAGTGTGATAAAAGTTGTCTCACTGTAACAATATATGATAGCTGTATTAATCATCTTCAAAAACAGAAACAGAAGTCAAAGAATGCTTTACTGTCTTTTTTTTAATATGTGATCCTAGAAGTTAACCTTCAGGAAATAGCTTCACGTTTGATTTTAAATGTAAATGTCATTGTTATTTATACTTTGAATGTAAGGGTAGATTATTTAGGTTTATAATAACACAAATACAACTTTTTAATACATACAATGGAGTTTATTTTTTACTCAGAGAATCAAAGCAGAACAATAGAGTAGATGGACATTGTTTGCTAAGGCAATGTCACTTATAGTCATTAAGAGTATGGTATCTTTTCTCTTTTTTTCTTTTTTTCTGGTTTTATAAGTACTCAGGTTGAAAAATATTGTATTAATGAATATTTTCCTTTCCCCTCATGCCTTACGGTCGGTATCACCTATTCATTTTTAACATTTTGTCAAAATTTTGCATTCAGTACAACTTGGTGACTTGATTCATCTTATCTTTCACAAATAGTTAGGAATCAAAAGCCATAATGATTATTTACTGTTTCCATAATCAGTTTAGTCGAGTCCATTCCTTTGTTTGCTTCCATCTAAGAGACAGAATCTTGCCAAACTAAAGCTTTACCCTTCCAACCTTCTAGAACTATCTTAAGAGGTTCTAGGGCCATGGTGGCAAACCTATGGCATGTGTGCCACAGGTGGCACACAGAGCCCTCTCTGTGGGCACGCACACCATCACCCCAGTCCTAGGCCTTCAGCTGGGTTTTATAAAACCTTTTCGCTTTAGGCCTCCACCGCTGTGTGGGGAAAAAAAGGTTCAGTCAATCAATCAATTTCAACTTCTCATGAGAAAAAAAAAGATCTCGCAAAGTTGGAATTGATTGATTGAACTTTTTATTCCCATCCAGTCTGCTGTTACCACTGCAGCCATGCCCACCTGGCACTTGATGATACATAAGTGGTTTTGGGTTGCAGTTTGAGTACTCAGTCTCTAAAAGGTTCGCCATCACTGTTCCAGGGTGTGGCTAAGCTGAACCTTCTTCTTCCTCCCTTCCATGAAGCTCAGAACTGGCCAGTCTCTTATTATGGGCTTCTTTCTGGAAAAAACTCTGTATTGCTAAAAGCCTTTCCCTCTGCTTCTGCTTCATGTCATCACATAATAAGATACTAAACAAATAGTATTACTCAGAGATAATGCATATATATATATATGGGTTTTCAAAAACTACAAGGAGAGCCTTTTAGTGGAAATACTATGCTATACAGTAGATCTCATAAAGTTTTTAAACTTTGATTTTAATAATGTCATATTTCTAAAAAGAAACTTTGACTTGAAGAAGAGTACTGTCTCTTCCCCTTTTCTTCTTTTGAAATAATTACTTTAGCTCCTGTTTCTGTCTACTTAGTTTCAATATTTCGACATTAATGAAAGTTGAAAAGCTTCTGTAATATAATTTTTTATATTGGAGAACATCGGAGAACCATTTTTTCTGACATTTATTCCCAAAACGTAAGGTAAATAATAGGATAATTAAATGTGTTTAAATACTATCCATCTAAGAATCAAACACTCAGATTTTTACATTATCATTTACAGTTGTATGATGAAAAGTTGTTTTCTTATTCCTCCTGCTAAATAAATAGAATATATTGGCAGTACATATCCACTAGATCATGGTTTGAAAAGCATTACACATCTTCACAATTTATTTCCTTTATGTGAAATTTCTTCACAATTTATTTCCTTTATGTGAAATTTCCTTGTTAGCAAATTATCCTGATAGATGTGGAAGATATCAGACTATGGAAAAGTGGAATAAGTATTTGTCTATTCATTTAACACTTCACTTATTTGTTCCAGAAAATTCTAACTGGGCACTAATAATTCCTCTTTTTTGCTCCAGGATTATAGTATAATGCAGAACTGAATTCTGTGAAGTATATATTTGATATAATCTTCAAAAAATAAGTCCATATGTAGTCCTAGACAAACATATCAACTGTGCTGAAGCCAAGCAATTGTCATTTTGACCTTGATAATAGCTCTTTCAAGGATGGGCTTTTAATTTTTTTGATTCAATCATACTACCCAGCTTATCTATCATCTTCCTTTTCACTTGCAAGGAGTTGGTTAAAATACAAAGAATACTTCCTATGGTCAAAACAGCTTGCTACAATTTTCAGAGAGAAGCTAAATAAGAACAGAAAATTATCTACAAACTTATTTTTACACCATTACCACTGCAGATGATTAGACTTGAATAAAGCAGTGCTGAACAGTATATATTAACTAAATAGATAAATACCATACATGACATACTTTCAATTTCCAAAATGAAGTAATATTTTACATTTTGAATGAATTTGTGCAGGATATTTTCCTCACAAGAAAAACATGTTACTAATTCATTTGGCAAAGCATATCAATTTAAATAATTGCACGATTATTCTATTTTTTATTGCTCCAAATAGGAAGGAAGGAAGGAAGGAAGGAAGGAAGGAAGGAAGGAAGGAAGGAAGGAAGGAAGGAAGGAAGGAAGGAAGGAAGGAAGGAAGACAGGAAAGAAGGAAGGAAGGGATGATTTGGTTTATCTGCTTAGTAAAGAAATACTATGAATAAGCGAAATGGGCAGGGCTTGTCTAGTAGCTCTCTAAAATTTTATTGATGTACTGCACTGGATTTCATAGCAGACTAATTTAGTTATTAAAAATATTTTATCATTTGAACCACATCATCCATTTGGTAACCTTTGATACTATTTTTCCAATATTATCCTGTAACTTTAACTTTTTAACTACTTAAAAGCTTCTTTTCTATATTATCTGGTGTGTTGTGATGTGTGGCCTCTAGAACTCTTGCTGAATACTAACCATTTTTTAAAATGAATGTGTAACATATTTCAATAAGATATCAATTGGAAGGAATTGGTGCAGGGTGAGGAGTTATGAAACTGTACAGCTTCAGTTGGTTAGCTGTCACTACATGATCAAATCACCATTGATATTGAAATGAAGGTGATTAAATAATAAACCTAAAACTTCCCAAGACTGGTCAATCACATGGAATTAATACATCAAATAACTTAAATGTTCATGCTTTGAAAGAGATACTGGTTGCTAAAAACTGCAAGTCATTTGGCAAAATGGCAAAGCAACAGCAATAACTGCTCAGAACCTCAGGGGGCCTTCAGAACAATTTTACCAAGTCTTTGAGCAGCTGTGACTATTGTGCAGCTTCAAGGAGTAGATTCAGAGCCCTGCCCTGCATATTTGCACAGGCATATTGCACGCTCTGTACATACCTAAGAATAGTATGTTCTCCTTTTATTGTTATCTGTCCAGCCAGTTTTTCTTCTGCAGTTAGGCAAGCACAAAGATTTTTTTTAAGCATCACTCCAAATATTTCTAACTTCTTCCAAAATAAAATTATTTTGAAAGGAACACTGCATTGATTTATCTACTATTGTAGATAGTTAGGTTTTTTAAAAAATGTATTGAGAATGAATGAAGATGAGTTGGATGGTAAAACCCATTATTTATGAATTGTGCAGAACCCTTAACCAAATAGCAAGAAAGTACCCAAAATGCTTCCAAATCAAAAATGCAATGCCTATTATCATTTTTTTTAAAAATCAATTTTAGGTAAAGTGTTCTTTTACCTAGTCAGTAATGAATTTATACACTCAATTATACTACTAGAACATTGAATGGTGGAATGTTAATGATTAATTCCTAATGTTCATACTCAATGCACCAATTATGTATATATTTAATCTGGAATGAAGACATATGAAAAATGTGCTAAATATTAACCTTATAGTGTCAAGTTCGAAGCACGTTTTTGCTGGTCTGACAATTATTGCTTCTCAGCTTGCCAATGAACTTGAGTGGAGGGAAAGAGATTGGAATGCAAATTTCGAAAAGATCAAGAAAACAGATCCTGAGAACCAAGGACAGTTCACCAGGTGTCTGGCCAGACCCAGAGACACTTTCTCAAAACAATATTTTTCCATCTAATTTACCTGACCAAAAAGCTGGAGGGGGAATTCTATACTTTTACAATATGGAATTGGGTGGGGTTTTGCCAAAGCTAGTTTTGCTTGCATGTGTGCTGTAATAATGTACTCAAAATTTTACACTGAAAGTTCGAAAAGCCTCGAAGGTGTTTACTTGGTTGGGTTCGTCAGTCAGAACATTGACATGTTTATATTGTGATATAAGAGCACTACTTTAAAATCAGCATTCATATACATAATATGAAAGAAATGGCACTTAGTGATTCGGTGTTATAATTATTTTGATGTATGAAAGAAATGGAATAAAATATTTATAACTGCCATTGTTATTTTAATGTGAGAAAAGTATGATATGAATCAAATTACTGAGAATATTACTGAGAAAAATTACTGAGAAATGATTGATAAGTTAAAGAATAAAAAACAAAATCTGAAATTTGGAAAACCTGAAAAATAAGGAAAAATGTACAAGATAGAAACATTAGCCATGTTATTTTCCATTAGGAGTTTCCTTTAAAACAGCCAATTGCTATTTTATTTAGAATAGTTTTAGGAGTTTCCATTGTTTTAGAAATGTTTAATAACCAGCAGTGTGATTGGATGTTCATTTTCAGTAATGTAATATGCTCAGAAAATGTAGTATGAATAGAAAGGCAATTTGACGTAGTATTTAAGGACTGGGAGGAGGAGAGGAGAACCTAAGTTCTATTCATGTTTAGACCAGGTGTGGGCAACTATTGCCCCTTTATGACCTGTGGATTTCAACTCCCAGAACTTCTGACACAATCCACAGGTTGTAAAGAGATCATAGTTGCTCTCACTTGTTTTAGATCAGGGGTGTCAAACTCGCTATGTCACATGATGTGTTGCAATGTATTGTGACTTTTTTCCCATTGCCACAGCTGGGGTGGGTATGGTTTCGGCATGACGCATCCGACCTGCGGCTGGCAGTTTGACACCCCTGCTTTAGATATTGAAGCCAGCTGGGGACTTTGGACTAATGACTCTCTCTCAGCCTTAAAACTGAATTAAACTGATTTAAATGCAGAAACTAACATTAGAAAAAAAGAGAAAGAAACTAATCACACATCTGGAATAGTAACCATGCTAGCCATTGCCAAGATCACTGTCATCTGTCCATCTGCAATATCATATATCTCATTATCTGATAATCGGCTTTTTTTGGTTTTCATTATTTTAAATGCCAAATATGACAGCCTCTTCATAAAAGAGATTTAATACACAACAAATAAATGTTAATAATGGAATAATAGATATAATTTAATTACATCATTAGTCAATTAATTAAATAATTAGAAAGTAAGTTGTGTTCTTTTTTCCAAAAACCACCATGCGGTCTCAAATGCTCAGATATTGCACATGTGAAATTTTGGATCAGATTTTGTGAAAGATAGATGCTGCTGAAAAAAAGGAGAAGAATGTTCAGTCCTTTGTACAAGCAGGAATTCACTTTCATGTTTTTGATGCAGCCAGTTATCATGCATGCATAAATCTTAGATATGTTTTCTGGCCATGAAACTGCTGTATTTCAGTGAGCAGTTGAGAGAATAAGTGGATTTTTCATAAGGGATGTGAAGTGCGACATGAAAAGGGCCATTATTTTAGAGTGGCATTCTTTTGGCTATTTACATCACTGACTGCCTTAAAGGATGAAAAATATGAACAGCTGGCAAAAGCAATCACATTAAACAGGACACTTTCTCTACTTCTTATAATAATCTGTTTACATTGCTCTATGTTAAATAACAGATAATGTCTTCCTCCTGGAAATACTATAGCAACTATATCTATGGTAATGTGACATGAATATAGATTTTAGTGTGTGCTTTACCTAAAGTTAATCTCCATATTTGTTGATATAAGAAAGCCTGGAATGTTTCTTAATTAAATTCATTGCCAGGATGACTGCTAATCTCTACTGGGATAAGGATATGGTTCAAAACTGCTGTATGAACCATCTGCATGAAATGACCTGGCATAGCTGTAGGAAGATCTGACACAGTTACTTTTAGGTAGTAATTACAGGTAATCCTTGCTGTTGCCTAATGATCATTTGAAGTTACAAGAATTCAAAAAAGGTTGCTTAGGATCTGTCCTTGAAGTTATGTCTGCCACACCACCCCCATGGTCACATGATTGCATTACAAGCACTTGGCAACTGGCTTGAATTTATGACCAGCTGCAGCATCTAATGGTTACATGATTGCATGTTGCACTTGTTTTGGGCAAAAAACTCCTATTGGATAAGCTGGATTTGGACTTCTGCCGTGTGATTCACTTACGACCACATGATTTGCTTAACCATTGTAGTGACTCACTAAGTGGCTATCATAAATCAAGTCAAAAATCGAGTCTGGTCACCTGAGTTATGACCGCTTTGAGTTATGATCAAATTCCAGTCTTGGTTGTGGTTGTAAATCAAGGAGTACCTGTAGGCCATAAGGCACAAGAATAAGACTTGTTTCAACCCCTTCTATAAACATAGCATAAACAAGCATAAACAAAGAGGAATAAATCCCATCAAGTGACACTGAGAACTTCTGTAGCTATTACGCGTTTTCTCAATGGTGTCTGAAGCAGATTAGTGGAGTTGATAGATCAGTTTCATTAAATCCTATATTCATTCCCAACACTGATTACTAGGATTCTTCTGAAAGGTTTATTTGAAAGTGATTTCTTTTCCAAAGTTTGAATCCATCAATTGACATTATTCAGAGTAATAATACTTCTGAATATAAAGGTTGATGAAAGTCTCATTCTTAATGTATTTGTTGAGAAATTACTTATTACTCTTTTAAATCCATATAACCAGTAGCCATTATCAGATTTTCAGGCAATATTTTATGTAAATTACTTTTTGTGCATTATTTGAAAAAGTATATGAAGACCCTATTGTTATTTTTTCTACTGTTTCCATATCATCAGCATAGCTAAGATTTTTTTCTTATCCATTTCTCTCTCTCTCTCTCCTCTCTCTCTCTCTCTCTCTCTCTGTGTGTGTGTGTGTGTGTGTGTGTGTGTGTGTGTGAGAGAGAGAGAGAGAGAGAGAGAGAGAGAGAGAGAGAGAGAGAGAGAGAGAGAGAGAGAGAGAGAGAGAGAGAGAGGAGAGAGAGAGAGAGAGAGAGAATCTACTACATTGAAGGTTATCAACATGATTTATCATGTTGGTACAATATGGTTTGGAAAATGATTGATTTTTTAAATTTCCCTGTTTAGGACTGAAAGAGAGTAACTTGTCCAAAGGCATCAAGTTGGCTTCTCTGCCTATTAGAATAAGAATAGAACAGAACAGAACAGAAAAGAGCTGGAAGGAACCTTGGAGGTCTTCTAGTCCAGCCCCCTGCTCAAGCAGGAGAACCTATATCATTTCAGACAAGTGACTGTCCAGTCTCTTCTTAAAAACTGCTAGTGATGGAGCACCCATGATTTCTGAAGGCAAGCTGTTCCACTGGTTAATGGTCGTCATAGTTAGGAAGTTTCTCCTTAATTCCAGGTTGCTTCTCTCTTTGATCAGTTTTCAATCATTGTTTCTTCTCTTGCCCTCTGGTGCTTTGGAGAATAGTTTGACCCCTTCTTCTTTGTGGCAGCCCCCCAAATACTAGAATACTGCTATCATGTCTCCCCTATTTCTTCTTTTCCTTAGACTAGCTAAACCCAATTCCGGCAGCCGTTCTTCATATGTTTTATTCTCCAGACCTTTGATCATCATCATTTCATCATCATTTATTAGATTTCTATGCCGCCCTATTCCAAGAACTCAGTGCGGCTCACAGCATGAATACTAACATAAAGAAATCCAATATTAAAATATATTATAAAACCCATTAATTTAAAAAAAACCAATCAACCAGAAACAGACATACAAACATACATACACTGGCTGGGGCAAGGTGTTAACTGCCCCAGGCCTGCCGGCAAATATGGGTCTTTAATAATTTGCGAAAGGCGGAAAGGGTGGGGGCAATACGGATCTCCGGGGGGAGTTGATTCCAGAGGGCCGGGGCTGCAACAGAGAAGGCTCTTACCCTAGGCCCCGCCAGGAGACACTGTCTGGCTGACGGAACCTGGAGAAGGCCGACTCTGTGGGCCCTAACCGGTCGCTGGGTTTCATGGGGCAGCAGACGGTCCCGTAAGTAACCTGGTCCGATGCCATGTATGGCTTTATAGGTCATAACCAACACTTTGAATTGAGTTCAGAGACCAATTGGCAGCCAATGCAGCTCGCGGAGTGATGCCGAAATGTGGGCATTTCTGGGCAAGCCCAACACTGCTCGCGCGGCTGCATTCTGCATTACCTGAAGTCTCCGAACTTTTTTCAAAGGTAGCCCCATGTAGAGAGCATTGCAGTAGTCGAACCTCGAGGTGATAAGGGCATGAGTGACTGTGAGAAGAGACTCCCGGTCCAAATAGCGGCGCAATCCGGCCAAGAGGCCCCTTCGCAGCCATATTCCAGGCCGTAACCAAGGACTCTGCCGAACTGTGAATGAGAGAATCCGGTATTACCCCAAGCGTCCTCTGAAAACTCTCTGGGTCCATCAGACGCCTGGGGCGGAACCACCTAATCGGTGGTTGTTCTTCTCTGATTTTTTTTTCCAAACTCTCAACATCTTTTTTGTGATCTGGTGACCAAAATTGGTGACCAAAGTATTCCAGGTGTGGTCTCACTAGGATTTTATAAAGCAGTGATCTTGATTCTATGCCTCTGTATATGCAACCCAGGGTTGTATTAGCTTTTTTGGCTGCTGCTGCACATTATTGGCTCATAGTCAAGTGATCGTCCAGTAGGACTCCAATGTCCCTCTCACAGTTTCTGTTTTTGACCCGGGTCTCACCTAATCTGTACTTATATATTTGATTTTTCCTGCCTAAATGTAAAACTTTGCTTTTCTCCACATTAAAACTCATTTTGTTGGATAGGGCCCATCCTCACTTCCCATTAATCACCTTAACTACTACATGCATGCAATCTTTTTTTCAGAAACGAGAACCAGAACTGTAGTTAGTTTTGCATATTTTTGCTGTTTCCTGTGAATTCTACTAAGCAAGGAAATCTGAGTCAACAAATCATATCACAGTTATAAATGAAAAAAAAGATATATCAATATGAAACACTAATCACACTCTGTTTTTCTTTCCCAGAATTATGTACTTAACTGGGTTCCTTATAAATGTTGTAAATAAATAAATAATCATTCACTCAGTAATTGGCTGAAGCATATTTAGCTGCAATAGCTGCAACTGTTTTCTCTAAATATCAGTCTTTCATTTTCCGTATAGGTATTTTGGTCCATTTTTCCACAGTAAACTCATTAATATTATAACACTGAACAATTTTTAGTATGATTTTTTAATGTTTCTGTTGTATTTTTTTAATGGCTGTTGTGTGGATAATTACTTGACATTTCTGAATTTATTTATTTTTTGTTTTATTCTTGTAATGATTTTATGTTTGGAATCATACTTTCTAACTCAGGACAAATATCTTTCTTCCATTTCTGTATACTAACAGAACAGATGCAAGAATTATTTTGATTATGATTTGGTTAAGAAGATAATGTTTTAACCTACCTACTGGTGAAAGAAGGAGATTGGTGTGTTGATACAAAACATTTAACTAGGGTTATATAGAGTATGTTTTGGCAGACTTATTTTAAAAAAGTGATTTCCCCTTGTTAGCCATCTAAATCAAACATAGTCTGTGGTATAAATTGCCAATTCCAAACCAAGCCTGAATAGTTAACACTTTTTGTCAACATAGCACATGTTATCCAGAACACAGATAAAGATAAGTGAACTTATTAGAATATGATACCAGTTTCTATTGTTCAGAGTCAGAAAAGCTCAGTTGGAAATTAATTAAACAGAAGCTTGTTCATTCCATTCTTAAACTCACATGATCTTGACCTTGTTTTTTCTTTATAGCAGAGTAAAATTAAATTTGTAGATGTAGATAAAATTTAACTGAAACAGTTCAAATCTTAATCGATTTTTAACACATGTAAAATATGTGTTATTATCTCTTCCTAAGAAGAAGTAATAAAAGGATTTTATCCATCCCTGAAATACAGAATTTGCTTGGGCTCTTCAACCTATTTCAGATTGAATTAAAGCTTCACTATCTCTGTTGTTCTTAATGCCTCTTCTCATCAGTTGTACAGGAAATCTGAAGCAATTTATGCTGCTTCACCTGTGGATTCAGAGTTCATCCATGTCAATGGTAAATCTTTAGGACTACATAACAATGAGATTCTCAATTGTAATAATTTCAGTGGGTTTTAATTTTTCATTATTAGGGATGAGCAACATTCTGGATCAAAAGCTTGGCAAGAATTATTTACACAGACATGGAAACACAGTCATATTTGAAATTTCTTATACCTAATATATATTTTCCAGCTTTGTACATCTGGCTCCTGCATTTTCCTGCGAAAAAGCTTTAGCGTCCAATCCCCTAATCATATTTGCACAGAGAAGGGCTCAAATAATCAATTTCTGTTGTCCAACAGTCAATTTCTGTTTAGTACATCTTTGGACAAAGTTAAATATTAAAAAAAATATTAAACTTTGTCTCAAAGTCAAACTAATATATGCAATTACTTCTTCCCAGAATATAAAATCTTTAGGACGCTTTAAAAAATGTGTGCTTTAATTAAATGTTTTCTTCTACTTGCATCTCCATTAACATAGTCTTTACCAGGGCTTTTTTTCTCATAGAACGCCCAGAATGGAGTTCCGGCACCTTTTTTGGATGGAACCTTGTAGGATACAAGGATAGGCAAGGCGGGTTATATGACATGTGTGAGTTCCAGCACCTTTTTTTTTTTAAGAAAAAAAGCACTGGTCTTTACTATATGGCCTATGGCCTGATTATTTGAAGGACCATCTTTTTCCAACTATATATACCCCATTCATCAGAGCATGAAGGCAGGATATGTTATGGATCCCCTCTCTTAAGGAGATCCATCTAGTGCAGGGGTAGGCGACCTGAGCTATGCTGACTCAGGAATTCTGGGAGTTGAAGTCCATGAGTCATAAAAGAGCCAAGGCTGCCTACCCCTGATTTCTAGTGAAACAAAGAATAAGAGCCTTCTTCACAGTGACTCCCTCCCTGTGAAACATCATTCCTGAAGAAATAATATTGGCCTTCACTTTGACACTCTCTCAATATGTAGTGAAAACATGTGGGCCTGGGGACTGAGGGTGATATGAAGCCATCAAGTGGTTTGGTTTGATTGTTCACCAGGAGGGGAGGATGAGGTTTTACTGGGTTTTGTATTGGTATTTTATTTCTGTAAGTAAGCCTGAGTCATCATGAGTGAGTTGGGCAGCCATATAAATTCTCATAATAAATAAATAAATTACTTTTTCTCAAAACATAAAAGCATTAGGACATTGTAAAAAACCTGTGGTTTAATGAAATGTTTTTCCAGTTGCATCTCCAGCAACATAATATTTAATAATTCTGTTTGTACAAAAACAACAGTGTCCATTAAACCTACTTTTTTATTTTTGTTCTATAAAACAAAAAGTTTAGTAGGAATTTGGATATTAATGTTAAAACATTTTCCCATTGTATAAACAATTTTTAAATTTATACATTAAATTGATGATCACTAAGTTTATTTTTTTAAAAAAGAATTAAGGCAAAATGTTGGGGAAATTTCCAGGTATTATAAACTGTTCAGAATATTCTAAGAACAAAATGGCCACCAGAGGGTTTTAATCTGGATCACATATCTACTCTCAGGAGTGTTTTGTGAAGTCCTTCACAGAGGAGAAGGTTGGCTTTGATGGTCTGTAGGTCTCTTTTCACTCTCATGCACTGTTATAATAATTTGCAAATGGAAAATATCTTTTATGTTAGGTCTTCTTTTATCACAAGCTGAAAGAATGGTTTCATTTATTGCTTTCAACATGGAAAGGATCATTTCCTGGTCTTCATCCATCTCTTTCATGTGTTTATAAATAATCTTTATAGTAGAAATCATTTGTCAAGCAAGATTTTATAGTCCAAGGTATTTCATCATCTCATATAGTAACCAATATTCCTCAAATAAAGAGATATGAAGGCAATTCCCCACATAAAACTCTGAAAGTCAGTGAAGTTTTACATTCACAGTTCAAGTAGGCCAGTTATGCTGCCCAGCTGTTTTCTTACAGCTGAGTTTCTCACAGGTGGTGCCAAGGTCAGAAGAGTCTTATCTAAGGTCTGGGCTTTGAGCCAAGTCTCTTTTAGGAAATAACAAGTTGTAATACCAAACTTCGCCACAAGTTGTCACTGATGCCATTTAAAGTTTTTTAAGTCCAAAACTTTTATAATGCTTTTTCCAATTTTATTTCTTTTTTGTAGATAAAAGCAAAAGTCTCCAATAAAAATAGGAAAAATTTTTGTCCCCAAGTTTCAGGAACATATAAATCCAATTAGATTAGTGCTTTAATTCCCCTGGGTAGTCAATCACCACTATTCTTAGAGGGTGGGATAGAAATTCCCTTCCCTCTCTGCTCACAGGGGGAAAGATACTTCAGGCAGCTTTTACAGGAAAAGAAAGTACTTAGCGTAAAGAGAAGATTGAATCTCACCCAGTTTCATCCGCATTGCTTTCAAAGTGCTTGGTGGTAACTTTCACTTTGGCTGTCTGCAGTCTAGTAATGGGCCATATATTACTATGGCTGGTCTTTCCTCCACTGGTTTGCAGAGCTGCCCCAGATCGAGCGGAAGGGCTGCCACATTCCCGCAATCAAGCAGGAGTCCCTCCTTGCTCATCATCCCTACAGGGAGACTTTTGACCCTTTCTAGAGTCCCCCAGCGGAGCGAAACCGAATGCGGAAGACAGAGCTCGCCTTCCAGTGGTCGCAGCAACCACAATGGCCAACTTGTATAAATTTCTGACTGAACTACAAAACTTATTTGTTTTTTTACTAACTTGACTACAGGTATTATTCAGAAATAGGGCAATGTGAACAGGTATGCGATGCAGGAAATCATTAATGATATCTGACTGGAATGACATAAAAAGCCCCCTACAAATAGCATGCTTAAATGTTAGAAAATCTAATATAAAATATAGCCTTTAGAAACAGAATTAGTTGGATCCATAAAAAATGGATTAAATAATAACAGTTACCTAAAGAGATCTAAGAATCTTTCTTTGCAGGGAAAGTCTTCATGAAATAGTTAAAGGATAGCCTTGGGCAAGGAATATTTCTTGTAGTGAGAATTCCATAAGCAAGGAACCGTATCCATTACAATGTATTCTCCAGTGAGTTCAAACTTAGTAATCTTACAAGTAATTGACTAAGAAGACTTTATTTTTTGATGCACCATATTCTAATGATCCACTACTTTTCTGGATTGTAAATCAATATGACATACTGTACATGATAAATTGGTAAAAATGAAGAACAATAGTATTTTGCAGAAGAAATCAGATGTAGTCAAAGCTAAAATGCCTGAATCTCAGACTGACTTTGATTCAGCCAGATTTGGAAGACATCTGAATAAGATGTGTTCCTCTGAAGCAGGCAGAATGTAAATAGGTTGGAAATAATTGGTTACCCCATTAGACAGGGAAGGGGAATGTAATCTCCCTTGTCCTTTTTGATCTATCAGCAGCTTTCACTATGTTCAACCACAGTATATTTTGGGGCCAGCTCAAAAGAAGGTTGCAATGGTTCTCTTTCCTGAGTGATGAGATGCAGTTGTGGAAGGGATGACTCCACTTTGAGAAGCTGGAGTGGCTAAGGATTCAAAGACTAACAGAATCCGAAGCTGGTCTATATTTTATTGTGAGTGGGTTGTGCTCCCATGAATGGATCTGATTCACAGTTTGGAGTTCCTCCTGGTCTCACAGCTGTTCTATGAACAACAGGTAGAAGCTGAATTGTACAGTTAGGTCTGGTGTGACAATTGCAGGCATTCTGGAATCAGGAATGCCCTTGTTAATTTGCAGGTATAATATGGTATTTTTTTCTTGAAAACTGTCCAGAAGCTTCACTTGGTACAGCATGTGGCAGTCTGGCAGTTAGATTCATCCATGTTGATGCCACTACTATAATAACTGCCAGATTGCATCCAAGGGCAATTCAATAGCACCTGTTCTGGGTTGACTCTAACTATCCTGTAAGTGCTCGTAGAGGTGGCATATTAATTAATACTTGGATGAGAATATGGCTTAAAAACATACTTTGCCTAAAGTAACCTTGTGACTTATATTACAAATTGTTTTATTAAGAAACTTATTTGACTAAGTTTGTTTATTCCCAGAGGGTTTGATGCAATTGATGTGATGGCTTTAGGATTTACAGAGTCAGATTTATTTAGGGCTCCTCAAATTTTATACAGCCTGACCATCTTTTCAGTTGTGGAATACAAATTATAACTTTCTGAACAGATGAATTTCTTGCCATCATTTAAATACCTTCAAGTTTGTCTGAATCCTTCTTCATATGTGGCACCAATATTTGTACACAATATTTGTCTGATGATTTGTCTGTTTTGTTTAGTGGATTGAAATGATTTAAGGTTTGATATTAGATGGACTGACTGAGGGATTAGATATGTATTAGAATTGATAAGGTTGAATAAATGTTAAGTAGAGATTGTATTTAGTATATAGTTTAAAATTCTTGTTAGGATTATATAATAACTTTGTTTGAAGTAGTGGGTTTTCTTTTGTTTTACCCTGTACTCACTCTGGGAAGTCAGGGGGGGGGTAGGGAGGGTTTATAATTTTATATACTATGTTTTCTCAACTGCAATTGGGGTTGATGCAAGAATATGTAATTATTGTTATTAAGGGGTTGCTCGGGTGGCCTCTGGGCACCACATCTGATGGAAAGAGGAAGGAGGAGGGAAGGCTGATGTAAGTAGAAAGTTGATAAGAAGGGGGAAGAGTAGGGATAGTTGGGTGGAGTAGAAGGAGGGAGATAGAGAAGGAGGGAGGAGAGTAGGTAGTTAGTTGGTAAGTGAGGGGGGAAGGTTAGGGTTAGGGGGATGTGGTGGTGGGGGTACCGAGCAGTAATGTTAATTGTTTGGCAAATGTGGTCTATGATTATTTTCAGTTGAGTTATTATTATTAGATGTATTGAAATAAGTACTTATGTTTTGTTTATGGATGATTTTGAAATATGTATTTATGTTGTGATTATGTTTATTGTTTATTTTAACACTATGATTTGATTTGAGCATTTCTCTTTTTCTGTTAAAAATTAAAAAAACCAATTAAAAAAAAGAGAGAGAAACACTACCTTACATCCAAGCCATTGATAAATATGTTGAAGCTTATAGAGCTTAGGACTGCTTCTCATGATAAGTCAGTGATGAGCACTCTATGAACAGATTTTTCAAGCCAGCTTTATAACTACTCAATTAACATGCCATTAATAGTCTTGCTGATCAGAACCTCCATGAATGCCAATAAAGGGATTCTATCAAATACTTACAGCATGAAAAAACAAACAAATCAAGATAGGAACAATTGATTACATAAAAATACAGGATACAGCTCAGGATTAAGCAAATAATATTTTAAAAGCACAAAACTGATTTTGGAACAACATATTTTAATCTTACATAATTTGCCTTTCTAACTTTCTTGGTAAATAGCATGAAATTTACATAGCACTGACAGCAAGGCATTCTGAGCTATACACTCTATGTTTAAATCTATGGAGGATACAGATTCAATAGCAAGAGCATATTTTAGTATTGCACTGCTATTTTTGAAATTATTAGCTGCTAGAGATCATTTGAAAGTCTTGCTTGAAAGAAAACTATCCCAACAAACTTTTTGGTCTTTCTCCTCTTTTTAAAATATGCAGCACAATTATGTAATAATAATAATTACAAACAAACCCTTCTGTAAATGCATGACTAAGTTTATAGTGGAAGAGGTGTCAAAATTCAATTCACAAAAGCCTTTCTAAATCTTCACAGCCTAACTCTTGCCCCTTTGAATAGCAGTGTGGTAGTTCTTGTTATCAACACCTCTTTTCTAAGTCTTTGACCTTCTAGATAGAAAATGTAGAACAAGTAGACCAACCCCATGTTCAAAGTCTCTTGTCTTGTGTGCATAGAAACCATTGTATGTCTTCTATTTACAAATGGGTAATGATGTCAGAGTCTGTTGATAAGTCTGTTTTGTTCGTAAGTCCAACCAGCATAGAAAACAGTTCTCATCTTACATAGATGGGAGCACTATAATAAAATATAATACCAGTGTCATAGGCTAATATTGAAGCCTATTGAAGCTGGTATTGTTCTTGAAGAAATGATCCAGTGAACTTTGGGTGGTGGCCTTTCGTTTTTCCTTATAAATGATGCTGTAGCAGTGTATAGTATCATGGACAGCTTGGTGAAGCATTTGGTAATAGGTCCTGCATCTGAAATTATGATCTCATTCCCTCAATAAATCTGAAGCCCTCTGTCCTCAATGGCAAGAACTGTGGTGGCTTAGTGGTTAGAATTGTTCTGTCTCAGCCTATGAGAGTCCTTGTTATGCTCACAGGGAGAAACCCCTCTTCCAACAAGCAGGCAATAACTACAGGAAAAACAACAACCCCTTTTATTCTCACAGACCTGAGTCAATGTCCAAGGCAAACAAACACAGCTCACAGAAACTTGATCCTCAACACGAACAGTTGCCTTTGGCAACCAGCACCTCCCACATCTTCCCTTATATAATTCAGCGTGGCTTCCTAATACCTTTTCCTTTGCCTTTGGAGCCACCCCATTGCATTCCTCTATTCTACTCAGTTTTCTTGCCGGCACCTTCATGCATCCTGGATGTTTCCCAACTGTTCTTCATAACTGTCCAACTCAGGCTCCCAGCACAGCTGTGTCTCAGCCTGAGCACGAGTAAGGGGCTAGGCTCCTCATCGACTGTAAGTCTTGGAGTTTCTCAGAGCCTTCCTCTGACTCTAATGTCACTCCAGGCCCCTCCTCCTCATCTGATTCCTCAGACTCAGCTGCCAGATTCATAGGCTGGAGAAGAATCACAAGAGTACAGTAGCGCAGGCTAACTCTGCCCACTGCCAGAAGATTGAACTTGATTGGCTTAAGGTTGACTCAGCCTTCCATCCTTCTGAGATTGATTAAATGAAGATCCAGATTGTTGGGAGCAAGATGTTGACATTGAAACCACTCAGAGAGTGCTGTAATGCACTATGGAGCAGTATGAAATCTATGTGCTATTGCTATTGGTCTGGTCCACTTTACTTTGCATATTAAAACCATAAGAATTCTGTGAGATTCCATTGTAAATTGTAAATGCATAGCACATTGTAAAAATGACCATCATAAAGAGCTTGCCCATGAATTGTTTTCACAAACATAAATTTCCTTAACATCTGCATGGGCAAATTAAATCTTTGCTCAATGGTCTCATCTATGGTCTTTAAAGCTATAAAAATTATAGTTCTAAACCTAAGTTTTAACAGTTAACAGAATTTCCCAATGATGCTACTTTTTTGCATACTTATTTTTATATCAATTTTGGAAATCATCCTTCCCGTTCATAGAATCACTCTGAGTGATGTACAATTAAAAGTATTAAATATTCTATGCTAAATAGCTATGTTTTGTGACCAAATATCCATTTAACAAAATTGCAAGTTTACAAATTATTTAATAATCACTGTGAACCAAAATTAGTGACTATCAACCACAATTAATTTACAGCCAAGAGGCCACGGCCTGGTAGCGGGCTGCGGCCCATAGATTGGGGACCTCTGATCTATTTTATTTTATTTTATATTTTTTTAAATGTATATGCTGCCTACCACATTGTCAAGTGACTTTGTTTTAATTTCTATTTCACAAATATTGAACTGAAAATATTTAAGCATTTTTAAGAATCAGGATCCAAGTGTAATATTTGTGCTAAAAGAAACTGTAACAAAACTGTTCTTTTTAAAAAGTGGTATGACTATCATTAAACATGATATTGTTTTGACAGGGAACAATTGCAATTCCATTGACTACAACAAGATGAAAAATTTCCTGCTGGATCTACAGAACAGAAAATATAGTCTACAAACAAAAGAAAGCATTGTTGAAGATAAGATGTCTTTGAAGAAATTATTAGTGGATCAGATGTTTAAATATTATGATTCAGACAACAATGGACTTATAGATAGCAATGAACTAACACAGGTAAATGTTTAGATTATGAATTCATTGCCATAAATTTTACATGTAAAACAGTAAAGAAAAACTTGACTTTGCCAAGTGAGATTAGTAGCATTTGTTACTATCTTCATTTTTTACTTTTGGAGCATATTTCTGTGGAAACTTAACAAAACAAAATATTACTTTTCATATTAAGAATGATTGATAAAATAAAAAACTGAAAAGTTGAAATGTCTCAGAAAGAAACTCCATTGAAGCTATTGATCTCTGATTTTGGTCTTCTAGGGTTTAATTGAGAATATAACAAAGTAACATGGCAAAATTCATATTAATTAAGTGCTCCGTTGTAATTGGTCACTTTTCTCACTGGTAGTTGCATAGAAATATCACAAAACTATTGAACTGTTTGTATTTTATAGCCTTTTCACTGTAGCATTTCAAATTTAATGTAAACATAAAATAAAGAGAGGACAGAGATTATAGGCATCAACTAAAAATAATGATTCCTGCAACTGGTGCAAAAAGGTTCAGGCACACAAAACTAAAAACATAGTTAATGCTCGTCACAACTACCTTTGCTCATTTTGTTATAAAAGTTTAGACTTTTTTGAAGTTTTATTTATTTATTCCATTTTATTTTGGTGCTTCAGTGTATTAGTAAATCAGCGATGGGAAATTCAGTCCAATATTATTGACGTATGTGTAATGTGTGAGAGAATATGCATATACACATATCCATGATTTTATCAGTCTTCCTTCTGTGAAAGGATTGTATAAATCGGCATATATGATTATAACTGATTCATACATTATCCCAAATACCCTATGAAATAATATAGTGCACATTATTCCTATAACTGATAAATATATACATAGAATGTGAGAAAATATGCTATTTATTTGCTAAGGTACTCACTACTTACTTTCCCAAAAGTTTCCAGTGTTATTTTTAAATTAACCACAGTTATCCATTGTATTCCTACAGATTATAGGAATTGTATCTAACATACCAGAAGAGAATCTAGTTCACTTTTGGAACAATCTAGTTTAAACTATTATATGAAAACAAGCCAAAGTATGAAACTATGTTTTGATTCAGAATAATATAATTTACACTCTTAATTATAGGATTTTATTGCATCAGCTGATTATTATTTGAAATTTTTGAAAAATATATTTTTCTTAGTGTTTAGTGCTCTATTTATTAAATGTCTTTATGGGAATTTAATCAGGGTTCTGGTGTCTTTGATTGGAGCATAAATTTCTGATTGCATAAGCAGTGGGAAAGCCAGTGGATAATTAATTCACTGAAAGCACTGAAGAATAAATCCATCTTTATTTCCTCAAACAAATAGTAGTCATTCCACCTCTGCCCAAGGGTATAAACTACAAATCCAATATATTATTTTACATGATTGGCAGCATTATACAAACAGAATAAATAGTAAAATCAGTAGTAATGCTAAAAGTCAGCCATGAGAAGTATTTGCTGATAGTGCAGGTAAATTTAGATATAACAGGGTCAAGCAAATGTCCTTTAGAATTCTGTCCTAGTCCTTCATAGCAAGCACACTGGTATGAAACCAGAGTACTGAGAGAGCTGTTATATGGATCTATCATGTAGAGAGTTTTAAATACATTACCGTTTATTTTCTGGGAAGGGGGGAAGAGCAGGCTGGGACCACTGAATATCTTTTTCTAGGTACTCTTATCCTGGAA
The DNA here is from genome assembly GCA_034064705.1 of Bothrops alternatus. Classification (NCBI taxonomy): domain Eukaryota; kingdom Metazoa; phylum Chordata; class Lepidosauria; order Squamata; family Viperidae; genus Bothrops; species Bothrops alternatus. The sequence continues at coordinate 6,586,460 of JARGCV010000085.1, forward strand.
GAGGAAATTAAAAATATGCAAACTTTCATAGGTCCTGCTCAAAATATAAACTTTAAAATAAACTTGACATAGATTATATAGAATAACATCCTATGTTGTTGATGTTCCAAACACCACAAAACAAAATATAGTAGGTATATCTTAAAAGCACGTTACAGTTATTGTTACCTTCTCAGGGTTATTCCATTTAACAATTAAAGCTATATGAATTGTTACATTACTGATTTAGAACTATATATAACTTTGGTCCTATGGTCACTGGGTGGTTGGCAAATTTGTGTTAGCTTTTGCCATAGTGACAAATTTCTATCTAATTTGCCTTTCCCATCTTCTTCATCTTCAACTGCTGAGGACCTATACATGGAATAACTTTTATTTAAACATCTATTTGGCTATACATAAACAATGTATAAAAGAAAGAAGTTAAATGTTTCTCAAGTGCAAGTCCAATATAAACCCACTTCAGTGTCTAAATGAATCTAATTTCCCCCAAGCTTGAACAATTCATACCTTGCCTTTTTTATTCCTTATTCAAGAAGAAACTGCCAAAGTTTCTAGATGTATTTTTTTTTCAAATGATTGGATATTAGCAATACCAATATATTATGTCTACCTGATTTTTGACAAATTCCTGAAACTCTTCTGAGTTCTATACATAATTATGGGAGTTGATTGCCATTCTATATGACTATTTTCTACTCACTAATAGGTAATCTGGGATTTTAATTGCTGAGTTTGAGAGATGCTACAAATCAGAATGAGCATCCTAGATGAAATTTGTTTTGTACAGTCATTTTCATTTTCCTAATTACTGGCTTACCTATCTAGTTGCAAGTCTTCACATCAGTTTTTTTAAGTACAAAAGAAAGATCTGATGATGTCTTGAGTACAAAAGAAGTTAGTGGAACATGTGCATGCCCAACAAGTTGTGATAAAAAGAAATGCATACCTATTGATAACCTCTAGTGTACCCCAAAAGCACAGATTTCAAGGTCAGTTAAATTTGTCTGAAGAACTATTCATCATCATCTTATGAATGCAGCCTTCATAAAATATGTTACATGCCTAAATCACAACTTTGCACTTATTTGCACATATCAAATTAAGTATATGTTCCAATTATAAAAAATAAACAGCGACATTAAAAGCCTTGCTAAGCTATCAAGCTTTACATTCACTTTGGGATGCTTCATCAAACTATCTCATTTTACAAACTATCTCTTCAAATGAAGAGAACTGTTAACTCCTAATAATTTATTTTATTACATTTATATGCTGCCTAACTCCCAGTGACTCTTGTAAATTTTTAAGAATAGATTATCTTTCTTCCTAACCCATTGAAAGGCTATATAGAGATATCAATTGTACTTTACATGAGTCTGCCACTGAAGAATAGTTTTATTTTTTTTAATTTTTTATTAGTTCCCCCCCCCCATATACGCAAATTTTTCCAATCAACAAGTTGTCTGGAATTAGCTAAACTAATACATATTCAATTCCTAATCCTTGTTTCTTTTCTCTAACCAAATATAAAATAAGTTCCAAGTTTGATAATGGTCTGTATCTTCTTTTTCTTTTAGCCTCATGGTTAATCTGTCCATTTCTGCACAGTCCAAAATCTTCTTGATTATTTCTTCTTCTTGTGGCAAAGCTTCATTTTTCCAATATTGTGCAAAGATTATGAAGAATAGTTTTAATTGGTGAAAAAGAAATGTAGAATCTTACTTATTAGTGGGTAAGAATTGTCTTACTCATATAATACCAATGTTACAGAAGCTGCATTGGCTACTATTAAGGTTTCAATTGACAGAATCAGAATCCAGTCATTGCAGGGTGTAGAAATGATCTTACTGCCTTCGCAGTGTTTATTCTCTTATACAGTTTTCCAAGCAGCATAAAGTAACATAACAATAGCATAGCAACAGCATTTTTATTGGTAGATTCCCCTTATCAATCCTTAAGAATATCTCAGCCAGGGGCCGCAACCAGGGGCAGTTTTTTTGCTACATCCTGTTGATGTGAACGAGGTGAGATCATGTGAACCAGGTGAAATCATGTACCAGCCTGGGGTATTTCCCTACATCACCATGGTAATATGAACATGGTGAGATCATGCATTTGAACCGAGGCAGTTTGCTGCTCACGAAGTTTACATGACCTCAATCCCTACATCTCACTCTTTTATGTTTTGTTAGACGAAACATCGTCGTAAGAGGAGTTGGTAAAAGGATCATAATCAGGAGAGGAACATCCTTGCAGTTGTTTATATAGGGCAAAAACTTGACCCTGAGGCAAAGTGGGAGAGAGATTGGGGCAAAACGCTTTGATACATATTTTGCAAAAGGAAGGGATACACTGAACAAAGCAGCACCCACCAATCAAAATAGCACAAGTAATAACTGAATAATGCAGGATATTTCCCAGTAATCCTATGGGCAACCAAGCCCAAAGGCTTTCCCACCAAGATCCTAAAGTATTAATTTTCAAATCAGAAGCCAAATTGTGTAAAATATTGATCTGGTGCTGGATGGTTCGTGACTCATCTGAAATGTTGAAACAACACATTCCTTCAAAACTTTCACAACCCAAATGCTGGCGCAGAAGCAAATAATCGATAGCAGCGCGATTTTGCAAGATAAGCCTTTCTCAAAACTTGCAGCTCATGGTTGACTGCTGAGATAGCTGAAGAAGTAGCATTAATTGTTTTTGGTAAATTACACACAATAGCGTTAATGTTGAGGTGAGCATGAACAGCAAGTCCTGGCACACCCACTAGAGACCCAGCCAGAGCTACATATTCTGCTTTATTAAGTAAGGCTGTCACAGGGTCACAAGTGACCCCACACCGAGAACAGTTTGAGTGAAACTGTTGTTTGGAAAGCAAAACAGGAATCAGCCGGCTGAGGCAACACTGTGCTTCGCTAACATTAGCAGAAATATAATTAAAAGTTTCTTGACCACATGTAAAAAACCATCCTTGCGGTAGTCAAACATGGGCAAAATTAAAGGAAATCTCTTCAAAAGCTGTGCAGTTTAAAGTAGGTGAGCTAATGCGACGACAGTGAGGGTTTTTTCTTGAAGATGTACAATTAACTACTTTAGCACATGTTATATTTGCAGGGATTGCTACAACCGGGGTGTGCAAAGCAATAGCGTCAGGGGGTAGATAATAAGCAGTGACCCCCCCATCTAGATATAGCTCCATAGTTAAAGTTCTTATTTAATAAAATTCTGCTCAAGCCAGTGAAGTTTTGAATTACTACAGAAGGGGTACAAACAGGGACTAAACATGTAGAAGGCAAATTTTCCATGTCATACGTTTCAGATAAGCAAAAGACATCATTTTGTGTGATGTTAGCTAGCTGCACCCATAGGTTTTGCTTCATTCGTTGTCTGAGTGATTGTTTGGGTGGGATGGCAGCTGCTGTTGCCAAAGGGCAGCTGTTAACAATCAAACACAAACAAATGATGGCTAAGGAATTTGCAGTTAAAACTGCAAAAATGGCAGCGCACAGGTTCTCGGGGGTTTGCTCTACTTGCTGCTGCTGCAGCACTGCCTGCGCTTTGGCAGTCAAGTTCTTCACATCTCCCCACGTCACTGGCCGACTGGCACGATGGGATCGGATCGGTCGCTGTGCCGTCTGTAGAGTCACCCTTGCCATTTCTGGGACAGGATCCAGGGACTGGTGCCATGAAATCCTTGGCTGGGCAGATGCAACGCGCTGGAATCCACAAAGGTCCTGTAGGAGCAAGCACAGCAGCATAGCCTCGCCCTCAAGGACCGATCCCAACCATGTTTTGTCTGGTAAAGCCCGATAATATACCAGAGGCAGAGGCAAGCTTGTTTTCTGTTGAAAGTGTCTCTGATAAGCAGTGGAATTTTGAATGGAAACATTCAATTGGTTTAATGTAAATAATACATACTTTTTTAACCTGTTGTGTTACACATGACAAACTGGGTACCCTAGAGCCCTCCTTTTTTATTTGTTTGTGGAGGCAGTCCTTAAAGGACCGATTAGCACGTTCCATGATGGCTTGACCCATGGAGTTATAGGGGAGACCATGAGTAAGAACAATATTCCAGGTTGTGCAAAATTGCAAAAAGGCTATTGAAGAATAGTCTGGCCCGTTATCAGTTTTTAAAGAAGAGGGCTTACCCAAGGCTGTACTGGCCGAAAAAAGATGAGAAATAACATGATTAGCTATTTCCCCTCATTGAGGTATGGCCCAAATTGCTCCTGAATAGGTATCAATAAATAAATGAATATACTTCCAAGGAGCCAAAGAGGGAAGATGGGTAACATCCATTTGCCATAGTTGATTAGAGGTGAAACCACGGGGATTAACTCCCGTGTCCCCTGAAGGAGATGCCCCAGAACATTGGGGGCAGGATGAAACAATCTGCTTGGCTTGGTCGAGTAGAATATGGCAAGCTTGTGCCAGCCCCCTAGCATTTTGATGAAAAAGAGTGACTGAAAAAAGGGTCAGAAAATAGAGTGGAGAAAACATGAACTGCAGTGTCAGCATGACTATTGCCTTCAGAAAGAGGCCCAGGAAGGGAGGAATGACTGCGTATGTGAGAAACAAAGTATAAATGCTTTCGGTCTTGTAGCAGCTGCTATAAAGTTAAAAACAAAGCCATAGGATTGGGGTCAATCCTGGGCGTGATATAAGCACCTGGAAGATTAAAAATAAGTTGGCACACATAACGAGAGTCAGAGATTAAATTAAAAGGCTGTTGAGAAAAGATGTGGAAAGCTAGAATAGCAGCAGGTAATTCTTAGCATTGCGGTGAAGATTGCACTGCAGTGTAGGACACTTTCCAGGTATCATCATGAGAACCCTTATAAGCAATTGTTCCTCTCATTCACCCTCCATCAGAAAAAACAGTAGGAGCTTGTGACAATGGAGAAGGAGAAAGCAATGGGCAGACAGGAAAGGAAGAAGTCATTAAACAAGTAAGCCGAGGATCCTTAAGCAAATGATATGAAATACAACCAACATAGTCAGTTAAAGCATACTGAAGAGATAAGTTATTCTGAAAATAAAATTGAAAATCAGACTTAGGGATAGGAAGAACAATATTCATTAAATCAGTCCCATTTCTACAGCAAGCTCGAGTGCGTCCTAAGGTTATTATTTCAGCAATAGCCAGCAATAGCCTGGATAAATGATAAAACAGTTTGGGATGGAGTATTGGGTAAATAAAGCCATTCAATACAATATACTTTTTTGCGCTTCTAACACAGCTAATACTCCTGTAGATAGCTTATTAGTAGGAAATATCAAAAGGGTTAACTGACAAATTTTATGTGGAATTTGGTCCACAAATTGAGGACTCAAAATGCCATTAATTTGCTCCACCGTGGCAAATGCTGCAGATGGAACTAAAATGAGATCTCCAGGTTGTGTTCCTTTGGTTAATAATTCAAATAATGGACTAAGTACTGTATATGTGTAGGCAAAGAAAAATATGGGCGGACACAATTGAGGGTGCCCAGCAATTGCTGCAAATTGACCAATGAAATAACTTTGGGTAGGTTCAAACGAGGAAAAGCTGGAGCAGAATAAGATTGCAACATTTTATGCCCTAAATAAAGATAGGGAGAATGCAGCTGTATTTTGGGGGGGGGGGCAATCTGCAATCCATAGAGACCTAAATCATTTTGTATTTCTGAAAGCCAATTAGGTTGTATCTTTGGTGCTCCAATTAAAATATCATCCATATAATGATATACCAAAGCCAATGGATGTTGTTTACGAAAAGGGGCTAAAGCTGACATAACGTGGGACTGTTCAGCATTCCCTGTGGTAAAACTGTCCAGTGATAACATTTATTAGATTCTGAATGATTCACTGCAGGCACAGTAAATGCAATTTTTTTCTGATCAGGGGGGCATAGGGGAGTTGAAAAAAAACCACAACCCTTTAAGTCAATTACCATTACTTCATGATCTTGAGGAATCAAATTAGGGTTAGGCGTCCCGCACTGCAAAGGACCCATAGGTTGAATACAGGCATTCACGGCTCTAATGTCATGAAAGAAGCACCATCTGCCACTTTTCTTTTTTATGACAAAAACAGGGGTATTCCACGGACTAGTGGAAGGTACAACATGACCAGCAAGCAGCTGATCGTTAACAAGCTGGTGGAGAGCCGTCAATTTTTCATGTGACATGGGCCATTGATCTATCCACATCGGCTCTACAACCAGCCAAGTCAAAGGGAGGGCAGTAATTTCAGTCTTCCAAAGTGAGGGTGGTACCCAACTTACTGAGCAGGTCACGTCCCCAAAGGTTGACATGAATATCCAATATAAAGGGGCAGACCTGAAGGGGCGTTGTCTTACCTGAACGCCTTTTCTCAGCATGGTGGTGTATAATCCACTGGATAGGGTTATTTCTGCCCTCCTGCTCAGAGAGACTAGGAAAAAAGCTTTAGCCACGCCTTCCCCTGGGTGTGTCTCCCAGTTTTTGACAAAGGCGAGGTAGCTAAGCTCTGACACCGTGGCTCCATAAAAAAAATAACAGAGTAATAGAAAGAAAAAGGGGGATGCCCTCCACGCAAGCCTAGCCCGTTGTTTAAGGGGGGGAGTGGATTATACACCACCATGCTGAGAAAAGGCGTTCAGGTAAGACAACGCCCCTTCTCCAGCATGGTGGATGTATAATCCACTGGATAGGGACATACCAAAGCTCCCCCATGTCCCCCAGGGTGGGAAGACTAGGTTGGCGTCTCCCTGAGGGCAGCCACCTGTTGAAAGACCCGTCTGCCGAACGCGGCGTCCGCCGCGGCAAACCTGTCAATCTTGTAATGGGTAATGAATGAGGACGGAGACGACCAGGACGCCGCCCTGCAAACTTCCTCTATGGAAGCCTGGGTGGCCCAGGCCGCGGAAGTTGCTGCACTACGTGTAGAATGGGCCGTGATTCGTGATGGAACGGTCAGTGAGTGCGCGACGTACGCCTTAGCTACGCAGGCCCTGATCCATCTGCCAATGGTAGAGGAAGATACCTTGCTGCCCATGGTTGATGGTTGGAAAGAGACAAACAAAGACTCGGACCTACGGAAGGGACCTGTGCGCTTTACGTAGATGCGCAGAGCCCTGTGCACGTCCAGTTTATGCCATTGGCGTTCTAATCTATGGGTCGGATTAGGACAAAAGTTTGGTAGTACGAGGTCCAGCGTCCTGTGAAAAATGGTGTTAACCTTTGGTATGAACGAGGGATCTAGTCTGAGGACCACTCTGTCTTGGTGGAAGATACACAGGTCCTCCCGAACTGAAAGAGCTCCCAGCTCCGAAATCCTTCTAGCGGAAGTAATGGCAATTAGGAAGGCCACCTTCAAGGATAGAAAATGTAGTGAACATGATCGCAGGGGCTCAAATGGAGCCTCCGTTAGGGCCCGTAATACTGTGGGTAGGTCCCAGGAAGGGTATCTATGCACCGGGGGTGGACTAGAGTTTGTCGCCCCCTTGAGGAATGCCGAGATCGCTGGATGGTGAGAGAGAGGGCCCCAATTGTCACAGGTGAGGATCGTGGCTAATGCCGCCACCTGTCTGCGGATGGTGTTGATGGACAGCCCCTTGGACATGCCGTCTAATAGGTAGTCTACGATGTTTGGGACGACTACTGAGAGGGGATCCAAGCCCCGAGAGGAGCACCACTGACAAAAATTGCGCCAGGTTGCGTCGTAAATTCTGTTTGTTGAGGGGCGTCTAGAAGCCTGAATCATATCGATTCCCTTTGGGGAGTAGCCCTGCCTAGTTAGGCACTCCCGCTCAAGTGCCAAGCGGCCAATTGTAGCCACTGCGGATCTGGGTGAAGGAGCTCCCCCTGAGATAGGGCCACTTTGTCCGGTGGGAATTTCCACGGAGGGGACAGGGACAGATCCACTAGATCTGCAAACCACGGACGCCGAGGCCAATTTGGTGCAACCAATATTACTTCCACCTGCTCCAGTAACAGCTTGCAGATGGTGGCTTGGATCAGGGGGAGGGGAGGAAAGGCGTACAACAGCCCCTCGGGCCACCTGCACCGTAGGGCGTCTGTTCCCTCGGCCCCTTTGGTCGGGAACCTTGTGAAGAACCTGGGGAGTTGGGCGTTGTTCGGGGAGGCAAAGAGATCCAGGCATGGCTCGCCGAACCTGGACCCTATCATGTCGAATATTTTGGTGTCCAGTCGCCATTCTGCATGGTCCACGGTTACCCTGCTCAGCGAGTCCGCCTGACGGTTTGCCTCCCCCGAGATGTGTTCCGCCCTTATCGATTTCAGATGGGTCTCTGCCCACAGCCCCAGTTCCTTGGCCTCCTGGAGAAGGGCCCAGGAGTGCGTGCCCCCCTGCTTGTTGACATGGGCCTTGGCCGCTACGTTGTCTGTCAGGACTAGGACATGCTTGCCCGATACTAGGGGAGAGAAATGGAGGAGGGCCAGGTGGATGGCCCTTAGCTCTAGCCAATTTATGTTCTGCGTCAGATCCGCCCTGGACCAACGTCCCTGTGCCAGCTGCGTTTGGAGGTGAGCACCCCAGCCAAACAGACTGGCATCTGTCGTCAAGACTACCCTGGAGGGTTCCTTGAATACAGTCCCCCTGTACATGGCTGGAGAAACCCACCACTGGAGAGACGCAAGGACGTGGTACGGCACCTGGACCTTGTGGGGAGAGGCGCTGAGGTTCTGTTTCTGGAAGGGGAGGAGGAACCATTGGAGGGTCCTCGAGTGGAGCCTTGCCCATGGCACTATCCCCATGCAGGATACCATCTTTCCCAGGAGTTGGGACAGCTGCACCAGGGGAACACTTTTCGTGCCCCGGATCTGGGATATCAATTTCCGGATGCTCAGCTGCCGTTCCTGGGACAGGTAGACCCTGCACCGTTCCGAGTCTATCAGTGCCCCCAGGCGAAGGAGTCTCTTCGAGGGGGAAGTGTGGCTCTTCCTGAAGTTCACTGAGAACCCGTGGGACTGAAGTACCTGGATGGTGGTTCTCAGGTCTGCTTGTGCCGACCGAATGGATCTGGACTGGACGAGGATGTCGTCCAGGTAGCACTGCACGCGCACCGGCATCATCCGGAGATGAGCGGCCAAGACTGCTAGTACCTTCGTGAAGACCCTTGGTGCCGAGGAGAGGCCGAACGGGAGAGCCCGGTATTGATAATGTCGGTGCGCGTAGCAAAAGCGCAGGAACCTGCGGTGGAACTGGGCGATTGGGATGTGGAGATAGGCCTCTGTGAGGTCTATGGATGAGAGGAGATCCCCTTTTCTGATGCTGGCTAGTATGGACCTTAGGGTCTGCATTTTGAAACGCCGGTACACTAGGAACCGGTTTAGGCCCTTTAGGTCCAGGATCGCCCTCCACCCTCCTGATGCCTTGGGGACCACGAACAGGATGGAGTAGAAGCCTGTCCCAGTTTGGTCCTCCGGCACGGGTTCTATGGCCCTGATGTCCAGGAGGTGTTTGATGGCGGAGGATACCAGCCTTTCCTTGGAGGGATTTCGCGATACCGGGCACTGGGTGAAGCAATCGTGTGGGATCGCCTTGAATTCGAGTGCTAGGCCTCGTCTGATTGTGTCCCTGACCCAGGAATCGGAGGTGGTCTGTTCCCAGACCTGATAAAAACGCTCTAGGCGCCCCCCTATTGGGATGTCCCAGAGGTAGTCACTTGGTCCGCCGGAAAGGGCGGTTCCCCGACCCCCTGAAGGGACGCTTAGTTTGAAATTGGGCCCTGGGTCCTGAATTTTGGCGGTCCTGTTGACGGTCCTGCCTCTGAGGGAAGGAACGTGAACCTCTGGGCCCATCCCAGAACTGCCCTGTCCGAAAGGGCTGCCGCCACTCCCAGGTGCCCGAGGGGCGTGTCGTCTGTCTGCGGGAGTCCGGCTGCTGCCGTCTATTGGCCTTCTTGGAAGGGTGGGCAATGACTTTACGTTTGTCTTTACCCTCGACCACATGTGGGTCAAGGATGGAGCCAAACAGGTCCTTGCCTGTGTACTTGGCCGAGGAGAGGCGGCACTTTGCCCGTAAGTCCGCCCTCCAGTGTTTCAGCCACAGGAGCCTGCGGGAGGCCACTGTGGCCCCTATTGAGCGGGCTGAACACTTGGCCGAGTGGAGAGAGGCGTCGGCCATATACTGTGAGGCCCCTATCAGTTTCACAAGTGTCTGGTGAACTCTGACCTGGTCAGGCGGGATTGTGGCCTGAAGTTCACGGAGCCACATGATGGAGGTCCTGGCGAAGAAGGAGGTACCTGTAGCAGCCTTAATGGCCTGACCGGAGGTCAGGTGTGCCCTTCTGTAGTTGGCCTCGAACTTCTTTTCGTCCGCAGAGAGGAACTCTGTCATGTCCCCTGAGGCTGCAGAATTTGAGAACAAGGAAGTTAGTGAGGAATCCACTGACGGTACCTCAAGTAGGGAAGCGAAAGACGGGGCAACATTATAGAGCTTCTTTTCCGCCGTGCTTTCCCTGGGAATGGTGGACAGAGAGGCCCACTGGGCCTCCACCGCGTCCCGGAAGACAAAGGGACAGGGGATCTGTTTGTGTTCCACTACCTTCACCTTGAATAGCGGATTTGACTCCTTGTCCGCTGAGGTGGAAGGTTTCTCCTCCTGCACAGAGGTTAAAGAGGCAGTGGAGCATGCCTTTGACAGTAAAGCAGTAAAGATGGAGTGATCGAAGAGACAGGAGGCAGAGGCCTGATCGGGTTCTGCTTCCTCCACGTCTGACATGGGGGTGTTCGCTACGTCTAATTCATCGGACTCCCCCTCCCCCATCTGGGATGAAGCTTCCGAATCAGTAGATTCCGGATCTGGGGAGTAGCTCTGCTGAGGGGGAGGATCATTGGGAGGAGAGGGGACCTGAGGGGGAACCTGTTGGGTCCCAGATGGAGACATGAACTGCGTGAAGACGTGCTGCATGAAGGCCTGGAATTGGGCCTGTGACCATACCGGTCCCTGGGCCCCAAGGGTTGCCCCTACCAACGCTGGGGCAGTAGCCACTTGGGGGCCCTGCTGAGGAGGAGGGGAGGAGTGAGAGGGACCTGCCTGTTCGGTATCCCCCAGAGGAGTAGCAGTCCAGGTGGCATTTGGTTGGGAAGGCTCCCTAGTATTGGTATCCAGTGGGGCAGGGGGAACTGGATCGGCCCCACTGGATAGGAGCCTCTGTGCCTTGGAGAATTCTCTCTCCAGTGCTTGGTGCCTCCTCGAGGCCACTCGCTCCGCCGACTTAGAGGTCTCCTTGGAGGAAAGATGCCTGGTCTTGGCCTTCTTCTTACCTCCTGTATTTAATTCGGTTGCCCTGCGCTTTGGTTGCGCGGAGGGGGCACCTGAGACCGGTATAGCCAGGGGTGAGGAACTGTCTGCCATTGCCACTAGTCAAGCCTGTAGAAGGGTGACTAGTGTAAGGGAATTGGAAAGTATGGCCGCAGAGCAATGTCCAGGGAAGAGGCGCAACCGCCCCTTACGCTGAGACCAGATAAGATGTGGCAGATCAGCCGGACAGGTAATAGGCCTGTCCTGTAGGCTGTGTGGCTAAAGGCCACGGCTATGGGAAAACAGGCGGCCTGTGAAATCCTTCACTCCTGCCGGGACCTAGGAAGCCAGGGCCCACGGGGTACTGCCTCCTCCAGCAGCCCTGGAATTGATTTCTTATGCTCCCTGCTATATCCTGATGAAGAGATGTATGAAAGGCCGGGCGTTCCTGCGGTTACGGAGGGCGCCCCACAATGGCCTGTACGCTAAGGTGTGCGTCAGAGGCTCTCCCTGGACGGGCCTAATAAGCTAGGCCAAGACGAGGGGCTCTGCGGCCTGGGCCCTGTAGGCCTAAATCAAAATGGCCGTCGCCACCCGGGAGCCTGGAGTGGCGGGAAAACTGCGACTTAAAATGGCGTCTGCACACTTCTGAGGTGATTCTCTAACCCCCGAAAATTCACGGCCCCGTGGAAGGAGTGGTACAAGCAATTCACGCTCTCCCTGCTCTGCTCCCCCCACCAGTCTACTTGCGTGTGGAGACCTGTTGCAATCCATGACAACGGAGCCCCGTGTCCGGATCGAGTATTCGCCGCCGTTTGCTGCGCCTCCTTGCCGTTTGAGCAGCAAATCCGAAGGTTTAAGCTACCAGGGAGGGGCGGGATGCAACTGCTGGCTTGCGTGCCGGCTTCAGCAGCTGGGGATATTTATATCTCTCTTGTCCCCGTTCCTCCTTCCCGGCTGATTTTAATTGAGCCCGGCGTTTCTGAGCCCGTGGGGGGAGCGGAGGCAGCTGCTGTTCGGCGGTTCTAAGCCCCTGGGGGGAGCGGAGGCATCGTCTGGCTTCCCCGCCGGCCTGCTGTGAGAGATCGGCCCGTGCTGAGGCAAACTCAAAAACCAGGACCGGATTGCTCTAATAAATGGATTGAAGGTAAAAAATAGCCTAAATTGAAGAAAAATTTTGGAGTTTGGTGATAAATTTGAGATTGAGTCAAACAAACTACGGAGCCTACTAAAAAGGTGTCTGCTCTGAGCCGAGACTAGGAAAAAACTGGGAGACACACCCAGGGGAAGGCGTGGCTAAAGCTTTTTTCCTAGTCTCTCTGAGCAGGAGGGCAGAAATAACCCTATCCAGTGGATTATACATCCACCATGCTGGAGAATAACCAAATCTGAGTTAGGCAAATGGGCTGAAAGAAATCGTGCACTTTGACGACCCCCCTACACCCCATACACTTGGACAGAGTTCAGTTGGGCCAGGCGTCAGGTCACTGCTTGGCAGAGATCACTGAAACATCCGATCCAGTGTCCAAAATGTTGGCTGTTGCTCCCACGGGGGAGGGGTGTCCCATCTGGGGTGCCAGCTGACGGAATCAGAGTCCAGTTATTGCAGGGTGCAGAAATGATCTTACTGCCTTCTCAGTGTTTATTCTCTTATACAGTTTTCCAAGCAGGATAAAGTAACAAAACAACAGCATAGCAACGGCATTTTTATTAGTAGATTCTCTTTGTCAATCCTTAAGAATATCTCAGCCAGGGGCATCAACCAGGGGCAGTTTTCTGCTACATCCTGTTGATGTGAACGAGGTAAGATCATGTGAACCAGGTGAAATCATGTACCAGCCTGGGGTATTTCCCTACATCACCATGGTGATATGAACGGGGTGAGATCATGCATTTAAACCGAGGCAGTTTGCTGCTCATGAACTTTACATTAAAATTCAATTACAATTCAATGATTGTTTTTCATGAATTGTCACCTAAATACACTTAGGATTGTAGTAGGGTTCAACCTATCTAGTCGATTTGTGGAATGGACAATAATACGATTTGTGGGATGGACAAAAATAGCTCCACCGTTGAAATTAAAATGAATACCTCTTTATTTGAACAGTATGTTCTCCTTTATATTTTCTTTCATGACTGTTTAAATGATAAATTATTGCTATTAATGGATGATTGAGAGCTTTTTTCTATTGGTTTATTATTATTGTTTTATGTTTTCACCTTTATATTTTGTTCATAAAATCTGTTTTTCTTTGTGATTGTACGTAAGTAATAAATATGATTTAATTTTTTAATGGAAATGCTATGAGCCACTAGGAGTCTGACTGCAATATAATAATCTATACTGTTAAATAAATAAATAAATAAGAAAAACAGAAATAAAAGAATACTTAATGAAAAAATGCTTAATGAAAATAAATATTTATGGAAGAAATATCAACCGTTAGAGAAAAAAAACAACCACTGGCAAAATAAATCGAAATAGATTTAAAATGTTACAATATTAAGTAATCCTGAAAATCTCAGGTTGAAATTGTAGTAGGAAGTACTGAATATTATTATTATTATTATTATTATTATTATTATTATTATTATTATTATTATTATTATTATTATTATTATTATTATTTATTCGATTTCTATGCCACCCTATTCCGAAGAACTCAGGGCGGCTCACAACACAGTATTCGGATTTCAGAGACTTTCAGAGACTTCTTAAAGGGTTTTCACTTAGAAAAAGGTTTGAGTGAAGTATACCTTTGAAACTGCTTCATGAAGCAGTGTGGCCATCTCACTTTCAAGAGTGAAGTGGAAAAGCAATATGGTTGTGCTTCACATGCTCCAACTGACACTACTGATTATTAGGTGCTTCTTTCATGTATAATACATGTGTGAAAATTTCTTCTGTCTATTGAAAGAGAGCTTTCAAGGCAATACAAAGCATCTGACTGAAACAAATTGGATTGCCTTTTCATCTATATGAAGAAATTAAAAAAAATGTCAAAGCAAATCTGATTCACTTCTCACGGCCTAGAAAAAAATCTCTGCAGCTACAGATAATCAAGCTATTACGTCACCTGCAGCAAAGTACTATAAGTAAACTCTAAGTAAATTACCCCCAAAAATGAAGTGGCAAAAGCATGTTAAAAAAGGATTGTATCATAAGGCAAAGAGTTCAAACTAGCCTTCAGGACATCAAATAATTTTAGTACCTGTTGTTCAGTCCTAAACTACTTTAGACCAATTAAGGCCATCCTGAGCTACTTATTTATAAGATGACAGATCTGGAGACAGACATCACATATATAAAACCAATGCTCACTTATGGACCATTGTTCAATTTAATTGATATCAATCGGTTTTGTGGATTCTTGTATGAATTTTGGCTGTTAGATTCTGCTAATCAAATCCTGATAGACCCAAAGTCTGGACTAACATTTGTTTTGTTACTACAAAGTAACTATACTATATTAGACTGCCTTTTAACTTATTTGTTACAATGCACAAATTAATTTATTACAAAGCATAATTTATTGAGAAATTGGTTAATAAGCATTCTTCTATTGTGTAAGTAATATGATTCCTGTCATCTTATCCAGTTAGATGCAAAGCTAAGATAAAGACACTCAAATATTTTATAATATTATTAATTAGTATACAGTCAGGACATGTTACTGTCCTAGAATCAAATCTTCAGCATAATAGTTACTCCCATTATTGTACGGCAAATCATTTTGAAGAAAGTAAACAAATGTTTACTATGACAAATAGTCTTGCATATTTTTTGTCACAGAAGCACTTACAATTTCTTGCATAAATATACACTCGGTTTTCATTATTATAGTGCCAAATGTGAACTGTTTAATGCTCTCAGGTGGATTCTTGGAAGACTTGGTATTTTAAGTTACTGATCAGGAATTCAGTTCAGTAATCAGTCCTGCATTATTTTATGTACTGGATGATTTTGATGGGATTCCAAGTGCCAGAGAATCTGGACGAGTCAGCATTATTTTTATGGAAATTATTTTCTAGCCTCTCCAAAACCTCACAGTGATCTTTAGCAACACATTGTAATGGAAGAAAAGAAAGACAACTTCTCTGGATCACCTAATCAGAATTTATAATAATATGGCAATGTTTACGTTCTCATGAATGCAAGTTGAATTATCTTTAAGTTTTGTTACTGCAAGGTTTGAAACTGAAGGTAGAGTTAGGAAGTGGTGCAGCCATGTCTTCAGTTGCTTTCTGCCTCATGTGATCAGTGAATACAGGTTTACCCATGTTAGCGGTTCCATGCTATCTCTTAATGATGCTATGTTAGACAGACAAGACAATCACTCTGAATCAAAGTTGCAAAATCTTAATGCTCCTTTTGAACTCTACAGACACATCATTTTGCAGAAACACTATCAGCATCTTCTCTTTTCCATGGCAAATCATTGAACAAACACAATCTGCCTCTTGAGATGGTAGATTTACATGCTTATTTAAATTAACCTGAATTCCTATAATAGAAATATCCTTATTAATCTAATAAGGCGACAGGCCGAACCGCGCATGCGTGGCGCGCACGTGACAGCCGAGGGGAAATGGGGGGAAAATGGCGGACTGCGGTGTTTGCTGACCCCGTGAAACGGTCTTTCGACCCCAAATGGGGTTGTGACCCACAGGTTGAGAACCGCTGGATTAGACTGAAAGGGCAAGGGGGTGAAGGAGGAAGAGGAGGAGAAGGGGAAATGCCAAACCACTTTCGAAATGTTGCCATTCGATCTGTGATACATCTTTTCAGTTTGACTTATTAGTTTTCCTTATACACATATAATATTTCTTTTTATGTTTGAAAAAAGAGAAAACTGATTAATTTGGGGGTAAATGGGGAGGAGATTCAACCACCCAGAATACTTCTGGTATGTTATTGTTTTACCCATTGTATAGAGACAGGATTCTAAGCATATATATTAAATGAAAATGTATGAATGACGCATTTTATAAACAAAAGAACTGGAAACCTCTGCTTTTATATAGTTCTAATTCACTGGCCTAAAGCATCTTTAATATGATCTGCTAAATGATATTAGAAATACTTAATTATACCATTCAATTTCTTGAGTCCCAGTGTAATTTCATGGTTACAAATTCTCTTGTCAGGTAATAAAACAAGATGAACTTGGCAAGGATATGTCTGACTGCTCTCTTTTTGATCTGTTGAAATATGATGATTATAATAGTGACAAGCATCTTGGCCTGGACGAATTCTATAGAGCATTCCGTGAGTATGATTCCTGATTTTATTCCATAGAAAGCTACTTCTTTTAGAAATGTTAGACACACTGTTATGAATCATATAGTGAGGTTGAATCCTATTGCAATGGAAGCTCTCCTATATTTACTGTAAGTCTTAGTAGTTATCTGCACAGTCCAGCTGTTCTGCTGCCAAATGGGACAGCAACCATTTTTTTGAATAGAAATGAAAGACATCAAGCTTTAGTCAATTGCCTCTCATTACAAATTCAATCTTTAAGTGTATTTTCCTTCTATAATTTGAAAGTAGTCTCTTCCTCTGATGTTGTGTCTAATGCTGTTGTCTATTTTGGTTGGAATGCCTTACTTCTTTATAGGCTATCCATAGCAATTAAGTGACTGTTTTTACTGAAGAAATGTTCCCTCAACTGAAGCAATATCCTTATCTCTAAAAATGAAATTCTATTTACTATTAATATTTTAAAATGACACAGAGGTTAATAACTTTGCTTTGTATGTGAAAAGTTGCTACTTCAAAAAGGCCATTTCCTTTATCTTTCCCAACTAGCCAAATACTCTTTCTCTTTTTTAAAGAGATAGAGTTCTATCATTTCATTTTTCTTACCATCATTTAGGTAAATTACTGATTCACACTGCAGCAGCTATGTGTCATGCAATATAGTGTCACTACATTGAGAATAGGACCCACAATAATTTGCTGGGGGAAAGATAATGATTATTATATAGCTATGTAGCCAGTGCTAATGATGCTTGTATCTTGAGTTAAAAAGAAAAAAAAACTAGCCTCAGGTTGTGTTTTGCTTTGCTTTGCTTTGCTTAACAGTGCTAGGTGTTGAGTTTAGGTTTCAGTGCAACTGCTACAGTTCACACAGTTTTTATAAAATAATCTTTACTTTAGAAAGACTTCGTTTACTTTTGGTGTTCACCACTTTAGGAAGATTCGGTAGAATAGTAAAAATGGAAAAAGTGGCCTGTGGAAGAATATGAAGCCTGCTAACATAAATTTTTAAATTCAAAACATTCAAAAGTTCAGTTCACCTTTACACATATTTTGTAAATTCCTAGACAATTAACTTCTTTTAAAACAGGATTGGAATGTGAAACTAACATGATTAATTGTTACCATTGTTTCACTAATATTTACATACATTTTTAAGAAAACAGTTAAGTTAGAGTTAACTATTCTATCTATATTTATCTATCAACTATAGATAGAAAATTCATAAGGAAGCAATTATACTGGGAGTGTCATGGTTTACAATCTCTAAGCAATAGCGTTTTGCATTTTTGTAGATAAAAAAAATCAACTTTTAAATGGAGTTTTATATGGTATTATGCTAAATCTCCCCTAGAGAACATGTGCTGTGCATTAAAGGAAAAAATAAGAAACTGTAAAATAATACCAAAAGGCAATAATTTTTTATACCACTTCATTACTGTTTGGTTCTGACTAGCTAAACCTTCAGAATTGAAGGATTGAACAAAACCAATCATAGTTAATTATGCAATATCTCCAATGAATGAAAATCCTACTTTTCTTCACTTTACACACATTCTATCTCTTTCTCTATATATATACCACACATACACACAGAAATATAGGATTTAAAAGTACTTTAAAAAACTATGTACTGAGTTGAAAATGTGAGGCATAGAAACCAGGTACCCATAAATGAGTTTGCTCATTTATTTGCAAGCAGAATATTCAGTTTTAGAAAAATAACATTTTCAGTATTTAATTTTATTCACAGACATGGTACCCTCAGTTACTACTTTTTAACCACTTATGTCTTTATGGTATGAGAATAAATCCTGGGGTTTGCTACCCTACATGACCTTTGTTAAAATAAAATAAAATCACTCCTTAGCCCACATGTAATGCCTACAGATTTATTCTAATAGGTATGAAAATAGGCCTTCAAACTATCTTTTAGTAAAGCCACGTCCTGTAGCTATTACTCCCCAAAAAGGCATTATTCGTTTTTTTCCTCTAGATTTTTACGTTTTCCTTTAGTTTTGTCAATATCTTTCGACCACTGAAACACTTCTCTTACTAAGAGAAGAAATATTGCATAGTTCAGACTACATGATGAGATTATTTTGATGAACTATCCATTTCGGGTAATAGAGAATAGTTCATATGATTGTGGTGGATGCTAATTTACCACTTGCAAGAAATTATTGCAAAGTGCACCTCAAAATATTCATGTTCAGAGGCATTTGGAAATTGATGTCATGGATCTTATTTTGCTCTTTTGCTTTGGGCAGAAAAATGTATTTAAGTTAAATAAAACCTAGTTGCCAGCCTTTTATGAGTGGATAAGACTTCAGAAAAAGGACATTAAATCTTTAGGTGACCTTTTCAGCCTGGGTGACATTTAAAAGTTTAAGAACATGTAGTGGGCATGCATAAAATGGTTGTCATGGAAGAATTGCCTATTCACAAAATTGACCTGGAGGATATGGCATTTCACAAAACCCCCATTAACCAGATTGTGTAGGCACAATTTATGCATACAAGATTCTCTCTCCGAGTGTTATCCCACAGAAATAACAGGATACCATGACTGAGAGCCCAAGGGCATTCCTGCACATAAATGTGATGCTGAAGAACAGTACTTTGCTTTGCAGCATGCCATATTCTTTTTTTTTTTTTAAAGCAGTCTAGGGATTCCAGAGGCAACAAGAAAGGTAATTATGTACATTGGTGCTCTTGAGAACTCCATGATCTTCTTTCAATCTATAGCCTTCATCTATAAAAATGCAAATGCACATTTGATTAGAAATAAAGGATGAAAATTCAATTTAATCATTATCAGGATTTTGAAATGCAATCCTTCATCTTAAATTCAGACTTCAAGTGAGTTTAGCATTTATTTTTGAAGAAAAGCTGATCCCTATCCAATTGTATTATTTTTTTAAGTTATCCACTGATATGATTTATCTCTCATATTGTTTTCTATTATTGAAAAACAGATAGAGATCACATAAAAATGTAATTTTAAAAATGTCATTCATTATTATTTGTACAAAGAATTATTTTTGCTTTTCTATTTATTTGTATGTAATTATTTAAAAATCTGCCCTTAGTTCTAAAATGTGGTACATAATGTTCATTTTAACACACCCATGTGCACACACACATACAGAATTTTTGAGAATTTTGTATGAATACTAAACCTATTGTTCATTTTCTGAAAAGCTTTTTTCTTGTTTTCTTTCCTGTTCAGATTTCTTTTTGCTTTTTCTTTTTGTCTTATTGAAGAGTATTTTAAAATTCCTTCAGCTCTTCTAGCAGTGCTTAAAATTTCCTTTGTGTGTATTTGTGTGTGTGTTTATGAGCACGTACATACTTGAATATTTTTCTGTGAATGTGGTCTGCTGCATACTCTTTACTATTTTGTGGAAAAAATGGTTACTTATACTTTATAACCTTTAAAAAAGGCTTATGGCAGGAATTCTCTTGAGGTGCTTTCACTTTATGATTTAATTAAACCCAGGCAAAACATTTTTTTAAAAAAACAAATACAGAATAATCATGTTCATCCTTCTGCTACTTCTGAAACATAAAATGCTAAAATTACATCTCATCTATCAGAGTTTCAAATTTGTTCTTAAAAAATTAAAAAAATTAAACATTTCTTCTCAAGAAACTGAAGGATAACAGGTGACCATAAAACAATATTTTGCAATTGCAGTAATTTACAACTATTAAATTTTGAATATTGGGTAAAGATTCAAGGCAAGCACAACAAAAGTTTCTCATATCCAGAAGTAAGAAATATTTAAATCGTAAAATGTTCATATATTTAGTCATAATCGCAAATTTTTATATAGAGTTGTACCATATTTGAGACAACAATAATTTAAGCTATGAGAATGCATACAAATAAGATGAAGACCAGTGAACACAATTATATATGGGTTATTAAGCTGAAAAGATGCTTTCATCTTTCAATCTCTTTCAGAAAAGAGATTGCTTACAATTATTTTTTTCTGTTTTTAATACTAGTTTTCTCAGAACATGACACAGAGATTTCAAAACAGAAAGAAGCTTGAAGTTTCTCTTTTTCTGTGAATGTCAACAAACAAAACGGCAACTTTCAAAGAGTCAGTTCCCCAGTACTGATTTTTGATGTATGTTTTGCACAACTGATTTGTCTGAAAATATGCAGAATAAAGTCAATAGGCTAAACAGTTTCTTTCACAACTATCCATCCTTATTAAAAATCTCTCTTAGGGAGATATATAGTCTCTCATCTAGTTGGTTTGTGAGAGTCCTTTCTGCTATATTCTGCTTATTTCTTTTGATGACGAAGTCAGACATTTCATCTCTAGATCAAAATGAGAGAGGGGATGTACTTTATTAAAAATTAAATATCAAATCATCTGTATTTTATATACTAAAAACAATTTCATTAAATATTGCTTAGAATACAAATGCAAGTAAAATATAATGTACATTTTACAGAACACATGCTTTCTTTGTAAAAAAAAACTTACTTAAAAGTTTTATGAGGGATTTTAATAACCCCAATATACAATTTCAGATTATTTCTAAAATTGCAAAGTTCATTTCCAAAACTAATGACATTCATTTTAAGATAGTAAGTATATTTGAGTACTTTAGTGTGAATGCCAAGTTATCAACAATAATAATGAAAGCAAAACAAAACATATCTGTTGGAAATCTTGATTTAATGAGTTAAGGTGGTTGTTGATTTTTGAGATAAGATATGAATGGAAATATGTGCTTCACTTTCCTCCTGTCTAATTCTCTTTTGAACTATTACTTCTTATCTTCTTCTTCCTCTTTTCTAGGGTTTTTTTTCCCTTTACTTCATCAGGACTTACTTCTTTGATGTATAATCAAGGGATAAATGACATTTAATAAAAGAAAAACCTTTCTTCTATTTAATGGCTATATTAATGTCTCAGTCACTTTTTTTTGTACTGAACTTCACATCCAAAGTTTTGACACCAGTTTATTTAGCTAATTGGTATTTGGTCATTTATTTATTTGCCATAACTTCCACATTATCTACTCATGGCAATTTCAGCACCTTATTTCCACAAAAATCCTAAACACCTTGTTAAAACACAACAAAAGCAGCATTGTAATATCTTTTTCTAAATTTCTTATCACCAATCTTGTAGGTGTTTCAGAAAGAACTTTCTCTTGTTTTTTGGCCTGAAAAGGCAAAAATGGAGAAATGTACTTTCAGACTTACAAGAATGAGGTCAGCCTTACAAGTCTTACAAGAAACCGCCAGATGAACCAATTCTACTTTATTGTAGGGTTACATTAACAGAATTTTGAAAATCTGAAAGTAGATTTCTCCTCCATTGCCTTTTCAACCTGAAAAACTAGGAAAGATCTCTTCTGAGATGTTTGGCATCCCTATGTTCCTGTTGTGGGCGAAGCTGCCTCTTATCTGATTGTTCATTTGGCAAAGGTTTTCTCCTGTCTTCCATACCATTGTGTGACTTCCATTAGTTAAGTGTCAACATTTGAACTTGAAGCTGTTTGGGAAAATAGTCTTAACAGCCTTCAAAAATACAAAAAGGAAGAGGCTAATTGAAGCCCTTACTATTCTATTGAGGATAGCTGCAGTGGAAAAACTTTTAAATCTCAGATAACTGAACCTACAGCTTATCTTCCTGGCTAACCTGTTTGGACAGGCAGAATTTATGCTGTAAAATGGAGCTTGAATAATATTTAGAAATTAGTAAAATCACATAATAAATTAGAGGATAATTCTCTTTTCCTGTTTGTCCAAAGTTAACACAATTTGTTCCACATCATATAAAGGGGATGAAGGATAGATAAGAACACAGATGCCCAAAGCTTGATGTAGACTTGTCTGCAACTGCATGTACAGTAGTTGTTGATGCCTACCTATGCTGTAAAGGAGTTGATGGGTAAGTGTAGGCTGCAGATCATTGCAGATGGGCCAATGTGCATACCTCCTAAGTCTCAACTACTATATGTGTTGTGAGATGACCCATGTCCTACATGCTATTTGGTTGATCCAACTTCCAGTTGGGAGGCATATTCAAAGAACAAAATGGAGCAGCTAGAGGATTTAAGTATAAATGCAAGTTATGCAAGCATCTCCAATTGACAGACATTTATGTTCCCTGACATGCAGGGACATAGAAGTCATCTCCAGGCTTAAATTTCTGTTTCCTCAACATTGCAGATTGATATATTTGAAACATCTGGGCACATAGCATGATTAGAATTCTTTTAAACATACAAATACTTATGTCAAGGCTTTTCACTTCAGGTAGTTTTTGACTTACAACCATTCGTTTCAAAGATTCAAAGATACAGCACTAAAAAAAGTGATATATGACCATTTTTCACGCTTATGACATTGCAGAATTCCTGTGATCATGTGATCAAAATCCAGATGCTTGGCTACTGGCATGCATTTATGATAGTTGCAATGTTCCAGGGTCATTTGATCACCTTTTGCAATTTTCTGACAAGCATGGAGAAGCTGGACTCACTTAACAACCATGTTACTAACTGAACAACTGCAGTGATTCACTTAACAACTGTGGCAAAAAGGTTATAAAATGGGGAAAATCACTTAACAATTGCGTTGCTTAGCAATGGAAATTTTGGGCTCAATTTTGGTCATAAATCAATGACTCCTGTATAGCAGATATGTGTAATGCATGGAAGGATATCAAGAAGGAACAGCAGGTGATTTATTCCTTGGGTTCTTTTTGCTAGTGGTCTGCAGGGACTAGCACTATTTCCAATTTTCTCATTCCTGTCAAATTATTGTCACCATGCCCCTCTAAATTCAGCCCTTTTTCATAAATAATGTCTTCAGCATGGCTAGAAGTATATGGGAAGAATCAGCTTTGTATGATAAATTATCTAGTGTAAGCCTGGTGATTTTGCCTTGTAATTAAATTTAAGATATACATGCATACATATACATATATACATACATACATATACATATACGTACATATATTCATACAGACATTTTTTGTGTGTGTGTATGTGTGTGAAAACAGCCCTCCACCAAGTTAAGCATATATTAATTATTTCTCTGTTTAAAATCATATGTATTAGGATGTGACAAGTGTTCTTTTAAATTTCCCATTTCATTATTGACTGTTTTGGGGGGGAAGATTTTCTAGGTTGAATTTGTAATGCTGAAGTTAATATTTAGTTTTTATATTGTTTTTTATATATATTTTTTATAATCAGTGTGAGCACAACAAACATAATGGAACTGAATTTTGCATAAATTCACCTTTCCACTTGAATAAATACATGAAAATATAAACTACTTTTTCCAGGAGATTATTACCCTTTAAAACCAATTATTCCTATTTATTTTTTGAACTGACATTTAAATGCATAAATACATGGTTGTGTTCTTTATAAAGTTTGTAAAAACAATATAGAGATTAAAATTAATAAGAACTTTCAACAGTGTCAGAATCCTAATACCTGCTTTATAACTTTGGAAAGCTGCATATCATACATATTGCCATCCTAAGCTTGAGTTTATGATGTTTGGCTCAGCTGCATAAGATACTGTATATTACTAGTATAAATGCAACCTGCAATTTTCTTAAATCTTATTTTCTCTCCAGAAATCAAATGATCAATAAACAGAAACATGGTCTTCTATGATTTTGTTAGGAATAGTTCTGACTTTCCCTTTTTCTTTAAGCTTGTCTCCTTCTAGAATTGAAAAATCTCTATTTCAAGAATGGAGAAGCTCCTTTATTTTATGTGGAATTTTTATGTGGAATATTTTAAATAAATTTCTTATTTGTTAGACTTAATTATTAAAGACTAAAAAGTCTACCAAGTTTTACTGCTGTATTATTAATGAATCTTCTTCTCTATGAAAAGAAATATTTTTAATTCATTGTTACCACTTTATTATTCATTCTTAGTGGTATAGTTTGGGGTTGTTGTTTTTTACTTATTCCTGGACTGTCCTTTCATGTCTTTGGGAGAAATTATGTGACTTTGAACTATAATGTTTTTGGTAACCTATATTTATATATTATTTTTTTGTCTTATAGTATGTTATTGTTAAACATATTTCTTCAATACTTGCACAGAACATTCAGATAGGTTCTATTCCTCAATATCCACATTTTATTATTTCTTAATCACAATAATACTTCCATGTATATCCAGAAGATGAAAATATTAAATAGTTGTACCAGTACACATATTTACAAGATTACAAAACAGCGGACAACTTTCTTCATGCAGCAGTTTTTATTCAGCCAGTTTACACTGGTATGAAAGCCTAAAGAAGCTATATATTAGAAGTAAACCAGTCTCTGTATTTTGTAAGAAATTTCAGACTTTTAGTCTTTGTGATTCTGGGTAAATTGACAACTCAATACATAAATGACTAGCACATTTGCTTTTTGTACTTTCCATAGTAGGTTGCAAAGGGTGAGATATTCAACTTCCCTCTTCTTATTTCCTCTACTTATACCTACAGGCAGAAAATACAGACAATTACACTTAGGGAAATTTGAATCAAGGAAACTTCCCTTTTCCTTATTATAAATAATTGCAAAGCTGAAGCTTTAAAGCACAGATTCAATTGGTATATAGACTTATTTCATAGTAGCTGTTTTGTTTGTCGAATGAAATATGAACTCTTGAAGCTTGATTGTCTAGATCTGTTTGTGGCTCGTGATTCTATTATCACACTGCATGCAGACAAAAATTGATCTGGAAAGAGCAGAAGTAGGCATTCTAATTAGTTTCATCTTTCATTTAAAAAAAATCAAAGGATTTTTTCTGTTTGTTTTGTCAATCCAAAGGCTGCCAAAATGTGTTTTGAGAATGCCTGGTTCCATTATAGATAGTGAAAGAAATAATATTTAAAGACATCTGAAATTTGTCTTTAGTAATCAAAGCTAATGTTTCATTGGCTTTGTATTACTAAAGAGCAAAATCAAACCATATAATTCTGTATGAACTTAGTTAAATTTGTTGTCCAAATTAAAAGTAAAAACATTTTAATTATATTGTATGGAATTGAATTGTGTGATGTTTTCTTTTCTTTTTCTATTTTAGTGTAGCTTTTTAAAAGAATATTGTCATTTTGATATTGCAAGACAACCACATTAAACTGCAGTATCCCAAAATCTGGTATACCTTTTCAAACTAACATATTTTATTAAACAGCCACGAAACAGATCTGTTAGTCTGAAACGGTATTAACTAGCTTTATTTGATTGGTTTAGAATTAAGTTTAGAAGTTTTATATTCAGTTGGTCTTATTTGTACTATCAGGAAAATAGTAAAAACAGGGCAAAGATAACAAAGATGGATTTTTTTTAGGCATTCAATCAACATGAATAGCATCAAATTCAGTAGGAAATCAGATTTAATCCTGCTCTCTAATTTCCTTGAATTTTGGATGTTGGTGATAAGTTGTACTTACCTTTGCATTAACTCAAGTACACTTTTATGTATGATCCAAGAACTTTAAGTAGAGCTCCAAAGGTACAGGGCAATAGCTACATATTCATGCCAACACAAGTTTTGCTCCTTCCATTCATCCTGATGGAAGTGTGGATGTTTGTCAGGAAAAATTTGAGAGGAAAAATTAGCTGCCCATTGTCTATTCAATTTGTAGCCTTCTATGCTTTTAGTTTAGGTCCAGAAGAAGTTGTTCAAAGGCAACCAAAATGTATCTGATTTAATAAGAAAATCAAGTAGTATATTTTATAATTTATTAAAAATACAAGCCAATATTATTTCTCCTTCCTTCCTTCCTTCCTTCCTTCCTTCCTTCCTTCCTTCCTTCCTTCCTTCCTTCCTTCCCTCTCTTTCTTTTCTTTCTTTCTTTCTTTCTTCCTTTTCTTTCTTTCATAAACTCATTTAATTACTGTTAACAATAAAAAACATATTCACATAATGCTGAGATCTAAAAAGTTAAAAATGACCTGCACATTTTTGTACAAACATGTAGCAAAAGAACATATGTAGCCAAACCCCACAAGACAGAGTAAGAGGGCCAATAAGGATGCGTTTACAGTAAACTAATGTAAAGAAATTGCTATCTGGCTCTGGTCTATTTATTAATAACACGGTGTGGAGCATCCTACATCATCCCTTTCTAAAAGTAGATCCTACAGGACAAAATACATTCCAATGGAAAAGATGGTGCTTGTCTGAGACATTTACTTACATTATATTCTTGCCTGAACTTTTATCTGCCTTTTGTCTTGGTAGTGATTCTTCCTACTGGCCCTAAGAGCCATTCCCTTTGCCCCTTACAATAACATTCATTCATTCATTCTCCATTTATTTAAGAGGCACTTTAGGTGGTATACAATGTAGAAAAATTAGCATTAGTATTTTTAAAAATTAACTCTAAAAATTAGGGTTAAAATTTTAAAATTATAGAATAATTACAATTAAAAGAGCCATGGTGCTGCAGTGGTTAGAATGCAGTATTGCAGACTAATTCTGCTGACTGCCAGCTCATTTTGACCAGCTCATGGTTGACTCAGCTTTCCATCCTTCTGAGGTCAATAAAATGAGGACCCAGATTGTTGGGGGCAATAGGCTGACACTGTAAACCATTTAGAGAGGGCTGTAAAGCACTATGAAACAGTGTATAAGTCTAAGTGCTATTGCTACCGCTATTGTTAAACATCAAAAGGGAGAAAAAAAATCCTAAAATGGCCATTTAATGTTGGATTACTATAGGCAGAGGGGCTCTAAAGCAGCGGTTCTCAACCTGTGGGTCGCAACCCCATTTGGGGTCGAACGACCATTTCATGGGGGTCGCCAAACACCGCAGTCCACCATTTTTTTTTGGTCGGCCATTTTTTTTGGTCCGCCATTTTTTCCCCTTTGCGATGCGGGCCGTCGCGCCGCGCATGTGCGATGTGGGTCCGCCATTTTTTTGGGGTCGGCCATTTTTTCCCCTTTGCGATGCGGGCCGTCGCGCCGCACATGTGCGATGCAGGTCCGCCATTTTTTTGGGGTCGGGCATTTTCCCCTTTGCGATGCGGGCCGCCGCGCATGCGCGATGCGGGTCTGCCATTTTTTGGGGGGGTCGGCCATTTTTTTGGTCTGCCATTTTTTTCCCGTTTGTGATGCGCCCATTGTGCCGCGCATGCGCGATGCGCCCGCCTCACATGTGCGGTTCGGCCCGTTGCACGTGCCATGCATACGCAGTTCGGGCCATCGCGCCGTGCATGCACAGCGCAGGTCGGGGTCGCACCGCGCATGGGCGGCGCAGGTGGGGTCTCGGCCTGAAAAAGGTTGAGAACCGCTGGCTTAAATGGACTCCAGAAGATGGTAGAGGACAGGAATGTATGGAGGAACGTTGTCCATGGGGTCACGATGGGTCAGACACAACTTCGCAACTAACAACAACTATAAAAAAGCCATTGACCAACAAAGCATGATCAGATGAGACACTTTTGTTCTTTCTAGAGTTAATTTAGAGGCAGCAGATAGTAGATAGAGTTAATTTAGAGGCAGCAGATAGTAGATAGAGTTAAAAAGTGCAAGTCAGCTGAGATTTTTTTTCCTACCTTGTTGGATGCCACCAATAAAATTAATAGGGCTGGCGTATCACTGGAAAACAGGAATATAATACAATAAAATAAAAATTAAAAAATATTTGCCTTTGCTGGAATCATGTCAGCTTCCATGCACATTAAAGTATTTGAAATGTGGTATGGGACAGAGAAGAGTGATCATAAAAATCTAATTCAAACTAAGTCTAAGGCATTTGAATCAATGTAGGTACATATATGTGCACCACAATCATTTAGAATATAATTTTAGCTTCAAAATGTTTGTTGTTCTGCATCTATCTCACTTGCTATGGGGGAAAAAAAAACTCTTAGAATTGCTATGGTGCTATTATTAGCTTTGGCTCTAATTTGTTCCTGCCAAGCTCTGGAGGCTTGAAAAATTATATCAAGTTATTAAATCTTAAATATTATTTCCAATTTACCACTGAAGTGTGCAGCCACTAGGTTTTGCCAAGAAAGCCATAGTTTGGTCTTGGAGTGATTGATTGAAGCCATTTCTCCTTAGAGAATTCCACTAAACACCAGAGATTTCTCCTGTGGCCCACATGTATTAATGGTAGAACTGTTGTATCATAGGCACATTACTGTACTGCAACATACCTATTGAGCTAAAATACCTATCATGGATATTAAGCAACAGGTGAGTTACAACATACTCCTTCACAGATTAGAATGACGACAATAAAGAAGCCAGCTCTTCTATCACTTCTAACCTGAATTATTGTATTTTCATACAGCATTGTAATTAGCAAAAGCTAATCAATAGATATAAAGAACAACTTGGGCCAGAGTTTATCACTTGGAATAGAATTAGAATTAAAGACCATTTGTTTGTTTGTTTGTTTGTTTTATTTATTAGCCACCTATTTCCTCAAAAGCAATTCTGGGTGGCAAACAACAATTTAAGTAAATTGAGGCACATAGTGTTGCCTATGTGTATATTTCTCTATTAAAACATAATATACTGGTCAATTGTAGATCAGTGCTTCCTAAATCCTGTTTGTTTATCAACTGGAGTTGTACCTTAGATTCACATCCACCATTTAAATTGAATGAAATGAAATTAAATGAAAGTTTTTGAGATTATATACACATTTATTTCTATCTAGCGTTATATAGCATTCTACATTTGTGAGCAACCCAAGACTTTAGCATTCATTCTAGTGACATGATGCTGAAAGCAACGCTGCTTTATCATAAACCATTTGGCTGTAAACTGCAGCCTTAACATGCCCCTGTTAAGACTCTATTGGTATATTTTCCTGATAAGTCAGGGGTTCAGTATTGATTGTTGTGAGGCAGTCATTCCTATCTCTTTGGTGACTGAAATATAGTTTTTGTTTGTTTATTTGTTTAACCTGCCCTGGAACATCAACCACAGAGCATCTCTGGCCTATGCTTGCCTTGAAGATGAAATAGCAATGGGTGATATTGTGCATTATTTGTAACCTGTATTTCAAAATGATTCCTAATTTAATTCAGATTCATGGCTTATCAATAAATATTAATAATATTGTTTAATAAACTATTGTATGTAAATATTTAGCATATTTGATGTCCAACAATGAGCAGATTAAAAGCACATCTACCATTGCCCTCGTTTGCTTGTTTGTTTGTATATTTGTTTGTTTGCTTATGGCTTTACATACACTCAGTCCAATAACTATGAATGGTTTATTAAAAGATTAAAGAGTAAGGAGAAACACCTTTGCCCATGCACCCCATTTTTTTTACATATTTATATTATTAGCTTATACTATACAAAAATACAAAAGCAAGTAGTAGGAAACAAAGGGAAGGTGAAGGGAAAAAGAGAAGTGTGGAAAAGGAACGAAGAAGAAAAAAAAGTTGTTGACCCAGCTAAGTAGAGCTTATCTCTACTGTGTGATTGCCCAATTACAGGAAGAGGCAAGCAACCATATCTGGGAAACAGATATAAATAATATCACCTTCTATTAATACCCCACTCATTGTCAAAGTGTTCTCAAGGCATACTTTTGGTCTATTTTCCAAATAAATGTTTCTGTGTAGTTTTATATCAAGTGCTCTTGATATATCTTGAGTTTATTCCAAATGAAACTAATCTGTTGTATATTTTCAGAGAAAGAAAAACCTATCAACTACGTTAGTGTCCACAACACTCTTTAGTATTTTTGAGCTGCATTTTATCATGAATTTCACAATAGTGCAGGAAACAGTAATTTTTAATTACTGTTATTCTTTTCAGTATGTTTTTTTTAATTCTGTGGTGTGCAGTGAAAATGTCTTTTTTACCATTTTTTTTCCTAATTCTTATTTCAACCTCTCCTCCTAGATCACTTTAAATAGTCCAGAAATAGCAGAATACTGAATAACTATATTTGGATATAAATGTATTTATAAATATAAATAACTATATTTGGGTTAAAAATAAAATTATGTATAGCACCTCAACTAAGGAGGGGAGAAGTATTTCCTGTTTACAATGGCATTACAGTGAATACAGTTGAATAATATATTTGAATAATAATATTTTTCAAATTGGGTTCAGATCAAATTGAATAATTTGAATATAGGTATAAAGTTAGAGTTGTAGTGGTAAATTTGTGCAAAAGTAAAGCTTTTGAAAAAAAAGCTTTCACTGAAAAAGGGAAAATGACTAATGAAAATATTGTTATAGATCCTAGTTAGCTTTATTAACAGCTCTTGAGAAAACAAATGGAAAACTGTTGTGTAAAGAATTGATAATATTTTTGACAGACAATTTGTGATTTGTATTTGGAAGACAGTGAGTAATCTTTCCATATCAATCTGGATCCAATCATGTCAGCAAATATACAGTAACGGAAGGGAAATTTGGTATAGCTCCAGATTATTTCCTAACAGTTGGATAGACTATGCACAAGGTGGCACCCATTTATATACTCCTCTTCCATAATATGGTTTAAAAAACATTCACCATTGTATTACTTAATTATATTTTTTCTTAGTATATTTAGTATATTTAAAAGTTGTTATATATACAGCAAGATGGGAGGGAAGAGCCTCATGTGTCTTCAAAATACTATTTTTTTAGAGTTTTACAGCTTTTCAGCACAAAAATAAGCCCCCAAAATAAGCACACATTCAAAATGAGCAGGAGGCATAGTTTAGAAAAACTTTATCTATAAAATATACATAAACATAATACATACAGTTTCATTCAGTTCTTGGCAACGTGGTAGAGAACAACAACTCTTAACTTGGAGATCAGGACACAGGGAAGGCTACATAGAAAAGAGTAAGGCAGGCCCATACCTAGGTTGGATCACATGCCTCACACAGCCAATACTGTGTCTTAATCAAAAACAGGTCTCATTGGCTGGTTTGTTGCTATGGCTATTCTGGTTCATAAATAAACACACTGACATATTTTCAATTATTTGTATGAATAATGTTTCAGGACTTTGGGGAGGGGGGTGTAAAGCTGGAAACCAATTGACAAGGAATAATAAGGTAGCTTGCCTTAATGTCAGAAGACTGAAACATTGGATTTTGAGAAGACCATACTGAAGCACATTTTCTATTTATTAAAGGAGAATTATCTAACTTTTCACTTTTATTTTTTTGCACCAGACATACAGAATGCTGCAGGCTGCCTGTTTATGGCTGATAAAAATGTGTATCTTGCTCTCGAGGGAAGAAAGGGAAACACCTACTCCAGTACAGGTTGAATTTGAAAACATGTTATAGTATCTTATCTCTTTGCCTCTTTTGTGCTAGGCCACTTTTGTATCAGACTTGTTGGAAAGAAGAGCTGCAGTATCTGATTAGAATCAATGTTAATGTTGATTTAAACAGTTCTTGTCTATTTTTCCAAACAGAACAGTGTTTTAACCCAAAATAAATAGCTATTTGGCCTTATGCATAGAAAACAACAGTTGCTCTTGGAGTTATATACATCAGTGCTCCTCTAAATATGAAATATTTATATTAATATTAATACAGAATTAATAATGCAGTGAAAGCAATTTTTCCACCCCCAAAATGTAGTAACTGTCTTAGATCTTTGTAGACATTCCAACAGGAATTGCTATCTTAAGTTCAGGATCTTCTTTTTTCAAGGTAAAATGTAGTTTTTATGTATTATGACATTTTATAATGGTCAACTGTATAATTCATGGAGGTCAGATAAAGTAGATAAATGTATACAAAGAATACAAATGTATTCTATTAGATCTATTCATATCTAATAGAAGAGAATATCTAGCTCAAGACTGAACTGTGGAATACCAAGGATTCCATAATACTTGTGTATTATTATCTTGCCAATGTCTGGCCTTCAGTTTTCTGAAGCTGTATTTCCTTGTGAAGGAAGTGTCATTTTCACATATAGGAATGAGAAGTACTTTGAACCCAAAGCTGTTAACATCTCTTTAATTCCAATGAATATTTTCTTTGATCCTGTGGCTATCAAATAGATGAAGGCATTTATTTATGGAAGTGGTATCAATATGGCAGCTTGCACATGCCTTCTTCAAAGCATCTTTTTAGCATCAAATCTAAAGTGCTGCTTTTCTTGTCTTCTTTCACCATCTCCATTATATCCCCAATGCTGTAATGTCTTCCTTAGAAATTGAATTGAGGTCTGGGAAGTTGCAGAGCACTAGAAAGAGAAGGAGACTCCTTGAGGAGAAAGGAACTTCCATACACTCCTTAGTCATCTTTATAAGTGAAGTAAGCGCAATAACAGTGCATCCATTCATCAATAATTTCACCAATTTTTTATTGTTTACTGAAAAAAATATACTTTTGAGAAGTAATTCCCATCAAATAGAATAAGAATGCATTCCCCAGTCCCAAATATCCAGAAAAAATACTTAACAGGGCACAAATTTATGCATCTTTTTTCACTGAACTTGTATTTATTATTTACTGTTAAGCTTAGGCTGTCTTTTTCTATTTGAGAAACCAAAAGTTGGTTTTTGGATTCATGGGATTGCTTATCTATTAACAAATACTGATTTATCTTGGATGATTTGGTATTACTGTTTCTTGTAAGTAAGGTGACCAACTTTTTTACAATGAAAAGGAGGACACAAATAAATTGAAGAAAAAAATTTCGTAAATGAAAGAAACATTTTATTCATTGCAATAATAATACAGAATACACTATAATATGATAAATGCATAATAAAAACATTTGTAACAATAACGTTTTATATTGTAATTATGCTTACATGCCACGCCATGCCCACAGCCGCCCCGCCAGCACTGCTGCCCCGTCATGTTGAGCAGGCCCCACAGCTCCCAAAGCACCAGCTGCGCCGGCCCGGCCCCAGGGGGTCAGCCCGCCGTCAACACACCCCACCTGCAGCCGTCCCGCCAGCACCGCCACCCACCCTGTGCAGCCCCGTGTAGAGTAGGCCCCGCGGCTCCCACAGCATGAGCAGGCAGCCACTGCCACCCTTCACATCCCCACCCACAGCAGCCCCACCACCCCTGCCTCTTGCACCCACAGCCATTATTGCCCTAGCAGGGCCAAAGATCAAGAGAAAGTTACCATGGCGTCACCGCTCCAGTCTCCTCCAGGTATCTTCGGGACTAACTAGGAGATGGTGTAGTTGGGTAGCAGGGAGGGGTGCAAAGTTCCTGCCAATTCGCCTTCGCTGCAGACAACTTATATGTGCAAAATTTGCCGGCCGAGTGTTTTGACACGCTCAGCAGCAATTCCTATTGGCTTTCGAAAGCCAATAGGGGGAGTAGCACAGCTCATGCAAAAGTTGAAAAAAAAACCATCAAAAAAAGGTGCCGGAATGCCGTTCTGAGCTCTATGAGAAAAAAAGCCCTGCAGAATAGTCTTCAAATATCGAAAAGGAGGACATGTAGGAGGACACTTTTCGAGAGAGGACAGAACTCACAAAAGGAGGACTGTCCTCCCTAAAGGAGGACATTTGGTCACTTTATTGTAAGTCACTTATCGCTACTGGGGAATTACATTTTGAAATGTAACTTTCAGTAGTTCAAGCTCTCTGCCTGGTAAAATGATATTTTCCCTTATAGGGGGGAAGAGAAAGCAGTTAAAGAGAAATAAATATTTCTTTGAAGAAGTTCTTATATATTGCTAATACTTTTTAAATTTAATTTTAATTATAAACCATTATAAATTATAAACCATAAACCATTATAAAAAAGTTTGCTATACACAGTAGAAGGGCATTATCAGTCCTCTCAAACTACTTAATTGAAAGAAACGCAAATATTAGTTTTGCTTTTGCTTCCATTTTCAGCCCAACATAGAATAAGATTTATTCATGAATAGATTTCAAGATACTTTATTTTGTATATTTTCTTCTTCTTTACAGTACAGACATTTGCACACAGATACTACAGATAAACAGTAGTTACACTTTTGAGCTCCCATGCTTGCTTAATATTATATTGATATCCATTTTTTGTTATTAAGAACTTCTACCGAACAATCCATTTTTAGAAAGACTGTTCTATTGCAGAAAATCACAGGACTCAGACCACGGAATCAAAAGAAGTTGGTTTATTTTGCGCAAAGGTTCAGAGTACTATATTTGTAGCCACATCTGAACAGCTTCTCATAACAAAATACAAGTTTATATATTCTCGTCAGAAACAGCAAAACACGGAAATGTAACTTGTTAGCATTGATTGGTTACTTGAATCACAACCCCCTTACAGCCCCCCTGTTGCTATGCTAAAGTAGTTAAAATACCTTGCTAAAGCTTCTAAGGGTCTAAATTTTCTGTAACATACTTGTGGTTAGCTGTAGCATAGCTTCAAACTTAACACCTCTGTGCCACCGACAAATGAACTTGTGGTTTTGACTTCTTCCATTTCCTTTTGTTCTCCTTCTAACTAATACATGTATTTAAGACTCATGTCCTGCTTTATGTCCTGCCTTAGTTCCCATTCAATAAGTAAATAAATAAAATGGGAAACAATGTTATGTCATACTCCATTAATTGCCAGATGAAATTATATACAATACTCATATACATGATACTCATGGATTAAAAGGAAAAAAAACTCTCTGTGAGGAAGGGGAGACATGAGAGCGAATATATAATTTATTATTTTTCTACTTTAAAAGCATTTGTGTCATCTGGCAGTAGCAGGTAGTCAGTGCCTAATATTTTATAGCTATTGCCTTCAGCCCAGTATTTTATCTACATTCAGAGCCCAGTGCAGATATTGCTTTTCTCTGGGTAGCTCTATATTAGTATGCAGGCTGTCCTATTATAGACCTAAATGTGTATAGTTAACACTGTTAATAAATGTGTACATAATATCAAAGTGCTTTCCCAAGAATAAGAAAGCAACACTCAGGTTCATTTCACCGGCTTTTTATGGAATCTGTAAAGAAAGATATAAAGGTTCCAAAACTAGCTGTATATCTAGGATTGGCATGCGGGCAAACTGTTTTTGTTACAAATGTAGCGTTATTCTGAACTGCCATTTTAAAATTACATTTTAAAATAGGTTATTATCTTTTCTTTTCTAAATAACCTGATCTGTGTTTTGGTTCCACTCATGGCAGTCAGTTTGTACTACATATGTTTAAAGTGTTAAATTTCAGTTGAACAAAATGGGAATTAAAAGCAAAAGGGAGCAGTAAAAGAGAGAACAGATCACATATAATAGCATCATATGTTTCTCACAATATGGAAAACGATACTAAAACTGCAGAATGAAAAATAACAGCTATCCTATCACAATACTCTATGGGTTTATTATTATGATTATTTCAGGTCTTTATGGTCTTTCATTAAGAGTTTGAACCTTGCTGTAGATTATATGGAAAGGATTGTTTCTATATCATTGGAGGAGGTGATTGCTTTTAAATTACATTCTAAATAGACAAACTAAATGAATTCAGGCTTAATGTAGTCTTAATTCTACTACCGTAGTCAGCTCCAATCTGGATAATGTTTGCTGGGGTATTGAATAAAGGTGAAAAAATAAGTGAGCTGAATAGGATAGATAAAATGTACAATTTTAAATTTAGTCATTATATATCTGTATAATATATTCCTATTTTAATAGTTTAATAATTAAAATGCAATATATATAAATTTTGTGATAACCCCTTTTGTTCTCATTTTGTCTTTTCTAAAATACATATTTCATTTCCCATTTTTTCAGAGAATTGTTAACTGAAACAACCTAAAACATTCATGCTATTTTTTCCTCCAACCTTGAAGAATTCATGTAGATCCTATAGAGTGTTATGACAGCAATGTACAAATTTATAATAATTTATTAAACTTTATAAAGTATATTCATTTTAACAAGCTTGATATCATGTAAATATAAACTTACTTCCTTGATTATAAGGAATGGATTCATTCCTATATGGATATTTTTTAAAAAAGTGTGTGTGTGTGTGAGAGAGAGAGAGTGTGTGTGTGTGTGTGTGTGTGTGTGTGTGTGAGAGAGAGAGAGAGAGAGAGAGAGAGAGAGAGAGAGAGAGAGAGAGAGAGAGAGAATTTTTAAAGCTATATATATATTTTTATAGCTGTTTCTCTATCAGGTCACAAAGAGAAAATATCTGCTGCAAACTCCAATGAAAGAGGATAAAAACAGGCATTAGTATAACAAATGCTGATTAATAATAATGTTGAATCATAATACGGTTTAAAATTTTTGGTTATACAGATAAAATGGAAGTTACAAGTTCTGATTTAAGATCACCTGTGAGCTTGCATCTGCAAATGCCTAAGCAAACTATTAAGGAGGCTGACTAGTTAAGGGGTTTTGGTAGTCTGTTTACTCCTTCAAACATTAACAAAATAAAACCATTAAATTACAGAAGTAAGTATAGCATAATATTGCTAGTTTTAGAGTTCAATGTATTCTTGTGGGCTGTAGCAAATTTGTTGTCCATAGGTCTGCTTTTCTCATGGAAATGAGCGAGTGTGATGTTAATAATGTGCAAAAGTGTACAAAAGTCATTGGAGCAAAATTCTCTAGGACCTTATCCTAAATTAACCTTTTCTCCTTAAGCTTATCTTGCATCATGGAACTAAGCTAGGGATAGAAATTCTGGATTGCTCCAAAAAATAAAATAAAATAAACCAGCTGCTAGAGGGCAATTAGATGCTATTTTGTATTATTATCTTGCTTTCATTAGTTATTTTTACAGCCCAGATGTGGTGCCTTAGACTAGAGTAAACTAGAAAATAAGGTAAGATAGAGCTAGATACTGGGTATTTCTTTAGGTGTAGACAACTCTGTGCAATTTGGCATTAAATGCAACATATCTTTTACAGAGGTAATACAACTGAGCCTGCCAGAAGATCAGAAAGTAAGCATTACGGCTGCGATAGTTGGACAAAGTGCAGTTCTAAGTTGTGCCATTCAGGGGACCCTGAGACCTCCAATCATCTGGAAACGGAACAATGTCGCTCTGAAGAGTTTAGATTTAGAAGACATCAATGTAAGTGATTACAGGCAATTTATTGACCTTCTTAATATAATTACAATAATTTTTTTGCCATTCTAATTAGAGTAATCACATTTGTTAAATCATCATGTGGGCCTGATTCAAATTCAAGTAATAAAATTTAAGGAGAGAACTATTGCTTTTTAACATTTTCTATGTGAGTCTTGTTTTTCTACTATATGGATCCCCATTTTCCTGAGGTGGGAATAGGGAAATCACATTAAGGGAGAAACATACTTTAACTTTATCTAAAGAGTTACTTGACTTTCGGGAATCATACTATTGTCAATACAGGAGTATTTTTCACATGGGAAATGTCCTAGGAAATCAGAGAATTTAACAAGATGATGAATAATGGCTATTAGTCTTAGCAGGTAGGAGAATTGTAACACTTGCTCCTCAGATTTCATTCAAATTATTTTGTCTCAGAAATTTAGGCTCAAGTTACAACATTTTTACCATCACAGCCACCCAGAATCACCTGATAGCAGGGCATAAAAATGTAATATAACAAAACAAAGCAAAATAACATAAAATAATAAAATAAAATAAACCTTTCTGTCATAGTACTTTGTATAGCTAAGAAAAAACCCTCATTCTTTCACAATTGGTCTAGAATTCTTACAATCATTTATAAATATTTTTATAAAATCAAATTTATATGCAGATATTGTTAAATTAGAGCATTCTTATCATATCACACTTGTTAGTTACATTGGATCTGGAGCTTTGTGTTGACATGATGCAGTTTTTGTTTTCATCGTAGGTTTGGATCTTTTTATATAAGCATGCTGGGTCAATTGAAAATAGCTATGGAACTGCCTGATATGCCTAGATACAGTATATACATATAATCCATCTTCTATTGAAATTAAAAATCATTTAGCACACAGATGACCAGACTCTTTGCTTTTACCACATCCTTTCCAAAGTATTTCAATAAGCACATCAGATGGTGCCTGATACCATTGTTCTGGGCTACCCTCTGCGATAACATTACCCAGAGTCCCTCTCTGAGTGAGATGGCAGTTAAGACATATGAAAATAAAATAAAATAATAAAATAAAATAAAAATGTTGCTGAATTTTTTTTCCACCTAATATCACCATAACTCTCACCAATGAATAAAGTAAGGACTCTCCCAAGCACTGTGTTTTTACATTATTGTTGGATAAAGGGAGTCTCTTTCTTTATGGTGGAGACATTTTCCTGATTGATTTGTAGATTAAGCCAGGTTAAACTTTTCCCTATTTATATATGCTTCCAAGGTTTTAAATGCCATAAACTATCCTTATAATTGCATATTTATCAATGAAAAGACATCAAACTTTTATATTTATTTATTTTATGCCTTAATCATATGCCTTAATCATGGAAGTTTTTCTAAGTGTGTTGTATTTTTCAGCAGTGATTTAAGCATAAAGTTAAGAATTTTTATAGCATCATATAATAAATATTTTTAACCCAGGGTAATTCTAATCTGTTTATTGTCATCTTCTCAAGTAGCACATAAATTGATAACTGACACGAAAGTCTTGACAACATCACTTGCTAAACATTAGGACTGCATTTTACTTAAGAACAAATGATGAATTTTTGTGGGCCTCTTTTGCTTTTGACTATGGAATTAATTGGAGCCACCAACTCCTGGAGGGAGGCTAGGGTAATTAGGGTGGCTAACCTTAAATACAGCCAAGAAAAGTAGTCCAGTGCAGTTTGAGAGTCTAGGTCCAAAGATATCTGTGATATGCAGGGCAAAGTTTAAGGAATCAGAAAAATTAGGAATGAAATAGAAACATATATGGAGACTTGTTTCCAACAAGAAGACAGAACATAGGAGATATTTTTAAATAGTTTGATGATTTTCCAGATTAGAGGATTTGGCTCTCTTTCTTGTCAAGGAGCCATGCTGATTTTTATTACTTAGTCTTTTTAGCTGATGCTGCATTTTAATTACTCTCTCAAATTCAGGATCTGACTCCTTATTCCCTGAATTGGTAGCTAACTGTATGGGATCTGAGACATTACGTTCAGGTGTCTAACAGTTTATTGACTTCCCACCTGTGAGTCTATCAGGTGCTCCTCTGTAGCTTCAAAATCAAAAGTCCATGACAAGAATGGCATTGATAATTGTAGTTTGTCTTTGTCTTTTTGAATCTATGTATTTTAATCATAAAAGTAGCCTTTTATGATTCTAGATTTGCCATTGATATATCTTATCCCTTTCCTTCCTGGGTTGTAAAGCGAACCAGGACTTGGACACAGACTGTAGTCAATGCCTTCTTGTGACTTATCCAGTATCTAAAACTATTGGACTGTTATTCAATCATATAGTAAATTATTCCTTCAGGAAAAAACATTTGCTAGTCAGATTTGTAGCATCAAAGATCCCCTGAAGAATTTTTCAAAATTTGCTCCCATTAAAATACACAATTTAGTTTACAGACTGGCCTTAATTCTCTTGGTTTCAGCAGGGCTTATTCTTTAGTATGTAAGCATTGGAGTGCAGTCTGATGTACATTATTTTATTTTTAACACAGTTTATTCATGTGGTGGTAGCTAGAAAAAATAGAAAAAGAGGAGAGCTGAATAAATTATTTCAATGCATACCTATGAATTAAGATACAATCTACTTTAGAGTTTTTAATATTGAACAAACAGTAATGTTGATCTGACTAGTGCAGTTGATCAGATAAGTAAAACTGAATGTTATGAGTGTCCTAGTAACAGTTTGTAAAGCTATCTGAAAGTGTCATTGTAATTTTTATTTTGCATGTAGTTGTGGCTTTTGTTGCAGCTCTGTTATAAATTAAATACCATCCTACATTTTGACACCTAATACAGTTTCCAGCTTTGAACTTTTGTGCACGTAGCTGTGATGAAGTCATTTCTTTATTTTTTTGCTTAAATAGAAATTAGAGCCCAAGGGAACAGCAGAGTAATTGGATAAGTCCACTGAGGAGAACCAGGCTTCTAAATTGGATAGGAGAACAGAGATGCGGAACTTCAAATGAATTTATTCAGAGAATGCGCTGTACAGTGCAGCACTTTACTTATTCATTTGTGGTGCTTTCAAAGGCAATTTCAGCACTTGAAAAGTCTCTGCTTTGGTACAACTATTTATAACTCTAGAGATAGTAAGCTTGCTTTGGTACTCTGCATAAATTACAAATTACGGTACATTTGTTTGGCAGTGATAGCTGACTTTACATCACCTGACAAAAGCCACATGTATCTGTATTGTCTGGTACAGCATGTCACCAATGAAATAATCATACTAATGATATCATAAATGACCAGAAAAGAAAGGCAGACAATAGTTGCTGAAGAATTCTATCTAGAACATTTGTGTCTTATAGAAAGATGATTTATTTTTGTTTTGTTTTACTGCGTCAGAGAAAAAGTGGCAATATCCACAAAACTGAAATGAAATTTTGCAGGTATTTTAGATTGATTTATAACTACGAAGTAAAGATATATTACATTTTCTAGTCAATTGCTGGTATGTATTTAATTACTCCAACTTTAACATATGCATTTGAATGGAGAAGATAGTCATTTTTTTATTTGTGGTACAGTCTATTTACATTATTCCTTGTAGTTGAATAAAACCAAGCCTTTCCCTTTCTGCATAACCTATCACTTTTTTTAAAAAAAATTGCTTTATTTATACACTTCTGATTTAAATTCTGTTCATAGGTATCATAAAATATGACATGTACTCCACTCCTATACAGGGCTATTTGCATATAAATTTCATTGAGGGCTTACCCATATATCCCGCTGCCCACTTTCTGATTCTAGAGGTCACGAGTGGAAGACATTTTTCTCAGGTTCTCCCCAGCTTGCTTTTCATCAAGTAGCTGTTTCCATTGCTGCCAGGACAAGTGATGCTATGTGCTCTGTCTGCTATGCTTCATTTTGTTACAGGCTGTGCTTCTACTCCAGTTACCTAGTGCATTTTGACAGACAAGCTCCTATCTTTTTCAGTCATTGATTACTGCTTTCTATGGGTATTATGACTTTACCAATATACTGGCTATGATTTGGGGGCCTGGTTTTGCTTGGCTCTGTTTTGCTTAGCGTTGCCATTCTATTAATCCAATAGGTAAGTGTTGAAACAGTGAACCTTTATTCTTCTTGTGAACTAGGAAAATAGTGGAGTTTTTTTTCTTTTTTCTTTTAAAATTGATTTTTACTGTAATGGCTTAAAGGCAAGAGGAGCAGGAAGATGGAGAGAATGATAGCCAGGAAATGAAAGCTGCAAAATGAGAAAGGATCTGATGGGTGTGTGGGTGTGTTTGTGACAAAGAAAGAAAGAAAGAAAGAAAGAAAGAAAGAAAGAAAGAAAGAAAGAAAGAAAGAAAGAAAGAAAGAAAGAAAGAAAGAAAGAAAGAAAGAAAGAAAGAAAGAGAGAAAGAAAGAAAGAAAGAAAGAAAGATAGAAAGAAAGAAAATATCTATCCATGTTCATCTGGATAGTTCTTCCTTCACATCCACTAAGCATTGTTTTCTCTCTCTATATATATATTTATCAGTTTAAATACATATATACATGTACATGTACATATACATACATACATATATTCCTAATTGGTGTAACTGTACAAATTTCTTCAGCACTCAGTTCAAAGAAGTTTCACATATTCTTACATCCACTTTCTGTTCATTCTTCCTTCAGTTACAATATTTTTGTTCTATCTTCCTTCACTTTTATCTATCTATCTATCTATCTATCTATCTATCTATCTATCTATCTATCTATCTATCTATCTATCTATCTATCTATCTATCTATCTATCTATCTATCTATCTATCTATCTATCTATCTATCTATCTAGCTAGCTAGCTATCTAGCTATCTAGCTATCTAGCTATCTATCTAGCTATCATCTATCATTCATTCATTCATTTTCCTTTTATCCATATCTATTTTTCCCAAGATCAGATCCAAATATAATATATTGTACATTCAGAACCATCTTCATCCGTATACCCTAATCAAACCAGTCATTCATCAATCAGTCAATCAATCAATCAATCAATCAATCAATCAATTGCCAATCATAACTCATAGAATTATTTTCATTCATTTTCCATATCTTTGCAGGAATAGACGTGCTTAAATCATGCATTTATTTTTTTTAAGAACAGATAGATACTAGTTACCAACCTCATTTATTAATCATCTGGATTAAAAGCCTGGAGACTAAAACATATGAAGAACAGTTGCAGGAACTGTGTATAGGTAGTCTAGAGAAAAGAAGGACTAGGGGTGACATGATAGCAGTATTGAAGTATTCCAGCTGCCACAAAGAAGAGGGGGGGCAACTATTTTCCAAAGCACCAGACAGCAGGACAAGAAACAATGGATGGAAACTAATCAAGGAGAGAAGCAACCTCAAACTAAGGAGAAATTTCCTAACAATGAGAACAATCAAACAATGAAATAGCTTGACTTTAGAAGTTGTGGGTGCTTCATCACTGGAGGTTTTTAAGAAGAAACTGGACAGCCACTTGTCTGAAATGTATAGGGTCTCCTGCTTGAGGAAGGGGTTGGACTAGAAGACATCTAAAGTCCCTTCCTGCTCTATTGTGACTGATTGATTGGAAGTTGAATCATGGCAACTTAACTTCTTTTCTCGTTGGTTTGAAATGTTGTGGTGCATCTCTAAGTAGCTTTTTCAGACTGAGCAAATTGGTTAGGTGGATCCTATGTATGTCCTCCAGGGAAGTTTCATTTCTTATCTAATCTGAATAGAAATATCCCTGGAGGACATATATGGAGACCTCCTAACCAAGTTGTTCAGACTGAAGAAGCTATTTTGTTAAGCAGTAAAACATTTTGAACTAACAAGAAAAGAAATCCAGTTACCATGACTTATCTTCCAGACAACTCTACCTGGATGACTGAAAACCTTCATTGACTCATTTATTAATGGATCTCTGAATAATCCTATTACTTTTTTTTTGTACTATTGCATTTCATTCTCACACATACTTCCATGTCATCTAATAGATGTTTCAAATCAGACTCTCCCACATTTCATTGTTTTTCCAAATAACCTTATAAATATGTAACACCACCTTATCCCGTAATCTCAGGCATAATTGCGGTGAATTAAGACATTCACATACACTGATATTGTTTCATAAGATAGTTAATGTAGACAGGGTTACTAGTCTTTTG
Source organism: Bothrops alternatus (assembly GCA_034064705.1). Taxonomy (NCBI): domain Eukaryota; kingdom Metazoa; phylum Chordata; class Lepidosauria; order Squamata; family Viperidae; genus Bothrops; species Bothrops alternatus. The sequence goes on from JARGCV010000085.1 coordinate 6,630,155, forward strand.
ATACATGTACCTTACTACAGTTTTAAAAAAGAGGGTGTCATATTTTATCTAGCATGCCACAAGTACAAGCAAAGCCCAGTTTTATTCCAGATATATTTAATCTATGTTAATTTACTAATCACAACACTGTTGCTTACATTCTATTAAGTAAAAGACTCATGCATTCTGATACTTGCTCAGTTATATGTTATATGTTCATTTATTACTCTCTCTCTCTTTCTCTTTCTCTCTTTCTGTTTGTGTGTGTGTGTTTATGTGTATGAGTGTATGTGTACATCCCTCTGTCTACTTCCAGTAGAAACAAAAGTTGTACCAAGGAGGAAATAATTGAATCATGAGATGGACAGAAAAGACAATTTCTCCCTCCTATTCTCTCTGACTCTCGTTCTCACTAAACTTACATCTTGTTTAAAAGAATTTCTGACACTGTTGGCAATAATCGATCTATTTTTGTCTTTTTCTTAAACAAAGCAAAAGCCTTTCTCTATTTCGTGTATTTATGTAGGTAGGTTTCTATGTAATTTTTTGCTATTTTGATTCCTGTTCTATTTTGCTTTTTTTTTTTAGTCCAGAAAAGACAACAACAGTTTTTCTTTCGCTCAGAATTATTATCCAAATTATTCTTAGAAAACTATTTGGTATTTATTTATATTATCTCTGTACTTGTGATAATCTTTCTCCAGAGATTCTGAAATGTCTACTTAATTTGCTTTGGGACAAAATAGAATTCTCTGAGATCCCACAGATTAATGGCCATGGTTCAGGCAGAAGTACCTTGACACCAATTCTTCAACTCACCCTTTGAAAAATAACCAATATCACTATAAAACAATGGTTTAAATTTCATCCCAGCCTCAAACTCCAGTATCATAACAGAAGCAGAAGTACTATCAAAACTGTGAAAAGATTCTGCAAAAGTAATAGGGATATACTCTGCCTATCAAATCCTGGTAGAGATTACCACTGTATCCCACAATTAGGCCCAAAGCCATATGTAAATGAAATTAAATAATCAGCATTATTCCCAGACTGCTGGATCTGAAATGTTATCAGATCCTCTAAAAGCTAACTTGATATAGTAGAATTCATGGGTAAATTTTAAGCATCATATCCACTGCTTTTAGTCATGATATAATTCATCTTGACATAAAAAAATTACAAGTCATAGTCATAGATTCAATCCCCAGTCATTTCTGTAAGCCAAGAAATTTAAGGGGATAGTCCATACATGTCTCATTTGTACAATAACCTAACTCACATTTGCAGTTTTTATCCTTTATAATTTGGATAAGCAATAGACTTATGTCAGCTAGATCCTTTCAAATTATGGTAACCAAGCATCATATAAAGAAAATCTGTATAAGATGGTTTACAGATGGCATCTCCCTCTGGCCAGATTAGCCAAAATGTATAATGGATATTCATCTATGTGTTGGAAATGTAAAAAAGAAAAGGGCACCTTTTTCATGTATGGTGGACATGTAGAGAAGCACAGGTGTACTGGCCTATGGTCTGGGAATGGGCAATAGAAATGACTAGGCAAAACATTCAATACAAACCTGAGACATTACTATTAGGAATACTAGAGAAAAATGTAAATAAAGAGGACACATATTTAATTATTCATGTGGTTACGGCGGCAAGGATACTATTTGCTCAAAAATGGAAAGCAATGGAAGTACCAAGTGGGGAAATCCTAATAAAGAAAATTATGTATTATGCAGAACTAGATAGGATAACTAAAAGATTAAAAAATCAGGAAGAAACAGAATTTTATCGAATATGGAATAAATTTTATAGATGGAGGGAAAAAATGGAGGTCACAATAAAGAGATAAGTTAAGATAGAGACCAGAAATATATAGTTTGTATATAGATATATTATATGTAATTAATGTACAATATGGACTGAGATGTCAGTCAAAGACGATTTACCATGTTCAATGTTTTTAATCCTTTTTTTTTCTTTGTATTCAATAAAAACTTTTAAAAAAAATTATGGTAACCAAGCAAGCATGGATATCAGACATCCAGAAGAAATATATTTATCCTTGATGAACTATCTCTAATGTCTCATTCCAATAAGAGACAGTATGAGATGCCTGCCTGCTTTGCTGTTTAATTCTAAATATGTTCAAAAACAGGCTTTCAATAGCTATTTTAACAATACACAGTTTTCTTAGCATAGCAACAGTCTGAAATAAGATATGCAATTAAAAGTATTCTTAGAAAAATTATAATGTACAAAGACAGTTGTAAGATATAAGGACAATTTATCTATGACTGTAGCCAGGACAAACATTTCTAAAAATGTTTCCAAACCACCATGCAATCTTTAGCTATTTATAGAGGTCACTCACACAAATATTTTATCCACCGTTAAATAACCGTCAGGAATGATGCAAGTAAAATCCACAGTATCAGCCTTTGCAAGACTGTCACACAATGAATTAGTTATCTATATGAATCCATGCTTAATTTGCAAGCTTTGATAGGATTGTAGTTGTGGTGCACATGATGTTTTGGCATGCTTTTCAGTGAATGGTATTTAGCATTTTTCTAAATTAATCTGCTCACTGATCTGCCTCTGCTACTAGTAAAATACATTCCAGTTGCTTTAAACATTATTGATGATCATCTTTCACTCAATTGATTTCTCTTTCTTTAATCCAAGTTCCCCAGCATATATAAATGCTATCAGTTTCCTGTTCATTCTTTCTTAGTTGTCATTTTTGCACTGAATTAAAATCCATTTACATACCATAGTACACATTCTTTATTTTTGCATTTTGAATAGGCTTCTTTCATAGGCAAAGTTTTCAATGACAGCATGCCATACATATTCAAAAAATCCCTATTAGCTAACCTCTTGTGTTCAGGTAAAAGGATGGAGGCAAAGCCAGGTCTGCTGCACAGTTTTGATATCTTGATTTCTCTGAATGACATATTTAAAAAACATTTTCTATTCAGTTCAGATGTATTCATCTAATATGACTTTTGAGTTTATACTGGTACGACACTGCTAATGTTTTATATAGATTGAATCTAAAATCCAAAGATAAAATGATGTATTATTCACATGCATAAAGATCTATGTTAATGCCTAAATGGTATTAGTTTGAGTTCTATTACCCAAGAAATGGCTGGCTATACATATTTTAACTACATTGACCAAATTGCCCTGGGAGATCTAAATTCAACTTATATGGCAAATTGTTTCTCAAAACTAATACTATTGAAAATATTTGCACTTTCTAGTTTTCTTTCAAGATCTGTCCAATAAATCCCAAAGTTGTTATATGCTCCTGGCTACTTTCCTTTGTGACCAGAGGCAAGCTCGCCTGACCAATAACCAGCCAAGACACAGTGAAGGCCTTTTGTTTTCTTTATTGCAATAAGCAGGGAGAGAAGCTATCAAAGCTTGGTTCTCTCCAAAGTTCCAACCCAAATATTTCCTTCTTTATACATCCCTGGCCCGGCCGCACATCCCTCCTCTTTCCCCATTGGCTGAGGTACTATGAGGTTACACTGTTTCCGACTGCCTCCTACATATTTCCTGCTACATACTAAATAATACATCACATGTACATTAAAATTAAGAGATAATTTATGCAAGGTGTGTCAGTTAATATTAATCAACTAATTGCACATGCTCAGTTGCTTGAGTTCTGGCCCCCTTTTTTATGACTTCTTAGAAAAATAGGTTCTTTCCTGTTTTGCTAGTTATCTTCTCTTACAGATGTTTTTATAGCTTGTCTTCTTCCTTTCCCTCTCTAAGACCCAGCTAATTTTTGCCTATGTGTTTCTCTTACACCCTTTCTTTATGCTCCCCTTTCCTGGTTCCCAACCATTATAGGTTTTTTCTCTACTCAGTAAATTTCCACTACAGCAAATTCAAATTTAAATTTCTCTTTCAATATTAATTTTTGAAGACCTTTCTTTTACTTCTATCACTTTATTCATCCATCTGGTTTTTACTCCATTAGGATTTAAATGAATATGATTAGATTTGAGGTGTTGTTGTAATTTATTGAAAAGATAAAGGTAAAGGTTTCCCCTGTCCAGTCGTATCCAACTAAAGGGGTAGTGTTCACTTCTGCCTCTTAGCTGAGGAAGCCAGTGTTGTCCAAAGAGACTTCTGTGGTCATGTGGCCAGCATGACTATATGCTGAGGCATGTAGAATGCTGTTATCTTCTCACCAAATTGGTACCTGTTAATCTACTTGTATTTGCATACTTTCGAACTGCTAAGAACTGGGACAAATGACAGGAGTTCACCCCATCATGCAGATGACAAGCTCAGCTTCTATAACCGCTGAGCCATCACACCCAATTTATTGAAATATTATATAAATGGAATTTAACTCTTTCTTTCAAATTTTATCTAACAATATTGTCATATAAAAAACTTCCATCACACCCAATTTATTGAAATATTATATAAATGGAATTTAACTCTTTCTTTCAAATTTTATATAACAATATTGTCATATAAAAAACTTCATATGATGAAAATAAGCTTCTATATATTGACACTAGTTATATATATAAGATAAAATTTCAATGAAACAATACTAGGATAAAACTTTGCTTTACCTAAATGCAACTTCTACACTGACTAGACTGCATAAGAAAGTGTACTTCCAATATCATTGTATAACAATTTTTTTTGGCCGAACTATTTTTGGTGCTACATTACAAGGAATATTTTATAGAACTGGAAAACACATCTGAAATAATAATTATAATACCTATAAATGCAATGCTGCATATTATATTTAAAACCAATGTGTTATGAATCACATTCAAATATGGATCTTTTAAAAAATTGCATACATTCTTAAAAGAAAATATCTTGATTTAAATATGGACAAGTATTTTTTCCACGAATTTGCCTTATTAATTACTCATGATCTTGGTAGAGATAGTTATTCACTGCAGTTTCCTTTTCATATTGGTACAGTTAGCATTTCATAATTTTGAGATTTTTATATTTATTTCTCTATATTGCAAAACGTTTAGACAGGAACACACAACACATGTGCCTTTTTAAAGACTTTATTATAAAAGGTCTTTTGATTTCTTAGTTCTAATATGTTACAAAAGAATTCTAAAGAGTCTATTTTCTTGTTTTTACTTAATGAAATTTGCATTTCATATGAATGAAGACAGCTTCAAATCACCTTGTTTCTGTAACATTTATCTTTAATTGTTAAGTAATATGTTATATTTTATGCGTGATTAACATGTATGACAAATTCTCCAGCATGGTGGATGTAGAATCCACTGATTGGGTTATTTCAGCCTTCTTGCTCAGAGAGACTAAGTCAGAGCTTTAGTCACGCCTCCCCTTGGGTGTGTCTTCCCAGTTTTGACTTAGTCTTAGGCTTAGCAGCATGCAGGTTTATTGGCTCCTTAGGATTTTTTCCTTTAATTTGTTCAATTTGGCTTTTTTCTAAAATTTACTAAATTTCTAAATTCCTAGACTATTGTTGGGTTTTGGCTGGCTCAAAGGACTTTGTCCTTCTTCGTGTTAGAGCTTCTTGGGCTCCAGCAGGGCTCTTTTCCCTCCTTCGAGGCCTTGGGCCTCCCCAGAAGCAGGACCCTCGGGTCGTTTCTCACCCGCTTTTGCAGCTCCCGGAAACGGTGAGCTGCTTTAATCGGCCAGGCGCATTGCGATCCCAGGACAGGCGCCATGAGGCTCCAGCGTCGGATCATCGCGGACTTCCCGGTTCTTCGAAACGCAAGTTCCAGGACGGGGGGGAAGCGGGGAGCCCTAGCCTTCGCGGTTGCCACGTTTCTCCCTCGCTTGTCTCCTTCGTTTTAGGAGATACGAGGAGTCGCGGCCACCATTTTGACCGCGTGATCGTCAGGTGGTCACTATTGCAGACTCCCTTACCGGCCGCCATTTTGGTTTGAGAGTCGTCAGGCCGGCTAGGCCGCTCTTTAGGAGCATTGTCGCCTTGACCTGTGTTGGCAGATCCGAGCGGGGAGAACACTTGCTTGATTGTTTTTCAGCAGTTTGTGAGGTTTTAGGCGGACGCCATTTTAACCTCTATGCTGATCAGCGCCGGCTAGGCCGGAGTTACAGTGGTTGTCCGGGGGCTGCATTGGCAGGCCTGAACGGAGGCAGATTATATATTTAGTCAGGGGATTTACTGTTTCCTTTAAAATAATAATAATAATAATAATAATAATAATAATAATAATAATAATAATAATAATAATAATAATAATAATAATAATAATAATAAAGAGTTTGTTGTACATAAATACAGGGCTCGAATATTGTTTACAGGCCCACGGCCCTGTATTTCGAGTGAGGGGTTGTTTTTTCTTTGACCGCCTGTTATTGATAGTAGTGGCCTTTAGCCACCAGGCCTAATCGGACAGGACTAAGGCCTGTTCGACTGCTCTGCCTTTGCATCTCCTGTTCAGTGTGAGGAACAGTTGCGTTCCATCTCTGACTGTTTTGATCTGCATCCTTGGATTCCCCCTTTTTCCTAGGTATCCTTGACAGGCTCTACCTAGTTGCAATGGCAGACAGTTCCTTGCCCCAGGCAATACCAGCCTCTGGTGCACCCCCTGCGCAGTCAAAGCGCAGATCTAGTGAATTGGAAGCAGGGGGGAAGAAAAAGGCCAAAACCAAGCATTTGTCTACTGAAGAGACTTCCAAAACAGCCGAGCGAGAGGCCTCGAGGAGGCACCAGGTACTGGAGAGGGAATTCTCCAAAGCACAGCGGCTCCTATCCAGTGGCGCCGAACTGGTTCCCCCTGAACCCACTGGATACCTCTATCCTGGAGCCACCTTTTGCGCCTGTGCAAGAAGCCACTTGGATTAGTCCTCCTCCAGGGGCAACCGAACAGGCAGGTCCCTCTCATTCCTCCCCCTCCTCAATACATCCGAGCCCCGAAGCTGTTTATGCTCCAGCAGTGGTTGGGGCTACTCCCAGGGACCAGGGGGACATGTGGTCTCAGAGCCAATTTCAGGCATTCATGCACCATGCCTTTGTTCAGTTTATGTCCTCCTCCAGGGGTTCGCAGGTTCCTTCCCAACATTTGCCTCCCCCCCCCAAGTCCCTCTTCTCTGCCGGGACGGACCATGGCACCGGGTTCAGATATCTCCGAATCTTCCTCTCAAATAGGAGAGGGGGAGTCCGTGGATTTGGCCGTAGCTGACACTCCCATGTCAGAGGATGAGGAGGCAACACGAGAACAGGCATCTACCTCGGGTCTCTTTGATCCATCCCTCTTCAAATCCCTTCTTTTGAAGGCCTGTACTACTACTAACCTGACTTCAGTTCAGGAGGAAAAGCCTTCTACCTCCGCAGATCAGGAGTCCAATCCTTTATTTGCGGTGAAGGTGGTGGACCTAAAACAGATTCCTTGCCCATTTGTTTTTTGGGATGCAGTTGAGTCCCAGTGGTCATCCCTGCCCACCACCCCGAAAGAAAGCAGTATGGAAAAGAAACCGTACAATGTGTCTCCTTCATTTGCTTCCATACTGGAGGTTCCGACTGTTGATTCCCCATTAATTTCCTTGTTTTCTACTTCCGCCATCACATGTGACATGGCAGAGGCTTTGAAAGCGGAGGACAAGAAGTTTGAGTTCTCCTTCAGAAGAGCTCATCAGGCCTCGGGGCTGGCCATAAAGGCTGTGACGTCCACTTCATTCTTCGCCAGAGTGGCCATCATGTGGCTCCGAGACCTTCAGGCCCATGTCCTACGGATCAGGTCAGAGTACACCAGACACTTGTCAAACTGGTGGCAGCCTCACAATACATGGCTGACGTCTCTCTCCATTCGGCCAAGTGCTCGGCCAGATCTATTCCCACCACAGTGGCCTCTCGTAGGCTAATGTGGTTGAAGCAGTGGAGGACGGATCTCAAGGCCAAATGGTGCCTCTCCACAGCCAAGTACGCCGGCAAAGACCTGTTTGGCCCTATTCTCGATCCACATGTGGTTGAGGGTAAGGACAAGCGCAAGGTTCTGGTACACCCCTCCAAGAAGTCGGACAGGCGACCACAGCAGGAGTCCCGCAGGCAGCCCTTTCGTCCCTCTAGTTCTTGGGAGTGGCGACAGCCCTTTCGGGCAGAGCAGTCCTTGGATTAGCCCAGAGGCTCACGGTCCTTTCCTCAGAGACAGGATCGGCAACAGGACCGCCCAAATACCAGAGCCAGGGGTCAGTCACAGACCAAACGTCCCTTCAGAGGTTCCGGTGGCCATCCCTTGAGGCAGGCAGGATTCCCTTGGGTACCATTTGTTGGGGGTCAAGGGAAAGGGAGGGTTTTGCCTTCTCTTTCTGCTCAAGATCCCCATGTACAATTGGTGGGCCACTGTGTGACACAGAATGCTGGACTCGATGGGCTTTGGCCTGATTCAGCATGGCTCTTCTTATGTTCTTATGTTCTTATCCCTACAGGCGTTCCAAGTGACGCCACAGGGGACTTTCCAATAGGGGGCACCTGGAACAGTTTTACCAGGTCTGAGAGCAGACCACCACCAACACTTGGGTCAGAGATACCATCAGATGGGGTCTGGCGCTCGAGTTTCAATCCCTCCCACACGATCGCTTCCTACAGTGCCCAGTATCTCGGAACCCCTCAAAAGCATGATTGGTCATTACCGCCATCAAGCACCTTCTGGAAATAAGGGCCATAGAGGTAGTCCCAGGGGATCAGGTTGGAACAGGTTTCTACTCCATCCTGTTCGTGGTCCCCAAGGCATCAGGAGGATGGAGGGCGATACTGGACTTAAAGAGTCTGAACCGGTTCATAGTATACAGAAGGTTCAAGATGCAGACCCTAAAGTCAATACTGGCCGGTATCAGGAAGGGAGATTTTCTCTCCTCCATAGACCTTACAGAGGCCTACTTCCACATCCCAATCTCCCGGGAGCACCGCAGGTTCCTGTGCTTCTGTTATGCACACCGGCATTACCAATACAGGGCCCTTCCGTTTGGCCTGTCTTCGGCCCCAAGGGACTTCACGAAGGTCCTAGCGATATTGGCAGACCACCTTCGGATGATACCGGTGCGCGTACAGTGCTACCTGGACAACATCCTTGTACAGTCCAGGTCTCTCCAGTCAGCAAAGTTAGATCTGTCGACCACCATTCAGATCCTTCAGGATCACGGCTTTTCAGTAAATTTCAGGAAAAGCCACACAATCCCCATGAAACGGATCCTCCATCTAGGAGCCCTGATAGACTCCGACCTTTGCAGGGTCTATCTCTCCCAGGAGCGACGGCTGAGTATCCGGAAATTGGTATCCCAGGTTCGGAGAGCGAGGACGGTTCCTCTGGTCCAGCTGTCCCAGCTACTGGGAAAAATGGTATCTTGCATGGGCATAGTCCCGTGGGCAAGATTACATTCAAGGAACCTTTAGTGGTTCCTTCTCCCCTTCCAGAAACGGAACCTCAGCGCCTCCGCCAGGAAGGTCCTGGTTCCACCCCACATACTCTCTTCCCTCCAGTGGTGGACCTCTGAGGCAATGTCCAAGGGGACCATCTTCAAGGAGCCCCTCAGCTCGTCCTGACCACAGATGCCAGTCTGTTCGGCTGGGGGGCTCACCTCCAGAACCAATTGGCACAAGGACGATGGTCCAGGGTGGACCTCAAACAAAACATAAACTGGCTGGAACTCAGGGCGATTCATTTGGCTCTCCTTCACTTCTCCTCCCTAGTGTCAGGAAAGCATGTGTTGATCCTGACGGACAATGTGGCAGCCAAGGCTCACGTCAACAAACAGGGAGGGACACATTCCTGGGCTCTCCTGCAGGAGGCCATGGAACTAGGTCTGTGGGCAGAAGACAACTTGGGCTCAATCAGAGCAGAGCACATTTTGGTAGAGGCAAACCGATAGGCAGACTCCCTGAGCAGGGCGACTGTGGACCACTCGGAGTGGTGCTTGGTCCCGAGTCTGTTCGAGATGATCGCAAGCAGGTTCAGCAGGCCATACCTGGGTCTGTTTGCCTCCCCGTCCAACACCCAGCTCCCCAGATTCTTCATCAGATTCCCGACAAGGAGGGCCGAAGGGACGGATGCTCTCCGGTGCAAGTGGCCGGAGGGTCTGCTCTATGCCTTCCCTCCTCTTCCGCTGTTGCATGCCACCATTCGCAGGCTGATCCTTGAGCAAGCGGAAGTAATATTGGTTGCTCCATATTGGCCGCGACGACCGTGGTTTGCAGACCTAGTGGATCTGTCTCTGTCGCCTCCGTGGAGGCTTCCTCTGGACCGAGTTGCTCTCAGCCAGGGGGAGCTCCAACACCAAGACCCCCAGTGGCTTCAATTAGCCGCTTGGCACTTGAGCGGGAGAGTCTAGCTAAGCAGGCCTATTCTCGGGGGTGATCTCTATGATCCAGGCCTCTAGACGCCCTTCGACGAACTGGATCTATGACGCCACGTGGAGAAACTTCTGCCAGTGGTACGTCTCACACAAATTGGACCCTCTTTCGGTTACAGTCCCTAATATTTTAGATTATCTGCTGGAGGGCATTTCCAAGGGCTTGTCCACTAACACCATCCGTAGGCAGGTTGAGGCCTTGTCCACAGTTCTTACCTGTGACAATTTGGGTCCACTCTCACACCATCCAGCTATCTCCACTTTTCTTAAAGGGGCGGCCAATTCTGGTCCTCCCACAGTACATAGATACCCATCTTGGGATTTACCTACTGTGTTGCAGGCCTTGACCTCTGTTCCCTTCGAGCCTCTCCAGTCTTGCTCCCTGCATTTTCTCTCCTTGAAGGTTGCCTTTTTAATTGCAATCACTTCGGCCAGGAGGATCTCGGAACTGGCCGCCCTCTCAGTCAGGGATGATCTCTGCACTTTCCATGAGGACAGGGTGGTCCTTAGATTAGACCCCTCCTTTATTCCCAAAGTGAACACCAGGCTTCACAGGTCATTGGACCTAATTTTGCGTAGTTTCTGTCCAAATCCTTCTCACTGTTTGGAACGTCAGTGGCACAAGCTAGATGTGTGCAGGGCTCTGTGCCTTTACATCAAGTGTACTTTGACCTTTTGTAAGTCGGAGGCTTTGTTTGTGTCCTTTCAGCCCTCCGCCATGGGTAGGAAGGTCTCTTCTTCCACCATTGGCAGATGGATCAGGGCTTGCATTGCTAGGCCCTACGCGTCCCAGTCACTTCCGGTCCCGGCTCGTATCATGGCTCACTCCACGCGCAGCGTAGCAACCTCTGCGGCCTGGTCTACCCAGGCTTCTGTGGAGGAGATTTGCAGGGCGGCATCTTGGTCGTCGCCATCATCTTTCATTACACACTATAAGATCGATAGGTTTGCCGCGGCGGATGCCGCATTTGGCAGACGGGTTCTTCAACAGGTTGTTTCCTCTAGGGAGACACCAGCCTAGACCTTCCCTCCCTTAGGGACATGGGGGGCTTTGGTATGTCCCAATCAGTGGATTCTACATCCACCATGCTGGAGAAGGGGCGTTGTCTTACCTGAACGCCTTTTCTCAGCATGGTGGTGTAGAATCCACACCCTCCCTTGGATAGGTGTCTAGGCTTGCGTACTGTCATTTTTTTTGTATTTTGGAGTCATTGCATCAGACTTTGTCAGGATCCTTCGCCTCGTCAAAACTGGGAAGACACACCCAAGGGGAGGTGTGACTAAAGCTCTGACCTAGTCTCTTTGAGCAGGAAGGCTGAAATAACCCAATCAGTGGATTCTACACCACCATGCTGAGAAAAGGCGTTCAGGTAAGACAACGCCCCTTTTCTAGTGCTGCTTCATATCCTAAATTCCATGATTTTTGATGTGGCCATTGGCAATATTATCCTACTTCCAATTTAGCCTATACTACTTTCTTAAAAATATATGCCTTAAAATGTTGCTCAGTCCATCACATTATTAATTGAATTTGCTTAAGAATATTTTTTCTCAAAACTTCTTATTCTTGGCATTTTTTTATTCTGTAAGAAACCTAAAAGTAATGTAATATTTCATTCTAAATCTTAATTTATCTCCAGTAGAAATAACAGTCTTATACTTTTAACGGCTAACACAAATTCACTGTATAATATTTTGTTGACTGGATACTGTTTAGCGAGAAATCAATATCAATTGCATAAAAAATACTGTACCCTGGTCTTTGGTAAGTACTCGATAGGTAGACAAAATGCCAAATCCAGTCTGAACATCTGGCTGACTGTGCGATGATCCATAATAATAATAATAATAATAATAATAATAGAGTTGGAAAGAAACTTGGAGGCCCAACCCCCTGCTCAGGCAGGAAATCCTATACCATTTCAGACAAATGGTTGACTAGTCTCTTCTTAAAAACTTCCAGTGTTGGACCATTCACAACCTCTGGGGACAGGTTTTTCCATTGATGAATTGTTCTGTCAGCAAATTTCTTCTTAGTTCTAGGTTGCTTCTTTCTTTTATTAGTTTCCATCCATTATTCTTGTCCTGCCTTCAGGTGCTTTGAAGAATAGCTTGATTCCCTCTTCATTGTGGCAATCCCTGAAATATTGAAGCACTGCTATCATGTCATCCCTAGTTCTTCTTTTCATTAAACTAGACATACCCAATTCCAACAACCGTTCTTTATATGTTTTAGCCTCCAGTCCCCTAAGCATCTTTGTTGCTCTTCTCTGTACTCTTTCTAGAGTCTCAACATCTTTTTTATATCATGGTGATCAAAACTGGATGCAGTATTCCAAGTGTGGCCTTACCAAGGCATTGTAAAGTGATATTAATGCTTCACGTGATCTTGATTTTATCCCTCTGTTAATGCAGCCTAGCACTGTGTTGGCTTTTTTGGCAACTGCAGCATACTGTTGGCTCGTATTTAAGTGATTATCCACTAGGAGTCCAAGATCCCTATCACAGTTACTACTATTGAGCAAGGTACTACCTAAACTGTACCTGTGCATTTGGTTTTTCTTGCCTAAATGTAGAACCTTACTTTTTTCACCATTGGATTTCATTTTGTTAGATAGAGCTCAATGTTCAAGTCTATCAAGATCCTTCTTTATCTTAAGCCTATATTCCTGCCAGCTTGGTGTCATCTACAAATTTGATGAGTTCCCCATCTATCCCCTCATCCAAATCATTAATGAAGAGCCCTAGTCCCAGAACAGAGCCTTTGGGCCCCACTACATATCTCCCTCCATGTAGTATGCAGTTCCATTGAGGACCACACGCTAAGTATGGCTGGTCAGCCAGCTATAAATCCATCTGGTGGTGATGCTGTCTAACCCATAGTTTTCTATCTTATCAAGTAGTAGGTTGTGGTCTACTTTATCAAATGCCTTACTGAAGTCCAAATAAATTATATCCACAGCATTCCTCTGGTCCGCTAATTTTGTCACCTGGTCAAAGAATGCATTAAAATTTATCTGGCATGATCTGTTTTTGACAAACGCATGTTGACTTTGATAATGACTTCGTTTGCCTCTAGGTGTTCACTAATTCATTGCTTGATTATCTTTTTCAGAATCACCCCAGGTATTGAGGCCAGGCTGATAGGTCTATAATTTCCTGGATCCATTTTTTTTCTTTTTTCTTTAGTGATACCTTCTTGATATTTTTTTCTATTATTTATTTATATTTCCTATTTCTTAAGTCCCTGTTTCCATCTTTATTATGCAAAAAGGAATAATAATAATAATAATAATAATAATAATAATAATAATAATAATAATAATAATAATAAAGTTGGAAGGGACCTTGGAGGTCATCTAGTCTAACTCCCTGCTTAGGCAGGAAACCCTATACCATTTCAAACAAATGGCTGTCCAGTTTCTTCTTAAAAACTTCCAATATTGGAGCATTCACAATTTCTGGAGGCAGGTTGTCCCACTGATTAATTGTTATAATTGTCAGGAAATTTCTCCTTAGTTCTAGGTTGCTTCTCTCCTTGATTAGTTTCCATCCATTGCTTCTTGTCCTGCCTTCAGGTGCTTTGGAGAATAGCTTGACTCCCTCTTCTCTGTGGCAGCCCCTGAGATATTGGAAGACTGCCATCATATCACTCCCTACTTGTTCTCTTCATTAAACTAGACATACCCAATTCCAGTAAGACTACATAGGTCATTGGCCAGTTAAGGTTCCTTTATGTTCTTAAATATATCTGAGGAAATGGACTCTGATTTCTACATTGATGACCAAAGTTATGTTTTCTCCCTAGGTGGAAAGTAATTTTTAGGAATTAGGAACAGGTTTGTTAGAGCAGGGGTCACCAACGCCTGGTACCAGTCTGCAGCATGCCAGCAACTGGTCTGCACAAACAAGCAAAGCCCCATCTGTGGGATGCAGGCAGCACACAAAACCATGCACTCTCTGGTTTGTGGAAAAACCTTTCTCCACAGAACTGATCCCTGGTGCCCAAAAGGTTGGGGATCTCTGTGTTGGAACATTAGGGTTGGTTCTTAAGAAAGTTAAAGAACATCCTAAATTGCCCCTTTCTACACCATGACAGGTTTATGCCTTATAAGGAAGCATCTATAATGTTCACTGATGAAATTAATTAAAGAAAAGTTAAACAAAATCACATATCCTATAATACCATGATGAGAATAAACTTTAATGCATATGATTATTTCTTGCAAGCCATATGTACCAATCAAATTACTTAACACATTGAACACTTTTTCTACAAATTTCAAATTTCAAACTTGTTTTTAGTTGACATGTACACTAAATATTTTTTGTTTTTTTTAAGCCTTTAATCATCCCCCTTTTTAATTTCTTCTTGCCAAATTATTTTCTTTATTAACTCTACCCACACATCATGCATGATGACCACACCTATATTTTCTTACACATTTTTTTAGAAGAAAGTAATTTTCACAAAGCTTTATTTAAGTATTTCATCCTAAGGTGATTTATATTTGGATCAGTAAATCAATATGTTTTTGATTGATTGTTGGGTCAAAAAGCCAAATATTCATAGCATTTATGTACTATTTACTCAGAAAAATATATAAAAAGTAAGTTTTTGAAAAACTTTGTACTAATTATTTCACTTTATCAAAGGTTATTGTTGTAATGAGTTATATAACCTTTTAGAAAGTTATGCTATTAGAATATAATTAGAGTTACATCTAATTTGAAATGAGAGATTAGTAAGTGACATAGAATGAAATGTCTGCATTTTCTTCTACAAAGTAAGAATTAGACTGCATGTGTTGGTTTGTCTGTATTTCAGTAACTTAAATAAATGTTGCATTAAGTATTTATATTATTCTCTATTGATAATTTGGAATTATGATATTGTGGAATTCAGGACCAAAGGTAAAAATGTTCAGGTAATACAGATTAAAAGTATTCTAATATGATTCTTTCTGCTCATTTAAATCCAGTGCTTGGTCTACTCTCTCCCAGAGAGTATTTTGTTTGTAGAAAAACTTCTGACTATATTTTCCATTCCATTCTATAGTAAGATAATGTTGTATTGTTTCTAGAGGTAAAATATTTTTTCTTCCAGGCAAGTTTATGTGCATGCGCCAATATTGTTATAATCTGGCCTACAGCTGCTATTTCCTGGTGTTCTGCAATTCAGGTCTGCTTAGTTTTATATATAAGCAATTAGAGTATTAATAGGGATAATCACAATGACCTTCAATATCAAGCTGAATGTCATGTTTCTCAGCATAAGTTGCTAAGAGACATGAGCAGATTGATCCAATTATATACGTTGTCCTACTTATAGGTTTATGTAGGCATTTAACTCGATACTCTGGGAACAATTTAGAGAAAATTTGCCTCTTTTACTTTTAGAGCTTTAGTGAGTTTATTTTTGAAGCTTTGTCACATCTGTTTTTCTGAAAGCCATGTCAAGGTGGCAAACTAAATCGATAATATTTAAAAGCCCCAATAAGCTTATTAAAAATATTAGTTAATGTAATAAACATAAAAGCTAAACCATATTATAGTTCTAATATGCTAATCTTTTATACACCAACTAAAACAAAAATATGACACCTAATCAAATTTAGGTGTCACTAACTGGTGTCAGTTAACTGTGACCCCAGACATGAAAAATGCTAAATGTATGGAGCTTTTGGTGAGTTCCATGGTGAGCTAGAGGTCCCTGTTGAAGTGAGATGACATTTATAGCAGACATCATTGGCTGAATGCTGAACAGCCACTCTTTATGAATAGACTTCAGAAACACGGTTTTGCAGTTGGTTTATAGTTAAGTGCCAGGGAGTTGAGGGGTAGCATCTAAGCTTACAGTGGTAATGCAGCCTTTTATAAACAAAAGTTCAGTCTTATTTCTTAATCATCTTTGGAATTATTTGTTATTACTTTGAAAATGTTAAAATCCTTTGGAGCAGAATTTTTTTTATTTCATTCACTGGGTGAATTTCCTTCTCCTTAGAAAAAAATTTAAATGCAAGTCTAAGACTTGGAAAATATTATTTTTTTAATAAACTTAAAAAGGGTATTTTGAATGTTGATGTTAAAATGTTACAAATGTATAGAATAAGGTTCCGTATAGATTTGGAATTTGATATTAACAATTAAAATCCCTCTGATAGTATTCTGGGTTCTTTGTAAAAAAAAAACGATATGATAGGACTTTGAAAGTTGGACACTAGAAAGAATGAAAAGAAAATAAAGATTACAATCGAAGGAGGAGAATATTTAACTTCGACTTGTTAAGAAAGAGTGGAGTAAAATATTGTAACAGTGGTAATTTTAGAGGATATTTTGAACAATGTATGAGCAACAAGTCATAAGAATGATATGGAAAAAGGTGATATACTATATCTTCTTTAGAAGGCTGAATATCCTGTCAGTTGGTAGGTAGTGCAAAAGGGATCCAAAGAATGGAAAATCCTACTGATTTTATGAAAATACATCTTCCTGCCATTGCTTAAGGAACATTGTAGGATTTACTTGTGCAAAATCCTTCCAGTTTTTGGAAGGAGAAGAGAACACTCATGGATGAGGTTCTACCTGTGGTGTTTGTCATGGCAACTATTCTTAAAACTCACATTATGCTGCTTTTAGGCATGTTTATGGTTTTGTTATTGATTGTTTTATTGAATAGTTTGGGCAGCTGCAGAGAAAATAGCATTAGTTCTACATGGAAATAGCACATCAAAATGCTTAGACTTCACTGCTATGCAGATGAGCTAATTTCTTCTTGAAAATTCCACAACAAAATGAAATGCCAGAAAGCTGCATTTTCATTTCATGCATCTGTCATTTCTATTGTAATATTTCAATGGAAAACAAGTCCACATTCAAAGGTATCTTACCTTATAGCTGTAATTCACATCTGGAGAAGTACTGCCCCTGGGAGTAATCAGTAACAAATCTGAATTCACATTGCTCAACTCAGAAAGAAAGAGAGAAAAAGAGAAAGAAAGAGAGAAAGAGAGAGAAAGAGAGAAAATGAGAGAGAAAATGAAAGAGAGAGAGAGAGATAGAACATTTTTACTTGTCTGCAATGGTAACTTTAATACCATCAACATCTGCTTATCCTGGGTCCTTGAGAAGTATTCAATCAGGGGATAAAAATGCCAAGTTCAGTCTAAACATCTGGCTTTGTGACAAACCATAATAATAGTCCCTTATGGAGATAATGACAGAATCCTGTAAAAATGTAAGACTTTTTTTCTAAGAGGTACAGGAAAATGCTTCATGCCTGCAAACATCTTTTTAGAACTGAATACAAAGCTGTAGACAACCCTAATTATTTTCATTGCTCTGCAACTTTCCTTTCTTGGGCATCTCATTTGAACATGAATTTGTATCCACCTAAAGTCCAGAAATTTTAAATGAAACAGATTATATAGATCCATTTCAGCCTAGTTTCAACTCTGGGTTTGAGACTGACACAGCTTTGTTGCTCTACCCAGATGCTATAACTTGGAGTATATCCATTGATTCTGTTGCCCTTTTAGAAATATTTAATATAATGCATCATTTTGGATTGCTTTACAGTGTTTCTCAACCTTGACAATTTTAAGGCGTGTGGACTTCAGTTCCCAGAATTCCACAACCAGCATTGCTGGCTGTGGAATTCTGGGAGTTGAAGTCCACACGCTTTAAAATTGTCAAGGTTGAGAAACACTGCTTTAGAAGGACAATTTTACTTAAGCTGATGTGCAAACTTTCTCTTTTTATGATGAAATGAAATATACTTCAATTATTTCCAAGTTCTCAGTAAAATTAAATCTTAGTGTGAAGTTCCACTAAGCTTCAAAGTTCTCAAGACCAAGGAACCTCCTATATCAGTTTGCCCACTTCCTAATATCTAAAGGGAAATCCCTTTTCTATTGCCAACTACATGAAGTATATTTGATTAAAGCAAAGAAAGACTTTCTCAGTGCTGCACCTGGACTTTGGAATTCCCCATTTCAGGAAATTAGATTGGCAACCCCTCTGACAGTGCTTCATTATCAAATAAAATATTTTTTAAAAAAAATATTCATTCCACTGGCTGAACAATTTCTTCTTCCTGCTTTTTATTTTTCTTTTTTAAACTTTTTTTTCCTTTGAAACATTCTAAATATTGCATTTATATTAAAAGTTGTAAAACATTCAGTGTGAATATACATTGAAAAACTGGGATAGAAATAGTTTTGATAGTTATATCATTAGTCTTTTAGTCTTAGACCATTAAAACATGTATTTGGGATTATTGCTGAATTATCTGTGCCATACATTTGATTTTTTTCCATCACAGGAAAATGGAGAGGAGAAAGAAGTCATAGCGTCTCTCTCCCAAGGGCTAATATATATCCTCATTAAATCAGTGGTTCACTTTTCCAATTTACTTAACTTCTTTTTTGACTTTGATTATCTTGGGACTTCCTTTTGTTCACATATTATGTTGACTTCTCTAAAGGAATATATGTGGAATATGCCCTTATATGTATGTATGTGGACTGCTTGGGCTGCTTGCACATTAGGCAGCTATGTTGACCCCTAGGCCACAGGCTCTTTCTCACTTTGTCAGCTGTATCAGGAAGAGAAGAGACAGGGTAGGAGATATGTCTTGAGTGTTTTTTGATGTACCCTGTCGGCCCAAATATGTATCAGCCCAATCTAGGGCTATCCACAGGCAGCAGTCGCTATGTGACATCATAAATGATAATACAGCTACCTAACGTCCAAGCAGCCAGGTTCAAATCTCAGAAGGGTATGGGTGGCTGATGAGAGCTAATTAGCTCGAAATAGTTATATCAGTCTCCCTTTAACTCTTTGTTAGCAGTCCAAAAATTTAGCATATAAATGATGTAGCAGTAGTGACTGCTGCCTGTGGATAGCCCTAGATTGAGCTGATACAGGCAAAAGATTTCTTCTTCCCATATTTGGGCCGACAGGTTGCATTAAAAAAAAACACTCAAGACATATCTCATATCTCCTCCCCTATCTCTTCCCTCCCTGATACAGATATATATTATGTGTACATTTAATGCAACTATTAATGCAATCTGCAGAGAACACTAACAGTATGAGAATCTCCTGTGAAAATTATTGTTTATTTTTTCAAGAGCCAAAATAAAATAGCTGCTATGCTAGTTGTTTATTTATTTTTAATCTTCATGTGAATGTTAAATTATAATGACAACAATTTCAGTACAACCTATGAAAATGTTTTTGAAAACTAATTTTCTGATATTAGTGGAACCTTAGTGTTGCATTATATATTGTACAACATCAACTGATTTACATCATGAATGAGACTCAGAATGTGACAAATTAAAAAACTAGTTCAATCAATCTCTTGTCTTAATACTAATCTAGTTGAAAGAAGATTAATTTACAATATTGCATTGCCCATAAACATCTAAACCATTGACTGGAAAGATTAAATTGCTATGTCTTCCTGAAGCTTTCAACTATTTATTGCTTTGTATGTATTTACTACTGTTAATACCTAACAAATAATCCACCATGCTATATATAAGTTCTCCCCATACACAACTCAAAAAATGAACATTGTAGTCTGATTGACACCATGAAAATTGCATTTTGCCAGACGTCAATCTGAATATCATGGAGGGTGCAAGATTGTCATCTGGCAAAATGCAGTCAATATCTACAGAATCAGGCTTATATAGCTTGAAAGTTTTGAAAACCTTAAAAATTAAGGTTTAATTCTAGTATAAGAGATTAAAACTATTACACTTTATTTTCTGTCTTAGAGAAATTCAGTAGACAGGATAATGTTCTGAAGGTAATTATGATCACCTCTTCTTTTTCTTTAGGATTTTGGAGATGATGGGTCCCTATATATTACTAAGATTACTACAACTTACATGGGGAATTATAGCTGCTATGCAGATGGCTATGATAAAATCTATCAGACTCATATTCTTCAAGTGAATGGTAAGAAAAATATTTTTCTACTAAGCTGGGTGCTAAATAGAGTGAAATTTAAATTTAAAATGAAAGCCTGAATTTCTTAATTTCAGTGTAAAAAAGAGACATGAAAAGTAAGTTTTCATTAATAATTTCTATTAAAATTTGCATAAAATATGATTTAGTTAATACATGTAACATTTTTAAAACAACTAATACTGAAAAAAAGAAAGAAAGATTACACAGTTTATTTACTAGGTACCTTGAGTTCTTAACACAGTAAGCAATATTCTTTCTTAGTATAAAATATGTAAGATTATAGATATTAATGAAAAAGAGTGGCCTTGGATAATAAGTTAATCATGTGATTGCAATGTCCATGAACAATCTGCTTATGGCCCTGATGTTTTTTAAAAAATACTACATGCTTTATACATTAAACATATCTTGTATTAAAGAAAAATGGAACTTATAGTAACAATCCGTATCGCCCCCACTCTCTCCGCCTTTCGTAAACTGCTTAAGACACATCTTTGCTGACAGGCCTGGGGCAGTTAACATCTTGCCCCTAGCCAGTGTATGTTTGTGTGTATGTTTGTTGGATGACTGGCTTTTTAATTTAGGGGTTCTTTTTATATATGTATTTTTATGTAGATTTCTATTTATGCTGTGAGCCGCCCTGAGTTTCCGGAATAGGGCGGCATAGAAACCCAATAAATAATAATAATAATAATAATAATAATAATAATAATAATAATAATAATAATAATAATAATAATAACAATAACAATAACAATAACAATAATAATAATAATAACAACAACAATAATAATAACAACAACAATACTAGCTATTGTAACTTAAAAGCACTGGATGTATTCTATGTTAAGACTAATGTTTAGATTAGAATATAAAAATCTTTCACAGAAAATAACATTATCTAATCTGAATATTAGTTTCCTAGCAAAACAATCAGAATCACGATAATTTCTTATAAAGACAGGAAGCAATCAAGAGTCATTGCTAAGAATGCTAAGAAGAGGATGTCCTTACTTCTACTTAGATCAAAGGAGCAAACTCATTAATCTTCTTGTATGCCCCTCAAATTGTTGTATGACAAATAATACAAAAATAACCAGATTGTAATTTATAGTATTACTATTCATGAATGGGTTTAGTACTTTTCTAAAACAATTTGCATATTGAAGATTTTTTTAAAAAAAGATTTATATATTGAGCTAAAATGGAAGCTAAGAAGATCAATGCATTTTTCAGATAAAGCAAGGTGATTAAATGGTTCATAGTTTTGCTATTCAGGCTCTGAAGACAGACAAGTAAGTCCAATGGAAATGATTAATTAATGTAATGACATTTCTATAACCAAAGAATCAATAGAAGGTTGAAGGGTGAATAAGGTTAAGTTGATCTTTTATATCTAATATGCTGTGAATCAGCAACCATTTTATGCTTTTAAATACTAACATTTTATTTTACTGTTTTTGGATTTTCCCCTCTGCACTGTAACTTTATATTCTCTTATATCTCAGTGTAAGGTTAGGTACTAGTATTTTTGTGATGAGTTAAAATATTGAATGAAATATTAACTTTTCAGCAAGTGTATGTATATGAACAGTGATAACATACATGAGAGATAAAAAAGTGCCAATTTAATGTCATTAAATATTAATGTTAAATCTGATAACAACAAAAACAGCAAAAATGTGGAATTTACCCAGAGCGATCCTCTACCTTCCATATACATGGAGGTTAATGGTAATGATGAGAGATAATGCAAAGGTAAGCTGTAAAGGGATTTTTCTTATTGATTTCTTCTCAGCACAGGCTTTGCTTATCACTTCATCATATTGACATACAAGCAAAAGGGTTATTGAATCAAAGTGACTCACTGCATCAAAAGCATTGATAAACAGTATTTCTTATACTCTGGTACTAAAATAGAATCAATCCAGCCAGGCAATTTATAGCCTCCAAGCAATATTAACCTCAACCTGGAACAAAAAGATTCTTCATAATTACTCTTCTAAGAAAGAGAACCATAATTAGGAAGATGGATCCTTGCCTCCCATCCCTCTTTTCTGTATAGCAAAAGAAGAAGGTTTGCTTTTTGCCTGACTTGGCATACTGTCAGACTCTAAGTATAGTTTTCTATATTTACTGATAGACAGTCAGTGAGCTGCAGTAACAATAAATCACAGAGAATGAATGTAATTATTACCCTCATTCTTCAAATGGTATACTTTTATGCAAACTAACTCTCTGCTGTATTCATGATGGGTTGGGAATAAGAACACGTTCTACAAGGGATGAGTGACCTAAAGGTGTAAAGATAATAGGCTCTCCTTGAAACTTAGTGGGTGATTGATTATCATAGATTATGTTGTACGCTACCCAACACAGAATAGAAAGAAATGAGGGATACTCTTCAGCTCAGCACTAAACTACCAGAAATTCATTCTTTACTTCTTAGTGGCAGTGTTTTGTTTTGCAGCAACTGTATCACACTATTGATTTAAGTTCAATTTGTGATTCATTAAGTTAAGACATTTATATTTTGTTTTGCAGGTCCCACTTCTGCCAGACTACACTCATGGTTTTTTAAATTTTTTCTTACCAAAATTGAAATTTTCCCTACTGAGGTTTACCTGGCAGGCCTTATTCATCATTCCAGCTTGTCAAGACCCTCTTGATTCTTTCTGTTCTACTGCATCCCCCACATCTTCTTGTCATCTATTAATTCTGTAATCCTAACTTATAACCCCCAAATCAAAGTTATTTATGAATATATTGAACAATACCTTAGAAATGAACCTTACATATTTTTCCTTCCAGATAACCTGAACCCCTTGATGTATGCTTGTTGGATTAGATTATTCAACCAATTCAGTATCCACGTAATGACAGAATAGCCCACTTCTTTGAAGATACAATCAATTTCCAGTTCCTGATACCAGTCCTCTTTTCCATGATTTTCAATGTTCACAGATGTAATTTTCAAGATTCTATCTGCAGGTTTCGTCTAGTTTCTTAATAATTGATTTAGTCCTGAATACTTGAAGTTGATCATAATAAGCATCTTTAACTATCTCGTTGTTCTTTTGTTGCCAATCCATCCATTTTTTCTACCTATTTCCTTGGAACATATTTTGCATTCGGAGCGGAGACTAAAACAAAACTGCTGAGAAAAATTCGTCTTTATTCCTAACATGTTATCATCCTACCATTCTACAATAGCAGGGCTGTCTCATCCATTTCTTCCTCTTTTTACTGACATAGCCAAGGTAACCTTTATAATTCATTTTAGCTTTCCATGCCAGCCTAAATTCCATCAGTGTTGTAGACTTTTTGACCATTTATAACCAGATATTGCTGCCTGATACCTTTCCCTGGTGAGGACACTATATTCTATTTCCTATATACATGACTCTTTTAGCTCAGGCAAGCACTGTCTATAACCACAATCAGAACAGAGCTGGAAGGGACCTTGGAGATCTTCTAGTCCAGCCCCCTGCTCAAGCCGGAGACCCTATACCATTTCAGATAAATGGCTGTCCAATCTCTTTTTAAAAACCTCTAATCACAACAGCTGATGGCAAGCTGTTCCACTGGTTAATTGTCCTCACTGGTAGGAAGTTTCTCCTTAATTCCAGGTTGCTTCTCTCCTTGATTAGTTTCTAGCCGTTGTTTCTTGTCTTGCTTTCTGGTGCTTTGGAAAATAAATTGTCCCCCTCTTCCTTGTGGCAGCCCTCAAATACTGGAATATTGATGTTCTGTCCTTACTACATGTTACTGTGTGTGCAGCTTGACATGCAGCTAAACCCACCTATTCTTCAATAAAACAGATCGTGTGAGTAGATCTGAATGCTTTATTAAAGGAACAGGATGGGTGAAACTGGGAAAAAATAGAAATACATGTAATAAAAATCCAAATACAAAATAGGCAGTATTGCTGCTAAACGTAACAATTAACAAATATAGATAAATCTAAATCTCACCAGCGATGCTATGTGTATGGAATGTGGATTTTGTCCTCAGATAACCCTGTGCCACAGATTAGGCTGGATTCTTTCTGGTGCTTCTGCTTCCCTCCAAATGCTAAAGGAAATGGAGTCTGGTTTCCCAGCGTCCACTTGTTCTGGGAATGAGGGTTCATGGGTAAAGGGGTTGGGTTAACTTCAAAACAGACAGCTGCTATCATGTCCCCCCCTTAATCCTTCTTTTCTCTAGATTGGCCATACCCAAATCCTGCATCTGTTCTTGATATGTTTTTGTCCCCAGTTGCTCTTCTTTGCACTTTTTCCAAAGTCTCAACATCTCTTTTGAAATGTGGTGACCAAAACTGGATGCAGTATTCCAGGTGTGGCTTTATAAACCAGTACTAATGCTTCACATGATTTTGATTCTGTGCTTCTATTTATACAACCAAGGATTGTATTAGCTTTTTTGGCTGCTGCCGCACACTGCTGGCTCATGTTTAAGGTCCAAGGTCCCTGTCACAGTTACTGTTTTTGAGCCAGGTTTCACCTAATCTGTACTTGTACCTTTGGTTTTTCCTGCCTAAGTGTAAAACCTTGTTTTACTCAACATTAAATTTCATTTTGTTGGATAGGGTTGATTGTTCAAGTCTGTCAAGATCTTTTTGGATCCTAAGCTTGTCTTCTGGGGTATATACCTGTCAGCTTAATGTCAGCAGATTTGATGAGTTCCCCTTCTATTCTCTCATCTAAGTCATTTATGAAGATATTGAAGAGTACTGGGCCTAAGGCAGAACATTTCCTAAACAGCGCCTGATGTTTTCTTCCAAATTGGAATTGTGCACAATTATACTTCTAGTATTTTATTTTTGTGATGTTCTGAACTTTCCCCCATCCCTTTTGAACAGAGGCTTTCCATCAGTGGTATCTTGTCTAAAACTCCTCTTAGCATTTTGAAATTGGCTGACTTGAAATTTAGTGTGCATGTATAATTATTATCCAATATCTCATTCTCTAATATCATGAAGTACAGGATAAGACAATAATTTCCACAAGGTACTTACTGCTTTTAACTCTTCAACTTTCATTTCCCAATTAGTTAGAATCAGGTTTAGGAGAACCAATTCATTTGTCTCTTTCCCAGCCTTCTGAAAAAATGAAATGTTTAGCAAAACCACTGAGGTGTTCTGGGGTTCTTGCAATCATGGCTAATTCATTTGCCAACAGAAGTATAATTATTTGAAATCTTACACAATCTACACTGTAACCCACTGTAGAAAAGACATTATCCAGATTTTTCCCCCCAGGCTTGATAGTCTGTAATAAATCAGTGCAATGATAAAGCTGAAAACCAGGAAAAGTAGCCTCCTATTCAACATTCAAAAGTTATAATTTTGATTTTTTAAAATCTGGAGTTCATTCTATCCATTAAAAATTCTTAATAAATGATAGCTCTATAGTATAGTAATTAAAATAATTCATAAGTAGCATAGGTATACTCTATGCAAATATGTGAATCATGAAGTAATATTCATTTTTACAGTTTTTATGGTTTGCCCATAAATGGCCTATAAATTTTTATGTAAGAAGTTAATTTTTATCAGATACTAAAAACTTAATATATTTACATGTACAAAAGAAGAAACTTCCTTCGGAATAATTATTCCAAGATATTTAAAGAAATTAAGCCATAATTAACTTCCCTCCCCAAAGATAAAGATTTAGACCTATAGAAAATAAATGAGATTTATTCCAGTTAACTGAATAACCTGTCCAATTAACTGAATAACCTGCACTATATCAACACTATATCACCATATTCCAACTATGTTTGGTATAGAAAAATAAAATTGTGAAGCTGGGAGGAACCACAAAAGTCATCTTGTCAAACTCTCTGCCATATGCAGGAAAACCATTTAAATCATTCTTGAGATGATTTGTACATCTTGTTCTTAAAATCTTCCAAAGACACACAATTCACTCATTCTATGGCTAGAATGTTCTATTGCAGTGGTTCTCAACTTTTCTAATGCCGCGACCCCTTAATACAGTTCCTCATGTTGTGGTGACCCCCAACCATAAAATTATTTTCGTTGCTACTTCATAACAGTAATTTTGCTACTGTTTTGAATTGTAATGTAAATATCTGATATGCAGGGTGTATTTTCATCGTTACAAACTGAACATAATTAAAGCATAGTGATTAATTACAAAAACAATATAGCAATGCTCACTGGAGAAGCTTATTCTTCCTTGCTCAAAAATGTTGGAGGGAGGAAAGGAAGGAAGGAAGGAAGATTGAAGGGGAAAGGAAGGAGATGGAGAAGGAAGGAGATTGAAGGGGAAAGGAAGGAAGGAAGGAGAAAGAGATTGAAGGGAAAGGGATGGAGATGGAGATGGAAGGAAGGAAGGAAGGAAGATTGAAGGGGAAAGGAAGGAGATGGAAAAGGAAGGAGATTGAAGGGGAAAGGAAGGAAGGAAGGAAGGAAGGAAGGAAGGAAGGAAGGAAGGAAGGAAGGAAGGAGAGATTGAAGGGGAAGGGAAGGAGATGGATGGAAGGAAGGAAGGAAGAGAGGATTGATTTTTGGAGAGTCATGTTTTCCCAAATGGTGATGAACTGCAACTCCCAGCATTCCCCACTCTTCCACAGTGCTTTTTAGGGCTGCTAGGTATGATAGTCTGGAGCCCCCCATCCTCATCATGACACCCCTTGCCCTCTCCCAGCCGCCCCCGGGACCTGCCTGCCCCTCCAACCTCCTGAGAGCCATCGCAGCGACGGGATCATGGGAGCCCCTTTCCACGCTGCGCAGCCCTTCACCGCCAAAGCCTTTCCCAATTTGTCAGACGTGAGAGGGGTGCAGCTGGAGCGCCAGCTCCTGCTCAGAAGGCGCCGCTTCTCCCCTCCTGGCCCGTCCGGCTGACCTCCGACGCACATGCGGGCATCACCCTCTTCCCCGCCTCCTGGCTGCTTCCGAGGCCCAGAGCCCGGCAAGCCAGGAAGGAGCCGCTCCTGCCCACCAGCCCCAGGGCCGCGCCGGGTGCCAGAGGGCCAAGGCAGCCTCCGACGGTGAGGGAGGTGGGCCGGGCGGTGCGGGGGGAAGCTCTGGCACGGCATGGAGCGTGGCCGGGCCGGAGCGCGGCTGGGCAACCATGAGGCATGGGGACCGGCTGAGCACCTAGCTCAGCTCAGCCAGCAGTGGCGGCAGCGGCCGAGTAGCTCAGTGGCAGCGCCAGCAGTGGCCCAGACCTGGCTCGGCTTGGACCGGCAGTCCATGCAGCTGAGTCAGCCCGGGGCGGCATCGGGGGCGTGTTTCAAGCCCCTGGGCTTGCCATGAGCTGGGAGATGGGGAGGATGCAGCCAGCAGCCGGCCGACATCTGCATGGCCCCCAGGAGCACAGCCCAACTCCCGACAGTCAGCTGGGAGTTGGGTCGGAGTCCGGACATCAGTGGGGAACCGGCGAGGCTGCTACACACCGCCTGGCTCCCAACAGCCAGGTGAGAGTCGGCCCCACGTGCGCCAGCTACCCTCCCAGCGCCCGCCACTGCCCTGCTAGCCTTACCTTGGCCACCGCCCGTTCGGTGCCACGGCAGGCAGGCCCAGGCATTCCTGGGTGGCCATGGTAAGCAGCAGCGACGGTGCAGGCCGATCACCGGCTGGGGCACCAGCTGGCCCAGCCCAAGGGAGGTAAGCCACCCGCCAGGCCCCACACACGCCAGCTACCCTCCCAGCGCCCTCCGCTGCCCCGCTAGCCTCACCTTGGCCACCGCCCATTCAGTGCAGTAGCAGGCAGGCCCAGGCACTCCTGGGCGGTCCTCCCCACCAGCCCTCTTTTACTTACATTTAGTAGTTGCTCAGCAGGGAGGGGTGGAAACTTCAAGAAAGATCGCCTTAGCTGCAGACAACTTGCAGCAACGTTTGGCGACTGGGATTTTTGGCGGGCTCAGCAGGGCAGAGACAACCTGGACAATTCCTATTGGCTTTTGAAAGCCAATAGAATTAGACTCTTTCAAAAGCCAATAGAATAAGAGGGAGTAGCACAGCTAAGGAAAAGGGGAAAAAATGGCAGACTGCGTTATTTGGCGACCCCTGTGAAATGGTCATTCGACCCCAAATGGGGTTGCAACCCACAGGTTGAGAACCGCTGTTCTATTGCATAGACAATAATGCATATCAATCAAACATACTATGTTACTATATAGTAACAATTTAGATTTAGCCATTGTTTAACCTGAATTTATTCAGACAAAATGTTATATACTGGCCTACTTTGAAGGTGTCAGAACAGTTTAAAATGCATTATCAATAAAACTATTAAATAATTAAAAATCATTTCTAATAAGTGGAAGGAAGGCAGCCCAGGTCCACTATCCATACTAATGGTTCCTCAGAACAGAATGTCTTCATTATAAAAGATGAGTAAGGATTCTCATATCTAAGGCAGTAAGGTGTTCCATGATGTATTGTCCTTTGTCTAATAAATATTATATTAAATATATTAGGACTTAAAAGACATCCCTAATGAATTTCATGATACATCTTCATAGATGAAGAGGAAATTCAGTTACACTAGCAAAGTAAATAAAGTAGTGCATGTTAATTTAAGCAAAAAAGGAGAAAACTTTGCCACATTTTAGCTAGAGTTGTTTAAAAAATTGTCACTACACCACACAAAAAAAGTTTTTGGCATTCAATTTTATGCATGGCATTTAATCAAAGGATCCACTTTCACAAAAAAAGCAACAAAAGTTTTAAGATTTTTGTCCTTACATATATATATTCTGTAGATACATTATTTGGATTTATGGCAAACTTTGTTTTACACACACACATCCAGAATATTATTACAAGCTTATGCTTCATGTAAAAATAAAAGTAAGTGTGGAAATGATGAAAATAATATCAATGCCACTAATCACATAGGAAATAATCAACAGAGAGATATATTAGAACTTGTAACTTATTAGCCAAATAAATAATTTACCCATAAAAAGCAAAACAAAATCTATCTATATATGACTATCTCATCTAGTCATGTGAAGTCAGTTAAGAGTATCAGCATACTCAACCGTTTAATTTGAGTTCCCCAAAACACTTGCATTCATGATGTTTCCAAGTAAGGAATGAAATGCCTGCAACTCAAACGTGAAGTTCAGAAAATTTAATGATGCAAAGATTCAAAACTTAAACAACAAATTGGGGATGGGTGGGAATTAAGGAATTTTTGAGCACATGATGGCCTGTCCCATAGGATCTAAAGCTTTTATGACTCACAGTGTCAAGTTAAGTCCTTTTATATACTTGAAAAGAAATAGTAAATCATATCAAACAAACATTGGGAGAAAATTACTAGCCTCTTGTGTAAAATAATTGCCACAATGTAACAATATTTTCTCTTGTTAAGGATGCATAAGATAAAATGATTCTGATTAAAAAAATTCAATATATTTTAAATTTTCACTCATTATTGTATATAATATTGAACATAACCAGGCAAGAAGCTAGATTACACATGGCAACTCTCCCGGTCTATGTCATAATATTCAGAAATGTATTATTGTTAGGACTATTATATCAGGACTGCAAAAATACAGATTGCATTTATTTAGGAACATTGTAAGAACAACAAACAAATACAGAGGCTCTAATAATATTTCACTAGGTTAAAGGCCAGATTTTAACCAAAGATTCTTCCTTTCAAATAAAGAAAAAAAAATAAGTTACAGTAATTCCTAATAGTAAAAAAAACAAATAATTGTTTAGTCAAATAAACAAAGTAAGTCTTCCTTTCTGAAGATAAAATTAATAAAAGATTAGTTCTTGTAGCTTACCTATTTTAACAACCTATTTTAATGCTTTAGTTTGAGCTGCTTTCAAATTAGGATTTATTAAATATTAGAAGCAGACTATCATTCCATTGTTCTTAAATTTTATAAGGGAGGACTGTGTTTGTAAAAAAGAATAACATAAAACCATTAATTTAAATTTTAAGAATAGCAGCTTTCCATTTCCCAAACTATTAATTTCCTTTCTTGGAATCTTAATTAATAACTCTTCAGTGTATCTCCCTTATAAAATACAAATTGTCTACAGTCATTCAGTATGATTGACATCTACAATATGTTTTCTCTCCATTCTTGCTCATGGAATTCAGTGAAACAATCTGTCAGAACAGAATTAAACTGAACTATTAAAAAAACACATACAAGTTAAGTATTAAAATATAAAGGAACACTATACTATAAAAACAATGAAATTTAATTATGCAACTATATTCCTGATTATGTAAAACACATGTGGTTGAATGGTTTATTTTATATTTGTAATTTAACTAATGTATTTTCATATATACTGTACTTCTTTCATTAACTTAGTTGGATATAGCAAAAAATATTTATCATAAGAATAGCTTAATATACACAGGTAGTTATCTACTGTCACATGATCAGAATTTGGTTGTTTGATATTGAGCATGTATTTACAATGTTTGCAGTTTCCTGGGCTCATGTGATCACCAGTTATAACCTTTCCAGCTTCCGGCAAACAAAGTCAATAAGGAAAGCTGGATTTGCTTAGTGATAGCATCATTCACTTAATAACTGCAATGATTTCCCTAATAACTATGGCAAAAAGATGGTAAAGTTGAGCACAGCTCATTTAACAATCACTTTGCTTACCAACAGAAATTCTGTTCTCAGTTGTAGTAAGTCAAGGATTACCTGTATTGCCAATTTAGCGATGAAAGATGAAATGGCAAGGAAAGCATTTAATGCTACCTTAGGACTTATCTGTAATTGCTCTGCAAATGACCACTTCCCTGTTTGAAACTTCTAGACTAGGGGTGTCAAACTGCCGGCCCACGGGCCAGACGCATCATCAGGAAACCATGCCCATCCCATTGCCGGCAATGGCAAAAAAGTTCAGATACATTGTGCAACGTCATGTGACGTCACGAGTTTGACATGTCTGTTCTAGACAGTTAAACAAGGTCATTGCCTGACACTTAATAAGAGCTTCTAAAATCAACATGATTTTGATATTTCAAAAATTTATCATTTTATATATTACTGGGATACATCAAAATAATTTCTTTTTAAAAAACTATTAAAGCTAAGCCAATTTCCGGTAAACAGAAAAGTTCTGAAAATTTTGTTTCACATACATAGTATTAATTATGCATCTTTTATCATTCATATTGTCACCTGTCAACAACTGAGTTACAAGATGGAATTGGAGTAATGAATGCATTCTTTATTTGTTTAAAGCAAAATAAATATACGAGAATTAGGAAATTATTTTTAATAATTTTTCTTTGGAAAATTGTGCTCATGTACTAAAGTTTTTAAATACATTTTAGTGAAATTTATTGTTTATTGTTTAATAAAAATATCTTTAAAAATCCTATCTCAGCATTAATAAAAATGGTAAACAAAACTGCTTTCTAGTCTAAGTTACAATTTTGCTTTCTATAGGTCAATAAAAGTTAGTTTAAAAGGAGTTTAAAAGTGACAATAAACATTTGAGGTAATGTATGCGCAGATAATGTAGTTCTGCTTATAAGCAAACCTGAGATATTTACTAATGTGAGTAGCCTATATAAATATTTGATCAATTTTCCAATTAAAATTATACCTAGTTATGAAAGGAAAAGATTAAATACAGAAAATAAAAATTAACTGCAGAACATCAGGAACATCTTTAACTCCCTGGAGAGAAGTACCAATAAGATATCTAGGTTTTTCAACTGAAATTACTGTAGTATTAATTGCAACAAACATTTTCAACAAGTAAAACAATTTATGGCATATGGATTCAATTAATAATATTGCATCTTAATAGAATGTCTATGATAAAAAATAAATGTTCTGCTAGAAACTAGTAGTGACTTTTCAATGATAACACTGAAAATCCCCATTCTCATCCCTAAGAATGGTATGTGTCTTTCTCAGACCCTGGTCTTCTACCAGAGACCTTGGAGTTTGAGGGATCTGAACATATCTTAGCTGTTCCTAGGACTGCAGTCTTTTGGATAGCTTTAATGTTGTTCCTGGGATCTATTGGAGCTATTCTCAGAGTTTAGGAATCACAGCTCTAAGTGCTCCTACTAGTACTGGGGCCACATAGGCTTTTACTTTCCATATCCTTTCCAGTTTCATCTACAGACCCTAGTACTTTTCCAGCTTTTGATGTTTCTTATGATGTCATCTCTTAGCACCTCTATATCTGTCACCACTGCTGTCTTCTGTTCTTTGTCTACTAGCATGATGTCTAGTGTGGTAGACTCTTGCTTCTATGGATATGGTGGCTAGTCCCTGTTTTTGTGCTGCTGTGATCAGTGCCTCAATGAAGTCTATTAGTCCACTCTTTCCAGCCACTGCAGAGAGTGGTAAGGATGACTGAAAAGATTATTGGCAGTTCCCTCCTTCCCATCCAGGACATAGCATATAAGTGTTGCTTGAGCAGGGTCAGCAAGATTGTCTGGGATACAACACATACTTTTCATGACCTGTTTTCTTTGTTACCTTCTGGGAGGAGGCTTTGTGGTATCTGAAGCAGAACATCCAGATTCAGTCACAGTTTGTTCCATACAGTATTAACCTTGTGAACATTAAAGCTTCCTCCTTCTGTTATGTATTCAAGATGGACAATTAATATTTATATGTTACTTGTATGTAAGGGTGTAGGTCTATACACATGTTGTATATAGTATGTTTAAATGTGTGTTATGTATGTGTACACTTTGAGAGCAAGCAACAAATTTCATTTTTAATGTGTGCCATTGTGCCCACAGTAAAAAAATTGACAATAATCTATCTGTCTGTCTGTCTGTCTGTCTGTCTGTCTGTCTGTCTGTCTGTCTGTCTGTCTGTCGATCTATCGATCTATCATCCTGTCCTGTCTGGTGCAAGCTTCTGGATTTCTGCAAAAAACTAAATGCAGTAATACTTCTAATAGCAAGAAGTGCTTAATGCCTGTATTATACTGTAAATTATACTACTGGAAGTTAGATTTTAATTTGTGTAAGCCATCACTTTTAAATATGAAGCTTTACTTAATGCAGAATTTCATTTATATATGACAAGTTGTATTATACAATTATATGACACAAGGGTTTTGTCATTCAATATAAAAGTAACTGTTCTAACAGTATAATCACAAATAACTGAATGCTGTATAATCCTCTGATTACCACTCAGCAATGAAATGATACTTTCTTGTTCAATAATTCTGTATTGACTTTGACTCCTAGGGTATAATTTACAAACATAGAAAGCAAAATTCCTGCTATAATCTAATGCTTAACAAACTGATACTTGTCATATTCCTACACATTTAATAGCGTATCCTATACTAAAAGTTACTTTCTGCTAAATAGCTTGTGATATTTAGAGAAAAGGTGTCTGTTTTAAATACACAAATCATTTCCTCTGTATATTTGATAAGGGAATGATGTAAAAATAAAATTCAGTATTTATGATGACAATAAATGAAGATATAAGGAAAGAATAGGGTGATGATAGATTCTGAATATGAGACAGACTTTAGTAATGTCAGGAATAAATCATGAGGAATAAAAGTCATAGAAAAAAGGAAATAAGTAAGTAAAAGTAAAATAAAAGTATAATTATAAAGTGAAAAATACTGGATGAAAAATCATTTATGTAAGGTGATATTTTTGTAAAAAGTGACAATGAGAGAAATATACAGGATGGTAAAAATATATAATTGCAAAGAATAGAGTGAAAGAGAAAGAATGGTTTAAAGAAGCATAGAAATTCAGAGTAAAAAGAGCTAAGCAAGAAATTTCCATATATATATAGAATTGCAATGAAAGCTATACATATTATTCAGCAAGAAAAAATAAATTCTGAAAAGAAAGTCATAAATGCAACAAGAATACGGTATATAAATAGGTAGGTCTTCAAATATAGATGATGTAACTGGAAAAATATTGAGATAAGAATGTGGTTTGCTTTTTAAAATGTCTGTATGAAGAGTGCATATGCACCAAATTTATTTATTTACTTAAAACGTTTCTATAGCTGTCCATCTTAAAGCCAATCTGTAGATGGTTTACAACCTGACAATGTATGAGGGCCATTTTTATCTACGGTGAAATACAGAAAAAGTAAATGACAAAACTATAATGGGGATTAATTTACTAAGGGTATCTGTCAAAATGTTTTCAGAGTTCTGATTGGGATGGTATGGGAAGCAAAAAAGAGTACAGTTGCTTTATTCCATGCAGGGAATAGGTTTTTGCTCTTTCAGACAATTAGAAATGCATGAATGTGAATAAGAAGAAAAGGTTCCTACGCTGTATTTGCTAATTTAGAAGAAATATAATAGAATATGTTTAAATTATGGAAAGTTTTGCATGTATATAGAATTCAATATTGGTGGGTAAATATTTAAAAGCGTAACATGATGTAATTATGTGAGAATAAATGGATTTCTTTTTAAATGCTCCAACATTGCACAGACAGATAAGAATGTGTGATAGCCTGTTGATTATTTTATAAGCTTGTGCCAATATTAGAGGTGTCTTGATTGGGAATTTAAATATATGTGTACTGTTACATGCAGCTAATGCCAAGTTAACTGGTAATCAGAATAATTTGCACAGGTAGGCTGTACCTAACAATGACAAACAGAAATCTGAAAATTAATGTATCAAAAATCAGGCATAGTAAAACAAGAAGAGATAGTGTCATGAATGCTTGGCTGATGAATGAATGTAAGAACACCAGAAAAATCATGACTCTTTTCAAAAGAGAGAGGTTAGTAGTTTAAAGAATATGCATACAAAAACACTCACACCCACACAGACATTAATCAGAGTATGCCTGTGATTAATCAGAGTATGCCTGTGATAGAATAAATGTAAAATTTTCAAGTTAAAAAGGGTAATGAAAAATATAATTAATAGTACTAATTATAGGATTGATATCCTTTTTTATTTATTAACTCCTAGTTTTAATGTCTTTTTAAAACTCTTCTTACTCTTTTTCTGCCCATTTCATGAAGCTTGCCGTGAAAGAAAATAGCATTATCAGTGTACATCTATATAGAAATGTGTATAGCAAACTGTACAAATGTTTGGTATACATTCTGCTATTTAAAAGAGTATTCATTTGAAAGTAAGCTTTCTGTGGCTTTTTCCTGAGACTAGATTTATCTAAGTCAATACACGGGCTAGAAATTCTGATCTGAAGAAACAAGAGACAAGAATATCCTTGTCAATTCCATCTCATCATGTGCTATGTGTCCAGATACTGGACTTCTCAGCTGGAAAGCAAGAAGTCCAGGTTTGAGAGCCAAGTGCAATGCAATGGGGTGAGCTCCCATCCTTGCTCCAGCTCCTGCCAATCTAGCAGTCTGAAAGTATTCAAATGTGAGTAGATAAATAGGTACCACTTTGATGGGAAGGTAACAGTGTTCCATAACATCATGCTGGCCACATGATCGCGGAAATGTCTTTGGACAACGCTGGCTCAATGGCCTTGAAACAGAGATTAGCAACGCCCCCTATAGTCAGCAACAATTAGTAGAATAAAATCTGCAAGGATGTTTTTTATCTTTATATGTTATGTATAAGTCTTTCTTTGTTTTCAGTCTTTAGATGTTTGGGTTTCATGACTGATAAAAGATTTCAGGTCTTTTTATCTAGGGGTTTTCCATTCAAGTTTCTTTAGTTTATAAAATTGCTTCTTTTCCAGGTATAACATTTCTTTGGGTTTAAACTATGAACTCTTCCATTTTATATTATGGTCTACCTTTCATTTGTAAAAGTGATTTTTTCCTGTTTTAAAATTATGTTTACCATCTTTCCTAATCATGCTAATTTTGGACCTGTTAACATCTTAAATCTTTAAGCCCCTCATTGTGTTTAATTTCTATTGGAGCATTTATCTATAATACCTGTTTATGGTAGTAAACCTATCTATAGTAAATTTCAATGACTCTTGAGAAGTATTTTAATTATGTGTTATACTTCTATACAGTTGTCAGCACTCAGATTATGGACTCATGGCAAATTTATGATGTATTCTTGCTTTTAAATTCTGCATAATTAAGGCAGGTATGGAATATAAATGAATGGATAACAGTTCTGGAGATAGAAAAATGGGATGGAGAAAGCTAAACTATCACTTTCTGCATGCTATCTCATTATTGTCATTTCATTGTGCTGGCCTGCTTTCTTGCTTCTGCTAACTAGCTAAACAACATAGGGTTGTTGCTGAAAGTATAGTCTATGTATCACATACATTGACTCCCCTTTCACCAAGAAACCAGTTACTAGAGTCACAAAGCTCTATTTTGCATAAAAGTGAGTCAGTGGTTAATTTTGCCCCAACGAAATGCTGATGAGGATGACCAAGCTCAGCAACCAATAAACAGAGACAGTAGAACACATTGGTCCACAGAGGCTGTTGTATTATTTCTCCCTCATTTTTGCTAGCTCTCCCTATCAGGTACAGGCTTTATGTATTAAAAGTACTGTTAGGAATCCTTTAGACATATTTAACAGAAGCTTCTCATAAATAACCATTGCTATTTTCATCACATTCTGTCCCAAAATGAAGTAGCTGCAGTACGCAGCTATTTATATTCAAAGAATGACTTCTCCCAATCTGAACTCAGATCAAGAAAGTTTGCCTCTCAATCAAAAACCTGAGTCATGAATCTCTGATCTGAATCAAATCAAGACTTATTTGCAAACCTAAAAATCATATATCTGATTGTTTGACAGAGCTATGTAGGGTTAGGTATCATATTCCATTGCTCTTTTCTTTGACAAAATATATTAATGTGGTTCTTATCATTGATTGCTGTAGGAAATATTTCTATTTCTATTCATAATCTTTGCATTTGATATACTTTTTTTTCTTATACAGTTCCACCTGTCATAAGAGTCTTCCCTGAAAGCCAAGCTAGGGAGCCAGGAGTGACAGCCAGCCTTCGATGCCATGCTGAGGGTATTCCCAATCCAGTGCTTGGTTGGTTGAAGAATGGAATTGATATAACTCCAAAGTTATCCAAACAGTTAACTCTTCAAGGTAAAGGAACATCTTTTAATATCATAATTTGTTATTTTCAAAAATACATACCTTTTTGGTGATATACCATATTGCAGTATTTTATCTGCAGTTTCAGCTGGTATAAGTGGAGGGAGACATAAGACCCATTTTATGTTTAGGACTTGAGTCTCTCATCATTCACTTTTTTTTAAATTGGGCTGTAAACCGCCCTGAGTCCTACGGGAGAGGGGCGGTATAGAAATTTAAGAAATAATAAATAAATATCTACATGAAACTGTTGATCATTCAGTAACCCAGAGATGCTATGCATTTCCATTTAAAAGTGAGGATTAGATAATTTTGATGGATAGTCATTGGAACAGTTTATCTGAAGGGTACTTATTGCCATTTGTTTAAATCTTTGAAAACAACACTAATGTTTGCAAAAAAACTTGATGACATTATCATGGACACTGCCCACACTTTCAGTCAGAAATCAATTGTAGAATTCAGTTTTCTTTCCATAAACCTGACTTATAAATATAATTATATTAACTTTCAAGAACTACAGTATTTTGTTACATTAAAAATATTTTCGGTGGTAGAGGAACATTTTACACTTTTTAAAATAGTACATCTGATTATTATATAATTCCATTATATTAAATTATGTTAAAATATGCATGTTGACATTAATATAGTATAGTTTTTTTTATTTTTATTCCTAAATTCTAATAGTAAGAGAAAGTGAATTTTCACCAAGAAACCACATATTGTAGGCAAAATTTATATTATTCAAAATAAAATACAGTAATCCTCTCTTAGTAAGCACTTGTTCAGTAATCGATCAAGCTTACCATGTATTAAAAAAGGAGACTTACAACCAGTCTTTGAAATTCTGGCTGTCACAGCATACCAAGAGTAACATGACCACATTTCAGGTCCTTGGAAACCAGTGTCCACTTACAATGGGCACAGGATCATGTATTCACATGATCTCCATTTGCAACTTTCACAACTGACTTCTGACAAGTAGAGTAAATGGGAAGCTCACAGTTTGGCACAAGTTGTAGTCAGTAGCTTTGTGTTGAGTGACCCATGGTGATTTGCTTAATGACTGCAGCTGAAAATGATGAACTCATATCATACGTTTTCATGTATCATTTTATGACTGTGTTGTTTAGTGATGGAGTTACAGTTGCAGTTATTGTTAAGTGAATACAACCCATATAAGAAATAGCAAACAATATAAATGGATTGGTTTATGCAAAAAAACCTCATACATTTAATTTTGTAACCTCAATAACATGACTAAAATTATAACTCATGTATATTTATATTTTTAATTCTGCGTACAGCAAATGGCAGTGAAGTCCATATTAGCAATGTACGTTATGAAGATACAGGAGCATACACTTGTATTGCGAAGAATGAAGCAGGAGTTGATGAAGACATCTCTTCCCTTTTTGTAGAGGATTCTGCACGGAAAACCCGTATGTACTATTTCTTGTCTCATGTCATGTACTAAAAAGGATATATAACAATATACATAATTTCAGAAGAAATTTTTGTTTGTTGTGTTTGTTTGATTCAGAAAGAAATATTTAAGAAGTTTGCCTTTCAGTGGGCCTCACTGTTATAAATTAATAGTATGATAACATAAAGTTAATGTAGTCTTTATTATTATGAATTAAAGTATACATTTATAAGTAATTCAATATATATAAGCCACAAAAAATAAGAGCACTGATTTCTCCTCACCACCTTGAATCCCAATATACATAATAGAAAATTTTGGATATGGGGCAAATCTCCATCCCACAGTCATTTTCTATCCAGATATGAAACTAAATTGAAGTTATCACTAGTCAGAATATACACAATAAATTAGCTGTAAGGACCTTCCAGTGTAGTAGATGACTCCTACCTATTATAATATTTTCCTGTTTCAATAGTTTGCAAGAGAATTTATTAAATGAAATTTAGTCTGTGAATTTCAGTTTTTATATTACTTGTTTGTTAGTGAATGTCAGACACATTACCAACTTTAATGACAAATGATTAAAATATAGATTGTAACTCTGAAAAGCATTATTGGATGAAGGGATCATTTGTTAAAACATGACCATTAATCATGCCAATTGTCTCAGTTGCTTATTTGCACTGTTTTTGCTAACTCAGATGGCAGAATTTCTAATTTATTATAAATATATGATACATTCCAGCTGTGTCAAAGGTTCCAACTCATTCCAACTGATTCTATGGAGAATTTAAAAAGTAAAGTTGACCACAGGATTTAATTTAACTATTGGTGGCACTCATATTATTTTTTTAGCAACTATAAAGAAGAGACGGCCACTGTTGCCGTCCAGGGTATTTTTCAAGTTCCCAATCTAATCTATGAAACTATTGTATTCTAGTCGTTTCTTTGACGTCTGCACCCAGCCCTTTTTCATCCCTCCTCTGAACATTCTTACTTGCTCTCATATCGCTGACTCCTAGGTTTGATAGAATCCTTCCATCCTCCTCCCCTTTGGTGACACCTACCTCTGTGCTACCCTCACTCTTCTTCCCCCAGTTCTCCTTACTATGGGTCCTGGAGGGGGTGGGCCATTTGATCTTCCCTTGATGTTATCATATGCCCCATTGAGGCTCCAACTATTTCTCTCCGCCTCCTTCAGTTGCGGATCGGGCATCTCTCTCCGCTCCATGCCTTCTATCCTCTTCCCCTCTCCTACGTAGGTGGTACTTGTCTGAGTATCATTATTATTATTTATTCGATTTCTATGCCGCCCTATTCCGGAGAACTGAGTATCATGCAATTTGGTGCTTCCACCTTCACCCCCCACCTTAATACTCTCTATGTCAGCGGTCTTCTGCTGTTCCATCCGTTGCTGGCAGTCATAACTCCCATCTGGCACGGATCCCCTGTGCCTTTATTTCACCAGAGAAGCTTCCGATTGCGGACACGAGCATCCCCCATTCCTAGTCCTCCGCCCACACATTGGATGAAATGATAAGGCATCTCCCTCTCTTTTTCGGTGCGAGCGAGTCACTACACCACATTCTCTAGCTCTACATATATGCAAGAGAGAGAGAGAGAGAGAGAGAGAGAGAGAGAGAGAGAGAGAGAGAGAGAGATATTCAGACTCCTAGATGAAATGGCAATCCAATTTAATATTTTAACATACAATTTGTGTTAACCTAATAAAATGGCAATTATTTTTTAAGTTTGAATTAAACTATCTTTAGCATAATTGTTATAAGTCTAAAAGCACATCCAGTAAAGTATTACAAAGACCTGTTCTCCACTCTCTATCATGAATTGAAAGATCACATTACATGAACCCTACTGTTTCATAACTTTGACTACCTCTTTTATTATACTTAGACATTAACAATTAAAGTATACATTGATGCTACATTAATTTTATTTGATTTATTTATTATTTTATTTATAAAGGAAATATAGTCCTAACAAGTGCTCCCAATAAATTCATTAATCAAAACATAAAATTGCGATTCATTAATAGTTCATAGTTCTTCTATTGTTTAATGAGATCCAATGCTAAAAGAAATTTATGTCTTCAGTGGAAAACAAATAGTTTATAGGGATATGTGTATTCATCTAAAGTGTAACAGGTTTCAAAAGCAGCAATGCAAAAACAATGGATTATCAAAACAAATATTAGACGTAAGCTTGAATTTTTCATCGATAAATCACTCTAAGATATCTCTTAAATACATTTCTCTATCTTATATTCTATATTTTATTCTTTAAAGGATCAAAATCACTTTTTCTCTAGAAATTCAGGGCAGTGTTCATGAGAGATTTCAATAATTTATAATTATCCTACAAATTTGGGACAAGAAAATGTGACTTGTCCAAAATCAGACAGTGAGTTTCAAGGTGAATTATGAACCTGAACCTACCTTTCTTAATACTATCCCAGCACCTTAACTCTTACACTCTATATCTTATCCATTTATTTATTTCTTATCACTTTTACACCATCTCAAGATGTCCATTCTTAGGGGTTCACAAGCAAAATCAATAATTAGTAAATCTATAAAGCCACGTCATTAAAGTCATTAGAACAATCTCCACCCATGCCCCAAAAGGTAGCATATCAGCAAACTAATAATAATAATAATAATAATAATAATAATAATAATAATAATAATAATAATGTTGGAAGGGGTCTTGGAGGTCAACTAGTCCAACCCCCTGCTCAGGCAGGAAACCCTATACCATTTCAGACAAATGGCTGTCCAGTCTCTTCTTAAAAACTTCCAGTGTTGGAGCATTCACCGCTTCTGGAGGCAGGTTGTTCCACTGATTAATTGTTCTAACTGTCAGGAACTTTCTCCTTAGTTCTAGATTGCTTCTTTCCTTGATTAGTTTCCATCCATTGCTTCTTGTCCTGCCTTCAGGCGCCTTGGAAAATAGCTTGACTCCCTCTTCTTTGTGGCAGCCCCTGAGATGACAGGCAAAGAGCCAATGAATCTTCAAAGGATCATCAGAGCAACTATGTTTTCCATTTGGTGGCTAACATATAAGACATCTAGATCATGTGAAGGTTGAAAAAGGTATTATACACAATTCTATTAATCTATTAATAGTATTTCATTATTACTCTTCATATTCAAGATATTCTTAGTTTAGGCTTTTATTGAGCAACAGCATCATAATAGATTGTCTTAATGGCCCTCCATCTGGAAGTACCAGCTTCATAGAAACAAGAAAAGAACTTTCAATACATTTCCCAGGCTAGTGAAAAAGTATGGTTCCTGATGTTACAACAATATTCACCGAGCTGTAGCATATAAATAAACATTGGCCTTGTTTTAATACAGGTAATCTAAAGTTCCAATTATCTTCCTGAAACAGTTGGGCGAAAAGTTTTGCATTTATTTCTAGATGGCTTTAATATCTGATGCTGAATTAATATTGATCATACATATTTTAATCTTTACAACCTATT
The DNA here is from genome assembly GCA_034064705.1 of Bothrops alternatus. Taxonomy (NCBI): domain Eukaryota; kingdom Metazoa; phylum Chordata; class Lepidosauria; order Squamata; family Viperidae; genus Bothrops; species Bothrops alternatus. The sequence goes on from JARGCV010000085.1 coordinate 6,672,439, forward strand.
ATATTCGGTTCTTCACATTGCACAATTCAGCAACTGTGACTCTGTAATATTAATGAAGTAGCTTCTCTAAATCCTTTCATCTGTTCATTCACTGCAAGCCAGAAATTATCTTGTGCTTGCATTCTCTTCAGTAGATAATTTTCTAATAAAAAAAGGCTTTTTTTCCATCTCAAAGTCTTACCACCTAGGTTATGTGATCTGAATGCTAGGAATCTCTAGATTTATAACTATTCTTTGTTTCATGTAATGCATGATGAGGCTAAAAGCTATTTTGATTCATTTGGTGCATAAGTGACTTCTGTAATTCTGCAATACGTAGCAAAAGTAAATTATATATAACAACTGTCTGCTGCATCTCATTTCAACAATATCTACTGTACTTATCTCATTCAGAAAGGAATAAGTTGGGCTGCTGATTTGATGGCTAAATATATAGTGTTAAACAAGGATGTATGTCTGAAGTCACTAACTGATTTCTGTAAACAGCAGCTTTTAATATCCTAAGATCTAAAAATAAATCCTGAAAAATTATAGTAGTATCTATAGAATTTTCATAGAAAAGTAAATTAAATTCATATATTTTTACTCTTAAATCTCAGTATAGTAGTTGCTTAATATATACAATTGGCATAAAATGCATTATAATTTAAACTCCTAAAATCTATTAACATCCATAACTGTTTACAATGGTTCGTGTAGTGACCATTCAAAGTTACAGCAGTGAAAAAAGTGACATGACCATTTTTCACATCACCATGCCGCATCCCTTTGGTCATGTAATCAAAATTTGGATGCTTGGCATCCGATGGTTGCAGTATCCAGGGTCAAGTGATCACCTTTTGTAACCTTCTAGCAAGCAAAGTGAATGGGGACAACAGATTCACTTAACAACTATGTTACTAATGTAACTGCAATGATTCACTTAACAGATGTGGCAAGAAAGGTCGTAGAATGCGGCATAACTGACTCAACAAATTACTCACTTAGCAACAGAAATTTTGCGCTCAGTTGTGGTTGTAAGTCAAGGACTACCTATAATATCAAGTATTATATATAAAGAAATGTATGTATATATGTTTGTGTATATATGTGTGTTTGTATACACATATACATGTACATACACATATACACATACATACACAAACACATACATACACATACATACACATAAACACATGTACATATATACAGTGCTTTTTTTGTAAAAAAAAAAAAAAAAGGTGCCGGAACTCACACATGTCATACAACCCACCTTGCCTACCCTACAAGGTTCCATCCAAAAAATTCCCATTCTGGGCATTCTATGACAAAAAAAAAGCCTTGCATATATATACATATACTCAGTATTCCAGCAGCAATTGGTTGGATTGCTCAACCAAGGTGTAGACACTGCTTACATCAGACATGTCAAAAACAAGGCCTGGGGGCTGGATGTGGCCCATGACGTGGTTTCATGTGGCCCACAAAGCCATCCTGGAAACAGTGAGGTAACGGGCCCCGCTGCCTCAGCCCTGGCCCAGGCTGGCCGGGAGCCAATGTACAATTTTGTGGCGGCCATCTATGCTGAAACCATTCAGTCTTAGCTCCACAAGGCCATCTGGAAACAGCAAGAGCTGGCCCCTGCCACATCAGCCCCGCCCCCTGGGTACATACTGGGGAGGTGTCACCTTTGTGAGGAATGAAGAAATGCACCATCGCCTGGAAATGGCCAGCAAATGGCCCTCACCTACTTCATCTGTCCGGCTTGATGGGCTCTGGGGGAGGGGTTTCAGCAAGCTCTTCCAGTGGACCATGCCTTGGCGCTTGCCCCGGTCCCACCCCCTTCTGCCAGAGACCCTCAGATCTGTCCCACTCCTACCCAGGCCCCCACAGTCACCCTTGATGCGAATGATGTAGAATCATTAGGCCACATCCACTCCAGCCACACCCACCCAGTAGGCCGTGCCCACCCTGGCCACACCTACCCGGGCCCCCGAGGACAACCACAGTGCTGATGCGGCCCTCAATGAAATTGAGTTTGACACCCCTGGCTTACATGAAATTACTACAGTCAATATATAAAAATCCAATAGCAACAATTTCCCTTAGTGATCTTAAAGTGGAAACCAACATAGAACAAGATGTATGACAAAGTGATGCAATATCACCTATCCTTTTCTCAGCCTGCAAAATATTTTGCAAACTATACTGGGCAAAAGATAAAAATAAAAGGAGCCTATTGAAATCACTTAAGATTTGCAGATGATGTTCTCTTCCCAGAAGACCCAGAAGATCTACAAAGACACATATAAGCGCTGCACAAAGTAGAAGAACCATTTGGCTTAAAAATGAACCTGGAAAAGAGCCAGGTTATGTTTAATAAATTCACCAAAGAAAGAAAAAATATGTATCTGGAGAAGAACTAGATGTAGTAGACCACTACCTGCACCTTGCCAACTGATCTCAGTGGAAAGTGATACAATAAAGGAAATTGAATGGTGTGTTAAATGTGGTTGGCAGGCATTTGGCAAGCTAAGCATAATTTTCAACCTCCTGCTGTGCCTGAAGAGAAAAGTTTTCGGTCAGTGTGTGCTACCTGCTCTAACATATGCTGGTGAAACATGGACACTAACATCAAGACAAGATAGAAAGGCCTGCACATGGATTCAAGAACAAACGAAAGTGTACAATATCATCAAGAGAGTAAAAGAATTGCAATGGAAATGGGTTGGTCATAGAGCAAGAAGAATTGATGGCAGGTGGACCAAGGCAGTCATAGAATGGATCCCACTTGATCAAAAGTGTCCATGAAAGACACCTAAAACAAGATGGATCAACGACATCAGCAAATATTGCAGGGCCAATTGGGAAAAAGATTATTAAATTTGTCAATTCAGTTAAAAATTTGGAAGATCAGTCTTAACTAAAATTAGATTAAACCTTGAATATGGAAAGATATTCAAGTTAAAAATGATATCTGAATGAGGTTGATCCAGATTATTTCTTGCAGTTTCTTAGGATCTTAATTGTTTCCTGACATCAAATCCCAACAGATGCCAATTTCCCCAGTTGAACAGCAATTTAAACAGAAGTCAGGAAATAATAATTCCTGTTCAGTAAATGTTATTCTAGTATAAGTCTAATTAAACATGCTTCTGTATATTAACATCATTATTACCCTGAGTCTGGGAAACTTGAATGATCTAACTTTTTTTTAATTTCAAAAATGCATGTGCTGTTGCCTTTTCTCCTAGAGAATTGTAGTGGTTGCCTACCTATTCTAAAAGCAAAATGAAACCAAACAAAATGAAGTAGCATATTTAAGTTCATATCTTAAATATGTATGCCAAATAATAGATATGTGTAAATTTGAAGAAAGAGATAGAAAGAAAAAGAGAGAGGGGGAGAGAGAGAGAGAGAGAGATCTGCCATTACGACTATCCAAAAATATTACAAATGCCTAGACAAGTTGGATCCTTCACCATAATTTGGGTACTTTATTGTGTTGCATGTCCCACTAGTCATTAGAGCTTCAAATCTGGATTGCCAAGTTTTGGATAAATATTAGATAGCAGCAAAGTATTACCGAAAAAGCTGTTTTTTAATTGAATAATTATGCACATTTTTGCAATTGAGATGTGATAGTAGTTCTGCTGGTAACACAGTATTATAACAATATACATCCTAAACCAGACCTATATATGTTTTGGTCCATAAAGCCAAGTGTATCCTACTATTTATATATTTGTGTATCAGAGCTGAGCTAATATGATTACCTGAAGTCCCATCTTAAGCAAGGATTTAGATTCCTTCCTAATAAAAAGACATGTCAGCTGATTTCATTATGTATTCTAAATGATAGGCATGTATTCATTAATAAAAGTTTATTTGAAAATTTGTTAGTCTGAGTATATGTTATGTGACAAAAGTTTAGGATTAAGTTTTTCCTTTTATTTTATATAGACATGTTCTATACATTTATGTTGTCTATTTCTGAGTGCTTTGAATATTTGTTTGAAAATAAGGTATCAGGTATGTGGAACTGTAGTCTTAAACTGATACCCATTAACTTTTTACTTAGAATTGCTCATATGGTTAATCTATATAAATAAAAATGTAAATGTTCATTTGTTCAAAATCTTAAATCTCCGAAAGTTCTTCACCGATTGCTTTGAAATTTTGACACAACGTTGCTTGTGTTTTATATACCTATATTATATAGATGTCACACCTGTGACAGGTAAACATGCTTTTTACCTGTAACAGGTAAAAACATGCTTTTAAAAAAAGTGTCGTCTGTTGGACATAAATCTCTATATCTGCACACACAATGGAACAACAAAAAATATTGTATACCCACAAGCATTGTGAAATTAAACATATTACAAACGTGCACTTTCTCTTTTCTTTCTTTTCTATTTAACCACACTGAGCTACAGCAATGCGTGGCTGGGTACAGCTAGTATGTAATAAAAAAGGAATTATGTCCTACATATCCATTTTATTTATTTTTTTTAACCACCCTTCTCACAGTAAAGTGACTCTAGATGCCTTATGATAAAAAAATAATCATGAAAAGCTATATGTTAAAAACTACAATGAAATGACATCAATAATTTTATTGACAGCAAGTTAGTGGAAAAACTATATTATCTCATCAAAATGCCATTTCCTTGAGAACCAGGCCCACTGGCATTAGTCATGCTTTGAGGCACTTCCAGAGGATATCAAGGATAACTAGTTTATTTCATTGTCTCTTTGATTACTCATTTCTAGGCAATCATACTCTATTTTCAAAAGTTTTTAAAACAGTCTCACTAGGCCTGTGCATGCATGTGTATCTGTGTTTAGACTTAAACAAGACTTATTAATAAATATTGAAAAATATTGAAACTATTTTTATCAATATTTTTATTTTCATTCAAAAAGTTAAAATAGAAACTATAAAAAGGACAAAAAATTTTTTTTACAAAAAAAATAAACAAAATTTTGAAAAATGTGCTTAAAAAAAGGGACACAAATATATATACATATATTATCCCCCCCTAGTTGAATACTCATAAATATATTGCAACAATATTAGTTTCCAACCCTTTGCAAAGCAGTCCCAAATTTTTTAAACCTCTAATTCTATTTGCAACTTATTTACCTGCCATGCCATCTATTTACTATATTAATAACAAAATGGTGAACAGGTAGAACAACAGTAAAATTAAAATTTCAAAACCCTCTGTTAACAATCTATAATTTTATTTAACTCAGAGAAAGTTTATGACAGTTTCTTATCCATCCCAAATCAAAGTTAACTCTGATCCATTCTGGATCAAATATCCTTGTTTGCTTCTTAATCATATCTCTTACAATTGTTTGATTAAGTATAATAAATCCACTATCCAAAACTGAACTATTTTCCACAAAAGGTCCAGATGGAATTATTTCCCAGTTAAATATAATCTTCTTTGATCTTCTTAAGAGAAACCAATTTGTCGCTCATCCATTCTGTCAGCTCTAAGTCTGTAAGGACCATATTTCTTTCAGTCTTCTCCACCGAATCTATCAGTTGAACTGAGTTCCTTTTGTGAGTCTGATTTAGCTGCAGTTACTTGCATTTGGGCATTCTCTTTAGATTGATTTTTAGCCATTGTTATTTTGTCAAACTTTTTAACCAAAGTTTTCAAAATTCCAACTGGAGGTTAAAAAGCATTGTTTTCTTGAATGCCTCTCAAAGAGCCTTGTCTGTAAGCTGATACATTATTTGCTCTCCTGTAGCTTGGCAATGAAAGATAAAGAGTTCTTCAAGGACAGAACATTCCTCACATTAAAAATAGACAAAAGAGGAGGAGGTTTCAGTCCAAGATTAAAATAAAAAATAAAAAATAAGATCAGAATTTTAAAAAAGTTAATAAAATACAAAATTCCTTTATTGAGAGTCCAATATAGATCTAAATCAAGTCAAGACACAATCACTACACAGGAACGCACCACAACTACAAAGAAACAAAGGAGTAGATCAAAGGAAAAAGACAGAAAAAACACGTACAATCCAGCAAAGGTTAAAATAAATCAAATATGACAAGATAGAAAGCAAAGTGAAATAAAAATTTCAAAAAGTGCAGTTAAAACCAAGGCATGGTTTTGGTTTTTTTTAAAAGATCAGCTAAGAGCAAGAGATGGAAACCAAATTTTCTGGCCACACCTACTGGGAACTGCAGTCTTCAAGATTTGTTTTCCCAAGTGGATCCACGGTCATCCCAAAGTTGTATTAGATCATTCCTGTTGTTTATAAAATATAAATTATCACAGCCTTTTTCTTATTTTCTTCGTGTGATAACAGTGGTTTGTTAAAAGAACTGTGGTTTAATATACAATATGAAGCAATAACATTCAGGGAGCATGCAGATTACAAGGTAGTCAGTTATATACAAAATGGTTCAAGTGAGCTAAAGATGCCAACTGTCATTTCCTCAGACAGTCTCTTAAAGGGATACTACCCCCCAAATACTTTGCTGACTCACTTTCTGTATGTCATCTCTGCCGGTCAGCTACTAAATTATAATTACCTTGACACTCCTCCCATTTAGAGCTGAATGGCTACTAGTCCAAATATCATTACCCAGTTTTGATACTTGTCTGAACTGAAAGGCTTTGTTAATATATCAGCCAAATTATTTTCAGAGAGGCAATGCTTTAACTCTATTTGTTGTTGTTGTTAGTTGCGAAGTCGTGTCTGACCCATTGCGACCCCATAGACAATGTTCTTCCAGGCCTTCCTGTCCTCTACCATCTTCTGGAGTCCATTTAAGCTCATACCTACTGCTTCAGTGACTCCATCCAGCCCCCTCATTGCCCTCAATCTTGCCCAGCATTAGGCTGTTCTCCAGTGAGTCCACTGTATTGTGAGTTTGTTTGTATTGTGAGCTTGAAGTATTTTGTATTTGCGCAAAACAAAATAGAATGAATGAATGAATGAATGAACGAACGAATGAATGAATGAATAATAATTATGCATTGAGTTTAGAAAAGCAAATATATGGTTAAATTGAGATTTCTTTTATTTGCCAAATGTTAGAAGCCAAATAGCATTAATTATAACTTAAATTTGATTATTTTGTCAGAAAAATCCAAACACCTTCAAATAAATCCTATTCATATCAACAGTTTGTAATACAATTTCATAGGTATATATGTTATCTACATGAATTGTAATGAAGTGCTCCTTTCTAAATTTTACTGGTCATTTTAAAGCAAGAGGTAGCATAAGTATTCCTAATGTCTATATCAATGATGGCCAACCTTTTAGAGACCGAGTGCCCAAAACCCACCCTGCCTCCCCCCTGTCAGCCACCCTGTGCCCCGCCTGCCTATAGGGCCACCTGCCTCCACGGCCCGTCGCAACAGATCACCCAGGTGGCTCAGCAGTGCCATGGTGGTCACACCCTCTACCTGCGCCCTGCAGCATCATCTGTGCATGATGGAGCGCGAGGGTGGAGTCTTGTCCCTGCTATCCGGCTGCCATGTCCTTAGCTGGTCTGCTCTGCCTGGTCGCACCCGGGGACAACTCTCCTCCGGGGGGGCTGCTGGTAAGGAGAGGGATGTGGAGGGAGGCAGGGCTGGGGCGAAGGCACGCATGCCCACAGAGAGGGCTCTGAGTGCCACTTCTGGCACATGTGCCATAGATTCGCCACCACTGGTCTATATGTTTGCTTAAAAAATAACTAAATAAAAGTAATGTTTACATTTGACCACATATAATTTCTACTGAAAATTGCCAAAATGAAGTAAATGACAGTTATAAAAAATAATATATATAATAATGAACAGTATACAGATTTTATTAAATAATATACAAGTATATGAACCAAATATATATCAGGCTCACATTTTTAAAAATAGTGCACTATTGTTCTTAATTTTAATTTTTAATTTTTTCTTCTGTTCTTTCTCCCTTACATGCTGCAGTTGCTAACATATTATGGAGAGAGGAAGGTACTATTATTTTTTTCTCCTTTCTATAATAATGAACATGTCTCATATACATGTTATTTCTTTCAAGCACACAATAGCTACAGTTATTATATTTTAATTATGTCTTCATTATTTTAATTATGTCTTCATAAATTGCTGTTTCAATTTAAATTGCTTGTCATTGCAAATAATGCAATGTTGTTATTTTCATTCAGAGAAAAATTCAGTATCTATGGCCCATATTATACAGTATGTATTATCACAAGCAAATTCCAAAGGAGGATTCCCCCCCCCCAATATGCCCTTCTGCTTTCATAAATCATCCAGCTAATCATGTTATATATTGTCAGAATGTTGACTGAGGGATATAAATCATCTTTTTTATAAAGAATGATATATTGTGAATCTTCTAAAAAAATTACATTATCTGGTATCTTGAAATTACAAACTTATTGATCTTTTAAACTTGCAAAATTGCCAAATAGATAAAAAGGAAACTACAGAGCTTCATGCCTAATAAACTGCTTCTAATAAATAATATATAAGAATAGACTTAAAATTCAAATATATTTTAAATCAGCGGTTCTCAACCTTTTTCAGGCCGAGACCCCACCTGCGCCACCCATGCGTGGCACGACCCCGACCTGCGACGCGCATGCGCGATGCAACGGGCCGAACCGCGCATGCGCGGCGCGACGGCCTGAACCGTGCATGCGCGGCATGACAGGCCGAATCGCACATGCGCGGCACGCACAACGGCCCAAACCGCGCATGTGCGGTGCGACGGGCCGAACCGCACATGCGCGGTGCGCGCGCAACAGCCGAGGGGAAATGGGGAAAAAATGGTGGACTGCGGTGTTTGGCGACCCCCGTGAAATGGTCGTTCGACCCCAAATGGGGTCACGACCCACAGGTTGAGAACCGCTGTTTTAAATAGAAATCTCGCAATTTAAAAAAGATGTTTCTTGCACACAAATCCTGCTTGGATTATCCCAATGAAATATTTTAAGCATCAACATTCAACTTAAATGCATATAATATAGCAAAGGACTAGTTAAAATTTTGAAACAACAGATTCAAAAAAGCTGATGAATTGAACTCAAGTTTAAATAACAATAAAAGTGATAGAGATAAATCTTTTAAAACATATAACATTTTATTTGTGTTTCATAGAGCCTATTAAACACAAATAATATATGTTTTAAGAGATTTGTGATTTTGAAATATTAAGTTTTACTGAATCTAATAGTAAGACTCATTCACAAGGTCATCTTCTTTTTATGGTCTCCTACTCCTTTGCTTCTAACAGCAGTTTGATCTGCAGATATTATTTTGTCACTGTTCCATAGGGTGAAAATATTCACTTATTGATTTCTTTGAACAAAACTATAAAAGCTGCCTAGATTCTTCCAACTCATGCTCCAACCTCTTAACTAAAGTATTTTATTAATTTAAATTTATCTCCAATTGATATAAGACAGAGATATGTTAAAATGAATCATAGAAACATTGAGAAAGATTGGGGATACATTGAACCCTTATATGTCTTTGATATTGGTAACATTTTTAATAACTCAACTGAAAATAATCATCCCAAACAATTAACATCACTGCTCGGCACCCCCACCACCACATCCCCCCAACCCTATCCTTCCCCCCTCACTTACCAACTAACTAACTACCTTCCTCCCTCCTTCTCTTCTTTCTTCATCCTTCTCTATCTCCATCCTACTCTTCCCCCTTCTTATCAACTTCCACTTATCAACTTCCCCCGGCTCAGGCAGGAAACTCTATATCATTTCAGACAAATGATTGTCCAATCTCTTCTTAAAATTTGTCCAATAGAAGACAACATATGTAGTTCAAGACTGAACTGTTGGGTTCTTAGTGTTCTCTAAATCTGGCTGTTCTCTTGTAGATATTTCATTATCATATCAGCTAATGCCATCAATATGAAGGACAGTGGGTTTTATTGGATGTTTATATATAGTAGCTTGGCCTGCCTGTCTTATTGAAAGTGTGCTTCCTTCTTTATGGTACCTTAATTAGTGTATGGTTTCCTCCTGATTGCTTATCTAATGCTGTTTCCTGAATCTTTGAGTGTTGGCTCCTTGGCAAGAGGAAGCGCTGGGGCTGGAATGTGTTCTAGGAGATTTGTTTCCTTCCTAGGGTTTTAACTGTGTTTTTGAAATGTTTATTTCTACATGTCTATTGGTGATTGATTTGTCTGAATGTCAAGCTTGTAGAAATTCCTTAGCATTTTCTATTTTCTTGATCTAACCTCTTCAGTTTCCCAACTGAAATTGGCTAAATCTGTTCTGTTACAAACTTAAGGAGTTTTCATTATGTGTTCTTTCTGCCCATTGGTATGGATTCAGTCTGCTAGTATTCTATCTGTCTGCCTACATAATGGATGTTACATTGTACGCTTTAGATAGTTTCAGAAAACTTAGGTCTCTAATGTACCATAGTTTCATCTGCTAATGAAGATAGTGCATTGTTGTTTCCTTATTCTCCTGTACATTTTATTATTTTATTAATACTTTGATTGTCTTCTCTAATTGCTTCTTTTTATTATGATGAAAGTGTTATTTAAATAACAGAACCATATTTTCACTTGTATATGTGAAAGTGTTACTGCTACTAGACATTGCATCATGGACTCAGCTATGACTCCTAATAGTGGCATTTCCATGGGTGTTCCTATGTTTGGTATATTTGCTGATCGAACTAAAAGTAGGTGGCAAGATGAAGGTCAGTGTATGAGTTCCATAGGTCTTGATATTTCAATCTTAGTGTACTCTGTTGTACTTAGTATTGTACTTAGTATCGTATAGTACTGCTGCAATGGATTCTATTGCTAGTTCTGTATCTATGGATAGGAAGAGTGCTGGACATTACATAAAAACTATAATTTCATCCTCTTCTGTTCTTAGGTCTTTGATTTTCTGGAGGCAATATAGCAGGGGTGTCAAACTGCCGGCCCATGGGCCAGACACTTCACCACGAAACCATGCCCACCCCATTGCCGGCAATGGGAAAAAAGCTCCAATACATTGCGCGACATCACGTGACGTCGCGAATTTGACATGTCTGCAATATAGTGATGAATTTACAGACTATTGCCTCCTATCTATGACAAGTCCAAGGTTTTTGGTGAATTCATAGCTATAATGTATGTTTGGGACCCTGATAGTGATATGTTTGGACAAAATGGGCTTGTGGAGTTTTAGGTATTTCATGACAATATTTGAAAGACATTTGTATTCTTGTTCACTCAAATACAAGATTACTTTCAGAAGCCTGATTTACTCCTCCCTGAGTCTGGAACAGAGACAAAAGGTCTAATAGCCAGAAGTATTTGATGTATGATTTGTATCCTTTTAATCATTAGATATGCAGATTCAACAGAAAGGACTATAAATAGAATATAGTATTGAATATATTTCACTGGGTAGGAAACTAAGAGGATATATGGATGTCTGAATGGGACTGGTGTGTTTATACCCTATTTTTAATAGGATTTGTAATAAACTGTAAAACTTATTAAGTTTTGAGATATTTTTCTTTACATCTCTTTTTATAATGAATTCTTGTATTTAAATTCTGCTTGAGTTATTTTTTACTGTGATGGTCGGCATTATAATGTGTTTCAGAAAGTGTACCTGGTTATCTTTGATTAAGGAAATTGTTTATAAATAGTTGAGAGAAAACAAAATAACATCTGATCATGAACTGATAATAGCCTGATAATGAAAGGTCTGCAGGAAGACATCCAAGCTCAGAGAATACCAAAAACCTAGTTTGTCATTCCAAATGACAATAAAATTGCTTCTTTGCTTAAAAAAATACTTGGCTGTTTATCTTTCTGCTGGATCACTCTCTAGATGTATGAATGGTTAAAAAATTAAATACAAATATTGTCTCTATCCTTCACCTTCGTTTGTTAGAAATCAAGGAAATTTCTAAATGGGAATAGAAATGCAATAAGAATTTTATATCCTTGTAAATTGCCTATAGTTATTGCAGGCTTGGTATCTGTGAAAGTTTGAACAATCTGTGGTACTTAAAATAATTATATGAAGAAGGGAGTTTCCAATTATATCCTGACAGAAAAATGTTACAAAGGATTTTACAGACAGTAGATTTGGTGTGTCACTGTCCCTGTATTTGTTAACCAATGGATACTAGTCTGAAGGAAGTATTTAATGTCTTTTCTATCCTAGAAAAAGTGGGAAGTACACCGCAAAATGTACTGTGACCAGAAGTGTATGCCATATTTTTAAATATGTTGAAAAGCTGATTTACTGTATACCCAAGTAAATCAATCACTTTGGAGGGTAGAAATTTTTTCTTGGTGTTTTCTCAGAAATTAAATTCATTTCCATTGCTGGATCTAATCTTAAAAAATTGTACAAAAATTTACCAGGTCAGAAATCCAGTCCTAAAAGTATATGTCCTTCTCAACACTAGTTTTCATTGTGGTATCCTTTAAGATATATTATCTTAAAAAATACCATCCCTGACACTCTAGTTGTCAGATACAGATGGTCCACTAATACTTATCCTGGCAGAACTTTGTTCTCTGAGATTGGACAATCATTTGTCTGAGTTTCCTGCCTGTGCAGGGGGTTCGACTAGAAGACCTCCAAGGTCCCTTCCAACTCTATTATTCCATTCTATTCTAAACTAAAGTCAAGTCATGATTGACTATATGTAAAAATGCTATTTTAAAAGGCATATTTTAAAATATTATTATTTTCTATGGCATCACAGAACTTTAATACTTTTTAGTCTCAGATATAGGATAATGACATGTACAGTATAAGGGTTTGTTTCCATTTTACTTAAAAAAATTCAGAGTGACATTCATAAGGTCATTTGTTTGTCATTGAGGATATTACATGAACTCTTGAATTTACATTTTAAAAAACCCTATAGAATCGGACTTACTAACTTCTCATGCATTAACAAATCACTCTTTTGGCTTCTAATTAAGGCTCTGTTTAATCATTTAATTAGGGCTATGTTTAATATACTTTAACATGTTTTTTGCTCCTAAGGTCTGGGAATTGGTAATATGTTCTATGTGTTTTATGAAGATGGAATCAAAGTGATACAACCAGTAGAGTGTGAATTCCAGAGACACATTAAGCCTAATGAAAAGCTCCTTGGATTTCAGGCAAGTATTCTTGAAATATAGTTATTAGGTTTTTATTTTTTACCTCAGTAATGAATTCTGCCAAACACTGAAGATGTTCTTTCAAACAAAAGAATGAAAGACGTTCTTCGTTATCAGTGTATTTTTTTAAGTGTTTGTTTGAGTTTTGTCAGTGGTCCTTTGTCCCCCCCCCCAAAAAAAATCCTGCTTCCAAATAAGTGAGAATATAATAGTTGTATTAATGCTGTTCTGTGAAGGTTTCCTTAAATATTTGCAGAACATATGTTACATCAAAATATATCATCAGTGTTAAAATATGGGAGTGCAACTTATAGCAACGTTAATGGCTATCATTGGCTTTAAATGATATGTCAGGGTGTGTATGTAAATATAGATAAAGCAGACTAAAGAAGTCACACATCTGGAAGAAATATTAAATTAGATTTAATTTAAAATTTATATTGCTTAAAATTAGACTGAATCAAATATTTAATTATTATTGATGTTTATTGATAAATTCTAGTATAGCATAATAAAGTATTGAGTTAAATTTCTCATCACAACATATACACAAACAAAGCTCTGAGATTATGATAATTTTTCTCATGTCACTTCGTAATATTCTGTGAAATCTAGATAGTGAATAAGGTTTTCCACTGGCACTTTTAAATCCAAATCGCTAGATGAATCAAAAGTTGGAATTAAGATTGCTAGGAGAAATATCAACAACTTAAGACAGTGGTGGCGAACCTATGGCATGTGTGCCAGAGGCGGCACTCAGACCCGTGCTATGCCCCGGAGATGGCCAGGGACTGGCCCTCACTGCCCTGGCCCCACCCACCCAATCTGCCATGACTACTGCAGCCACGCCCACCTGGCACCCGGTGATAAATAAGTGGGCTTTGGATTGTAGTTTGGGCACTGGGTCTCTAAAGGTTCACCATCACTGACCTAAGATATACAGATGATACCACTCTAGTGGCAGAAAGTGAAGAAGAACTAAAGAGCCTCTTGATGCAGGTGAAGAAGGAGAGTGCAAAAGTTGGCTTGAAACTCAACATTAAGAAAACCAAGATCATGGCATCCAGCCCTCTCAATTCCTGGCAAATAGATGGGGAAGAAATGGAGGTAGTGACAGATTTTATTTTCCTGGACTTCAAGATCACCACAGATGGGGACTGCAGCCAAGAAATTAAAAGACGCTTGCTCCTGGGGAGGAAAGCTATAGCAAATCTAGACAGCATACTAAAAAGCAGAGACCTCACCCTGCCAACCAAAGTGCCTATAGTCAAGGCCATGGTTTTCCCAGTTGCAATGTATTGCTGTGAAAATTGGACCATACGAAAGGCTGAGTGCCAAAGAATTGAGGCCTTTGAACTATGGTGCTGGAGAAGACTCCTGTGAGTCCCCTGGACTGCAAGGCGTTCAAACTGGTCAGTCCTAGAAGAGATCAACCCTGACTGCTCTTTAGAAGGCCAGATCCTGAAGTTGAAACTCAAATACTTTGGCCACCTAATGAGAAGGAAGGACTCACTGGAAAAGAGCCTAACGCTGGGAAAGATTGAGGGCAATAGAAGAAGGGGACGACAGAGAATGAGGTGGCTGGATGGAGTCACTGAAGCAGTAAGCGTGAGCTTAAATGGACTCCAGAAGATGGTAGAGGACAGAAAGGTCTGGAAGAACGTTGTCCATGGGGTCACAATGGGTCGGACACAACTTCGCAACTAACAACAACAAACCTAAAATCTTAGATTTTAGAAAGAATTCAAACCGATGGAAAGATTCCTTTTTCCATTAGATTTTTTTTTACTGCTATGAAAATATTAAAATATTCCCAAACTTCAGGCTTGGAATTGTGACTCAAAAGAAATGGGAAAGAAAGAGAAAAAGAAGGATGGAAAAAGTTTCTCCCAACTGTTTAATGGACAAGAGCCCATTCTTAATTCTGTATTCTTTTAAAATAAAATGCCCAGCTAAATATATTGGTAATTAATTTATATTGTTTTATTACTTCATCTTCTCCAGAACAATATTATTATTATATTTATTTCCCCCATCTCATTTTGAAGTGACAGATGGGTGGCTTACAGCATAAAAACATTAAAATCAATGACAATAAATATTCCTTAAAAATGACAATACCATCAAAGTAAAATCATAGTCACAAGATGGAGAAGGCAGGAACGAGATGCATGGTGGGGGAGAGACATGGGATTAGCTCTTAGTTAATCAACTACCTCCAGTGTGATGCTCCCCTTTGGGGCCTTAAGTGATCTGGAAGAACCAGGACTTAAGGGTCTTATGGAAGGGTGGGAGGTGATCTCATTTCAGGGGAAAGATAGTCCAAAGGGCAGGAGCCACAGCATAATTGATTCTCAATACACATTAATTTTGTGAAAACATATTAAATCCCAGATGAAAGTTTTTTATCCTCCACTTCCAGATATATTTTATGTTTTATATTTTGTCAGCAATTACTAAACAGTAATACTGAATTGCCAATGAAAGAGATAAAATTAAACTAAAAGAAAAGAAAATTGTATTGCATCAGGGTTTATTTGGAATTATTGTTAAAAGCATTATTCCAAGGCTCAAATAACTCCTGTCTGTGCTTAGGGTAGTCTGATTTTGATAGGAAAGATGTTCATAAGAATTGTTCTTAATGGTGCTCATAGCTCCATAATGGAGCTGTTCCATAATGATAGAAAAAGAAAATTTTAAAGGAAATTTTTTGCAATTTATGGAAGTCAAAGTTATGATTCACTTGACCACAAGACTGTAGTAAACAAGCTGTCTAAGCAAACATTTATTATTTTTATTTCTGTTTCTTTGTGCATATTTATTATTTTTAAACCTACTGCTTAGGTTTAAAAAATAAAAAGTTTTAATTCTTTCCAACCTATAGTCTTTAAATCAACTTCTTTATCTATACCATATGCAAAGATATTTTTTGTACAATATGCTGTGATATGTTGTAAAATTGCAATCCTTCTCAAATATTGAAAAATCATTTGATGAAGAAGTCAGTTAAGTTGTACATTTTACTGAATTATATGTTGTTTTAATATGCAGGTTTCTAATGCTAATGCAAATTTTAAGGTAGAGAGTTTTATATAAATGTATTTGTTATATCTTCAGTTCTTTAGGCATTGAACGAGGGAGAGTGTTGAAACAGCAAACAAGTTTATTAACTTAGAATAGAAGCAGCCTTAAAGGCTGCTGCACAGCTATTTATACAGTTAGTCTCTAGGTGGCAATCAATAGGTTTAAACTAACAGTTTTCTGTCCCAAACCTCATTATCAGCTTGGAAACAGCCAGGCTGGCTTTCAGTAACAGCAACTGTTAAACAATACAGCAATGTAGGTTAGATATTAAGCAAGTGATTTAGATCAGGGCTTTTCAACCAGTGATACGGGTACCACCTCTGGTACATTGGCACCTGGCAGGTGGTACGTGACCATCCTAGAAAAGTGGTAGCAGGGGAGGGGAATGAGCTGAACCGGTGGCATCACCACACAAGCCTGAGCGAGAGATGGCTGGAGCTGCAGGGCTGTCAGGGCTCAGCAGAAGCGCCAGGATCAGCGCCAGGCTCCACTGATGCTTCTGCTGAGCCCTGAAGAAGTGCCAATCAGCTGGAAAGCAGCACTGATCCTGGCACTTCTGCTGAGCCCAGAAGAAGCACCGATCAGCTGAAATGTTGCAGCATCTCCAGGGTCTTGTGATTTATATTCAGATGCTTGGGAACTGATTCATATTTATGACGGTCACAGTGAAGTGACCAAAACCTGCTGCAACCACCCAGCAGATGGGGGGAATAAAAACCAAACACCCCCACCCCACCCCCACCCCCACTGCCAATCCTCAACAGAAATGCTCACAACAATGAAAACCTCGGACAGGAGGAAGAGCACTGCCAGATGAGCAGGCAGGTGTCTTGCTGGACTGTGGCTTGGGGGGGGGTCACTTTTTCATTGCCATTGTAACTTCGAACAGTCACTAAGCGAATTGTTGTAAGTCGAGGACAACCTGTACTTTTTTCCTTTTTTTTTTGGGTCATCAAGTTTTTGACACCTTGCTAGGGGACTGCTGGTACTTGGATATTGCCATATCCTAAAAGTGGTACAATGGGTGAAAAGGTTGAAAAGCCCTGATTTAGAACAGTTGTGGCCAATACATTACAGTATTATTATTTGTCCTAACTAAACATCTACAGGATTTCAGATACCGAGATCTAAAAGCACTGGATAGGTCCTAAGAATTAGGGCCACAAGAAAAAACTACTCTATTAATATGTGCATGCTGTTTAGATTTATACGTAAGTGGACAAGATGTTACATACAATATTATTGTTATTATTATTCAGAAAAATTACCCAAGCATTGGTGAAAATTTTACACAAATAAAAGGACAGATTACATTCTACTTTATCATGCAAGGGTAAAACAGAAGTGAAAAAAGTGCACTTTTAAATACAAATGTTAAATATGGAAATGATAGTCCCTGTCAGATATGATTTGAATTAGAAGAGTTTGCATCTGCTTTTAAAACAAAGTTGGTGTGAATAATAGGGTAGTACAAGTATTTCAAAAAGCCTATCACAATAAGGTGCTGTAGTACTTCAGATCTGATTTCAAAATAGTATTTAAAGACTCACAGGTGCTGCAAATGCTTGCAACTTTTTAAAAGCAGTGTCATATTTTTTGAGTGGTTGTCCTATGAATAGTGCCATTGTGCATTCATAGAAAGACAAATCTGTATCACAGATTAGCAATGTTCTTAAGTTCTTCACCCCACAATAATAGCAAGCCCGAATAAAATAAATAAATAAATAAATAAATAAATAAATAAATAATACATGCACAAATAGAAATTCTACATTTGTATAAGTGTACATCTATGCAAAAAAGACATTATTACAGAAACTTAATTGGAACAAAACTCAATGCAGATAAAACTATAAACCTATACTGTATGACCAAAATGACTTGTTTAATACAGTTTTTGTACAGGTAGTCCTTACAACAATGAATTTAGTGACCATTCAAAGTTCAAAGACTACCAGCACTGAAAAAAGTGACATGACCATTTTGCACACTTATGACCGTTGCAGTATTCCAATGATCACATGATCAAAATTCAGATTCTTGGCAACTCCCTCATATTTATGACAGTTGCAGTGTCCCATGGTCATGTGATCACCTTTTGTGACCTTCTGACAAGCAAAGTCGATAGGAAAGCCAGATTCACTTAACAATCATATTACTAACTTAACAACTGCAACAATTCACTTAACAACTATGGCAAGAAAGGTTCTAAAATGGGGCAAACCTCACTTAACAAATGTCTCACTTAAGCAACATAAATTTTGGGCTCAATTATGGTCGTAAGTCAAGGTCTACCTTTATAACTATTGTGAGAATAATAATAGCAATATAACACAATGATAATAGAAATTTTAGAAATAGATTTGTATGTAAGAACAAAGAAGCAATATTCATATAGTATATATTCAAAGGTCAAGTACAATCAAGCAATTAGGGAGGGACTGTACAGCAGAAGAAACAATCAGTTTCAACATTTTTAAATGTAACTACTATCTTTGATACTTTTTTAATTAAGAGAAAGTTATGTGGACAAAACATAATAAAATAATTACATTCCATCACTGGCTATGAGATTCTGTTGATCTTGTTAGTACTGGATGAATGTTGAATTCTAATGACATTGCCAGTCAATGAAATCTGAATGTCACTTAGCATTCAATTGTCTGAAAAAAAGTTGATTTTTTTTAAAGGGCTTCCATAGACTGATTTCTTCCTTATCAATTGATTATCGTAGAGAGAGAGAGCAAAACAAAACCCTGCCCCAACAAATAAGTGCTTATACATCAGTGTTAGAGTTTGATGGGACCAGAACAATGTAGAAACTAAATCCTATTTTGCCCCTGCAAAATATTTTTAAATTACTTGCTTCTGCCTCTGAATTTAGAATACATATAAATCTGATGCATTGTTACAACAAATGCTCTGAAAACAAAAGCTGTGGCATCTTCTTTGAACATATTAACATAATATTATAACTTTTCTGATCCGTTTGTATAACAAGTTATATAACTAGTTTATAATACAAAAATCCTCTCTTGAAATAAAAGAATTAGTTGACTTGAACAAAGTAAAATCATTCTAAACTCCTGAATCTGGCTTCCACACTGACTTGGGGAGCCTGATCATCATCCAATTCACACCCACTGTGCCCCACTGCTTGCTGGCCATGCTGATCGGACTCTGATTGAGGATCAAATTTCAGTGATGTTTACCTTTGAAGCACAAGCTGACAATATACATATCAGAGGGGGCTTATTCTATTGAGGAAGACATCAACAAACAAATCAACGATAAAGAGAGAGTCGCAGCAACAATGGAGAATCCCAGTTTGTGTGAGATTGTGGACCAGTGTTTGCTGGACCCCGATTGGCTTGGATCATTTGTATCAACTTCTTTATAACATTACTTTGAATTTAATACTAAACATTAAATTTTAAAGAATCATTTTGAAAACATCCACTTAATTGCAAGCAAGAGTGAGCAGACCTGATCAATCTCAGATGAACGGTATAGGATAAAAAGTTAATATTCTCTTAAAGTTGATATTTGTAAATATAAATCATTTTTAGTGCCAGTTTATGAAAAGAAGATTGGACAATTCAGCCTGGAATGGTATAAGGTCTCCTGCTCAAAGTGGGGGTTGGAATAGAAGACCTCCAAGGTCGCTTCCAACCCTTCTATGTTCAATGTTCTATGAATGTTCTATGACTTTCCTTGTAAGAAGGTCTGCAAAAGGTGATCACATGACCCTGGGATAACTGTCAAAAAATGAGTCAGTTGCCAAGCATCTGATTTTTGATCATGTGACTATGGGGATGCTGCAATAGTTGTAAGTGTGAAAAATGGTCAAACGTCACTTTTTCATGCCATTGTAACTTTGGTCACTAAATGAACTGTTGCATGTCAAGGGCTACCTGTATATTCTTCCTATATGTTTGTGAGAACCAGGGAGGGTCAGACCTGAGATGCATTCCTACTTTCCACTCAGATTGTTTTTATTTGATTCTTGTCTTGCATCTCATCTTCCTATAGTCCATTACAGATGCCCATGGCCCTATGAAAGCAAGATATATATGTAAATATATATAAAGCACATTACAAAAAGAGAATCAGAGGAAAAAAGCAGTTCTCTCCCTGATACAACAAAGGTGATTTTTGCAAGATTTGCTGGCATTCTAATCTCTAAAAATGTTTGATGTTTCAGCTTTAACTAGATTTTGTTTGTTAGTTAGTTCTAACTCAACTACCACATTCTCTTTGGAATCATCCACAGCCTCAATCTGTTCCTTCAAAATGCACTAATAGTATAAAACTAGTATTTGATGACATCCCTGTAGAGCCATCTTGCTTGCGATAAATTTCTTAAAGGTGATAAATTTTTAAAGCTGATCTTTCATATTTTCTTGAAACACTTTCTGTTATGGGTAAATGGTAAAAAGAAAATATGTAAATATTTTTCATATTGAAGAACTTCATTGTTCAAAGGCTACAATTCGTATCACTTTTTCCCAATCAGGTTCATCACACAGCATATGTTTTGTTGTTCTATTTTGATATAGTTTTCAGTCTCTTATATTGCCCAATAATATTTCTGCCTCCTAAATCTTGATGTCAAGATTATATTTCTGAATAAGGTAAATGACAAGTTCGCAAAAGTTTGTCAACTGATTATAAATAATACATAGAACAATGATGCACTTCTGTATAGATAATATGGAAAAATGATGCACTGCTGCATATATGAAAAGTGCTTGGTGTACAAGTCAACAAGACACATGTATTTTATTTTTACTGTCACAAAGATTTATATAGATGCTTCGTTCTCCGTTAATTCAATCAATTCATTATGATCAGTAGGAGAATTCAGGAATTCCATGCCCTTTCATAGCTGCTGAAGAAATGCATAAAAATGGGTAATGATTCACTGTAGCTATCAATGCTGCTAACATCGGATGTTCTTGCTCTGACAACAGATGAAAATGCAGCCATTTTATCTATGCTTTTAGAATTACTTGATGCTGGGAGGGGGGATAGGGATGAGAGTCCAGCTAGTCATAACAATAAATACTCGGCCATGGAAACCCAAGGACATTGGGCCTGAGCTGATAGTGTTTTGGTGGGTTGGAGAGCTGGGGACGAAGCCTGTGCTTCAAGCTAATTGGGGAATGTGATTTATGACTCTTTATTGGAGGTAGGAATTATACTCTGTTACTTTGTATCCAGGGAGGGGAATTTAGTTTTTGAGTTCAACTATGTAGTGCCGATACTTAGTTGCTCGAATAAAAGATTCTTTAAGGTAAACAATACCTCAAAGTTCTTTTGAAGGGTTTCATTTGTCGGAACCATGACAGTAGCATGATCCCAGAATCTGGCTGTTATACATGAAATATGAAATAATGGGAATGCTGTTCCAAAGGGAATTTTCAGTCTTGACACCTGCTCTTTGAAATAGCATTCCTTCAGAAGTTTAACTCTCTTGAACCTGTAAGTCTTTAAATAATCTCTAAAACCTTGTTTCCCCAAACTTTAGCATTTCAAGGGCTGCCAATTTAGCATGTTTAAAATATTTTTAGATATTTTATCTGTCTGAATGATGCCCAAAGTCAGTGTTGAGTTTGGTGGCTTTAGAAATCAAACAAAATAAATAAATACAAATAATGTCAGATAGATAGATAGATAGATAGATAGATAGATAGATAGATAGATAGATAGATAGATAGATAGATAGATAGATAGATAGATAGATAGATAGATAGATAGATAGATAGATAGATAGATAGATAGATAGATGGATAGATAGATAGATAGATAATCTATAGGACATATTCTATAATGTCAAATTATTTCTAACAAATAGCTGTTATTTTGAAATGATTTTATATTTCATGGCAGCCTTTTCTTTACGCAGAGACCCTTTATAAGTGGGATTAGGAATTTTATTTATATTTCATTTTGACATGTGATTATTCAGATTGTGTCTTCACAGTGCATCAGCAAAAAACTGTCAAAAATGGAGCCTACAAAATTCTAAATCAATTATAAAATGTGTCTCTTAAAATACTCCATATGACGGTTATCAGTTTTTTCTTCTTTTTTATGCCAAGGAAGTTCCTGTGAATGGAAATGAGATAGTTGCTTAACAACTCATCAGTGCCTGCTGCTTTTTCTTCACATGAAGTGATAATCTTTGATATCTCATAAGTATTACTACAGCAGTCTACTAGGATGCATCAAATAGAAGCAGTTATGTTAGGAATAAGTATCATATGTATGCTAAAATATTTTGGATGAGCTGTCCCTAAGAGAAATACAGACACATGTGCCACAATTTTAAGCTTTTAAAAAAAATATATAGATGTGAAAGATTTTTCTTTTTAAAAAAACTGCTGCAAAATATTACATTATTTAACATTAAACAGTTTCTTTATTAATATTGGAATATTAAAATCATTTCTACTCATATTTGGTAACTGATTTATAATGTGTTGTTAGGAATGTGATATTTATTAATGATCAATATAATATACTGTGTAAATCCATGGAGCACTTTATATTTGGAAACTAAAAGGATGCTTAGGGATATTCATGGAATATTTGCCCATTACCTTAAGGAAGCTTTTTTCCCTAAAATTATGAATTCCAAAGTATATTTTGTCTTTAGATAAATTACACAGATTCATACTGTACATACGTACATACATACCCACATGTATACAGATCCAATACTGATATCTGAATTCTTAGGTAGGATCATCCTCTCCATATTAGTAATTAAATTAGAATCATACACAATTAGGAAAATGAAAAATAGGTATTTTTTAAAAAAGATTCTTGTATTTATAGCAACTCAAGACTTCACTTTAAAAGAAGTGGTTTTGGCTACTACATTAACAAGAATGACATATATAACTATAAGGCATTCTCAACATTTCTTGTGTAAATACAATAAACATGACTATACATTTGATAATATGTATTCTCCCATCTCATAATATTGTAACAATGCAGGATTAGAGCTCATCCTGCTTGTCCTGGTGCAAGGACAGCCCCAACATGAACCTATGCTTAGCCTGCCACAAAGGCTAATTAAACATGACTATACATTTGATAATATGTATTCTCCCATCTCATAATATTGTAACAATGCAGGATTAGAGCTCATCCTGCTTGTCCTGGTGCAAGGACAGCCCCAACATGAACCTATGCTTAGCCTGCCTTTGTGGCTAATTATGACCATTTTTTTCTTGTTTGGGTCAAGGTTAAAGTTTTTCAACCTCTGCGAGCACACATAATGCTGTGTTGTCTGCCTTAGTGTTAAGGTAGTTAAAGTATGTGTTCTAGTTAGATAGCATGTGTTATGGTGGGCACAGTCTCTCCCTTCTGATTGCTGGTGTCATCCTAGGCTGCTTGAACAGTGAAGCACTGGGTATTAGTTCTTTTGTTCTTTTTAAGCCAGTGAACTGAAAAAAATCTGACTTTTTAAATTGTCTTGACAGTAGTGAATCCACCTGTCTGCCTGCAGACTTGTGAAATGCTGAGCAAGCAGTCAGTTTATGGATCAGCCTGCATTAGAACTATAAGTCTTCCAAAGTCCTTTCCAATGTTATGATTTTATAATTGCTGAATGTTATTTATTCATGCAATAGAAACTATTTTCCCCTAAAGATCCACTCACAGAAATCGGTATTTGGTTTCTTGCCATGAGTAGGCTGCAAAAGAAGGCAGGGAAAATTCATTAATCAGTAGCCTCTGTTGGGACTGAAGGTCCAGCCAGAATCTGCCTAACTTAAAAACTGGACAGTAATTTCTTAAGCCAGCTTAATTTCTAGTTGAAGGCTGCCACATGGAATACCTTTGTCATATGTCATAAAATTCATTAATGTCAAAAATAAATTTAGTTATAATATTTAACGGAACTCCTATTCATTTCTGGGGATTTACCTGAACATAATATTGTTTTAAATCAAATGCACTGAGATTATTAACATTCTGTAAACTTACATTTTTATTTAGAGCTATGACATCATAGCTTTGTTTATTTAATAAAGTGAAATATAATTAGGATTAAATGTGTTGGTACAACATTAGATGTATTCCTAGCATATAAGAAACTTCTTGGAATTTAGTAGTTCATTTTTTCATGTACTTCAGTTTTGCCTGTTTTGATCTGCAAATACTTCCAGTATCTTTCACATCTTGTAACCTGCAAAAATATATAATTATAAGGTAATATTCATCTAAAAAGAAATATTATTTAACGAATATTTTATAAGTAATTTCAAAAGAAAGCTAGATTGTTTAAGGTATATCATTTAAGATTGCTTAAGGAGGGGGTATCCTGATGCAGGCACGTGAAACATAATGTTGTACTTAAAACTAAAATAATAGCTCAATTTTATTTTATCTTGTTGGAGATAGGAGATAGGAGCTCATTTTCTCTAGATATATCCTTCAAAATGCTTGCTTTCTAAACTAGCTATATTCTTCCCTTTCCCTCCACTCACCCCAAATTTTATCTTAATTCTAGGATGAAGTCTGTCCAAAAACTGATGGGGATGAAGTCCAGCGATGTGTCTGGGCATCAGCTGCTAATGTCAAGGATAAATTCATATATGTAACTCAGCCGACTTTGGACAGAGTGCTGATTGTTGATGTACAGTCTCAAAAAGTTGTGCAGGTAAGATATCTTATTGTATAGTAATTAACTAATTTAAAATGCTCATGTTTGAAGAAATACATTTTTCAAAATATTATTCAGATAATGTACCAGCTCATATTCAAAAGAAGAACACAGGGCTCCTCACATATGCTTACCTCAGCTGTTGCCTTTCAGGTATTTGGGACTCAGAATTTCCAGCCTGTATAAATATTTTTGAGAGCTGTAGATTGAAACATTTGGAAGTTGGAATATAAAAGTTCTTTTATATTATGTTATACCTTGGAGATTTTACAGATTTAAATGGAGATACCTCCAATTTATTTATTTATTTTTATTTATTTTATTTATTTTATTAAATTTCTATACCGCCCCTCTCCCGAAGGACTCGGGGCGGTGTACAGCCTAAACTTTAAAAAACATATAAATATACAAAATTTAAAATAATTAAAAATTAAATTTGTGGCATGAATTTTATTGTAAACTGCACATATGAGGGATCTATGTTATACACTCTTCTTCCCCTCCAATCCCTGGAAAAATAGTCCTCCACAAAACCAGATCCTGGTGTGAAAAGGGTTGGGGTCCACTAAGTAGTGGCCACTGTGTCAGGCTAACCTGGATTGTGAAATTCCAAAGAGCTTTTACTATTGTATTGTTATAAGGTTTCCAATAAGGCCTGAGAAATGCAAAATGTTTTTCAGAGTTAAATCCATTTATTGTATTGTGCTGATATTGTTTTCTGTCAAGAGTGGTTAATAGCTTCCTGTAAAATACTTGCAAGCAGGGCTTTTTTGTCAAAGAATGCCCAGAACGGAGTTCTGGCACCTTTTTTGGATGGAAACTTGTAGGGTAGGTAAGGCAGGTTGTATGACATGTGTGAGTTCCGGCACCTTTTTTTTTTTTTTTTTACAAAAAAAGCACTGCCTGCAAGTATTTATTGTGAGTAACAAGACAATTTGTCTTCATTGATTATTGATTTGGTTTATATTAGGTAAAACAGGAGTTTAAAATAAAGAACATTAAATTTGATTTTGTCATGCCTGTTAGGAATCTGGAATTATACTTACAAGTCAGCTTTTAATTCCAGATGACAAGTATGATTAGATTGTCTATTTTTACTCAGCCCTAAAGCCCATGTTTTTTTTTAAATTACTCTACTTTATAACCAAATCAGTTTAATGCAGTTTATCAGCCATATATTGTATCTTACTACATATTTTAGGACATATTTAATCTCTCCAGTCTTCTAATTCCTAGTGGAAGTATAAAAAAAATCCTGATAAGGCATTGCATATTGAATAGATATTATGCATGCTTAACAAACAAACATGTACAAATCAGTTGTGACAATAACAATAATAAAAACTGTGCTCACATGCTTTGACAAATCCACGTAACTGGAACATGATTCGGGTATCAGAATAATAAATAAGCTTTTTTATAAATTCAAGGGGAGATGATGAGTCAAAGCACATATATTTATATAACGCAACCAATCTATGTTTTCTTGGAGTCAGTGGGAGTAGATGAATATTTTGATTTTGATTTCCATTTCAGTGTTAAAGCTAATTTTATTATTATGGTAAGATATTCATTTTGAGTGTGTGCCTCTCTCTGTCTCTCCCTCTCTCTCCCTCCCTCCCTCCCTCCCTCCCTCCCTCTCTCTCTCTCTCTCTCTCTCTCTCTCTCTCTCTCTGTGTGAAAATATAGATTTTTCACATTTTGAAAAATGTTATCCAATGTAAATACTTTTCTGTATTACTTCTTTGAATATGTGCATTTTTGTGAATATTAAAGCAGCAGCCGCAGTCTTATAGAAAAATCTACTCAGTTACTTACTTACTTATAGTGTGGTAACAATCATACAAATGTGTTCCTGAAAATGCTTTGCAAAATTGTGTAATGTCTGTCCCACTAGATAGACCAAATAAGAAAATCAACTGGACAAGATGGCTAAAACTACTTTCTGATTTGTTATAACAGAATCTTGCAAGTCTGACTGTGTGACAATACACTTCATCCTTCACCTCCTTCTTATATTCAGTGAATTAGGGAGGAATCTGCCTGATCTGTTTCCAAATATTATCTTGCTTTTAAGATATTTAAAAATGCTTTAGTCCCTTTGTCTACAGATCCTTCATATCTTTGTCAGTTATATTTCTTATGAATGTACTCTACATTACATTAGGTAATTGCTAATAAAAATACATACACTAAAGAACAGCAAGCTTTAGTATGAAATTGGGATGAATGAGAACGTTGGAAGCTGGAAAGAAACACCACCACAAGTCTACTGATTTACTTATTTTTGCTTTTGACAGTAGCATAAAAGAAATTGGGCTCAACAAATTGCTGGAGGCTTTTGAAATTCTCTAACTGATTTGTGGACCAGGGAAATTGTGTAGGCAAATCTTCCAGTAAAGGGCAAAATTCTCCAGCAATTTCTCATGAACAACTTTTTATTTAGCATTGACAATAGCTAAGATCAAGGGAGAACTTAAAAGGGTAGAATATCCTTAATAATCTATTCCCTTAGGATTTAATAAAAACATGGGAAATTGGAGAGACTATGCAAGAGATAATAATGTATTTAAAACTGGACAGACATACAAATTCTTTGCCATTTCACTAATGCTAATCAAATATCAGAATATCACACTCTGCTCATTTCCCTTTGACATAATTTCTAAAGCAGCCTATTATAATCTAGTTTTTTTTTAAAAAAAACTGCATAATATTTTTCTGCTCAGAACCAATTTAGACTATTACAGTAATGGATTAAAACATATACATTTGCATTTGCAGAATAAAGTATAAACAACTATAAAGAATAAAGTATAACAATTCAGAACTGTAGATGTTGTTTTCTTTTGGGTCCTTAGTTCATCATATAAGTTCTGCATTTTTGTGCATTTACATAAATAAATGCAGTTCATGCATGTTCATGATATACATACATTTATGAAAAATTTATTTATATAACATGTTAAACAAAGAAACCAATTACAAATGTTTAAAAGTACTATAATTAGATAAGTTTCAGATTTAGAAGTTTTCATCCATGACAAAAGAAAACCAATTAAAACCATCCAGAAAAATGTTTTCAAAGTTTTGCTCTAGGGAAAAAAAATCATTTATCACTTTGTATTGAAACACAAATAGTGATCTAAAAATGGGATATTTTAAAATATGTTACTGTAACTTTTCTTCAAACAGTATTTTTCACTGCATAAATAAGCGTAAAACATTTAATAAGCAGCTGTCTTCTTCATAAAAATGAAAAAAAGGGAAAAAAAGAAAATCAATTTGATTAAAAGTGTCCAGGAAAGATTTGTCTTTAATACTTTCCAGTGCTCAAAATTTTTCTTTATACATTTTCTTTATAACATCACAAATAGTGTACACAATTAGATATGGGGACTTTTAATAGGTTTTAATGTGACAGGTTAACATTTTGATTATTATAATTTATTATAAAAAAGTTATAGAGGTGAAATATCATACCACTCAGCAACATAATTATTTTTTTTTAAAAAATTAGAAGAATCAGATAGTTCTAGTGCATGTAATTTATATTATGTAGATATAAATAATATTTAATAATATCAGTAAAAATGTGACTCCTGGGTACATTCATATCATAAAATAAAATGACTCACGATCACCAGGAGAATCCAACTAGGAAAAAATTTAATAAAACCAAGCTTTCATCGGAAACTTCCGACATCATCAGGGTTAAAGCTAGTTAACGGGAACAACTTAAATAAGGTTGCCTAATGCTTGCACCTGGCTCCTGGACCGCGTCATCAGCCCCAGCCGATTAGGTTGTATTCTAGTCGTTTCTTTGACATCTGCACCCAGCCCTTTCTTGTCCCTCCTTTGTACATTCTTACTCACTCTCTCGTCGCTGGTTCCTGAGTTTAACAGGATCCTTTCTTCCTCTTCCCCTACGGTGATACCTACCTCTGTACTACGCTCACTCTTCTTCACCCAGTTCTCCCTATTAAAGGTGCTGGGGGTGGGCCATTCGATCCTCCCTTGATGTTATTATATTCTCCAATCGGGCTCCAACTACTTCTCCCCGTCCCCTTTGGCTGCGGATCGGGCACCTCTCTCTGTTCTACATTTTCCATCTTCTTCCCCTTTCCTATGTAGGTGGCACCTATCTGCGTGTCATGCAACTTAGCGCTTCTACCTTTACCCCCCACTTTGGTGCTCTCTATATCGATGGTCTCCTATTGTTCCATCTGTTGTTGGTAATCACAACTCCTATCCGGCACGGGTCCCCTGTGCTTGTATTTCACTAGGGCAGCGGTTCTCAACCTGTGGGTCGTGACCCCATTTGGGGTTGAACGACTGTTTCACGGGGTCGCCAAACACCGCAGTCCGCCACTTTTTTCCCCATTTCCCCTCGGCCATCGCGCGCGTGCTGGGCACGCACGATTCGGGCCGTCGTGCCGCGTATGCGCGATTCAGACCGTTGCGCCACGCATGCGCGATTCGGGCTGTCACACGCGCGCCACACATGCACGGTTTGGGCCGGCGTGCCATGCATGCGCGGTTTGGGATGTCGTGCGTGCCGTGCATGCGCGATTCAGGCCATCGCGCCGCGCATGCGCGATGCGGGCCGTCGCGCGCGATGTGCAATGCGGGCCGTCGCGTGCAATGTGCGATGCGCGGCGCAGGTCGGGGTCTCGGCATGAAAAAGGTTGAGAACCGCTACACTAGGGGAACCTCCAGTTGCAGGCGCGAGTGCCCTTTGTCCGTGGTCTTTTGTTCATACGTCAGATAGGTTAGTAAGTATCTCCTTGTCTTTTCCGGTGTGATCGGGTTACCATCCCATGTCCTTCAGTTCTATATGCAGGCCGGCCCTCCTTGTTGTTACTTGCAATGCCGGGTCCTATGGTTTCACCGCCTAATCCCCTGAGTCCTGCATTGGTATCTTGGACACCACTCTTCCGTTCGGGGGGTGAGATTCTTTCAAAGTGCAGCGAGGAACCACGCGGGTCCCTCACCACACAGTCTCTCTTTCTTTCACCTCCTGCGAGTTGCTCAGTTCTCGGCGGGCGCTTTTTCATCTTCAGTATAAATAATATGCACTGTTTCTATTTTTTACTTGGTGTTTGTGAAGTTCAAGCCAAAAAAGGCTTTGAAATTTAAAGTGCAGAAAGATCTATATTAGAATATACAACATTATTTCAGTTTACATTGGCTGTACTCACAGCCTTTCTCTACCTCAGTGGTTCTCAACCTTTCTCAGGTTGAGACCCCACTTGCCCCACCCATGCATGCCGCGTCCCCGACCCGGGCACGCACGCGCGCCAAAAAATTTTTTTAAAAAAAAAACTAAAAAAAATAAAAAAAACAAAAAACAAAATGGCGGCCACGACGGGCGGATCCACGCATGTGCGGATCGGCCCGTCGCACGTGCCACGCATGCGCGCATCCGCCCGTCGCGGGCCGCCATTTTGTTTTTTTTTATTTTTTTTTAAAAAAATTAAAATCCAAAAAAACAAAAACAAAATGGCGGCCGCGACGGGCGGATCTGTGCATGCACGGATCGGCCCGTCGCATGCGCCACGCATGCATGCATCCGCCCGTCACGGGCCGCCATTTTGTTTTTTTATTTTATTTTTTTTAATTTGTTTTAATTTTTTTTATTTTTTTTATTTTTTTTCCGGCACGACGGGCGGATCTGAGCGTGCACGGCGCGCGCGCGCCAAAAAATAAAAAAAAATAAAAAAAATAAAAAAAATAAAAATAAAAAAACAAAATGGCGGCCGGCGGTGCCCGGCGACCCCCGCGAAATGGTCGTGCGACCCCAAATGGGGTCGCGACCCCAAGGTTGAGAACCACTGCTCTACCTGAATGGCACACTATATTTTTATCTATATTTTTAAAAATAGAATTCTGTCACATTAAATTAATTTCTATATGAAAACTAGAAAGATTTTATCTATTGTAGAAATTTCTACAGAAAGTTGCCAGTCATGGAAGAAATATCAGTTTATTTTTGCCATATTATAATTGAGGTTTTAGTAGTTCTTTGGCAGTTTGAGTGAAACCATTGGTTCAGCATTATTTCTAGTCTCATAGGCACTTCCCTTATTGAGATATAATATCCAATTGCTTTTACTTTTTCAAGAGTGTGCTTTTTCTTTTAATCTAAATCACAGAATATGCAGTTCTGATATAAGAATTTTGATTTTCCTCTTGTGCAGTTTGATTAGAACTATGCATTTTCTCACCCCACCTAACATGTCTTAGTACAGGTAGATATACACATTACCATGAGAGTGAAAATTACCCCCTAACATGCATGTCATGGTGAAGAGAATGAAACAATGTTATTTTGTTAAAATATAACTAAATACATAAGAAAAGTTGTTTTAGAATGCAGTGTTACATTTGTTATGCCAGATTAAATTCATGGTTACCCTATAATTATTTCTCCCAAATTCTTAGGTAAATATATTATAAAACAAAATAAAATTAAAATAAAATAAAAACAATGGGCACACATACATATAAACCAATGGAATGTATAAACTGCACTGAGAGATCATACCCAAATGAAAATACTGCAGTGGAAAAAAATGACTAAGAGCTGAAAAAAAGTGATGAAGTAGGCTATTCTATTATTTATGATGCAGCTTTACCCCAGCTCCAATAAGGCACAAAGAATTTTCCACCATGGCAATAAATCTTTTTGAAAAAGAACTTTGCTCATATCAATGACCATCCTGCCATGTCACTGCAGAAAATATAAAGGCTGCATGGTTATGTCTGTGAAGAGTATAACACTGAAAGACTACTGTTCAGATGATGAGGTCTGCACATCTAGCCTATAGTGCTCAAACTTAGAACTCCAAAGGAAGTGGAATACATATTGGAAAAAGTACTCTATAGTAAACACTTTGATTGCAAAACACACAGGAACATATAATACACTTTGGGCAGCTTGAACATCAACCTGTTATCAGGTGGCCTGTGCGTTGATACGTATTTCTATAGAACTTACTTTTTTGTACATTTGTAGATAAATCCTGTTTTGTTTTGTTTTTGGTTGGTTAATTTTATTATTTCTTTCTTGTGGAAGGTAGTAGAATGCTTTGCTTTGCTCGTTGGATTATTTGAAACAGGAATATATTGAATATATTTATCTGTGTTTTGAAAGCAGCCACATAGGGACTCTGTTCTGCTTCTTGCTGATGTCTTTGTGGCTGTTCTGTGTTGGACATTTTCCAGTTCTATCTGCATAACTTAGCTTTCTGCATATAGCATTTCAAGAAATGAAGGAAAAGTGTACATAGTATTTAATTTCTTTGTTAAAATGATATAAAAGGGATTAAAAATATCTATGTTTGATTACATATGTACATTGGACCATTTTAAGATAAAATTATTACTAAACTGACATAGAAATGAATATAATGAACTGATTGTAACTAAGACCAACTGATTCATGAGAACTAACACCTATTTAATATTAAGATGATGATGATGATTACTATTACTATTATTATTACTATTATTATTATTATTATTATTATTATTATTATTATTATTATTATTCAAACTTTTATACCGCCCCTCTCCCGTAGGACTCAGGGCGGTTCCATCAGTCGCCTGGGGCGGTACCAAACAATTGGTTCCGCCTCCCTGTGGCGGGGTGTAGCGGTCTGAAAGTCCAAACGTAGGAGAGAGTGATCGGACCATGACAGAGGTGTAATGACTATATTTCCCATATCCAGATCACTCAGACACTGACCAGAGACAAAAACCAGGTCAGGCGTGTTTCCCCCTGTGTGTGTGGGACCTTGAATTACCTGGGTCAGGTCCATGGCTGTCATGGAAGCCATGAACTCTTGAACCTCCCCAGACACCTCGCCTGCAGATGGCTGATTGAAGTCATCCATGACTACCAGCCTGGGGACCTCAACTGCCACTGCCACGATGACGGCCAGGAGCTCGGGCATGGCAGTTGACACGTGGCAGGGAGCCAGGTACGTGAGCAACACAGCCCTCGGACCCCCAAGGTTCCACCTCACAAGGAGGGATTCACAGCCTGCCGTCTGAGTAACAGTAACCTCCCTTGGCCTGAGACCTTCCCTAATCACAACCACCACTCCCCCACCCCTGCCCTGAACTCTCGGCTGATGAAATGCAAGGAAGCCTGGAGGGCACATTTCCACCAGAGGGATACCTCCCTCTGGTCCCAACCAGGTCTCCGTAATACCCGCCAGGTCTGCGGCCCCCTCCGTAATTAGGTCTTGTATCAAGGGGGCCTTATTTACCACAGACCTGGCATTGCACAGCACCAGCCTACAGCCCGGGCCCTTTGGCTCTAAACAACCCAGATCACAAGTGGAGCCGTGGAGGTCGGAGCGTGGCACCGCTCGAGGATAGCGGGGGCAGGCTCCCACAAATTGATATGGCCCCCTGCTCCTGCCATATCTGCCCCTCCCACTTACAAAACCGATGGGAACTGGATCACCTCTGCCCCCCCAATCCGCACCCTCATGGTTCCGGTCCCACCCATTGCCTGGCCCATGTTTCTCCTCCTCCTTATTCCCTCCCCCTAACCCTCCCCTATCCCGTAGACCTCCCCCCAGGCCTACTCCATTGCTATCACTAATTTTCCCACCCCCACCCCGGAACCCCTTAAAAGACATTTAAAACCCCTACTTAAAAACCTCCATAGCCCCTTTTTTTGAGCATGCCACCTCTCGGGATTCCAAAATCCGTCATCAAGGTAGGCCTTTGAAAGACATGCAGGCCATTTCTGGGAGAGGGAGGCTTCTCGCAGTGCAAGAAGGCTCGCCTTATCCTGCATTTACGCGTCATAATCACAACTTGGGTAACACACAGTGATGAGGGTTTGTCCGTGATAGTCTTTGGGCAGATATAATATCCCATTTGGCCGGACAGTTCAGGTTTTCCCTGGCCCTCGGATCCTTCCACAACCACAGTCATATCTATTTGGTGGAGGGTGAAAATCCACTTATCTCCCCCCAGATGTTCCGTACAGACAGCTCTCACCTGCCAGCATCCACAAAAAGATTGTCTGAGATTGCAGCCCAATCGTCCATTTTGGAGGGGGTCCTTGAAGGAGAGGGTTAGTCAGATCCCCCTCCCCCCACGGGGTCCCACCGACAGCTCCCACCTGCCGGTGCCCTACTCAAAAAGCTGCCTCCTCTCCATGTGGTCTTGGGGTGGGGTGGGGCAGCATATCCTTGCTTCGCTGCTTCCTCAGCTGTCATTGAGGGTGGGGAGGTCAGCCGGCTCTCCCCCGCGAGGCTCTCACTCTCATCGCCCCATCGCTCCGCTGCTCCGGGCTCTCCTCCTCTCAAGGGGAGGGGGCCAGCTGGCTCTCCCCCTGCGGGGCTCCTCAGCTGTCATTGAGGGGGGGAGGCCAGCTGGCTCTCCCCCCGCGGAGCTCTCAACCCACCGCAGCTCCGCTACTCCGGTCTTTCCAGCCATGCCAACTCCCGGCTCCAATCCACATAATTCTCCGAGGCCTCGGCGTTTCCAGAGACGCCGCGCATAGCTGCCGATGCCTCTGCTCGCCCCAGCTCAGTCCGGACTCCTGGAAGCCCTGTTACACCGCCAGATGGTCGGCAGCATTTTCCAGTACCCACCCAGGGGTGTTTGATGGGAATTCTACCCCCTGGGTGGGCTCCCCAAACCTCATCTCCCAGACCCAAGCATAGGATGCTCAGGCATAAGCGTCCATCTTGCACACTGATACTTCCACCATCTTTGACATACTACTAATTATTAGTAGTATGTCAGAGAATGAGGTGAGATATGGGATAAGAGATTGTGTGACTTCTGTGGAAGTAATGAGGAACTGCAAATTTATTTATTTATTTTATTTATTTTGTAAACTTTTATACCGCCCCTCTCCCGTAGGACTCGGGGCGGTTTACAGCCAAATTAAAACATAACAGTAATAAATATTTTAAACTGAATTAAATTACCTAGGCTGTTACTAAAAAAACCAAATTAAAATCCCATACTAGAACCCTAACTACTTAATTTAAAATTACATTAAAAACCCGAGGAGCTCTAGGCCAGGCCGGCTTGATTGAAGAGATAAGTCTTCAGTTCTCTTCTGAAGGTGCGGAGATCATGACACGTCCGGAGTTCCAGGGGGAGCTCGTTCCACATCGTCGGTGCCCCCACAGAAAAGGCCCTCCCCCTGGACGCCACCAGCCGACATTGCTTAGCCAATTGCACCCTGAGGAGGCCCTCCCTGTGGGAGCGAACTGGTCGGTGGGAGGTATTTACTGGCAGTAGGCGGTCTTGTAAATAACTGGGTCCTATGCCATGGAGCACTTTAAAGGTGGTGACCAACACCTTGAAGCGCACCCGGAAGACCATTGCAGCTCGCGCAGGATGGGGGCCATTCGTGCCTGCCAGGGCGCCCCCACCACCACCCGCACGGCCACATTCTGTGCCAGTTGGAGCCTCCGCATGCACCTCAAGAGGAGCCCCATGTAGAGAGCATTGTAATAGTCCAGTCTGGAAGTGACAAAGGCATGAGTGACCATGCGTAGTGCGTCCCGATCCAGGAAGGGGCGCAACTGGCATACCAGACGAATCTGGTAAAACATCCTCCCAGCTACGGCCGTCAGATGGTCCTCAAGGGACAGCCGTGAATCCAGGAGGACTCCCAAATTACGAGCCCTTCCCGTGGGGGTCACTGACTCGCCCCCAATGGACAAATGGCTCCATAAGAGCAGAGCTGATGACTGTGGCAGAATGAAGAACCAGCCTTGGAATTCTCCAGAACTAGGACAAGATCAGGATTGCTCACAAGGGTGCCATACAGATGTTTCTGGTGAGGAGACCATAAGATAGCTGAGGGAAAGCCATGTTTGTAGCCTTTATGGACATAGAAGTCACATACTTCCTTTCTTAATCATTTTTGGAAATTGCTTGCTATATGTTTCTGGATACTACAAAAAGCAAGTTTCATTACACTGGGTGAGTTTCTTTGATGAATGAAGTTTGATGCAAGTTTAATTTTGTTATTTTTAATAAACAAAAGGATTAGAACATTGATTTTGTGAATATGCACTCCTTCACTCACAGAGAGTGACAC
The DNA here is from genome assembly GCA_034064705.1 of Bothrops alternatus. Lineage (NCBI taxonomy): Eukaryota > Metazoa > Chordata > Lepidosauria > Squamata > Viperidae > Bothrops > Bothrops alternatus. The sequence goes on from JARGCV010000085.1 coordinate 6,708,418, forward strand.
ATACACACACACACACATATACACACTCACACAGAAACTAACAATATAAGCTTTTCAACTCTGCAGCAAGTGGGAGATCGAACAGATTCCTAACTAACTTAGCTGACAACTTTGTCATCCAAAAGTTAGAGGAGGGTACTAGAGGAAAAACTACCTAACTGGACCTAATTCTTACTAATAGAGAAGAAGTGTTAGAGGGAGTTGAAGTTGGGCAAGAGTGAACATATCATACTGGAATTCAGCATAATGCAAACACAAGCAATAGAATATAATCCAACCATTGTCTTAAACTTTAAAAGAGCTGATTTTAACAAACTCAGAGAGACCCTAACTAAAAAATTATGGATAAAAATCCTGAAGGAGAAAACAACTCAAAAAGTATGGAAACACTGAAAAATATAAACATAAAAACCCAGTCCAGTGAAATACCAGTAAAAAAGAAAAACAACAAATCCAAGAAGAAACCAGCACAGTTGCACAAAGAGCTCTCTGATAAACAAAAACAATGGAAAAAGGGACACATAACTAAGACTATCAATAGATAGCCTGAATCTGCAAAGATGAAGTCAGTAAAACAAAGGTTCAGAATGAACAAAGACTTGCAACAAAAGTCAAAGATAATAAAAAAAGTTTCTTTCAACATATAAATAACAAAAAAAGTCAAGGAATCAGTCAGCCCATTAAAGAAAGAAGATGGCAAGGAAGTAACAAGCAGTAGAGAGAAAGCAGAGCTGTTTAACTCATTCTTTGCATCAGTCTTCATGCAAAAAAACTATAGCCCAACCTATCAACAACATAACTGTAAAAGACAGACTAGAAATAAAAATTAAAATAAGAAAGAAAATGGTAAGAGAACATCTGTCTGACCTTGATCACTAGGACCTGATGGATTACATCCCAGAGTTCTGAAGGAACTGGCAGATGTTATCTCAGAAACATTGTACCATATCTTTAAAAAATCTTGGAGCACTGGGGAACTACCAGAGGATTGGAAAAGAGCTGATGTGGTTCCCATCTTAAAAAAAAAAACAGACCCAGGAAACTACAGACCAATTAGCCTAACATCAATACATGGGAAGATATTGGGGAAATAATAATCAAAAACCAGATCTGTGAACATCTAAAAACAAATAAAGTTATAACTAGTAGCCAGCATGAGTTTGTTAAAAACAGATCATGCTAAACCAATTTTATTTCATTCTTTGACAAAGTGACTAAATTAGTAAACCAGCGAAATGCTCTGGACATAGTATATTTTGACTGTCCAGGGAGAAAAGAACCATTGAAGGTTGTTCAACAATCAAGATTTATAATCCAAAATGTTCCATATGTTTCTTCTACAAGAAAATAATTCCACAATACAGTTCTGAAAGTCAGTATTTATGTTCAAAATCCAGACAGGCCAAATTTAGAATATTTATCATCTCTGCATCCAGATAAGCAGCCCCAAGCCTGTTCCTTTTTTATCAGCTGAAATTCTCAGTAGTAAAAGCTTCCAAGGCCAGCCAAAGTTTTATTTAATTCTGGGCTTCAGGTCAGGTTTCTTTTAGGCATAAATAAGTTGTAGTGCCATAATTCACCACTAGATGTCATCAACACCACTTTTCAATTTTTAGATCCAGAACTTATATTGTAAACTTTTCAAATCTTTTTCTTTTTTAAAAAAGGTCTTAAAAACACTTTTAGTCCCCAAATTTTCAAGCTGTATGTATATATTAATTCCAAATAGGTCTTATGGGTTTCACCATTTTCCCCAAGTAATTAATTTACTGCTTTTCTTTTCTGAGGGAATGGGGCGGAAATTCTCTTTCCCTCTTTCATTGGGGGGAGTGCTTTGGGCAGATTTTCAGGAAGAGGTCTTAAAATCATAAAGAAAGGATCAGGTCTCACCCAGTTTCATCCACGTTGCTGTAAAATTGCTCGGTAGTGCTTGTTGACTTCCGTTGTCAGCAGCTTAGGACTGGCTGCACGAATGCAGCCAGTCTTTCCCCTGCTGGTTTAGAGGGCTTCCTCAGATCAAATGGGAGGGCTTCCACACACACACCACGATCAATGAGAGTCCTTTCCTTGCTTGCCGCTCTACAGAGTGACTTTCAATCCTTTCCAGGATCCCCCAGCAGGGTGAAACCAAATGCAAAAGACGGAGACCAGCTTTCCTGCGCTTGCATTACCGTGGCGTCAAAACTGAAAGTCTTGTTCAAGTTTTTAATACTTTCAGGAAGTTATTTTTTTATTTCGCTTTTTTACTTTTTTCTTTTTCTCTATACTTTTTTCTTTTTTATTTGTTTATAGTTTGTATTAGTTTTATCTGTAGATATAATTCAATAAAATTATTTTTTAAAAGTACTTAGATTGCATTTCTAGTGACTATCAAATCTTCTACTTTAATTCTTTATTGTGATACTTTAATGTATAGTTTATCCAGACATAAAAGACTATTGCAACTATTATCTACTAAAGTTTTAAAAAAGAAAAGCAGTAAACAACTGGCCCATGAATCTGGAAGAAAAACAGTTTTTGCTTTGGGGAATGCAGAGGCTTTTGTAACACCTCAGGAGTCTAGTTAAACATTGCAGTGGTCTTTGCCAGCCATTTGCACATTATCTTGAGGATCTACATCATTACTTTAAATTAGATTCACTTAATTAGCCAGCTGGTACTCTTCTTGTCAAACTGATAAACAAGCTGTGCTTCACAGTTCTATAATAGTGTGACCAAAACAGCAAAGAAAAAATTAAACAGCTAAAATGGAATATATGTATTAAATCAAATATCTTTATTACAGTCTTTGTCCAGCCTTTACAGCACAAAAAGAGAAATAGTTTAATACAGTAATTCATTATCAGGGAGAAAAAGAAAACAATAAAACAACATATTTTATTAAAAACTGTACAATTGTTGGACTTGGGTCAGCTATCTGGCTATGGTGTGTCAGAATAGAGGTAACATACTTAGAAAGTGGTAAACATAAAATTTATCAGTAAGACTTTCACATTTATTATTGGATAGATCAAAGCATCATTCAGCCATCATTCAAAGGGCATCATATGACGACATGGGTAAAAGCTTCTGTTTCCCTAAATCAATAAGTGCAAACTCTGCAAATAAGGGATTTCATTTGGTGATAGAATTCAAGAGCACTGGTTATATCATTTTAGTGATCAATCCCTAATTCTCTCTTTTACTATTGATTTGGCTTTCTCCAGAGCAAGGGCAAGACTGTAAAGTTACTCTATACAAATAATATGCCAATCAGATTGGTAGTTGTCTAAAACAGCAGAGGAATCAAACCTATAGGGTCAGACATCATTCTGAGCTCTGAAATTGGAATCCTAAATATTAAAGGCCCCAGCCTGGAACAGAATATTAGCTTCAAGCCTAAAGACTGTGTTATGGGCTCATTTTGAGGTACAAAACAAAGTCCTAAGGAAATATAATTGAATGTTTCATAATCCTTTAGGTTTATGCTGTATATGGGTCAATAATAATAATTGGGTATTTTCTTCTTTCTCATCCTATGTTTTTGCAGAGTTGTAGGGTCCCCTTTTGAATCAATGAATGCCAGAAACCACATCCAATTGTATACTTTTCATTTCCATATTGTGTCTTGACATCTTTGCTTTGTTCTTCCATGTAGGCATTTGCCATTGATGTTAAAGCATAAGGGGTGCAGGCAATGGTGTGGGGTGCTGCTCATAGAACATGGCCATAACACTGTACTGTAGGAGTTTTTCCCACATTTTCTATATTATTGGTGCAACTTCCATCTGTTCTCATCTGAGTCATGCTGGCAAGGCAGAGGTTAAGTAGAGTCTGTTTATTGCACATTTAACACAGCACTAAACAACCCACCAATGGTGGTATGAAGCTCCACCCTCTCAGTTTTCTCTCAATCTGAATTCCCCGGTTCCATTAACTAGGTCCTAGCTGACCCACAAGGTAAAGAGGGAAGTCACAATACCCACAAATACCAAGTCCACAGCACACATCCAGGGTTCCAAAAACCACAGCACAGTCCAAGAGTCTGAAGTCAGAGAGCCAAATCTAAAGTCCACAAAGTCTGAAGTTCAGAGCCAAGAAACATGATCCAAGATTCATGAGGCAGCATCCACTAAAGCTGGAAAGGTACACCTCCTAGCAAACAGATGTTCCTGACAAATGCACCTTCCCCCAGCATCCAGCTAAATCACCCCATCCCAAGTGTTTCTGGTAAGGAGGAACAGGGCTGTCTCTTTGCAAACAACTTTGCCAACCTTCTCTGTGTCTCCTTCCACTCCACTCTCAACTTTCTTAAATTCTTTCTTAGACTAACAAAGGTAATATATCATTCTCAAACTGAAGAGTTGTTTTACAATTTAAACACAAAAGTTGGAAGCTGAAAGATCTAACACTCCTTCAGGTCTGCCAACTTTGAGACTAGAATATGCATGATGTAACAGAAAAAAATAATTGGGATTTAAAAAACCCTTAACATCCATGTACCCTAAAAAAATGAAGTGTGGCAGAGATCTAAGAAAATCAGGGTCTGCTTGTTTTAGAGTCCATCCAGTTCTGTTCCAAAGGAGGGTGAATAGATGGTAGCAGGATGTAATTGCCACTTTGCTGGTTTTCTTGAAGCTGCTTTGTCTGGATAATTGTGCAGAAGGAACAACACTTGGGTTGAACAAATTGGTGACAGGGGAAGAAGACAGAGAGCAGACCCCTTGTTACCATTTAGGTGGATATTGTATTGAGTCTGGAATAATTCCATAGGAGAAGTATAACGGACAGACAAATGAGGCCAGAATGGGGATCAGAGGCAAAAGGTAAACATATATCAAAATTCCTATGGAGATAACATATTAATTTTATTACTCCTCCATTTGAAATCCAGTCAATCCACAGGTGGCATAGTGTTTTGGTTTTGGCTCAGTTGGCTCATTCTTCAAGGTCTCTCTCGCTTTTGTTTCCTTCTAGCTCTCAGCACCAATCATCATCCCGATAAGAGAGATGCATTCCTTCTCCTGGGGGAAGGGCATAGCAGCAAGACAGTGAAAGGCATCCCAGAGCATCCCCCCTCCCAATAGAATGGCAGGCCCCAAAGAATGGTTACAAAGGCAAGCAAAGCATAGAAAGGGAAAAGAATACATTTCTTTGGACCCTGACAATACATTTTCATAGAAATAACAAGTTGTAGACAGGGCAGCCATTGGATAAATAGAATCAGAATCCATAGAGGGGGAATGAGAGGGGATGAAACCAGTCTGTTTTTTAGAGACCAGTTTTAGAGATTTTCATCTCTAGGCTGATCATCTGGAAGATTATAGAAGGAATGTGTTACATTGATCAATTTGATGTTCCCTTCATTTGTCTGAATTAACTTTGAGCTGGAGCACCTTCTTTTTAAAGGTGCTAAGCACTCAGACAATGAACTTGTCAACATTTCAACAGGAGGACAGTTAGAGGGCAGTAAAGTGTTGAGGGACTCAGTTGCAAGTAGTCACTGAAGCAGTGATTTGACTGCCTCAGGTTTGTGTATAATTATTTTTTGTTCTTCTGTAGAAAGAGTACCAAACAACTGAGCTAGTTTTCCTCATCCTCCATAGGATTGACTGATGTCTGTATCTTCCCTTTAATTAAATTGAGGGTGTTATGCCTCCTGACCTTGGATTTGGTGGAGCACTCTGCTATGCAGATAGTTCCTGGCAGATATTATGAACTCTGGGGCTTATGCCATCCTTCCTCGCAGGCTTGGCTCTCCTCCCAGAATTTAGCAGACAGTGTACATTGCTATTGTGAAACACTCATATAGGCATAATTTGAAATCCCTTGGAAAATGGCTAAGTTTAAAAAGCATTGAAGGGCGTGCAAAATGCCTAAGAGTCAATATTATTCTTTCAAATCCATGCCATCTGGGAAACCATGAGATTTCTGTAAGCTTGCTGGGATATGGTCTACAGTGAAGAAATTGTGATAGAAGCTGTAGTTCTGTTGTCTGTTGTGCCATTTACCCTCATTAGGAGTATTAATTGCAATCTGGAACAGTCACTACAAAAGTAGTTTACCCAAAGGGATATATGGATTTTGAATAAGGTCTCAAGCAACTGAGTTGGTGGATGACTCCATAACAGGTTTACTTATATACTTTTCTATTATAGCCTTCATCTATTTTCTGATTGGCATCTAGCAGCTAAAGGAAAATTGCAATAACCATTTTAGCAGTTAAAAAGCAATTTTTGGAAATGAAGTCCACATGCACATTTAAATTACTAGTGGTTTTAAAAGTGTTCTTCCCTATATCTATCTCAGAAGTCTCATTGGAGAAAGGGAAATCATCTATTTCTCAATTAAATAGAGCATAGGTTTCATTACCAGACACTGAGAAGAAAAGGGGAGATGAGACTTACATGTTGTGTCTTTAATGCTGGAACAAATCCTTTCGTTTTAGCTGCCTGGAAGGTTCTGACCTTTACAGTATTCAAAATACTTAAAATATTCTCTACATCTCAGGCTTCTTCCCTTTGGTATTTCCATTTGTGTTCTTTTTTGTTCCTGTCTTGTAGCCATTGCTGCCTCCCACCATTGGCAGGTGTCCAAAGTATTGGATTTGAAACTAAAATATCAACTAATCTGAATTCTAAAGTTCTAAAATTACTGATCCCAGTGCAGGGTACTAATTTTATTTATTTATTTATTTATTTTATGTTTTTTATACTACCCCCCTCCCGAAGGACTCGGGGCGGTGTACAGCCCAATTAAAATGACAACATACAAAAATTAAAATTATTAAAAATAAATTAAATAGTTTGGCCCGATATTTAAAAACCCAATACATAATCTAAAAACACAATCCCCTAAAAACAATTATGGCCATTGTTGGAGCTGGAGCTATTATCCCAGGCCGGCTTGTCGGAATAAGTATGTTTTTAATTCTCGATGGAAGGAACGCAATTCTGTCATCGTACGGAGTTCGGGGGGGAGCTCGTTCCAAAGTGTTGGAGCTCCTACAGAGAAGGCCCTCCCCCGGGGGGTCGCCAGCTGACATTGTTTGGCCGACGGCACCCTGAGGAGACCCTCTCTGTGGGAGCGTACCGGACGGTGGGAGGTATTTGCTGGCAGAAGGCGGTCCTGTAGATATCCGGGTCCGATGCCATTGAGCGTTTTAAAGATGGTCACTAACCCCTTGAAACGCACCCGGAAGGCCACCGGCAACCAGTGCAGCTCACGCAGGAGCGATGTTACATGGGAGCGCCATGGCGCTCCGGTCACTACCCGCGCGGCCGCATTCTGGGCCAGCTGAAGCCTCCGGGTGCACCTCAAGGGGAGCCCCATGTAGAGAGCATTACAGTAGTCCAGCCTGGAAGTGACGAAGGCATGAGTAACTGTGCATAGTGAGTCCCGGTCTAGGAAGGGACACAACTGGCGTACCAGGCGAACCTGATAGAACATCCTCCCGGCCACGGCCATCAAATGGTCCTCTAAAGACAGCCGTGAATCCAGGAGGACTCCCAAATTGCGAACCCTTTCCACGGGGGCCACTGTTTCACCCCCAATGGACAACGAAGGAGTCAATTGACTAAACCGGGACGACGGTAGCCACAGCCACTCGGTCTTGGAAGGGTTGAGCTTGAGTCCGTTCTTCCCCATCCAAACCCGCACGGCCTCCAGGCACTGGGTCAGCACGGCAAGAGCATCGTTGGGGTGGTTCGGCGTGGAAATTACAGCTGAGTATCATCAGCGTACAGATGGTACTCCACACCAAAACCACGGATGATCTCACCCAGCGGTTTTACATAAATGTTGAACAGTAGGGGCGAGAGGACCGATCCCTGAGGTACCCCACATACGAGGGGTCTTGGGGTCGACCTCTGGCCCCCTGTCAACACAGACTGCATCCGGCCGGAGAGGAAGGAGGAGAACCACCGCAAAACAGTGCCCCCCATACCTAGCCCCTCCAACCATTGCAGTATGATACCATGATCAATGGTATCAAAAGCCGCCGAGAGGTCCAATAGCACCAGAGCAGAGGAACAACCTCTTGTCCAGGGCCCGCCAGAGGTCATCCACCAAGGCGACCAATGCTGTTTCCGTGCTGTAACCAGGCTTGAAGCCCGACTGGTATGGATCCAAGTATAACGATTCCTCCAGGTGTCGCGGGAACTGTCGGGCAACCACGCTCTCGACAACCTTTGCAAGAAAGCAAAGGTTGGAGACAGGACGATAATTTGATAAAACAGCTGGATCCAGGGTAGGCTTCTTAAGGAGGGGCCTCACTACCGCCTCTTTCAAGGAGGCAGGGAAGACACCCTCACTTAACATAGCATTAATAATTGCCTGGAACCAGCCTCGTACCACCTCCCGGGATGCCAACACCAGCCAGGAGGGGCACGGGTCCAATAAACAAGTGGTCGCCCTAAGTCCCCCGAGCAACCTGTCCACGTCCTCGGGAGTCACGGGGTCAAACTCAGCCTAGATAGCAGTCTCAAGATCAGACTCCATCTCTCCCACCGGACATACCCAGTTGAAATCAAAGCCTTCCCGTATCTGAGCGATTTTATCATGCAGATATTTTCCAAAATCCTCAGCTCTACCCTCCAAGGGGTCTCCTCTCACCTCCTGATGAAGGAGGGAGCGGGTCACCCTAAACAAGGAGGCTGGGCGGTTATCTGATGACACGATAAGAGCAGTGAGGTAAGAACACTTCTCTGCTTGTATCGCCGCTAGGTAGGACCTAATATGGTCTCTTACTAGTGTTCGGTCAGATTCGGCACGGCTCGATCTCCAACTGCTCTCTAGGCGTCTTTTCCGGCGTTTCATCTCTCTCAGCCCCTCAGTGAACCAAGGGGCCGATCGAGACGTACGTCGAATCAGAGGCCGCAAAGGCATGACCCGATCTAGAGCACTGGCCGCAGCCCTATCCCAGGCTGCCGCCAACTCTTCGACCGAGTCGTGTATCCGAACCTCAGGAATTGGCCCAAGCTCCATCTGGAACCGCTCGGGTTCCATCAGCCGCCTGGGTCGGTACCATCTCACTGGTTCCGCCTCCCTGTGGCGGGGTGCAGCGGTCAGAAAGTCCAAGCGAAGGAGAGAGTGGTCAGACCATGACGGGCTCAATAACTATATCCCCTATATTCTGACTAAGATTACTAATTGACATTAAATTACTAAGTAAACTATTTTAAAACTAAATAAAAGAGTAACTAAAATAGAAGAGTTATGATATCACGAACAATGCTTTCACTTTGTGACCATGTTGATCTGCTCCCTCAACCATCATTCAAAATATCTGTATGCTTGTGTGTGTATTGTGTGTAATTCTGCAATAATTAGGGTTAGGGTTAGGATTAATTTATGTGATTGCATAATGAAAACATTAAAAATTATTCTATTTTTCTTAAAACGAAATGCATATACTCAGGAATTTTATTTGTTTAGTTTTTTAAACTTAATTGCACAAAAAAAGAAATTTCCCTAAATTTGGAAGCATTACAATATACTAAAAGGATAAATAAATAATTGAGCTTCTTAATATATCTGCTTGGCATAAATTTAATAAAGTACATGTTGAACATGTATCCATGTCTTGTTCAAATAATAAGCAAACATTTTTAAACAAAAGTAATCTGGCTTCAAATTAATTGCCAGTTGTCTAATATTTTAAGTATTGACAAATATTTTTATTTACTTTTCACCAGACGTATTGCAATATTTACTCTATTTAAATTAATATCTATTTTCTTAATTCTTCATAATCTTTAGGCTGTAAGTACAGATCCAGTTCCAGTGAAACTACATTATGATAAATCACATGATCAAGTATGGGTGCTCAGTTGGGGAAGCTTTGATAAGGATTCTCCTACACTACAAGTAAGTATATGCATTTTTATATTAAATATAGATATGTGTGCTGACTAGAAAATACATTGCTTCTTTGACAGAGGCCCAAACTCATATTCACACAGAAAACTGTCAGAAAGATAGTTATAAATATATGAGTGCTTAATGTATGGGAAGTTAGCAATGATATAGTAATAGAGGAGCTTTGTTAGTTTATTAATATAAGAAAAATAGGAAAGCAAAGTTCCAAACCAAACCAAACTGATCTAGCTAAATCTCAGGAACAAATAGGTAGCTGTGCCTGAATTGTCCAGCTGTCAACTATTCATGATGGCATATAATATCCTACATAAAGGCCTCAACTATAACAGAGAATGCCAATCAATTAGAATTCTTCACAGCCTTATGTGCAGCATGTAAAACTAAAGGATTTATTTCAGAGACCCAAGAAAACAAGGGCAGTCATACCATGACAACTGTATCACAGATCAGAAGACCACAGGATCAGAATTAACTGAAAGCAGATGACAGAGCAGGCTTCAAAAACCTAAAAAAGCACCAAACCATCATTATCCTCTTAACAGACAAGGAATGTATCAAAGTTACTTGTCTTCCAGTAAAAGAATTAGTGGAAGACAATGAAACCTACATCCCTCTAACAGATATGATATGTAGATGACACCTTTGTCTTTGTATTACACAATCAATTATTTCATCAAAAATTAAACCATTTAAGAATTTAAATTATAATGATATCATTTGGGGTAAAAGGGTCACAATAATGTAAACATGGCAGTAATAAAGTATTTCCCAGTATGCTGTCCTGTAGATGTATTTGGCTTATCTCTTTAAAAGCTAACTTCATTTCTGAAAATTTAACACTCAAATGATGACTTAAGAGATGTACAATATGTTTTCCAGGTGATAACCCAGGCCAGTGGAAGTATTTCTCATCACACGATTCACACTCAACCAGTGGGAAAACAGTTTGACAGAGTGGATGACTTTTTCATTCCATCTGCAACTCTCCTTATTACCCACATAAGGTAGGGGGTGAACTATAATATGGTTGAGGTTGGGTGTCAGATATTGAATCAGACATTCTATTTTTATTTATTCTCTTAATAACTCATCCTTCCTGCAAAGAGAATAAAGCCTGTCACATTTATTTTCATGACAACATTAAGAATATTATCAGGCTGAGGGTCATACTATGAGCTTCATGGCTGATCAAATCAATCTCAGGCCAGCACAATTTATTTTATGCTATACCCATGGGTATTTGAATCAATATGAATGTCACTTTTACATAAAACTGTTATTGTTCTCAGTAGATTTGTCCCAGAAATTCTGGGTTTCTCTCTTTTAAAGCATTTCTATAATGCAATCTTACCAAACTCTCATCCAATGCTTGCTAGGAATTTACTCCAACATAAGATGATTTTTAGTTTACATCTTTGTACGTTATCTCTAGTCCTGGAGTTAATATTTCTCCTACTGTAACAGGACTTGTATAAAAAATGGTATTTTAATTAATACATTGTTCAGGCTTACAGATGTTGTGAAATAGAATGGTGGACACAGTGGGACTTCTCCTAATCTATATATCTTTTTGCATTCTGATGAAATGTAATAACTATATTGTTCTCCATAACTCATTAATAAATTTTAGGAAAATATAAAAACATAAATTTCAATCCTTCTACTTCTAGTGAATGGATTCACTGTTTGTCATATTTTTCTATGTATTTTAACCTATTTGTTTATATTACAAAAAGTATATGAGCAGTATCTACAGCTACCATATGAAAACTTGGAAAAGACAGACAAATTTGAAAAGGTTATAATAACTTTGTTTATATGTTTATAACTTTGCTTTATAAAGAAAAATTCAAGAACAAAAACAAAAAAAGCTTAACAAAAATTCTAGTAAATACTAATAAAAATATCTAAAATCAAATAGTACATATAAATTTATTTTAAATTTATTTCCATATTTTTCACCTTAATGTGAAAGAGTATAGGTAGATCTCAACTTACTGCAATTGAGGCTGCAATTTCTGCTGTTAAGTAAGGCAGTTTAAATGAATAGAATAGAATAGAATAGAATAGAATAGAATAGAATAGAATAGAATAGAATAGAATAGAATAGAATAGAATAGAATAGAATAGAATAGAGCTGGAAGGGACCTTGGAGGTCTTCTAGTCCAGCCCTCTGCTTAAGCGGGAGAACCTATACCATCTCAGACTGGTGAATGTCCAGTCTCCTCTTGAAAATCTCCAGTGATGGAGCGCCCATGATCTCTGGGGGTAGGCTGTTCCACTGGTTGATTGTCCTCACTGTCAGGAAGTTTCTCCTTAATTCCAGGTTGCTTCCAGGTTGATCAGTTTCCAACCATTGTTTCTTGCCCTTCCCTCTGGTGCTTTGGTGAACAACCTGGCCCCCTCTTCTTTGTGGCAGCCCCTCAGATATTGGAATACTGCTATCATGTCTCCCCTAGTTCTTCTTTTCTTTAGACTAGTCAAACCCAAGTCCTGTAGCCGTTCTTCATATGCTTTAGTCTCCAGGCCTTGGATCATCTTAGTTGCTCTTCTCTGAATTTTTTCCAAACTCTCAACATCTTTTTTGTAATGTGGTGACCAAAACTGGATGCAGTATTCCAGATGTAGTCTTACTAGGGTTTTATAAAGCAATAATAATACTTCATGTGATCTTGATTCTATGCCTCTGTTTATACAATCCAGGATTGTATAAACATTTTTGGTTGTTGCTGCACATTGCTGGCTCATAGTTAAGTGATCGTCCACTAGGACTTCAAGGTCCCTCTCACAGTTGCTGTTTTTAAGCCAAGCCTTGCCCAATCTGTATTTGTTCCTTTGGTTTTTCCTGTCTAAATGTAAGTGAGTCGGGCTTAATTTCATGATCTTTTTTGCCATGGTTGTTTGGTGAATCACTGCAGTTGCTATATTAATCATGTGATTGTTAAGCAAATCCGGCTTCACCAATTGACTTTGATTATTAGAAACTGTCAGGAAGGTTGCAAGTGGCAATCACATGACTCCTGGACACTGCAACCATCCTAAATACATGCTGGTTGCCAAGCACCCAAATGTTTATCAAGTGACCATGGGGATGCTGCAAAGGTTATAAAAGAGAAGACTGGTTGTAATTAACTTTTTCAGTGGCCTTGTAACTTTGATTAGTTGCTAAATGAACAGTTGTAAATTGAGGGAAACTCGTATGTACTACCATTTGTAGTAAAAGTTATAAATAAGCAAAACAAAAAGTGAGGGTTTTTTTTTAAAAAAATAAACCTAATGAATAGCTTACTTGAAAGAAAAAATGGTCCTTTATAATAAAGGATGGCTATATGTTGATGGAAAATCATATGAATCAACTAAGACAGACTCAATCGCGTCACGTAATGTATCATGATGTATTGCGATGTTTTTTGCCTTTGTGGAGCCAGATTGGGTGTGGCCTGCATGTGACACATCTGGCCCATGGGCCACCAGTTTGACACTCCTGAACTAAGACATTAGTAACAATATTTATTGTGACATAAAATAATGAAATATTGTTGAGCGATTTATATTTTCAACACTCTTACCTCTGATTTTTTTCTGACTTTTTACTCATATCTATGAATTGGAATATATATATATATATGTTAGCATAGTACTTGTTTCAGTTTGTAGGTCTGGGGTTAAATTATTTACCACTAACAATACAGTGGACATTGTCCCAGGATTTATACCCTTGTTTGAAATAGTAATAGAATTAGCACTTAGACTTATATAGCAATAGCCCTTAGAATTATATAGTGCTTTACAGCATTCTCTGAGCGGTTTACAGTGTTTAGAGTGTCAGCATATTGGCCCCAAGCATCTGGCTCCTCATTTTACTAACCTTGGAAGGCTAAGTCAAGCTTGAGTTTTCTCAGGATGAAATTCCAGGCTGTGGGCAGAGTTAGCCAACAATACTGCACTCTAAACCACTGTGCTATCAAGGCTTGAAAGGTGTGACAACCTAAACAACATAAAAGTTTTTTAAAAAAGTCTGTGTGCCAGTCTTACTTCATATAATACAATCTATGTTTTCTTTAGCATATTTTCACATACTCAAGGCCATTATACTCATTAAACTTTAAGCCGTCTTTGAACACTGTATTTGATGTTGCTGAATTCAGTTACGAAGGGAATATTTCTTTCCTTTCACAAACATTTCACCCAAAGCTCAGTAATAGTTACCATATAAAAAGAGACAGCCAGGGCTAAATATCTGTTATTTCACATGCTGCATTGCCACTTGAAGATCAATTACTTTGTGGTCCAAGCAGAGACACAGTACAGAATGGCTTGAGGTAAAAACCATTATAGAAAACAAGCATGTTGTTTTAATTTTTTCTCCCTGATGCTTTATTATTGTTGTAGACAAGATTTTATTTGCACAATTAGATATAGGAAGAAAAAATGTAGGCATGAAAGTGAATGAAAAAAAGATGAACCACTATCTCCAAACGAAACAAAAGATCTTTTAACTAAAGGATATTAAAGCTGCAACACCATATAAAATTTGGATTTTCAAATGTGGTATAACCTACTGCTGAATAGAACTGAATTAATTTTTATTGTAAATTGCTTTCTACCTTAATACTTCTTGAGTACTCTGTTCCATTTGAATTAAGGGCTATTGTGTTCATGCTAGACTTTTTAGTATATTTCATTTGTACTGAAGATGACCATTTTTTAGTCAGGTTTTATTATTTTAAGGTGTGATAATTTTGAATTCTTGATTAAATGACTCAATGATCAATTCCAGATTATGTTTTGCTTGCAAAATAAGGCCTACAAATAGTAGCATGAAAATCACCTTCCTCCTAAGCTCCAGTAAAGAGAACCTACCTAAAATAAGATTTTATCTTCTGAATTTACTATCCTTTATAGGCCTATAGATACTTCTATGTTTTTTATTAATGTTCTTATGCTTAGAATACTATTACTTAAATAAATGTGTCCCTAATTACCAAACTATAGAAAAGTGTATGGTTCTTGCTTTGCCTTTCGCAATTCAGCCCTAACATATTTCTGGTTTTTGCAGTCATTTTGAATATGCCAACTTTTAAAAATTATCTTTCTCAAATGAATTCAAATAAAAAGTATAGATAATTCTAACAGGAGCATATTGTCTTTGATCTCCATTTTTACAGAAAATAATTCAACTTCCGGTGCATACTTGAATATCACATTAAATTGCTTATAGGTCAAAACTAAATATAGTTGAACAATGAACTTGTATTTTTATACAGTTAAAATTTCCATTTATACATTAATTAGGAAAGTCCAGTTTCCCAAATTATAACTTGGTTAAGCGTTTTTATTGATGGTTTAAATAAATATGAACAATTTGTATAATATTAATATGGCCACCAACCCAGAAGAAGTGACCCTGGGTGGCACATAGTAAAAAAAGTATAAAACAATAAACACATCAAAAAACCCTTGTATTTTAAAAGTTTTTTTAAAAGATTGCCCCAAAAGAACTGAATTAATTATAAGTGATATAAGACATCAAACTATCTAATTGCTGTTCATTATGCAAATTATGAAAACAAAATTCAAATCTTTACTAAAATTAAACTTGGAAATAAAATATAGAAGCTTCATAGCAACACATAAATTATTGATTTTGAAAGTATGGAAATACTTGAGGGATATTAAATGTATCACTGACATTTTGAAATGTAGTCTTTTTTTCTGTAAGGTCAGCTTCTGAATTGCCATTTTGATAAACAAGAGGGACATCTCCCAGGTCTAAAATCAGCTTTTCTGACACATCCAGAGACTTTATTAAGAAACATTTTACTTTCCCATATATAAAAACATAAAACCAGTATTTTTCTATGGCTCTGTTCCTCTTTCCCCATCACCATGAGATAAAAAGGACAAGAAGCAAAATTGTTCCCATTTCAAGATATGTCTGTTCATCATAAAAAGCAGAGTAAAGATGATGCAGGTTAAAGAGCATCATTTTCCTTTGACTTTTTGCTCATCATTTTCCTTTGATTTCTTGTAAAACATATTTTTTTTTTCATATATTGCTCTTCAGCTCATTCTACCCCACCACTTTAGCTAAGATTTTTTATTGCAAATTAGGCATCTGATACTTTTTAATGAATTAAAAAACAATTCTATGTCAAAATCCATACATTTTTCCATCTTTTTATTTCAACTAAAATATAGAGCTATAATGAATGTGTACAAATCAGCGTATACTGTATTAATCCAAAGTAGAAAATATTTATATTAAAAATGCCCACAAATAGCTTTAAAATCAAATATGTTGGAAAATGGGATGGATTTTATTAAGGATGGAGAAATAATAGACTGTACAAAATGAAACTGAACAGGAAAAACTTTGCATTATGCAGTTTGGGTTCAATCTAGCTGTCTAATTTTTCTATAGAAATTTATTGGCAAAAGGGGATCACATAAGAAATTTTAGGAGAAGGCTAAATTTTCACAGATTGCTCAAGGAAAATTAAGCAGCAAGAGTGGACTTGATAATGATGCTGGGCTCAAAAAGCAATATTGGTACAAGAGGAAGTTTAAGTCTCTTGTGGGCTACATGAAAATCCTAAAGCGTAGGTTCCAGCAAATATTCTAAAAAACGAAAAGTTCTGAAACGTGACATGCTTTTCCATTTCTAAAACAATATTGATATGAATATATGATATGAATTGTTATGATCCATGCATGAATGCTAACGGTTAGTTTGTTGGGTAAAATAGTGCTTATTTAAGACACCTTTTGGAACGTGGTTAAGGCATCAGGCTAAAAATCATGAGTCTCTGAGTTCTAAACCACCTTAACCATAAAAGGCAGCTGAGTGATTCTGAGCATTTCCTCCCAGCCTAAAAAGGAGGGAATTGCAAACTTTCCTTGAAAAAGTTTGCAGAAGGAGGCAGGCAAAATAAAAGACTTGGCTTTCTTAGGTAAATAAGCAGAGGACCATTTTGCTCAAAATATTAAAAAGGGCCTTTTGTCATTAATTTCTGTGTTTGGTATGGTGTCTAGCAACTATCACAGTTTGTCAGACCATAATAACCTCTGCTTCCCATCCAGATAAGCAATAAGATCACATAGAGCTGAAGAGGGCAATAAATCACAGTTATGTGTGTCAGTCCCAATTGGCGTTAAGTTGGGGTAAGTATTCCCCAGTTCTACACTATCTTTGCATTCTGTCCCTGAGTTCCTCCCAAATATGCCCAAAAGCATCCTAGGAATCCAGGAATCCAGAAAATCCTATTCACTGCCAAACCAAGATGTAGCTCATTACAGGTATTCTGTCCTGTAGATTAATGAAAAAGCTTAAAGGCACCAAAATAAAAAAAGAAAAAAAAACAGGTATGGAATTTTTGTTGAATTTTCTCCATGTGTTGAATAACTTCTAATTTTGCACTAATTTAAGGCAAGCATTATATTGAAGTAATTTAATCTATATCTGTGAAAACAACAGGAGATCTTCAATTATGCCCAAAGAGCCTATGTTTTTAAAAAAAATCCATTTGTGTGTAGAATAAGAGGGGGAAAAATACCCAAAGAAAAATATTTTAGAAGTTAGCACCACAGTTCATAAATCTAAGTAAGATAATTGGAATAAATTAAAGTCTGTAATTATAATGTTATACAGTGTTTCAAAGCAATGTTAAATTAGGTAATTGTAAAATATTCATTACTTATCTTTAGCTCTTTTAATAGTTCTAGCAGGTGTTCTGAACATCACACAGCAGCTATCTTCACATGTACAGGAATGAACAATCATATAACTGGTATGATGGCCTAGAGTTTTAATAGAATTAATTAGTCTGAGAAATAGCTCATTCTGTTTGCCTAAACTGTTATTGGTCATAGGAGACATATCAATTCACAAACAAGTAAAAATGTAATTTCTTTAATATTTTCAAAGTTAAGTCTTGTTTGTTTATGTGAAATAATTGTTTTAATAATTTTGTCTTATCGTTTTCATTAGAACTGCAGATATAGAGGATAATTTTATAAAATAAATGTTAGTCTACCTCTATTTATATTTATCAAATCTGTATAGCTGCCCATCTCACATGGGCAGTGCAAAACACTGAATTAAAAACTAAAAAAAAATCATAAAAATAGTCACAATTTTAAAAAGCTATTAAAAAGACACACAAAATAAAAGAGGATAATATTAATCATAGTAAGGAAATCATTGCAAAATTTCCCTACAACCCTGGGATGCCCCATCCTTAATAACATAGCCAAGTCTTGATTTTTGGAATAGTATGGGATTCATTTAGAAGAAAAAACACTTTGACAGATTCCAGTTCTTAACTTTCGGGAATTCTTGAAATACCATCTTCAGCATCATCATCATATACCATTATTCATATGTTTACAACATAATTCTATCTTTGTGGCCTCTGGAGTTCCATGACACTAACTTTTTGAAGAGCAGTTATTAGAACATACATACATACATACATACATACATACATACATACATACATACATACATACATACATACATTTGAAATTTCATCATGATGAGATGATGTATGCTAATTAAAATCCCACAGTGGCAAACCACTTCTAAAAATTTTACCAAAGAGACTGGTCTAGATAGTCACAGGAGTTTAAAAAAATGGTTGTATTCACAAATGTTGTGCTAATATTCTGCATAAATAAAAAGTTAAAGCAACCATACTAAACAAAACCAATGTAGCAAAGTAACAACAATGAATAGTAGCATGCCTGCGCATTATTTTTTTCCAGTTTCATTGAACATTTGCAATTTTATTTTCTATCAGAGGTTCCCTATCTCTAAATAAGGAAAAATGGTTGGAATGAATGAGCAAAAGATAGATTTTGCTTTTGCATAGATGAGCCTAAATTAGCGAAATAAGTGATTTAGGTCAAAAACCAAAATAGTGGGTTTTTTTGTAGAATAGAATAGAATAGAATAGAATAGAATAGAATAGAATAGAATAGAATAGAATAGAATAGAATAGAATAGAATAGAATAGAATAGAATTGGAAGGGACCTTGGAGGTCTTCTAGTCCAGTCCCCTTTTCAAGCAGGAGAACCAGTGGTGGGATTCAGCCAGTTCACACCACTTCAGCAGAACCGGTAGCTAATTTTTTTTTCCAGGCCCAGAATGGACTTCTGGTTGTTCACATATCTGAATCCCACCACTACAGAAAACCTATACCATTTCAGACAAGTGACTGTCTAGTCTCTTCTTAAAAACCTCCAATGATGGAGCACCTATGATTTCAGAAGGCAAGCTGTTCCACTGGTTAATTGTTCTCACTGTTAGGATGTTTCTACTTAATTCCAGGTTGCTTTTCTCTTTGTTTATTTTCAAACCATTGCTTCTTGTCCTACCCTCTGGTGCTTTGGAGAATAGTTTGATGCCCTCTTCTTTGTGGCAACCCCTCAGATGCTAGAATACTGCTATCATGTCTCCCCTATTCTTTTCTTTAGACTAGCCAAACCCAAGTCCTGCAGTCATTCTTCGTATGTTTTAGTCTCCAGGCTTTGATCATTTTAGTTGCTCTTCTCTGAACTTTTTCCAAAGTCTCAACATCTTTTTTGTAGTATGGTGACCAAAATTGGTTGCAGTATTCCAGTTGTGGTCTTACTAGGGTTTTATAAAGCGGTAATAATAATAATAATAATAATAATAATAATAATAATAATAATAATAATAATAATAATAATAATATAAAGTTGGAAGGGACCGTGGAATTTATCTAGTCCAACCCCCTGCTCAGGCAGGAAACCCTATACCATGTCAGACAAATGACTGTCCAGTCTCTTCTTAAAAGCTTCCAGTGTTGGAGCATTCACATAATCATAATACTTCATGTGATCTTGATTCTTTGTCTCTGTTTATACAATCCAGGATTGTATTAGCTTTTTTGGCGGCTGCTCCACACTGCTGGCTCATATTTAAGTGATCATCCATTAGGACTCCAAGGTCCCTCTCACAGTTATTGTTTTTGAGCCAGGTCTCGCCTAATCTGTACTTATACCTTTGATTTTTCCTGCCTAAATGTAAAACTTTGCTTTTCTCCACATTAAAGTTCATTTTGTTGGATAGGGCCCATTGTTCAAGTTTGTCAAGATCTTTTTGGATCCTGAGCTTGTCTTCTGGGGTGTTGGCTATTCCTGCCAGTTTAGTGTCATCTGCAAATTTGATAAGTTCCCCTTCAATTCCCTCATTAATGAAGATATTGAAGAGTACTGGACCTAAGACAGAGCCTTATGGTACCCCACTACTTACTATCTTGTTTACTAAGCACTAAAGATACTGGGCTTTCTTGAGAAGCCTTATTACGTTGCTTTCTTGATATAGAGTGGTAAATCACACATGAACAAATATTATTGCTTAAAAAGTATACAACTAGTTGAATAATTAGTTTCCATTTTTGTGGAAAATAAAAATAAAGAACATTTATTTTTAAAGTACATATCAAATTTTATTACACAGCCTTCAATGTGTTTTTCAAATGTTGAGAGGAACTTCATATCAAACTTTGAACAGTGATTTTTGTTAAACTGCAGGTCATTAATGATTTCTTGTAAATATGGCTGTTTTTACTCTTTTAAAAACATGTGTCTCTAACTATAGAATATTTTGTGGGGGAGAAATAACAGCAATTTGGTGCTTGATTTAACTGTGATGGTTACTGGAATCCGAATTTTCTATGTCACTGTGTCTGAGGTGGATTGTCCTCTCAAGTGTAAGTAGTATGGAAAACTCCATTTTTACCTACTTTAAGACCCTACTGTAATAGTAATGTACAGAGCTGTGCTTACAACAAGTGCTCATGCAAATGGCTCTTCTATAATATTTGGAAGAAATTCTAAATCACCTTTAGAACATTTCTAAGAGTTACTGAGATAATGTATTGAGATAGTTAGAGTCTAGGTAAAGGTAAAGAAGAATTGACCCATATGAAATTACAATAGGTTAAACTTAGTTTTCCTGGAATATAAAAGTAATTGAAGCAAGAGCCATTGCATATAAGAGGTAACTCAGCTGACCAAGATGAACCAAAGGAAGTTTAGATTCAATGTGTGTAAAAAGAATGATAGAGAGCTAAAGCTCCCAAGGTCACTGTCTGCCTTTCTGAACACCAATCATACTTTTAAAAATATTTTCTAAATATATTTGAAATGATAATTGGTCATTTCAATTATGACCATTGGCCATAATTGCTCCATTGGTCATCAATTGGCTTTTTTGAGAATGCTGCTGAAAAAATTATGAATTAGGAAACTAAAATATCAGGTCCTTATTTTTTTCTTGCCAAAATTACTATTTTAACAATAAGCTAATAAATAAGTAAAGTACAACAGCAGCATAGAATTTCATTGACCAGAAATTATATAGATATGCCTGGAGACAACAGGAATTTGTTTTCTTTTTTCAAATAAGAAAATATGAGCTTTTTTCTTGATAAAAAATCTGAGTGTGATTTCTCAGATCATAAGTACAAGTTGAGTCCTTCTGTTTTTCAGGATTGCACTGAAAAAAGTGCAATCAATTGATTCACTTGATTCCTCAGTAATTTCACATGATATTAACATATTTTACAATCTTCTTCTTATGCTAAAAGCATTTTATCATGCTCTTAATTGGATCTCTTGTCAAAATGCATTTCCAACTTTATTTTTCATCATACTGATCAAAGTACTTGATTTCAAATCATCTTCATCAGTGGTTTTCTAACCTTCAACACAATTACCATTTAACATCTTTCTCTCCAGAAGAGTTAAGAAAAGTTTGTGGGAGAAAAGTTTGTACTAGGTCCTATCAGTTGTCATATTAAGGTAAAATCAATATAATGCAAAAAAGTGTAATTGACTGAAGGAAGTCATGTGGTATCAACAAATGAAATGTATAGTTGTATATCAATATTGGTAAGTACATAGTTTTTGACTTTTTTATTTCTGAGTTTTAGAATCTTCCAGATGTCAAAGACTCTGGGTAGCTTATTTCAAATAAGAGCAATAGGAAACCCTCTCCCTGATTTTTTTTAAAGTAAATACCATGCTTCTGGATAAATACACTTTAACAAAAACATTGGTCACAGTCCACCACAGACACAGCCACAGCCACAGCCACAGCCACAGCCATAGCTGTTTTTAAAGCTTTCAGGAACATCATGAGGATGGGAATGACAAGGATTTTGTGATGAGGGTGTCATTTCCAAGGGCAGCCTTTGCAGCAGATAAGACATATTTTCTGTCTACCTTTAAATGATTTTGTGTCATTTGGGGGATGTGGAGCACACAGACTCTGCCTAATTTTACCAATGACGAGAGACCATGGAAGATAGGTGGTCCCTTAGTTAAGCTGATCCTTTGCCATGACTTATAGCATAATCAGCACCTTGATCTGTACCTGGAAGTCCATTGGCATCCCATGCAGCTTGTAGAGCCTGAATTTATTTATTTATTTATTTATTTATTTATTTATTTATTTATTTATTTGTTCGGGCTTGTATGCCGCTCCTCTCCGGAGACTCGGAGCGGCTAACAACATATGTATAAACAACAAATTACAATAAAAATCCCAAACAAAAAATATCTAAAAATACAATAAAAACACCCACTTATATTCAACAGTCAACCACAGTCATCCCCAGGCCTGCCGGCAAAGATGAGTTTTAAGATTTTTTCGGAAGGCCAGGAGAGTCAGAGAAGCGCGGACTTCAGGAGGCAGTTGGTTCCAGAGGGCGGATGCCACAACAGAGAAAGCCCTCCCCCTAGGGCCCACCACATTGTTTCGCTGACGGGACCCGGAGGAGGCCAACCCTGTGTGCTCTCACCGGTCGTAGGGAAGTATGTGGCAGAAGGCGGTCCCGTAAATATCCTGGTCCCATGCCATGAAGGGCTTTATAGGTAATAACCAACACTTTGAATTGTGCTCGGAGACCAATAGGCAACCAATGCAGCATGCGGAGAGTTGGTGAAATGTGGGCACAGCGCGGAAGGCCCACAACTGCTCGCGCAGCTGCATTTTGCACTAATTGTAGTCTCCGAACACTCTTCAAGGGTAGCCCCATGTAGAGAGCGTTGCAGTAGTCGATCCTCGAGGTGACAAGGGCATGTGTGACTGTGAGGAGAGACTCCCGATCCAAATAAGGACACAACTGGTGGACCAGGCGAACCTGGGCAAATGCCCCCCTCGCCACAGCCGACAAATGATGATCCAATGTCAGCTGTGGGTCGAGGAGGACTCCCAAGTTGTGGACCTTCTCCAAGGGGTTTATAGATTCACCCCCCAGGGTAATGGAAGGACAGATTGAAGTGTCCTTGGGAGGCATCACCCACAGCCACTCTGTCTTGTCAGGGTTGAGCCTTAATCTGTTAACGCCCATCCAGACCCTCACAACCTCCAGACACCGGCACATCACCTCAACCGCTTCACTGATATGGCCAGGAGTGGAAATGTACAGCTGAGTATCATCAGCGTACTGATGGTATCTCACTCCGTGCCAGTGGATGATCTCACCCAGTGGCTTCGTGTAAATGTTAAAAAGTAGGGGGGAGAGAACTGACCCCTGAGGCACCCCACATGGGAGTAACCTAGAGGTGAACGTAACCTCTATGTGGATCTGAATTTAGCCATTCAGATCCACATAGCCTCAATATATTGGGGCAGGACATGGATGATGCTACTTGACTACTACAGCTTTAAGATGTTTGACTGGATATCATCAGTATTGATATTGATGATGGTGCTTTTTGAACCTATGGATGGCTTTCCCCAGTGGCTTCATACAGATATTTAAAATGAAAAGACAAAATGTTGCCCCTGAGACACCTCACATCAAAGGAACTCACAGCAAAATGATTCATCCAAAATGAATGAAGTTGGTTAATTTTAGTTATGGTCAGTTTTAGTTTTAGTGGTAGGATCCATTGGTGACATGGTACATTTTAGTTGTGCTGATAGTCACACTTGTTTTCCTGAGAACAAGCAACTACCTGAATTAAACTATATGTTTTGGGGAAAATAATAATATTTAACTTTTGAGATGGTTATTCATACTACAGTAGTGCATGCATAGCTCAATTCAGTGATTTAAAAGCAGGTATATAAATTATCTTTCATCACTGACGTGTTAATGATCTGAAACAGCTACATACAAAGCAATTGTATTCTTCAACAATCTATTCTTCCACAATTACAACCACTTGTGAGAAAGAGAAAAACTCATCATAAGGCAGGCATTTAAATACGTCAAAAATGGATACATTGACCTTGCTAATATTCATATCCAGAAGTTAAGCAATATTGCTAGCTAAATAAATAGATAATGCACGAAAAGCATGTACAAATGAACAATACAATCTTTTGTAAGCCAGAGGCTTTACTTATATCTCACTCCATGCAAGTAAGGCAACGTCAGATAATAATTCAAATAGACAGAGATGATTTTCTATGGAATAAAATTGCATTATCTGACATTAACAGTATAACTCTCTGGTCCTTAGAATACTGAAGCCAACATAGTTGCTGGAGGCAAGAAGGCAAGAATTTACCTTCCACCCTATAGTAATTAAACCAGAATTTTGGTGAAATAAAAGATGCTGAAATTGTGAGAAATAAGGTAATCTGCACAGGATAGAGTGGCCAATTTGTAACAATATTGAATTAGAATAAATACATAGGGTGGATGACAAAATGACACATTATAACAGCAGCAACAGCAAGCTCAATACTATCCTACAGTTACCCATTATGAAAGCCAATATCGTAATCAATATTAGCAATAATATTGTTTATGACAATAATTAAATACATACTCTGCTTCATGCTTCTTGTGTTCTCAGACTTCCATCTGGCAATCCTCTGAGTTACTCTGAGCAACATTCTAAGGAAAAAAGAGTGGGACAAAAGATTTGCAGACATTGTCCTGCTTCAAGAGAACTAAATACTCAAATACAGGCTAAAGAGATAATGGCACATAAAGAAAGGAACGTAAATGAAAACAGAGTCTCTGGAAAAGAAAGGTTACCTAAGTGATTTCACCTTAGGCAGAATCAGTCCAAAGTTAAAAGAGCCAGGTCAGATTTGTCAACCAATTCAGTGGTCAGAATTTCATAAGCAGAATCCACAAAATATCATGCAAGAGCTAGATATCAGACAGATGTTTATATCAAAGAAACATTGGTCTGTACTGCCTCTTAAGAAGCCTGCAACCAAATGCCTTCAATAATGAAGCCCTTTCCTTCTATTTGGCAAAAACCATTTGACTGCCATTGTTCTGTTCTCTGCTCAACTTGCAGAGTATGAGGGCTTGGAATCCTTACATCAGGGGTGTCAAACTTGCAACATCATGTGACATGTCACAACATATCACGCCTTTTTCCCCATTGACGGAGCTGGGGTGGGCATGGTTTCGGCATGACGCATCTGGCCTATGAGCCAGCAATTTGACATCCCTGCCTTACATCATCACCAACAGTTATAGCTGTTCAGATTGTGCTTACGTTTGATCAGCCACAGGTGATTGTTGGTTTCTTGTCTCCTAAGGCTGGCATTCCACAAGTTTAGCTGGAGAACGTAGTCTCCATAGTCTGAATCCCCAGCCATGACAAGCATGCTAGATAAAGGTGTGGGTGTCTTAGTTAAAGTCATTTAATTTGCCCTGGACTGGATATTAGGTGTGTAGTTGAATGAGTGAGGTAGTATCCTTTGGAACAATCTAGAAGCTATATGAGTCCTCAGTTTCTAAATTCTGCTACCTTACCAGATGAAGGCTTGCTTTACAGATTCAGCTGGTTAGAAGAATTGAAAAATTTACTTCCACTTCTTTATTTCCTATTTTATCCTGAAATTTATATAATATATTTTCCTCATCATCCCCTCCTTACTTTTGCTGACCCTCTTTAGTTAGATTCTTCCCTTTGTGTACATCAGTAAAACAAAAGGATAATGACATGAGTGAAGCAGATGAATCATGGTTTTTTTCATCCTGTTGTTTCTCAGTATTAAGCCTAGACTTAATTTTTAGTTTCTGCTAGGAAAACTTCCAGGTGAAACAGGATTAATTCAATATTTTATAAACTTTATTTCTAAGAATGAGGATCACAGCATATGGCTGTCAGATATTTCACAAAATGCTATTAAGTGCAAGTTCATAGTCTATCTTCTAAACAACACTGTATACTTAGATTTTTTTAAAATAAAAACTCTTACTTTTGCAATTCAATAAGCACAATAGTGAACCAATACAATGCCATTTGCCATTTGATATATTTTGATGTATTTAATTGCCTAAACCATTTTCCCCTGGTTTATCTTAATACAATATATTTTGAGTTGAAGCCACATATTTATTTCACTATGGTATCATAAAAATATTTTTATTCCATGAAAAGCTTTGTGAATGATATTATTATATGGAGAAGACATGAGAATTAGAAGTCTCATAATTTTATTCATGGAGTAATAAATTTGGATGGCCACTGATATAGTTGCATGAAACAGAGTTTTGTATTAAATATGCTACTTCTAATATACAAATCACCAGAAAAACTATAAACACTCTGTTATATCACTTGCTGTTTTACTATAGACTGAGTTATCAATCAGAATTAGGCATCACAGATAATTTCATGATATAATTATAAGTATATAAAAACATTTGTGCAATCTTTAAAAATTAAATTTCTACGAAAAGTACCAGATTAATGGTTCTGAAAATATAAAGCCTTCAATTAAAATTCTAGCCAAAGCATGAACAGTCATATACAAACTTGTTGAAAATAATTATTTAACTAACACTTGCCAGTTCAATCACAGACTGAAATGTTTAAGATGATCCAAGTAATGTTCACCTATAGGTTATAAGTAAGTTTCTCAGAAGCAGTACAAATCAGTAACATTTTACAAGGTTCTCAAATCCAGACAGCAATAAAAACATTGGCTCACAAATGTCCTAGTTCAAATATTATTTTTGGCTGGTTTCCAATATAGTACATTACTTTAAATAGTTATTGAGTTACAAAGTATAATGAGTGGTTACAAAAATATTTATTGTATATTTATTTATATACTCATATTTATTTCTCAGAAATCTATTTTTGAGAAAATTATCAGTTTCAAAACATTTTAATAATGCAATAACTCTGAGCAATTTTCTATGAAAGAAAAATAAGCACATTAAAGCCTTAAAACTGAAAGAAAAGAGGAAATGCTTAAAAATGTTTGCATCCACAAAATTAATAATTTTGCAATTTTATCCTTAATAATAAAATTCTTCCAATAGTCATTCAAATATCACTGGTCTCATATTTTCCTTAGAAAATAACAAGCCACAAAATAGATAATTAACTATGTTTATTTGTGTTTAATGGATTACATTGTCTTCAAATGTGTCAGATATGAAAAAGAGATCACTCGGTGCTAACATAATCAAACCTTCTTGAGTAATGCAATAAATGGGTATTAATCACACATG
This sequence comes from Bothrops alternatus, assembly GCA_034064705.1. Classification (NCBI taxonomy): domain Eukaryota; kingdom Metazoa; phylum Chordata; class Lepidosauria; order Squamata; family Viperidae; genus Bothrops; species Bothrops alternatus. The sequence goes on from JARGCV010000085.1 coordinate 6,735,754, forward strand.
GTCCTTTGTGGAACAGAAAATTCCAAAAATATTGCTGTTCACTACCATAGTATTTAATTATATAATTCCAATTTGTCTAATCATTCAGACAGTTCAGTTTAATTGTAACTAAACATGATAAACTTGTAATCACATGTAACTGGAAACATCAGTTTACAAAAGCTGATCTTTATCATCTCTTTTAACCTTCAATAATTCCCTGTATATTTCTATTATCAGAATTCTATAGAGCAAAAATACAAATAAATATAAAAATCAAGCACATATATAAATATATATCTATCTTATCTGTTGGGTAAGGCACCCAGTGTACCAAATATAAATCAGTCTGTTCTGTGTTTCGCTCCAATCTAGGAGCATGTTTTGCAGGCAGACCTCACATACTGTGAACACTATAAATTCAAAATTTTGTGGCTGACAAAGAGTTAGTGGGAGACTAGTATAGCTATTTCAGGCTCATTAGCCCTCATCAGCTAGTCACACCCTTCAGGGATTCAAACCTTGGCAGCTTGCATGTTAGGCAGCTGTATTACCCTTTTGAGCCACAGGTTCCCCCTTACTCTTGTCAGCCGAAACCAGGGAGGATATATATCTTATCTGTTGGGTGAGGCACCCAGTCTACCAAATATAAATCAATCTGTTCTGCATTTCGCTCCAATCTAGGAGCATGTTTTGCAGGCAGACCTGACATACTGTGAACTCTATAAATTCACAATGTGTGTGTGTGTGTGTGTGTGTGTGTGTGCACGTGCACGCTTACAATCTTTTCTAGTGTAACATCCAAGTTTCATCATGTCTTTATTTCGTGTAATAAAACATTAACACTATTCATCAGGTTTACTAAATGTATAAGGAATGAATATAAATTCAATCCATAGGATCAAAGGGTTAGGATTAAAAATGTGTACAGTTATGAAAAAGAGCAATAAAAGTAAAATTGTATTGTATCTGAAGAAAATAATGATGCATGTATAATCATTTGCTTTAAATAATTATTAGTTGTTGTATTACTTGTGTTTAGATCACTCAAATCCAAGAGAAAACAAGAAAAAGATAAATCAAAATCTTAAATGTCAGTAGACTTGACTCTTAGAACAAAAGGATACTTTTTTGAATTCAAGCTGAAAAATGTATTTACAACTTGCCTTGTTCCTGTTTCATTCCAATTCACTTAGGTTATGAGCAATTTCAGGAAATCTGATCTTTCTTTTTTTTCCCTCTAAGAGAAATTCTCAGATTTTATCTTTGGCTATAAATGTACAAAAATCTGTGATTTTAGAGACTTCTGGTTCATAGAGTTGTTAAATCAGACACTCACACTTCATGAACTGCGTCATTTTCCAATTCAGCTTAATTCTTGTTCTAGCTATGATTATCAACTATTCTTTGAAACAGTGTTAAATCCTGAATGGCTTCTTTCACGTCCAATTTGTCCTCTGTATATTAGAGACAGACAAGTAAGTTTTGCTAATTTTATCACTTTGATTGATTGTTTGATTATGTACTTTGGCTACATCCTGACAATTTGTCTTTGACATTTTCTACAGTATGAGGCTTAAATGGATGTTTATAATGCTTTATATCCAATTAACTGCTAAATATGTTATAGAGTAGAGAGTAGGACTCTCTTATTAACAGCAGCCTTGCTAGCCTATGCTATATGATACTATATTTTCCAGCAATATAGCTAATTTCCAGGATCAATCATTTTTAAGTATAAAAATACTTTTGGAACTTAAGGTACTATGCACTAACAGTTGAAGACATAATCCTAAATATTTATGGAATTTAACTTCTCTGAATTTAAATGAAGATTGAATAAATATTTAAATAATAACAATTACTATCATTTCCTGTTCATGACAAAAGTGAGAAATTAGTCATTGAGGCTGTTTATTTCTCCTAACTTATGCAAGTTGTTTTATTTAAAATAAATTGAATCTCATTGGAAATATATGCCTTTAAAACATTGTACCATTTCACTCTATTTATATGGTAAACATATTCCTGAATTAGCATTGTAAGTACACTTTCAAAAATATTCTTTTATTCTCCTTGAATTAAACTTTAATTTCAAAAAAGCTATAATTTGTTTTATTAATTGGTAATATTTTAGGTGGCATTATATCTATCTATCTATCTATCTATCTATCTATCTATCTATCTATCTATCTATCTATCTATCATCTATCTAATCTAATCTAATCTATCTATCTAATCTATCATCTATCTGTTTCTCACCACAACAATGGTGTGAGGTGGAGTGGGGTGAGAAAGAGTTAGTGGCCCAAAGTCACCCAACTGGACTTCACCTTTAAAGGAGGCATAGAATGATTTCAGGCAAGAACCTTAACCACTACACTCCAAACTAGCTCTGTATGTATTACTTAAAGTTTACAATCCTGAAGCATAACCTGCCTGTGTGATTTGATCATTATAGGTATAAAATATTGCAGACAGGCAATTTTTTTCTAAACATTTTGATTTCATATATCCAAATACCATTTATCAACTATATGGTTTGAACAAGTGAATTCATGTATCTTTAATTCATGTATAGACACAAAAGAATGCATGCTTCCTGCACAAATCTTTAAATTACTAAAGGCTATAACTTTTTTAAAAAAATGTCTTCTGTTTCATCTAGATTTGGATTCATTCTTCACAAGGATGAGCCTGTACTCCAGAAAATTGATCTTGAAACAATGTCATATATCAAGACAATTAGTTTAAAGGATTACAACTGTGTTCCAAAGACTCTGGCATATACACATATTGGAGGATATTATTTTGTCAACTGTAAGCCTGACACTACTGGAGCTATTCCACCACAAATAATAGTAGATAGTGTTACTGACTCAATTATTGGATATAATGGTGATGTAACAGGATCTCCATATATTTCTCCAGATGGTCACTACATAGTCAGCATTGATGATGTGAAAGGTGTCATGAAGGTCCAGACAATTACACTAAGAGGAGAAATACAAGATACCTTTGACATTCACACAAACTTGCATATATCTGATGTAGCTTTCCAACCATCATTTACTGAAGCCCATCAATATAATGTCTTCGGTAGCTCTAGTACACAGACTGATGTCCTTTTTGTAGAACTGTCCTCTGGGAAGGTGAAGATGGTGAAGAATCTTAAGGAACCTCTTAAACCAGATGAATGGCCTTGGAACAATAAGAACCGATTAATTGAAGGCAGTGGGCTCTTTGGTCAGTACCTGATGACACCTTCCAAGGAATCTTTGTTTATTCTAGATGGACGATTAAATAAGCTTAACTGTGAAATCACTGAAGTTGAGAGAGGAAACACAGTAATTTGGGTTGGAGAGGCATAAAGAACCATATTAGATAACACCCAAATGGATATAGTTTTACAGTACATTGCACTTATCTTCATTCTCTAAATTGTTATTATTTTATATTAAAGATGTTAGACCCTTCTGTACATGTTGTGTGGTTGACTAAAATGGAATTTTGGTGAAATAAAAAATGCTTAAATTGTGAGAAATATGTACTGTTGGTAATCTCCATGGGGAAAAGTGGCCAATTTGTGACAATGTTATATTATAATAAATACATAGGGTATATGACAAAATGATGCCACATTATAACAACAGAAGCAGCAACAGCAAAAACAATTCATTGAATTGCTAATATTACACATCATGTGCATAGTTAGGTTTTTGCATTAAAACACTATGCCCTGTCCTGACCACTCTTTGATATTTTTGTGCCTTGAACAGAAATGTCTCATAAGGAAAGAGAAGCCTACAAACATGTAATTGTATTTTTGTGGTTATAAGTTCTCTTTATCTTGTGCAAAGTTTTTAATATCTCAAAATTTTTCATCTCCACAAATTTTAAGGCATAGTTTTAAATCAAAGGAAAAAATATATTTGCAACATTTTGTGCTATCATTTTTATTACTACAGCTTGAAGATATGGTTATTTTTATTACAATTTAAGGTTAAAATTTTGTTAACTGTTCTTATTTTAATTGTTACTTTTCCACCTACAAAACAGTTGCATCAACATGGTATAGTTTAGTTTTATTGAAGAGAAACATAATATCTATCTGCTTAGGAGAAAATGTTTATTTAAAATCAATACTAAGGGTTATTTAAATTGGCAAAAAAAGAGTCTTACTATAAGTTCATTTTAAAACAATATGCTTAACAATACACTTTACACAGTAATCCTATATATGTCTATTCAGAAGTAAGTTCCACTCAATTCAAGAGAATTAAGAACTCGTCTTTAAAAATGAAGAATAATGATACTTTGTCTACTGAAAAGTAAATCACATTGAGTTCAATTTTTCTTACTCCTAGTTGCGTATAAGATTGTATGTTTCAAGTTTCTTTCTGAAAGTACAATATGCTAAAATCAATAAAATTCACAATTAAATAAATGATTCGTATCATCTTGCTAAATAGTACCACTATTGCATATACAATGTTTATCATAAATACCTTTTGTCAGTACTCTTGATAAAAGTAATTTTTTAACTTATTACTGCCATTAGCTTTCTATTTCATGTTATTTGTGGTTATTTTAGTTTATAAACTGCCACTTAGTTAGGGATGTTGTTTATATGTCTACATAGAAACAATTAAGGTTCTAAAATTTAGAATTATTGTAACCATTAAAAGAGAAAATAATATCTGTGCTGTATTTTTCTTCAGATTTTTAAGAAATATATAGATTGGTTTGACTATTGTTATCATTTTAATAATTGGGTTTCTGTACCTGAAACTATTAAACTGATATTTGATTCAATGCAATCAAATATTTTACTCTAATAGGTAAAGCTAATTAGAAATTTCTATTTTCTTGTGTGTCATTAAGTATCATGGACTATGAAACAGTAGACTTCTCTTTAGATTAAGGAAACTGACAGATAAACTTAACTGAACAATAAAAATGAATTTAAATTTCTCACTTCTGAATCTTTTTAGCAATTTTCCCCATTGTGATAATAACAGTAATTACTACAGAATAAAAGATTCTGTGAACAGCCTGTTACTCTATGATTTACAGTAGTTCATCTCTTCTACATTTTTCTGATCTATCCTACATATGTGAGTGTTCTGTATGTAGAAAATGCTTGATGAAAAGAAAATAAACCTTTTACATTTTAAATATTGTTGTTTCAGTTGATATATCAAAAAAAGAGAATGTTCCCAACATGTTCCCAACTCCTTATGTGGAGGAGGAATCTAGAAAAGCAGTCAAGAATGTAACCCGTTTTTTTCCCCAATGACATCTATGTAGCAAAAATAATGTAGCAAAAATCTCTTTATATTAGATTAGGAATTTATTTCAGGTTGTGTACTGAGTCTAAGTTATTTTAATTCTAGCAAAAGCTAAACAAAGATGTCAATATTATTTTAAAGGGTAAATTGCTTACACATATACTATTAAATATTAATATGTAAAGCCATTATTAGTTGAAAATAGGTCAACAAAATAAGCGTACTTAGAGCTACCTATTTTCAACTAATAGTGGATTTACATACTAATATTTAATAGTATATATGTAAGCAATCTAGACAAAAATGAGAGGTACACCTCATTTAGGTATACCTAAAATTGAGGTATACCTTTTCTAAGTTAACACTATTTATTTCCTCACAATGAATTAAAGCAAAACTCCAATAGAAGTAGCATTAATGAAATTCTTTTACACTGCTATGTATCAGAGTTGCTCTAATTATAAAATCTTCAAATATGTAACACACTATACGACTTCAGAGTCGTTTTGGAAAGGGAGATGGGCAGCAAATAAATTTAATAAACTAATAAACACTATATTGTAGAAAAAATATAATATTTTCACTATTGTTGCAAAGTGCACATTTAACTAAATGTTCAAAAGAAAAAATTCAGATAAATAAATCTTGAAAAATCTGTTTGTTAACACTTAATATTTTGCTCTATGTTTTTTCAAGGAGCAAGTATTTGGCTTGAAATATTCATCCCCATGATTCTACCAGTTAGTAATAATACTTGTGAAGAGATTTTTGATTGAAAACATGTCAACTGTGCAAAATAACTGCAAAAGTGGACAAATGCATGTTAGGTTATATGAACAGAAATATAATTTTAAAATCATAAGAAGCCTTCTCTTTCATGCTGGCCAAAGTCCCAGAAGTGTTTTGCCCAATTCTTGGAGTTTAAAAAGTATTCTTACAAATTGGGACAAATTTGCAGAGAGTCACTGATGAAAATCAGAGCACCATAAATTACATCGTATGAGGAAAGCTGAAAGGTATTAGAGATGTTTAGAGAGGAATGAAAGGAAATTATAATGGCATTCTGAGATATTTGTTAGGATATCACACACAGGTTCAAGACCTATTTTCCATCATTGCAAAGGACTGAAACAGAATGCTTCATTTTCAGTACAGGAAGGTAAATATGAACTGAATGCTGTAAAGAAGACTTCATAACAGTAACAGAAGTTTGAAATGGAACCAATTCTGCAGAGAAATGGTGGGTTTCCCATCACAAAGTGTGATAATTATATTCATCACATATATTCATATATTCACAAAGTCATCTGATTGGAATCTGCTCTAGTGGAATCTAAGTCTGAATATGAGAGATTTTTATGAACAAAATGTCCAACAATATACCACAGTAGACTGAACTTTATTCATTCACAACAAGGAGAGATATCTATAAACAGACCTGCGGGATGACATTCTAACAATTCAATTTGAGCAGAAAAGTACTGATAACTTTACTGATCTTCTTGATATAGTATAAATCTGAACATGATAACGTGCCTATATTCATTTATACTCATTTCTTATTTTCCATTATTGGTGCTCTAGATCAGGCATGTCAAACTAGTGATGTCACATGATGTCGCTCAACGTATCGGGCCGGTTTTGTCATTGACGGCAATGGGGTGGGCGTGGCTTCCACGTGACGTGTCCAGCCCCTGGGCTGGCAGTTTGACACCCCTGCTCTAGATATTGCTTAGTCTCTTTCACCTTCTGGGATTCCCCAGTAAACGTGTCCCCACCCCAGAATGGATAAAAAGAAAAGCCCACTGGGAAGAAATCTCACTCAATATCCTTATTGTCTACATTTTAGGACTTAGAAAGGCATATAGTGCAGCCAATAAAGTTGCTTAGATAGTCTGGTTTTGACCCCTTATAGGCAGAGTCCTTAATGTGCCAAAAGGAACTTCTTACATATTATCTGAGTCTCCTTTTAACCAATGAACTCTCAGGAAATGGATAGTCCTGTCCTTTACTCTTTGTTTTCAACCATACTCATTTTGGTGTTGTGGGAAGCTGATTTTTATATATATATATATATATATATATATATATATATATATATATATATATATATATATATATATATATATATATATATATATATATGTTTAAAATTGTTGACAAAGAAATAAGGGATTTCTGATATAGCTATTTCGAGTTTCTTAACTCTCTTCAGTCAGAACTCACCCTTCTGGGATTCGAACCTGGGCAGTCTGCATGCTAAGCAGATGCTTTAACCTATTGAGCCACAAGTTCTCTCCCGCTTTGTCAGTAGTCAGGGAGTAAGGATATGTGTCAAGTGTTTATTTTTTAGATTGCACCCTGTAAACCCAAATATGGGAGGAAGGAATCATTCTTTCCTTTTGCTTGTTTCAGCTCAACCCAGAGCCATCTTGCAAGCACAAATATATATATATATGTTGTTTAAAATTGTTGACAAAGAAATAAGGGATTTCTGATATAGCTATTTCGAGTTTCTTAACTCTCTTCAGTCAGAACTCACCCTTCTGGGATTCGAACCTGGGCAGTCTGCATGCTAAGCAGATGCTTTAACCTATTGAGCCACAAGTTCTCTCCCGCTTTGTCAGTAGTCAGGGAGTAAGGATATGTGTCAAGTGTTTATTTTTTAGATTGCACCCTGTAAACCCAAATATGGGAGGAAGGAATCATTCTTTCCTTTTGCTTGTTTCAGCTCAACCCAGAGCCATCTTGCAAGCACAAATATATATATATATGTTGTTTAAAATTGTTGACAAAGAAATAAGGGATTTCTGATATAGCTATTTCGAGTTTCTTAACTCTCTTCAGTCAGAACTCACCCTTCTGGGATTCGAACCTGGGCAGTCTGCATGCTAAGCAGATGCTTTAACCTATTGAGCCACAAGTTCTCTCCCGCTTTGTCAGTAGTCAGGGAGTAAGGATATGTGTCAAGTGTTTATTTTTTAGATTGCACCCTGTAAACCCAAATATGGGAGGAAGGAATCATTCTTTCCTTTTGCTTGTTTCAGCTCAACCCAGAGCCATCTTGCAAGCACAAATATATATATATATGTTGTTTAAAATTGTTGACAAAGAAATAAGGGATTTCTGATATAGCTATTTCGAGTTTCTTAACTCTCTTCAGTCAGAACTCACCCTTCTGGGATTCGAACCTGGGCAGTCTGCATGCTAAGCAGATGCTTTAACCTATTGAGCCACAAGTTCTCTCCCGCTTTGTCAGTAGTCAGGGAGTAAGGATATGTGTCAAGTGTTTATTTTTTAGATTGCACCCTGTAAACCCAAATATGGGAGGAAGGAATCATTCTTTCCTTTTGCTTGTTTCAGCTCAACCCAGAGCCATCTTGCAAGCACAAATATATATATATATGTTGTTTAAAATTGTTGACAAAGAAATAAGGGATTTCTGATATAGCTATTTCGAGTTTCTTAACTCTCTTCAGTCAGAACTCACCCTTCTGGGATTCGAACCTGGGCAGTCTGCATGCTAAGCAGATGCTTTAACCTATTGAGCCACAAGTTCTCTCCCGCTTTGTCAGTAGTCAGGGAGTAAGGATATGTGTCAAGTGTTTATTTTTTAGATTGCACCCTGTAAACCCAAATATGGGAGGAAGGAATCATTCTTTCCTTTTGCTTGTTTCAGCTCAACCCAGAGCCATCTTGCAAGCACAAATATATATATATATGTTGTTTAAAATTGTTGACAAAGAAATAAGGGATTTCTGATATAGCTATTTCGAGTTTCTTAACTCTCTTCAGTCAGAACTCACCCTTCTGGGATTCGAACCTGGGCAGTCTGCATGCTAAGCAGATGCTTTAACCTATTGAGCCACAAGTTCTCTCCCGCTTTGTCAGTAGTCAGGGAGTAAGGATATGTGTCAAGTGTTTATTTTTTAGATTGCACCCTGTAAACCCAAATATGGGAGGAAGGAATCATTCTTTCCTTTTGCTTGTTTCAGCTCAACCCAGAGCCATCTTGCAAGCACAAATATATATATATATGTTGTTTAAAATTGTTGACAAAGAAATAAGGGATTTCTGATATAGCTATTTCGAGTTTCTTAACTCTCTTCAGTCAGAACTCACCCTTCTGGGATTCGAACCTGGGCAGTCTGCATGCTAAGCAGATGCTTTAACCTATTGAGCCACAAGTTCTCTCCCGCTTTGTCAGTAGTCAGGGAGTAAGGATATGTGTCAAGTGTTTATTTTTTAGATTGCACCCTGTAAACCCAAATATGGGAGGAAGGAATCATTCTTTCCTTTTGCTTGTTTCAGCTCAACCCAGAGCCATCTTGCAAGCACAAATATATATATATATGTTGTTTAAAATTGTTGACAAAGAAATAAGGGATTTCTGATATAGCTATTTCGAGTTTCTTAACTCTCTTCAGTCAGAACTCACCCTTCTGGGATTCGAACCTGGGCAGTCTGCATGCTAAGCAGATGCTTTAACCTATTGAGCCACAAGTTCTCTCCCGCTTTGTCAGTAGTCAGGGAGTAAGGATATGTGTCAAGTGTTTATTTTTTAGATTGCACCCTGTAAACCCAAATATGGGAGGAAGAAATCATTCTTTCCTTTGCCTGTTTCAGCTCAACCCAGAGCCATCTGCAAGCACAAATATATATATGTTTTTAAAATTGTTGACAAAGAAATAAGGGATTTCTGAGATAGCTATTTCGAGTTATTTAACTCTCTTCAGTCAGAACTCACCCTTCCGGGATTCGAACCTGGGCAGTCTGCACACTAGGCATCCCTTATTTCTTTGTCAACAATTTTAAAAACATATATATATATATTTGTGCTTGCAGATGGCTTTAGAGGTTTAAGCATCTGCCTAGTGTGCAATTATTACAATTATATCCAGGAGAGAGAAAAAATGAAATAATTTCTAATCCATTGTGTTTATTGTTGTGTTGTTTTCATTGATAATATGCAGAAACATTGATGCCTGAGTACTAACATTTGTCGGTTTCCATTTTTCTTTCAGAGTCAGCTATACTTCTAAATCTTCAATATTACATTTTTTTTAAAAAAAAATGTTGCTTGGCTCATGGAGGTCCTACTCTCCTCCCAGCTCTCTTTATTTTGAGACACTAAGAGATGTTAGGCACATTTACAGCATTGTCTGTCTATAACAAATACTTCTTTGCCAATAACACTAACTACTATGCTAACAAAGTATTTTCATTTTTTGCTTACTACCCACCAAGCAATTTTCATGGAACATCTCTCTAGTCACCATATTCTAGACTAATATCTTTTTCTTTAAGGAGCAGACTGCTTATTCGTCGAGACCAACACTCCAAAGTACCATTACATTTTTTTTCTATAATGTTGATGCAAAAGCTGGTACATGAAAGATTAAAGTTAATCTAAATTTAAACTATAAGATGCATCTTGTATGCTTCTCACTCTCTCTGACAATTTGCTATGGTCCAAATTGAGTAGCACCTCAACTGACAAATGTTTTCTGTCCCTTGTCTACAAGTTATATGAAGGGTCGAGTCACTTTTCTGTTTAAACTCATTTTGACATTCAGGAGGAGTTGCCAATATTATGTTTCAGCAGCTACCCACTGTTTAATATTTATATTAACTCTCTTATTCAAGGATTGAGGTTTATAGATATTTTGTCTCCTTTGATTAACAATAGACATCTCCCAACCTTATCTATGAGGTTGATGCTGTTATTCACTGTTTTTCAAGTATTAAGGATACTACTACTGTTATCTTAGTCCAACACTATAGTAATAATAATAATAATAATAATAATAATAATAATAATAATAATAATAATAATAATAATAATAATAATAATAATAATAATAATATCTGTAACACCATCAAACATCCAGATCTACCTATTTCAGGTCCATGGTAAGGACTCAATAGATAGACAAAAATGCCAAATCCAGTCTGAACATCTGGCTGACTATGCGATAATTAATAACAACAACAACAACCCCCAGTGAAGCACTACCTTGATATGGCTGAGGGGTTTATGTGCTGTGAGGAAGATGAGAGCTATGCCATACTGGACATAGTTCAATATACTGGCCAGGTCTCATCAGAAGAATCAGAAAAAGACTGTCTCTCCCATTAAAAATATGGCAAGATGTAAATTTCAGAAAGCCATACCAGTTTGGATGTTGCCTGGGTTAAGAAGGTTCATGCTAGATGTCCGAGTTCCTGGATATCTATGAAAAATGGGCTACAGGATTCAGGACTGTTGGCTGAACAACCAGGCCCAGCAGCTGCAAAATTACTGGAATAAAAGATATTTACAGTGATTGAAAACAAAGAAATAATGATGTGTTATTACAGTTCAAGTCCAACAAGAAGAGGATATTTGAAATAAATGCATCAGTTCTGGAAAGAACTATATCCAGAATCAGAAATAAAAAAACAGAGGCTAGCAGATCAATGATGATTTATAATAAGAAATAAAGTAGTCACAGAAGCAGAATTGGAAGAACTGCAAAGGTATACCCAGGCAAAACAATCAAAGTCTTGCCTGAACTAACTCAGAATGTAGAGGCAAACCAGGGGAATTGGCTTTAGAGGAATCCAGAAGAAATACATAGTTGTTTTCATTTGGAAATCAGGCACCCTCTCCTCTGCCTTGGTAAAAACAAAGTCCTCTAACTAAAGAAATAAAATAATTGAAACAAAGAATCTAGCACAAGCATTAAAAGATGCAAATAATGCAATATCAAGTATAAGCACCAATTCACTGCAAGAAATAAATTAATTAATGAACAGCACACCTGAAGTTATAACTGAATACCTGGGAAGCAAAATCAACAGAGAAGAAAAACCAAACAATGCACCACAGAAATGGAAGATTAGATTGGAAAATGAGGCCAGCAAGTTGAAATCAGATGCAAGCACATTAGAACAGATGAAAGAAAAGAAGCTGGAGAACAAGAAGACCAAATAATATCTAATCAAGAAATTCCACTTAGAAACGAGAAAGATCAAGGCAGATATAAAGCTCGAATTGCAAATTATAGAATTTCAATTTCAATCCAATCAGAAATGTTTCTACTAATCTATCAATGGACAAACTGCAGTGAATCAGTCAATATCTGACAAGGAAGAAACAGTGCAGTTCTGGGTGCAGATGTGGGATAACCCAAAGAAATATACCAAGGACACAGCTTGGTTAAAAGAGGTGGATAAGAATAAAAAAGAACTTGAAATGAAAGAAATAGTAATAGTAATAACAGCAGAAATAGGTAGAGAAAAGAGCAAGGAAGATCAAGAACTGATTAGCACCAGGTCAAGATGAACTGCATGGTTTTTGTTTGAAATATCTAATTGGTCCATACCCACTGATTTCCAAACAGTTTAACAACATACTACAAGGAGGTGAAATTGAAGAGTGGCTAACATCTGGGACAGCCTACTTGATAATGAAAGATCCAACAAAACTGACTGCCGGCCCAGCGACAGATTCTATTGCAAATAAGGGCTGTTTCCAAAGGAGGCAGAGGAGGAGAGGTCCCGGGGCTTATGAAACGAAGGAACTGGATGAGGCTGTTGGCAAGCCCAGAGGATGGGAGAGAGGCTTTTGGAGGAGTTGGTGGCAGTGGTAGCGTTCTCCAGGGGCGAAAAGGAGTGAGGCCTCTTTAAGGAAAAGATGGAAGAGACAAGATCAGAAAAAGAAAAGGAGGCGAAGTGGTCGTGCAGGAATACAAACTAATTTGAGGGATAATCCATGTGGAGCTCCATTTCTATCTGTCCTGTTTGCCATTGTTCGCTCCCTAGAGACTAAAATGGAAGATCTGTAACTAGAGCTGGCCACGAACAAGGAGTGTGTATCGGAGGTGGTGACCCTTTGAGAGCTGTATGCAATGAAATTTCATTTTGATGTATGCCAATTGGTGTACTTTCAAAGTGACAATAAAATAGTTATTATTATGGATCATCGCACAGTCAGCCAGAAGTTCAGACTGAATTTGGCATTTTGTCAAGATGAGGCACGACCACGAACGCGAAGCCAAACAGCTATCTCGATGGCTTCTCTGATTATTCTGTTATTAAAACGCCCTCACAGCATGAACAAACGAGATGATACCTCCCACCTACCAGCCATTTGGAAACCCGCCCTTATTGACAAACGAGTTCATAACACAAAGAATGACACCAGACCTACACTCACAAAAACCACACAGGATGTCACCACCACACATTCAGGCAAAAAGCAAACCCAAACCCACACAGATGATGAGGCATGACCACAAACCAGAAGCCAGACCACAGCTGCATCATTAGCCATCTTAAACCCCTCCAATCCATACATGAAGCAAACTGACACCCACCATGAAGATGAGGCACGACCATGAACGCGAAGCCAAACAGCTATGCAGCTCACCATCTCTAATCCCCCTGTAACTCAGACTAACTTGAGCACAACAAAGCCCCCACCCAAACAGAACACTCCCCCATCCAATCAGAGCACAGCCAACCCCCCATCCAATCAGAGCACAGCCAAGCCCCTAATCAATCAGAACACACCTCCACCCAATAAGAACACAGCCAAGCTCCCAGCCAATCAGTTCAAACCCCCACTGGCAGTTAAAAGGAAGAAACAGCTACAGTCACACATTGCTCCTAGAAGCACGAAGCAGAAAACACCAGCCTGAAGATGACGAATGGGACTTCGTCGAAACGTCGCCAAGACACTTCAAATTCTACGTGGGAGAACACCCGAAGAACCAAAGACCTACATACAAACATCCGCAAAAACCTCAGAAAACAAATACACACACACACACACACACACATTATTTTAGATTGCTAACAAAGAATAAAGGGAGAACTGGGATAGCTATTTTGAGTTTCTTAACTCTCATCAGCCAGACTTACCCTTCTGAGATTTGAACCTGGGCTGTATGCATGTTGATGAGAGTTAAGAAACTCGAAATAGCTATATCAGAAATTCCCTTATTTCTTTGTCAACAATTTTAAAACAACATATATATATTTGTGCTTGCTGGATGGCTCTGGGTTGAGCTGAAACAAGCAAAAGGAAAGAATGATTCCTTCCTCCCATATTTGGGTTTACAGGGTGCAATCTAAAAAATAAACACTTGAGACATATATATATATATATATATATATATATATATATATATATATATATATATATATATATATATATATATATATATATATATATATATATATATATATATATATATATATATATATATATATATATATATGTATATATATATATATATATATATATATATATATATATATATATATATATATATATGTATATATATATATATATATATATATATATATATATATATATATATATATATATATATATATATATATATATATATATATATATATATATATATATATATATATATATATATATATATATATATATATATATATATATATATATATATATATATATATATATATATATATATATATATATATATATATATATATATATATATATATATATATATATATATATATATATATATATATATATATATATATATATATATATATATATATATATATATATATATATGTAGGTCTTTGGTTCTTCGGGTTTTCTCCCGCGTAGAATTTGAAGTGTCTTGGCAACGTTTCGATGAAATCTCATTCATCATCTTCAGGCTGGTGCTTTTGGCTTCTGCTTCTAGGAGCAATGTGTGGTCTAAGCTGTTTTTTCCTTTTAACTGCCAGTGGGGGTTTGAACTGATTGGCTGGGAGCTTGGCTATGTTCTGATTGGTTAGGGGCTTGGCTGTGCTCTGATTGGCTGGGGGGTTGGCTGTGTTCTGATTGGCTGGGGGAGTGTTCTGTTTGGGTGGGGGCTTTGTTGTGCTGGAGAGGTTCAAAGTGGCCAATGTTGCAGCTCTGGTCTGGCTCCTGGTCTGTGGTCTTGCCTCATCATTGGTGTGGGTTTGGGTTTGCTTTTTGCGTGGATGTGTGGAGGTGGCATCCTGTGTGTTTCTGGTGTCAATCTTTGAGTTAGGAATACGTTTGTCAATAAGGGCGGGTTTCCAAATGGCTGGTAGGCGGGAGGTATCATCTCGTTTGTTCATGCTGTGGGGGCGTTTTTCTATCTCGATGGCTTCTCTGATTATTCTGTTATTAAAATGTTCAGTTTTGGCAATTGTTCTGGTCTTTTTGAAATCAATTTCATGTCCTGTGGCTTTAAGGTGTTGGACCAGGGAAGAAGTTGGTTCCTCTCTTTTGACTGAGTTTTTGTGTTCTTCAATGCGTGCATTTATCCTTCTGTTGGTTTGTCCAATGTATGTAGTGGGGCAAGCAGTACATGGGATTTCATATACTCCTTGATTTTCTAACTCAATTTTGTCTTTAGGGTTTCTTAGGATGGTGGATATTTTTCTGTTTGTGCAGAATGCTGTTTTGACGTTATATTTGGGCAGGACTTTGCTGATCTTGTCTGTGGTGCCTTTTATGTATGGGAGGAGGGCTTTGCCATTTTCTTGTTCTCTGTCATGGATTTTAGTGGGAGTTTCTTTTTGGATTAAGTTGGAAATCTTATTTCTTGGGAATCCGTTGGGTTTGTATGTGGAGTCTTGGAGTAGGTTGGTTAATTTGGTTTGGTAGTCAGATGTGTTCATGACCACCGTGGCGTTGCCCTTGTCTGCTGGTAGGATTATTATGCTGGCGTCTTGTTTCAGGTTAAGTAGTGCTGTCTGCTCCTCTTTGGGTAAGTTGCTTTTGGGTGGCTTGCTGGTGCAGAGTATGTTGGTGATTTCAAGTCTGATTCTATTAGCGTCATCGGGGTTGATTTTGGTCAGGCTGGTCAGCCAAGACACTCATCTCCAGAACCAAATGCCTCGCTGACGAACAACACCTAAAAACCGAACTACACACTCTCACTAATGTACTAACATCCAACGGATTCCCAAGAAATAAGATTTCCAACTTAATCCAAAAAGAAACTCCGGTGGCTCCGCCAGCGTCGATGGAGCCTCTAACGTGAGGCTCCGGTCTCTGAATCAGTATAGCCGTCAACAACAGCGCTCACCAGCTGTTTGTTGCGGCGAAAAAACTCCCCTTCGGGCAAAGAAGGGGAGTAGAGCATCAAGAGCCGGGTTGAGCCCTTCCAAGACCCCTGGAATAAATTTTCAGGGGCAGAGAAGGTGTGCTCCCCAGGCACTTGAAAAGCTCCTGTTCAGAAACGCTTCTGTCGGCTGACAGAATTAGACGTCGCGACCGCCTCTGTTCTTTCAGGAAGAATAATAAGGACTTTATTCAGACGGAATGGATACAGGAGTCTTTTGAGTATCGCAAGTATATTGTTACTTTGTTTCTGCCTTTGTATCTACAAATTTTTTTGAATCAATATAACCTTTTTAAGATGGCGTTTGTTTTCTCTGCTGAGTGAAAGTGAAAGACGAAAGTGTTTATTCCGCTGAGAAATTGAAACTGAACTTTTTTCTCTTTTCTTTTGAAGACCTGTTTGAGAGACTATTCGGACTTGATTCATTTATTGATTTATTTACTAAACTATAAAATAATTGGATTTTTAAAAGAACTTGAGAAGGGCGGAAGTGGAAAAATTTTCCTTTTTTTTTTAGTTTCCCTTTCTTTGTTTCAATTATGACTACAAGACAAAAGGCAGCTGCTAAGGCGGCTATGCCCTCTCCAGGACAGCTTGTTAAATCACAGTCTGCTCCTTTAGAATCTCAAGAGCCTGCACAGTCTGTCTCACAAATGCTTACAATGAAAGATCTACAGTCTGCTTTAACAGATGTAATATCCTTTTTTAATGATAGGTTTGATAAATTGGAAGATAAATTTGATGTGAAAATAGAGGAAAAGATGGTAGAGCAGAAAAAAGACTTTAAAGCTATGATAGAAGCCTCTAATCAGGAGATGAGAGAAGATATTGTAGATGCTATTAAAGGTGTCTGGGACTATACTATTGTTGTTGAAGAGAAATTAGAGAATGCTGAGCAACATTTTGAAGAAAAATTAGAAGAAATTAGAAGCGATGTACAAGATCAAGCTACTTTGACACAATATCATCAGATGCAGTTTGCGGTTAGAATTAGGGGATTTAGAGACGTATTAAATGAGAATCAAGAAGATTTAAGAAAATTTTTTTCTGAAGCTTTAGCAAAATTTTTGGATGACTCAGTTGAGAATGTGGCCTGGCAGATTGAACGATTGTTCAGAGTGAACTCACGTATTGCAGCACAAAGGAATTTGCCTAGAGATATTGTGATATATTTTAATACAAGAAAATATAGAAATTGGGTTCTATCTATAGCCTATAATAAACAATTGAGTGTTGCTGGTCAAGATGTACAGGTTTTGAAAGAGATACCTCCTAAGATGTTGAGATCAAGGAAAGATTATGCCTTTTTGACGGAGGAGCTTAAAAGAAGAGAAATACAATATAGATGGGAGGTACCAACTGGACTTTCTTTACTTTTCAAAAATAAAAGATATCGTTTGTTTACTGTAGCTAAAGCGAAAGATTTTTTTGAGAATATATTGATGGCTGATAGATCTACTTCCCCAAAACCTAAGGGGGCAATGTTGGTTAAAGATTTAGAATTATTGCAATCTGCGGAACTTCAACAACCTCGACTAATTTCATCGGTTCTTTTGGATAAAGCAGTTGAACAACCAGTGCAGTCAATTGATATTTTTCAACCTTTGGCAGTAGACAAGCCTAAAGATCCAAGGCGTGTACGTGAATCTACTAAGGCTATTGAACAAAGAGAAAAAATACAACCAACTCAAACCAAGCAAACTGATCTGACATCTATGGAAGCCATGGGAGCAAGACCCAAGAGGCAGGAAGAAGTGGAATGGTCTTTGCAGAAGCTTTCACGTAAAGGCCATGTCAAATAAGTATTTGACGTGGAATGTCAACGGTTTAAATTCTCCACAAAAAAGGAAGAAGATATTTCATTATTTGAAGCAATGTAAAAATGATGTAATCTGTCTACAAGAAACTCACATTAGATTTTCAGACCAGAAATATTTGATTAATAATAAGCTGGGTACACACTTTGTGGCATCATCTTTAGATAAAAAAAATGGAATTGTTATTTATGTTAAAAATAATATAAAAGCTAAGTTAATAGAAGCAGATAATCAAGGTAGATTTTTAGCTATAGAAATTTTACTGGATGGGAAGAAAGTTCTCTTGATGGGTATATATGCTCCAAACCAAAAACAAGGCATGTTTTATAAATCATTACACAAAAAGTTATTAGAGTTGGACTATAGATCTTGTATTTTAATGGGAGACTGGAATGGAATCCTTGATGCTGGTTTGGACAAGAAAAAGATTTCATTAGTTTCTCAATCGCGTTCAATTTTACCTAAATCTTTCTTTGATATTAAAGATGATTTTAATTTGTTAGATATTTGGAGAGAAAGACATGGTAGGGATCAAGAGTTTACTTTTTTCTCTGACAGACATCAATCATTTTCTAGAATTGATTTTATTTTAACTACTAGTGATTTTATGTTAAATTTAAAGAAAGTTAAAATCTTACCTAATGTATTGTCTGACCACAATCCAGTTATGATGGAATTAAGGTCTGGCCAATTTTTAAGCAGATCCTGGAGACTTAATGAAAATTTGTTTAACTATGAAATGTATGTGCAAGAATGTAAAAAGGCTATCAAGGAATTTTTTAGGTTAAATAAGAATGTAGGTTTACCAATAGAAGTGGTGTGGGACTCTAGTAAGGCCCACATGCGTGGAATATTAATTGAACTGAATGTTAGGCATAGACGTAAACAGGAGGAAAAGAGGCGAGTTTTAGAAGCGGAAATAAGAAAGAAAGAGTTATTATTAATAGATAAACCAGATGATAGTAATATTAAAGAAGGGATAAAGGTTTTACGGAAACAATTTGATATTTTGATGACCGATCAGGTTGCCAGGAATATACAATATGCTAAACATAATACTTTTTTTAATGCTAATAAACCTGGCAGATGGCTGGCTTATACATTAAGGAAAAAACAAAAATCCCGTTTAATTGAGAAGGTAGAATATAAAGGGCAAGAAGTATTTCATCAAGAAACTATTAAGAAGGCTTTTCTAGAGTTCTACACCAAATTGTATGCTGAAGAAAAAGTTCAAGAGAAAGAGATAGATGCCTTTTTACAAAATCAAAATGTTTCGGAAATTACTTTGGAACAAAGAGATAGATTAAATGCTTTGATTAAGTCAGAAGAAATTATTGAGGCAATTAAGCAATTGAAATTGGGAAAATCTCCAGGAACTGATGGTTTTACCACGATTTATTATAGGTGTTTACAGGAGGAAATGGTGGAACATATGAGGGAGTTATTTGTGAATATACAAGAGGGTGGTCGGGTCCCACCCTCTTGGAAAACGGCTAATGTATGCTTGATTCCTAAAGAGGGCAAAGATAATGTTCAAGTAGAAAATTTTAGACCTATCTCCTTGTTGAATACGGATTATAAGATTTTTGCAAAAATTTTGGCTAATAGATTAATGACAGTTTTGACACAGAGGATTCACCCGGATCAAACTGGTTTTTTACAAGGGAGACAGATGAAAACCAATGTTAGACAACTTGTTAACATATTGGAATATTTGGATAAACATATCCAAGTACCGGCTGTCTTAATGTTTTTAGATGCAGAAAAAGCTTTTGATAGACTGAATTGGACATTTCTGCAAAGGCTTGTGGTAAGGATGGGAATGGGGGACCAGTTTATTAATTCTATATCAGCTATATATCAGAAACAAACAGGACAGATTATAGTGAATGGACAATTAACAGATTCATTTAATATAGAAAAGGGTACTAGGCAGGGTTGTCCCTTATCCCCCTTATTGTTTGTTTTAACTCTAGAGGTACTATTGAATAGGATTAGATCATCAGAGGAATTAAGGGGGGTACAAATTAGACAACATGATTATAGATTATGTGCCTTTGCAGATGATTTACTTGTGACGCTAACTCAGCCAATACAATCGGCTCAGAGTTTGATGGAAATTATTCGAAATTATGGAAAAGTCTCAGGTTTCAAACTAAATTTATCCAAGACAAAGATGTTGGTTAAAAATTTTGATAATAAATTAAAACAAGATTTGGAAAGAATAACGGGATGCGAGATAGTTAAAAAAGTTAAATATTTAGGAATTTATATAGAAGCTTCAAATGGTAAATTATATAAGAATAATTATGAACTCTTATGGTGTAAAGTACAAAAAGAATTGGAGAATTGGAAAAAATTACAATTATCTATGTTGGGCAGAATAGCCGCTATTAAAATGAATGTATTGCCGAAATTTTTATTTTTATTTCAAATGTTACCAATACTTAAAAAGGATGGAAATCTTGATGAATGGCAGAAAGGTATAAACAAATTTATTTGGGATGGCAAGAAACCAAGGGTCAAATTTAAAATTATTCAAGACACAAGAGAGAGAGGTGGTTTGAAAGTGCCTAATTTTAAATTATATTACTATGCAGCAGTTCTAGTGGCTATAAGTGATTGGATTAATTTAACAAATGAAAGAATATTAAATATAGAAGGATATGGGTTAGTATACGGGCTCCACGCGTATTTAGTTTATGATAAAAAACTGGATAGGGGTTTTAAAGAGCATATAATAAGAAACTCTGTCTTGCGTGTCTGGAAAAAGTATTATTATAAGTTAAATGGTAAAATTCCTTTATGGACAGTTCCCAGACACGCAATACAGAGCGTAGGTATACAACAAATTCAAGATGTGGTGCCCTATGATAAACTTTTAAATAAAGAAGGGAATAGCCTAGAACTGAAATCATTAGATAGATTAAGGGAGGAAGGTATAGCTCATAATTGGTTTTATCACGCACAACTTCAAGCCAGATGGCAAAAAGACGTCAAGATGGGTTTTTCTTTAAAGGATGATGAAAAATTAATTATACAAATTAGAGATCAAAGAATGATGCATATTAAAAGAATATATGATGCTTTAATTGAAATTGATTCTGGAACTGAATTAATTAAAGATTGTATGATTAAGTGGGAAGGTAACTTTGGTCACCCAATTACGATGGAAACTTGGAAAAGAATATGGGTGAAAAATGTTAAATTTACACAAGCTCAGCATCTAAGAGAAAATTTTTATAAAATGTTTTACAGATGGCACTTAGATCCAAAAAAATTATCGTTTATGTATCCAAATTTGCAACCCAAATGTTGGAGATGTGATTCTATGGACGCTACTTACTTTCACATTTGGTGGTCTTGTAAAAAAAATTAAGGCTTTTTGGATAAAAAAGAGACTAAGTTGATTTTGAACTTGACTACTGCTGCAAGACTGTTGGTGGGACAATATTGGAAGTCATCTGAAATACCATCTATTGAAGAATGGACATTAAAAGTTACCCATCTTGTGGAGATGGCCAAGACTTCGGCATACCTGAAGAACCACTCAAATGAAACGTTTTTGATGGACTGGAAGAAATGGATTGATTATATGCAAAAGAAATATCAGTTGAAAGAATTAGATTTGATATATAGTTAAATAGTTTAACATAGTAGTTTAGTGGGGTTTCTTGTGTTTTTACCCTGTATTCATTCTGGGAAGCCTGGGGGGGAGGGGGGAGGGAGATAATATACATTAGTTTATGTTTCTCAACTGTAGTTGGGGGCTTAGGGCTTAGGCTTAGGGATTAGATAACTTTTGTAGGATGCTCGGTAGAATTTTAGTTAGCGTTTTGGATGGTGAGGAGGAGGAGCGAAAATACAAGAGGAGTGGGTTGGTGGAGGGTGTTGTGGAGGGGGGTTCCGAGAAGCTATTTGTATTGTTTATTTTTATTATGTAATTTGTTTGTTTTCAGTTGAGTTAATAGGTTACTATGTTATAATTGTTAAAAGTTTTTAAAAAATTTAATAAAAAAATTATTAAAAAAAAAAACAGCATTCTGCACAAACAGAAAAATATCCACCATCCTAAGAAACCCTAAAGACAAAATTGAGTTAGAAAATCAAGGAGTATATGAAATCCCATGTACTGCTTGCCCCACTACATACATTGGACAAACCAACAGAAGGATAAATGCACGCATTGAAGAACACAAAAACTCAGTCAAAAGAGAGGAACCAACTTCTTCCCTGGTCCAACACCTTAAAGCCACAGGACATGAAATTGATTTCAAAAAGACCAGAACAATTGCCAAAACTGAACATTTTAATAACAGAATAATCAGAGAAGCCATCGAGATAGAAAAACGCCCCCACAGCATGAACAAACGAGATGATACCTCCCGCCTACCAGCCATTTGGAAACCCGCCCTTATTGACAAACGTATTCCTAACTCAAAGATTGACACCAGAAACACACAGGATGCCACCTCCACACATCCACGCAAAAAGCAAACCCAAACCCACACCAATGATGAGGCAAGACCACAGACCAGGAGCCAGACCAGAGCTGCAACATTGGCCACTTTGAACCTCTCCAGCACAACAAAGCCCCCACCCAAACAGAACACTCCCCCAGCCAATCAGAACACAGCCAACCCCCCAGCCAATCAGAGCACAGCCAAGCCCCTAACCAATCAGAACATAGCCAAGCTCCCAGCCAATCAGTTCAAACCCCCACTGGCAGTTAAAAGGAAAAAACAGCTTAGACCACACATTGCTCCTAGAAGCAGAAGCCAAAAGCACCAGCCTGAAGATGATGAATGAGATTTCATCGAAACGTTGCCAAGACACTTCAAATTCTACGCGGGAGAAAACCCGAAGAACCAAAGACCTACATACAAACACCCGCGAAAACCTCAGAAAACAAATATCATACCTCTACGGGGAGGAAATCCACCATCTGACCAGGACCTATGAAAAACTTGAAGTCCAAAGAGCTACCATTTTATGTGACCTTGCATTCCTACGCAACTGCCGAGATCAAAATTTAACCCCCACATGCTTCCAATTGAAATTCCACTCCAACTCTGCAGCCACCAAACGCATCCTGAAAAGAACAGAATTGGCCCTAATCAGAAATGAACTTCACACAAAAAGATTCCTCCTAGACCGAATCAACAAAGATCTCCTCACTCTTCACCTCAGACTCAGCAACAAGATCCACCCTGCACTTTGGGACAAATCCAAACAACTCGCAGTCTGGAGAGCCGAAACACAGAGCACCCTCAAGACAGACACACTCACCAACAAACTCCGAAGACTACAAGAACACCAGAAACAAACCCCTCCTCCCTCACAGCCACACATGAAACAAACAGTGCATAACATCTCAGATAGGATCCTCACCAAAGCTGAAACCAATGTCCTTTCCAAAGGATTCAACTTTGCAGTCGCTCCCAAACATATCCCCACTGAAACCATTATATGCGGAGTTGAAACCAGCCTGACCAAAATCAACCCCGATGACGCTAATACAATCAGACTTGAAATCACCAACATACTTTGCACCAGCAAGCCACCCAAAAGCAACTTACCCAAAGAGGAGCAGACAGCACTACTTAACCTGAAACAAGACGCCAGCATAATAATCCTACCAGCAGACAAGGGCAACGCCACGGTGGTCATGAACACATCTGACTACCAAACCAAATTAACCAACCTACTCCAAGACTCCACATACAAACCCCTAAACACAGATCCCACCACCTACCTGGAGAAAACCACCAGATCCAAAATAAAAGCCTCTCCCATCAGCGAAGAGATCCAACAAAGAATCATTCCAAGAGAGAAATCATCCAGATGCCCTAAGCTCTATGGTCTCCCCAAGATACACAAAGAAGGAACCCCACTTAGACCCATAGTCAGCTCCATAGGCTCACCTCTGCAAAATCTAGCCAAATTTCTCGCCAAACAACTACAGCCCTATGCAGAATCCATCACCTCACAAGTAACCAACTCATTCCAGTTCATAGAGATCATAAAGAAACAAAACTTACAGCCCAGCGACCTACTCGTGAGCTTCGATGTCATATCCCTCTTCACCCAAGTGCCAATCAAAGAAGCCTTAACAGCTATCCAAAACAAATATAACCCCCCCAAACACATCCTAGATCTGACCAACCACTGTCTATCCAACACATACTTCATCTATAATGGACAAAAATACAAACAAATAGAAGGAGCACCCATGGGATCACCTCTCTCACCTGTCATTGCAAACCTCTACATGGAACACTTTGAAACCCAAGCTCTAGAAAAATCTGATCACAAACCCAAACTCTGGCTCAGATACGTAGATGACACCTTCGTAATCTGGCCACATGGGAAAGGAAAACTGGACAACTTCCTTACACACCTCAACAGCCTACACCCCAAAATACAGTTCACCATGGAAACAGAAGCTAATAACCAACTTCCCTTCCTGGATGTCTTAGTCTACAAGAAATCCAATGGCTCCCTAGGACACACCATCTACCAGAAGAAAACACACACAAACCGCTATCTGCACGCACGCTCACACCACCACCCAGCACAGATCAACTCCGTAGCCAAGACACTCATCTCCAGAACCAAATGCCTCGCTGACGAACAACACCTAAAAACCGAACTACACACTCTCACTAATGTACTAACATCCAACGGATTCCCAAGAAATAAGATTTCCAACTTAATCCAAAAAGAAACTCCCACTAAAATCCATGACAGAGAACAAGAAAATGGCAAAGCCCTCCTCCCATACATAAAAGGCACCACAGACAAGATCAGCAAAGTCCTGCACAAATATAACGTCAAAACAGCATTCTGCACAAACAGAAAAATATCCACCATCCTAAGAAACCCTAAAGACAAAATTGAGTTAGAAAATCAAGGAGTATATGAAATCCCATGTACTGCTTGCCCCACTACATACATTGGACAAACCAACAGAAGGATAAATGCACGCATTGAAGAACACAAAAACTCAGTCAAAAGAGAGGAACCAACTTCTTCCCTGGTCCAACACCTTAAAGCCACAGGACATGAAATTGATTTCAAAAAGACCAGAACAATTGCCAAAACTGAACATTTTAATAACAGAATAATCAGAGAAGCCATCGAGATAGAAAAACGCCCCCACAGCATGAACAAACGAGATGATACCTCCCGCCTACCAGCCATTTGGAAACCCGCCCTTATTGACAAACGTATTCCTAACTCAAAGATTGACACCAGAAACACACAGGATGCCACCTCCACACATCCACGCAAAAAGCAAACCCAAACCCACACCAATGATGAGGCAAGACCACAGACCAGGAGCCAGACCAGAGCTGCAACATTGGCCACTTTGAACCTCTCCAGCACAACAAAGCCCCCACCCAAACAGAACACTCCCCCAGCCAATCAGAACACAGCCAACCCCCCAGCCAATCAGAGCACAGCCAAGCCCCTAACCAATCAGAACATAGCCAAGCTCCCAGCCAATCAGTTCAAACCCCCACTGGCAGTTAAAAGGAAAAAACAGCTTAGACCACACATTGCTCCTAGAAGCAGAAGCCAAAAGCACCAGCCTGAAGATGATGAATGAGATTTCATCGAAACGTTGCCAAGACACTTCAAATTCTACGCGGGAGAAAACCCGAAGAACCAAAGACCTACATACAAACACCCGCGAAAACCTCAGAAAACAAACATATATATATATATATATATATATATACTGGTTTCTGTGGATGGCTCTGGGTTGAGCTGAAACAGGTAAAAGAAAGAAGATTTCTCCCACGTAGAATTTGAAATATATATATATATATACTGGCATGATAATGAACTCAACATTATTCTGATGTTATGAATATTTGCAAAATATATTCATATATATATATATATATATATATATATATATATATATATATATATATATATATATATATATATATATATATATATATATATTGTATATATAAACACACACAGTTAAAAAGAAAATAATTGAAGAATATGAGAATGTGATGATAATATGAGTCACATTTTCCTCCAACTTTCTAAAAATATTATAAATATGTTATTTCTGTTTTTGCCAATCCTTTACAATAAAGTAAGGCCACACTTGGAATACTGCATCCAGTTTTGATCACCACGATGTAAAAAAGATGTTGAGACTCTAGTGGAACAACCTGCCTCCAGAAGCAGTGAATGCTCTAACACTGGAAGTTTTTAAAAAGAAACTGGACAGCCATTTGTCCGAAATGGTATAGGGTTTACTGCCTGAGCAGGGGGTTGGACTAGATGACTTCCAAGCTGCTTTCCAACATTATTATTATTATTACTATTATTACTATTATTACTATTATTATTATTATTATTATTATTATTAGTAGTAGTAGTAGTAGTAGTAGTAGTAGTAGTATTGTTGTTATTGTTATTATTGTTATTATTTGCACCAAAATATCAAAATTCACCTGGAAGCAGTTTCAGAGAATATCACAGAATATTTTTCAAAGTTAACTTGTAAACTGGATATTGATTGCAATCTACTGTATTATTATTATCTTCTCACGTGAACAAATAATCTCTTTTTCTTTGGAAAATCTCTCAAGCTTTATTGATCTCTCTTTTCTCTTTCATTTTGCTTATTGATTTTCATTTTAAGCAGGTTGGCAGCAAGTGCTGCTTCAGTTATTTTTACCTGGTGATTAGTAATAAATATCCTGGTAAAAAGATATTATTATTGAATTCTGTAGGGCAATCTAAACACAAAGCATTTTAGGAAACTCAGATAAATAGTGAACAGCAGAGATGTGACATATCATGTACCAAAGAAATGTATATACTTGATGCAATTATAGAAGAACATCAACATTCAACCAGCTTAAGTCCAGCTGTATATATTATAAATGTACTATCATACAAACTTTGGATCACATAACTTTGATTTTTAGACAGCTTTTGTTGTTCCAACTGCAAATATAGAACTGATTTTTTGCTTTTTTTTTCACATTTCCTCAATATATTCAGAAGGTCAGCTGTATTATATGGTCTCATGACTTATTCTCACCAGATAGATGATCCTGTAACTTTCTCTTCTGTCCATCTTGTTCCAGTGTTTGCCAATGTGAAATGAGATCAAGCCACAGAAGAGTAATCCAATGACAGTGAGGCAATTGTGAAGAATCAAACAAAATATTAGAGAAACATTACAGCATAACATTCTTGCTATCCTCATGTTGCAGCAGAATAAAAAGGTAGTGCTTGACACCTAGAAGAGCTCCTGTGGTTTTGGAGAAAGCCCTCAATTTTTGTAGTTCAGCAATTTGCAAGTGCTAAGCTCCTGGTCCATGGAGATCAAGAATTCCTTAACCAAGGAGAGTAAAGGGGGAAACTTGTCAGAAGGGAAAACTAGGAAAATATCTAATTTAATTGACACACCTAGGAGTATTATGACTCTAAATCTATATCTAATCTATAGCTATAGCTATAAATAGATTCAATTAATAAAGGACCAAAATGTTGCATTAGAGGACTTCAAAAACAATGTTGGTTTTAGTTTCATGAAAGTAGCCAGAGAAGAATTAAGTTTCAATTTGTGAGAAATTTAAACCTCAGATGAAAAAGAGCATTTACAAAGAAACCAGAAACTGAGGTCTTTATATATAAGGGAAATAAATCTACAAAATGTGAGTTTGCATTTAGATCAAAAGTTCAGGTTTTAAGTAGTTTTTGATATTTAGGTTG
The DNA here is from genome assembly GCA_034064705.1 of Bothrops alternatus. Classification (NCBI taxonomy): domain Eukaryota; kingdom Metazoa; phylum Chordata; class Lepidosauria; order Squamata; family Viperidae; genus Bothrops; species Bothrops alternatus. Next base: position 6,763,711 of record JARGCV010000085.1, read on the forward strand.
CTAATGCATTTAAGGAGTGCCAGTTTAGTTAAAGGCATTGTGTTAGAAAGCAGGAGACCTTGAGTTCTAGTCCTGCTTTAGATATGAAGCCAGCCTGGTGAATTCAGCTTGATCACTTTCTCTCAACTCTAGGAATAGAATAGAATAGAATAGAATAGAATAGAATAGAATAGAATAGAACTGGAAGAGACCTTGGAGGTCTTCTAGTCCAGCCCCCTGCTCAAGCAGGAGAACCTATACTGTCTCAGACAAGTGACTGTCTAGTCTCTTCTTTAAAATCTCCAGTTCTGGGGGTAAGCTGTTCCACTGGTTGATTGTGCTCGCTGTCAAGAAGTTTTTCCTTAAAATGGCCAAAATGCTGCCCCCCAAAAAACTGTGTGAGTCTGTCTATCCCATTGTCAGGAATCAGGTCTGATTTGACAATACCAAAAAACAACCAAAAATATTTAAAGCAGATGCATGCTGCTTTAAGATTACTAAGTGTTTCCAGAGTAATTGACAAACAACTAAAATAATTTTATTTTATTTATTTGTTAATTTTATATGCCAACCATATCACTGTCAAAAATTTTAAAACTACTTGTAATACTTGTAATATATAAGAAAGAAATATTTACTGATAGAAGAGGGGTTGCTCGGACGGTACCTCTGTACTACATCTGGAGGGGGTTGTGAGGGAGGAGTGAAAGAGGGGGAGGAAGTAGGATGGTTGGAGGAGAGGAGGGTGGAGAGGGAGGGAGAGAAGTGTGGGGAGGAGGGAAGTAGGAGATAGGGAGGAAGAAAGAGGGGGATGTGGTAAGGGGGTGCCGCCGAGCAACGCCCATAGTTATTTTTGTTTAGTGTGGGAGAAAGTTGAAAAAGAATGTATTAAGTTGAGTTGTATTTAATGTGGATTTTTTGTTGTTTAAAATTACAAAATTAATAAGATATTATAAAAAAAATTAAAACTACAATATCAAAAGCTAAGAACATAAGAACATAAGAAGAGCCATGTTGAATCAGGCCAAAGCCCATCGAGTCCAGCATTCTGTGTCACACAGTGGCCCACCAATTGTACATGGGGATCTTGAGCAGAAAGAGAAGGCAAAACCCTCCCTTTCCCTTGACCCCCAACAAATGGTACTCAAGGGAATCCTGCCTGCCTCAACCAACATAGAGGCGGCACATGGACATCCGTTTTAATAACCACCGATACACTTGGCATCCATGAATCTATCTAGCCCTGCCTTGAAGCTGTCAAGGCTGACAGCTGTCACGACCCCTTCTGGAAGTGAATTCCATAAATCAACGACCCTCTGGGTGAAGAAATATTTCCCTTTATTTGTCCTCACTTTCTTAGCTATGAGCTTTAGGGAGTGCCCCCTTGTCCTGGTATTGTGTGATAGAGAAAAGAATTTTTCTCTATCCACCTTTTCTTATAAATAAGTATAAACCACTCAGGACTTTCTAAAAAAATAACATAGAAAAGGGAATTATGTCTTAGAAAAGGGAGTTTCCTAAGTGACTGGCCACAAAAAGATATTCCATCTCATTTTCTTGCTAGCTCAATTGATTTAATGATGTACCATATCTCAAAGTTGACACTCCAAGCAAATTAATACTTGTATGTGATCTTTAAACCAGTCCAATCCTAAAGGTTTAAGGATTTTAAAATTTAAAGCTTTGAATTTATGGGAATGGTACGACCATGGAAAATAACCTGTACCATTGCAGATATTGTTGAGGTAGAGGTCCAACCATTTCTAATCATTGGTCATACTGGCTAAAGTGGCTGGAAATTGTAATTCACCCATTTTTTTAGTGGCATAGGTTGCCTACCTGAGTTATCATTGACTTCTATTCAGTCATGGATGATTTTCAAAGCTAAATTTGTATGAATCTGAGCACTAGTTAGCAACTCACTACTATATATTACTAAAGGAATACCAACATGTAAATATTCATATAAAATATTAATAAATATGACAAATAAAATATGACAAAATAAGAACAGAAGACATAATACCTTTATTTTGCTGCTAGTTTTATCAATAACTTTTTTGAAAAGAAATAGAAATGTGGTGGTATCTACTATCAATAAATTCCAAAACACCAATCCCTTTCAGTATTCTTGTTTCTCAACTGGCAACTGGTGTGCAACTCTTATTACAGATAAGTGCAGTTGTTAGACTTCAGGGCTGACCTCATCTCTTTTAAAGATAAAAATATGGGACAGTGGCTTTCCACTAGTTAATGTGAGAACTCATTATTGAACAATATAATGTACTTTCTTTTTCAAAAACAACATTGTTATAAAATTTATTGCGAATATCTGAATATTTTTCTCCTCTCATTATTTTTTAGTTTTCCATTTATTGAGGCATCTTATACCTCTTGTACTACTGGCTCCATTGGTACTTTTAAAAATATGGAAAAATTATTCCTCCAGTTGAGCTAAACTAGATAGACCTGGCAATTTTTTCTCTAATAGAAGCCTGAAGTGAATTTAAATTATTTTAGTGCATTTAGAATCAGCAGGTGAAAAGTTGCAGTACCTAAATGAATATTACATACTTCTTGATGAAGAAATGAAAAATACTTTTACTATTAGATTTTTACTGTTCTTGGTTTCTTTTAATCTTCCTGATGGCCAAAACTGTTATATATTTTACAGATCAAAAAAATGAACAAAAGTCTATCAATGTTGGCTTGGCTTCATTCTAATTTATTCCTGCATAATTAAATTTGAAGTATTTTCTCTACCTTTTAATGGAATGTCTGTTGAGTGTTTAATGAAAAGCACTGTATTTCTCTGCTGAAGGATCTTGAGACAGAATGGATTTTTTCCCCCGGTAAAAATAAAATCCTTTGGCTGCCCCAAAAGAAAATTAACCATAATCTTATGCAATAAATGCACTGACTTGAGAACAATAAACACTCAAGTGAAAAATTGTCAAGGTGAGGGACAAAGGCAAGACAGTATTGGCAGCAACTCTGAAGTAAGCAGGGTGAAAAACATACCACTTGAAAAATACACAGTTTCTTTATTGACAAAAGGTAGGAAGTATGCAATATGATGGGATTATAAACACATGTTCAGTGTTTAGCACAGGAATGTGCAATTAACACTCTTCAGGTCCCTTGTCCTACCTCAGTTTCAAAATCCTTATAAAAGTAATAAAAAATAAATATATCAGCACAGAATTATGAACACCCTACTGGATTTTATAGCCCCTAAATTTTAAATTCCAATCTAGTTTAAAAATAATACATTGTTTTTCCAACAGTAAAAACGCCAAACCTTGTATGTTAGTTTCTTCTTACATTTCTTTTTTACTTTTTAAGAATTCTTAAGCTGCCTCCAAAGAACTTACATTAAAGTGGAAAGACAGAGAGAAGGAAGATTACGTTTTGTCATGAATGTGTGCATGGCAACACATTTTGACCTGAGCCATAGAATTAAAGGCTACTGGAAAGCTTGCAACATTAAGAATACACAAATAAACAAATTTTGACAAATTTTATTAACCATGGTGTTAACTCTTATAGATCCTTGCTGAAGGAATAATTAGAATAATCCTATATAACTATATATCTCTAGCAGTAAATTTAGATCATTCTTAATTAATGCATAATTGAGTTAAGATGAACAGAATATTATCTTATAAAGGAATTATCACGGGAAATTTCCTATAGGCATTCTGTTTCTTGGATTAAATACCTCAGTGTACTGTAAATTATATCAATTTACCTAGGCCTTATTTGAAGCATTATTTGAATTGGAATTAGGGTTGAGGCTAGGGTTATGTTACTCACTCTGGAGCTGCTCTGCTTTTTAAAGTTATTTCTTCCTGAATGTAAGGGAATGATTTAAAAACTGCATAGAAATATAACATTTAAAAAAAGGGGGAATGCAAATTACAGCTGCATTTTAGGAGCTCCTTTTTCTGAATTCAGAATGCTGATTTTAAAATTTCTCAAAAATAAGAAACATCATTAGGCCATTATTTATTTCACAATGCACAAAATGGGATTTGCTTCCTAAATCCAGTGAAGCCTAGGGTTCTGTTAATTATTCATTTACTTAATTTTGATCTGAATCCACATAGGATTAGCATTAGGTTTGGAATTAAACTAATTATACACTTTATGGTGGTTTTTTATTCTTTTCGGGATGGCACTTTCTCATCCCAATTCACTTTACAGGGTTGTTGTGGAGAAAATAAGAGGAAGGAATATTAAGTTCACCATCTTGACTTTTATAAAAATAAAGGTGGGATTTAAACAAACAAACAAACAAACATAGCTTTAGGCCTTGGGGTTCATGTAATAATGCTTAACCCTAGAAATGGCTGTCACCCTACTCTTAGTTTCAACATGTCATGTAGGACAAGTGTGGTGACTTTCTGACTCTGGTATCAAATGTGAAGGATATATACATCATATCTAATTAGGATCATGACCTGGTGATATCTGCACCACAGAGGTTTACTTTCATGACATCACTGATTAAACAATTGGCCACCATTAAAGTTAGTGTACACCATGACTACTTGCCAGAAAAGGACACTCATTTTCTCTGCTAACAGAAAGGAAGATTGATTGCAGAGAAAATAATTATATTATTGAAGATATTTATATATAAAACCACACCCGTTACCAATTTGAACAAAGTTAGTGGACCAAGTGAGGAGATAATTGGTTTTCTATCTGACATTTTTAGTTTTAAATAAGGTTATAAAAGCATGGATAGCATGGTTTATATATTTTTCCCCAATTTCTTAATAAGAGTTCTGTTCTGGATTATGTGTCCAGGAAGGATGTGGGAGATATGCTTAAAATGGAGTGTGTAGCAACATTCTGAGTTGCCATGTACTACCGTTCCAATAAAGATACTTTGGACAATTTTTTCCGGACTTTTTATTTTCTTTTTTCCACAGTGCAACAGGCTCTAATTCATTTCCAGATTCAGCCATTCATTTATTCCCTTCTTTCCCCAGATTAGATTTGATCCCATTTTGCTCATTGTTCATTGAATTGAAATAATAACAAAGTACTGCTACTTAAATTATTTCCAATCTGCTTACTAGAAATGGCCATAAGAGGTATCTGTATTTTTCTATGTAATGTTGCCATTTTTTACTGTGAGCACAGTGGCCCACATTAAAAATGAAATTCTGTTGCCTGCTCTCAAAAGAAAGTATATATCTGTTGTATCTGGCCCTTCTCAGCTGAGTGAAATCCACATAAATATTTCTTTAAGAGTTTTATTTAACACATTTCAAAAGATTCACTTCAAAGCAAGCTGCTGGCAGTTTGTTGGCCGGAACGGCCAATTCTGATTTATTTACATTTAGATTAAACATTCTCCCACCTTCCAATTAACTCACTCTTTATCGTTTACATTGTCCAAGACTTCATTACTCTTCCGTAGATTTCAAAAACACCAGAAAACTGATTTCTAACGAACTCGGTGATGCATCAGACTGCCTCTTGATATGAACGTTGCTCGTGACAAAGACTTAGTTCCGTCTTCCTCTTCTAATATAGTTTTCAATACGTCACTTCCTTTTTCCACTTAACTGACTCCTCCGCCTATCAAACCTTCGGAATCTCGGATCAAGCCATCTAGCTTCCTGATCCAAATCTGACTCATCACTTTGAGAGTCTGACTCATCCTGCATACAAATCTCCTCATTGTCTAGCTCGGCTGATGGGAAGGGAAAATACCCAGAGGGGCCTGGTTGTGCTTCGTCATCCCCTGATATGTACCCAGCCTGTCGAGAGACACTCACAACACTATCCCCCCCGCAGGCCCCTCCCCCTGGGTCCGTCGCAAGGGATGTGGTTTGGAGGGAAACGCAGTATGAAAAGCCCACATTAACTCGGGAGCCTCAATATCATGAGCATCTACCCAACAGCCAGCGGCTGGCCCACCCCCGGTCCAATCAACCAAATATTGGAAGCGGTCGTTGAGCCATCGGGAATCTCGGATGCTGGACACCTCCAACCGGGAAACAGGAACGTGAGCACGGCGAGCTGTCGGGCCCGGATCAGGAGGTCGAAGCGGAGAATCAGGGTTGACAGGAACAAGCAAGGAGCGATGAAACATGGGATATACACGAAGAGACCTAGGCAAAGTCAAACGATAGGTCACCAGATTGATGACCGTCTCCACAGGAAAAGGACCTAGGAAACGTTGATCAAGCTTGCGGTGAATTCTCCCTGGAAACAAGTACTTGGTGGAGAGCCAAACCCGATCTCCAACAGCTAACGGCGGCGTGTCGCGGCGAGAGCGGTCTGCAACCCTCTTGTAGTCGTCCTTGGCCTTAGTCAAATGGTGCTTAACCATCTCTTGGACTGACTGGAGTTCGGTTAAATAGTCCTCTGCAACTGGAACTGGAGAATCGAGGAGCGTGAGCGGGAAAAATCTGGGATGATAGCCGTAGTTGGCAAAAAACGGAGTGGTCTGAGTGGAAGTGTGCTGAGAGTTGTTGAAAGCGAATTCGGCCACGGAGAGATATTTGGAACAATCGTTCTGTTGGTCGTTGATGAAACAACGCAAATACTGCTCCAGGATGCCAATCACTTTCTCTGTACCCCCATCAGTCTCTGGGTGATGCGTGGAGGCTAGATTAACTTGGACTTGAAGCGCAGACATGAGTTCTCTCCAGAACTCCGAGGTGAACTGGGTTCCTCGGTCGGACACTATTTTGTCAGGCAAACCGTGTAGCCGGAAGATATGTTGAATGAACAGCTGAGCAGTGACCTTGGCTGTCGGTATTCTTCGGCAAGGAATGAAATGTGCCATCTTGGTCAACATGTCCACCACTACAAAGACAACGGTGTAGCCGGCAGAAACAGGTAGACAAGTCAAGAAGTCCATGGAAATAGCCCCCCAGGGTCTCTCCGGCGTGGGCAACGGCTGTAACAATCCCGGAGGGGCTCCTGTGGCATGTTTTGCCTGACGGCACCGTACACAGGAATTCACATAAGACTGAACATCATGGCGAAGTCTGGGCCACCAAAAAGTCCGAGACACTAAGTGGAGAGTCTTAAAGAAACCAAAATGACCTGCCGCAGGGTTATCATGGCATTGATTCAGGATGAGACCACGGAGTGGGCCTGCTGGAACATATAACAGGTTGCGGAAGCGTAATAGACCCTCGGACAAGGTCCAAGGTGAGTCGGGACCCACCTCTTGCCTCTTCTGTGCCGCAAAGTCATCTAGTTGTTGCGCTTCCCGAATCTGTCGTCGTAGATCTACCGGATCGTGCACGGCTGCGATCGATTCGATAGGCAGAACGGTTCGAAGCGGCAAGGGGTCCTTGATCTGTAGATACTCAGGTTTACGGGACAAGGCATCTGCTCTTTTGTTGTACCCTTTCGGAATGTAGGTGACTTTGAAGTTGAATCGAGCGAAGAACAAAGACCAACGGATCTGACGTTGATTCAATTTCCTGGCAGATTGCAAAAATTCCAAGTTTTTATGGTCAGTCCGAACTTCAACTTGATAGCGGGCTCCTTCCAGGTGGTGTCTCCAGGTCTCAAAAGCAGTCTTGATGGCCAATAGTTCCTTTTCCCAAATGGTATAATGGCGTTCGGAGGGACTCAGTTTCCTGGAGTAATAAGCACACGGGAACAGGGGGCCACCATCTTGGCGTGTTTGAAGAAGCACGGCCCCTACCGCAACATCTGAGGCGTCGGCCTCCACTACAAAGGAACGACAAGGATCTGGATACTTGAGAATGGGTTCCTGAACAAAAGCCTTTTTGAGGGTCTGAAACGCCTGTTGCTCAGCATCGCCCCACTGGAACTTAATGCCTTTCCGTAACAGTCGAGTAAGGGGCGCAGTCAAGGCAGAAAATCTCGGAATGAATATCCTGTAATAGTTCGCAAATCCCAAAAGTCTTTGGACATCTTTTGCTTTACAAGGTGGTTGCCAGGTTTGCAAGGCCTCAACCTTGCCAGGATCCATGGCGATGCCTTGTGGAGAAATCACATGTCCCAGAAACTCAATGGTGGTTTGATAGAATTGACATTTCTCTAACTTGGCGTAAAGGTGATGCTCTCTCAAGCGTTGCAGAACTTGCCGGAGATGCTGGAGATGAGTTGCTCGTGACGGGGAGTAAATCAGGATGTCATCGAGGTAAACCACCACAAATTGATCTAATAAATCCCGGAAGATGTCATTCATGAAATGTTGAAAGATGGCCGGAGCATTGGTGAGTCCAAAGGGCATGACGGTATATTCAAAATGACCATACCTGGTCCCAAACGCGGTTTTCCATTCGTCCCCCTCTCGGATGCGAACCAGGTTGTAAGCACCCCGTAGATCTATCTTGGTGAAGATGGTCGCTGATCGGAGACGGTCCATGAGATCAGGAATCAAAGGCAGAGGGTACCGGTTGCGCACCATGATGGCATTGAGCTTGCGATAGTCACAGCATAGGCGTAAATCTCCGGTTTTCTTCTTCACGAATAACACAGGAGCTGACAGAGGCGAGGAAGAGGGACGAATGAAACCCCTGGCCAAGTTTTTGTCCACAAAGTCTTTTAATGCGGCCAACTCGGGTTCTGACATGGAGTAAAGGCGTCCCCTTGGAAGCTTGGCATTTGGCAGCAAATCAATGGCACAGTCATATGGTCTATGCGGAGGCAATTGGTCTGCCTCTTTCTCACTGAATATATCTGCAAAGTCCGCTAGGTCGGCCGGCAAGGTGATGTCAGGGTGGGATGGTAGCTGGGCTGCGAAAACTTGGCGTACGTGGTCTACGCATTGCAAACTGGGAAATGAAACAAAGTTCTGGGACCACACCACACAAGGATCATGGGTTCTCAACCAGGCTAGGCCGAGAACTACGGGGAAATGAAGTCCCTTGGTAACATATAATTGGATGGCTTCTTCATGTTGTTCTATGACCAGGCGTATGGGCTGGGTCATGAACTTGATCGGTCCAGACAACAACTCACGACCATCTATTGTCTCAACCAACATAGGCGGCTTCACGGAGCACAAAGGTATGGCATGCTGACGAGCGAAAGCTTCATCCATGAAATTAGTGGTGGCTCCAGAATCCAACAAGGCGTGTGCCGGAATGCCCTGGGCATGATTTCCCAGAAGTATATTGGTTGCTAGGATCAGATGTCTCGGAGGACCGGGGTCTTCGTCTGCGGAACTGGGACTGGGTTTGGTGCCTGCCCGACCCAATGTTTCCATTAGGCCGGGCTCTGGCCGTTTCCCGGCAAGGTGGCTTGAAACTGCTGAATGGGAGGCCGAGCTGGAACAGGAGTAGGACCTGCCGTACCACATCGTTTCTGGGGGCAGGCCATGACGAAGTGACCCATCTCTCCACAGTACAGGCACAATCCCTCAGCTCTCCGTCTTGCCTTCTCAGCCTCGGTCAAACGAGATCTGGCTGCACCAAGATCCATGGGCTCATCTCTGGCCATGGGTACAGGACGTCTCTCAGTGTAAGCCGGCAGTGGTTGGAAAATACGTCTGGGTGCCGGGATGGGTGGAGTGATAGGTAGGGTCTGGAATCCTCTGCGTGGTGCAGGAACTGGCTTGGCACTTCCGGTGACTAGAACCATCTGTTTGACCAGGCGGGCATCCGTGGCTTGCGTTTGCACCTCAATAGCCAAACAATGTTGGTATAATGCATCCAGGGTCGCGGGTATTACAGTATGTCTCAATCCATTCAAGATCTGGGAAGACAGGCCATCTTGAAAGATTTCCATGAGAGCCTCTTCATTCCAATTAATTTCTTGAGCTAGGCGGCGAAAATCTGATATATATTCCGCTACGCAGCGTGATCCTTGACGTAGCTCTCGTATCCGCCTGGTGGCATTTTGTCTACGAAGGGGGTCAGCAAATTCTCTTTCCATCAGCTGGCAGAATCCTGCATAATTGCGCAGAACAGGATCTGGTCCGTCTATCAGAGGAGACGACCAATCAGCAGCTGGACCAGAGAGTAAACTTAAAATGAAAGCCACTTTAGTTTCATCAAGCTGGAAATCTGCTGGAGTTGAAGCAATGAATGTTTTGCATTGGTTTAAAAAAGCTGGAAATTTACTACGCTCTCCAGTAAACTTATCAGGCAATGCTAAATAACATCTGCTTTGTCTGGGTGGGGGGGCTGGAGCTGGGGCTGGGGCTCCGGCAGCCTGCTGAATCTGCTGTTGCAAATGTCCAATTTGTTGCTGGAGAGTTTGAATTAGTTGATACAGAGCTGGATTATCAGCGAGAAGCTGCTCCATGACGTCACTAAACTGGCGCAGTACTGAAAGCTCGGACTAATTTTCGTCTTTTCTGGGTCACGAGCAATCTGTTGTATCTGGCCCTTCTCAGCTGAGTGAAATCCACATAAATATTTCTTTAAGAGTTTTATTTAACACATTTCAAAAGATTCACTTCAAAGCAAGCTGCTGGCAGTTTGTTGGCCGGAACAGCCAATTCTGATTTATTTACATTTAGATTAAACATTCTCCCACCTTCCAATTAACTCACTCTTTATCGTTTACATTGTCCAAGACTTCATTACTCTTCCGTAGATTTCAAAAACACCAGAAAACTGATTTCTAACGAACTCGGTGATGCATCAGACTGCCTCTTGATATGAACGTTGCTCGTGACAAAGACTTAGTTCCGTCTTCCTCTTCTAATATAGTTTTCAATACGTCACTTCCTTTTTCCACTTAACTGACTCCTCCGCCTATCAAACCTTCGGAATCTCGGATCAAGCCATCTAGCTTCCTGATCCAAATCTGACTCATCACTTTGAGAGTCTGACTCATCCTGCATACAAATCTCCTCATTGTCTAGCTCGGCTGATGGGAGGGGAAAATACCCAGAGGGGCCTGGTTGTGCTTCGTCATCCCCTGATATGTACCCAGCCTGTCGAGAGACACTCACAACAATATCTATGCATACAAATACATAATACATATATACACATGCCACACACACACACACACACACAAATATATATGTCTTGAGTATTTTTTTTATGCACCCTGTTGGCCCAAATATGGGAAGAAGAAGTCTCCCTTTAACTCTTTGTTAGCAATCCAAAAGACAGAGTAAGAAGAAAAAAAAACTTTCTCCTTCATCCCAACAGGTAAAAGCAATTTTAGTAGCTTATCTACCATCTTTAAATACAGCATAATTATCCCCATACCTCATCTCTTAATTAAAAAAAAAGATCAAAATATTTCATTACACGTTCTTTACTAAAAGTCCAGTAAGGACAACCACATATATTCATATTCTCTCCTCCCTCTCTCCCTCTCCCTCTCCCTCCCCCTCTCTCTCTCTCTTCCCCTCCCCCTCTCTCTCCCTCCCTTTCTCTCCCTCCCTCCCTCCCTCTCTCTCTCCCTCCCTCTCCCTCTCTCTCTCTTTCTACCCATTCATTCATTAAACCGGTCTGAGCACCCACACACGCCCCCACACACGCACGCACACACAGGTTTTTCTGTCTTACTCTCATGGGGATCGAAAGGAGGAGGAACCAGCTTGAATGGAATGAGACAAATGAACACGGCTGCCTTAAGACGCCCGCTGCATCTCAGGCACTCCACCACAGCTGACACACCGTGGACATTCTTATTCGGCTGGTTCTCCACTGGTGCTCCTCTCCTGCCCTTGGTATGGCAGTCCTCTTCCACCACTCAGTATGTTTGTGTGTGTGTGTGTGTGTGTGTGTGTGTGTGTGTGAGAGAGAGAGAGAGAGAGAGAGAGAGAGAGAGAGAGAGAGAGAGAGAGAGAGAGACAGAGACAGAGAGGCCCTTCTCTCTCTCTCCCTCTCCCTGTATCTCCCTCCCCCTTCTCTCTTCCCCTCCCCTCCCTCCCCCCTCTCTCTGTCTCTTTTCAATCATAATGCCCCCTCCCCAGCCAGACAGCCACCGTCACTGATCTTCTCCTCACCAGTTGGCCTCATGCTCTTCTTGTCCTTCTACTCGTCCTCTGCACTTAATCAGCTGCTAGCGTATTGGGTGGCTCTGCTCCGTCTGAGTTGAAGAAAGAAGAGGCACAGCAGAAAGCAGTTTTTTTCAACTTGGATGGAGCAGAGTCACCCAAACCACTAGCAGCCAACTGAGTGCAGAGGACAAGGAGGAGAAGAGCATAAGGCTGGCTGGCCAGGTAAGGAGAAGATTGGCGATGGTGGCTGGTTGGTTGTGGAAGGGGGATCATGGCTACTCAGGGGGCTCTGCAAAGCCTCATGGAAGTGGCATTGGCAGCTCCCCCAACCCAGCCCATTTCCCCAGCTCCATATAAACTTAGCAGAAACCCCCCCGCACACCCGATCGGACCCACACGGCACCTTTCCAGGTCCACCACTGCAATCCTCCGTCTCTTCCTCTGCCACCACATGCAGTCCCAAAAAGAAAAGTCCCAACTTCTTGTGGGAAAAAAAAGATCTCGCAAATTTGGAATTGATTGATTGAACTTTTTTAGTCCCACATTTTTGGGGGGACTGCAAATGGAGGAGGACGACTGGGAGCTGCAGTAGAATGATGAAAGAGCCACATGCAGCTCCAGAGCCATGGGTTGCTGACCCGTGCCATAGGAGGATGCCTGGTTTATTTTTCCACAGTCCCAAGGACACTTTTAAACTTGATTTTTGCCAAGTCTTCCACCATACCAAATTTAGTCCTGTTTAGTTCTGTTTATTTTATACAGAGTTGTCCTATTGTTAGACAGATATAAACACTTTATCATCTGTGCTGCAAAGGATCATATAGGTAATCCCTGAGTTACGAGCATTCACTTAACACTCATTCAAAGTTATGCGATAAGCACTCCCTATTGCTTATGAACAAGTCCTGAAATTATTAATATTGCAGCACCAAAGCAGTCGTTCACCCTTACTAGTGACCACAGAGGCTCTGGAACATTCAGCCTGATTATTCTCTCCCTCTCCACCCCTACCCTGGGTCTCTCTAGGCACAAGGCTTTCAATACTCACCCTGTGAAGATCGAGATCCTTTGCTTTCTTGGCTGCTCCAGGCCTTCAGTGTGTTCACAGAGAATGGTGGCCTAAAGTAATGCAAGATCATGCAAGATTAGTGGGATGAGATCTCACAATACTGATCTTTGTGATCTCATGGTACTTTAGGCCTCTGTTCTCTGTAACAGAGAACTGAACCGAAGCTGGGGGATGCTTCCATGTGCCTCTGGAGGCTGGATCTGGACATCAGAGGCCTTTTCCAGGCTGCTGCCACCCAGATCTGAGGCCAGAGGATGCTTCTGCACGCCTCCAGAGGCTGGATCGGGACGTAGGAGGCCTTTTCCAGGCCACTGCCACCGGATCTGAGGCTGAGGGATGCTTCCGCATGCCTCCAGAGGCCTGATCCAGGCACTGGAGGCCTTCTCCAGGCTGCTGCCACCTGGAAATGGGCTGCCGGAGAGCTGCGGAAGCATCCCCCAGCCTGAGATCTGGATGGCAGTGGCCTGGAGAAGGCCTCCAGCACCCAGATCAGGCCTCTGGAGGGCCACAGAAGCATTCCCCAGCCTCAGATCCAGGTGGCAATGGCAGAGAAGAGATGGATCTTTTCAAGTTGAGTCTGATGCAGCAGGAAGGGAGGGGGAAGCATGAGGTATCTTAGTGGGTCAAGGAGGCCTTGGGGGCCTATTCCATCACTAGGCCCTCCATGGTATACCTCACCCTGGGATACCTCATGTTCACTTAGCAAGCCACATGCATCTTAATGAGCAAGGGAGTGATCTCGTTCATTCCCATGAGTTTTTGAGTTACTAGTGGAATGGGCAGGCTCCATTACACTTGTAACTCAAGGACTACTTGCATTATTACATAAGCATTTTTCTCAATATGTATATCAACCTTAACATCTGGCCAAATTTTTTCCTTGATATAATTATTGGGAATATTTCACAACAATTGCATTAACTAAAAAAAATATCTCTTCATAATTAAGACAATGTTTTTGTACAATGTTTTACTAGTGTTGGAAAACAAGCCTGATAAATCTACAATGTGATCCCATGTAAATGTCAATTTTAACCATGGCCTCAAAATGTAGAGTAGAATAGAATAATAGCGTTGGAAGGAATTTTGGAGGTCATCTCCTGCCCAAGCAGGAGTCCCTACACCATTTCTGACAGATGACAGTCCAGTGATGAAGCATTAACAACATCTGAAGGCAGTCTGTTCCATTGCTTGATTGTTCTCACTGTCAGGAAATTTATCCTTATTTCCAGGTTGAATCTCTCCTTGATCAGTTTCCATCTATTAGTATGTAGATTGGGAGGTTGGCTGTATTCCAGATCCCAGATACATTACAGTGTAAGAATTTTCTTGCAAAATAGGGCTTGAAATGCTATTTCATTCTAGATAAATATTCTTTAGAATTCCAGTTTAATATTGTACTCATTCGTGGTTACATTCATTTCTGTGAAAGAAGATATTAATTAATGAGGGGTGAAGTTCTGAGTGCAATAAATTTCTTGTTCACATAATTTGGCCAAAGATTGTATTCATCTAATTTCAAGCTATAAGTTATCTTAATCAAAAAAAATTCCTAATAACAAGGTTAATATTGTTGAACAAACAACAACTTAATGTATGGATTTTCCATATGGATCTTAATACTTTAAAATAAAAAAATGCATTAACATTTAATGCAATTAATAAAAAAAATAAAACTGTAGGCTTACTCATGACAATCTTATTAGATAGACATCCCTTTTTCCTTTTCTGAAATAGTCCAAGAATTAAATAAGCTTAATTTTATGTACAAATGTATTTGATGTAAAACAAAAAAGGGTAGCTCTTTTGATATGAAAAAGCTACCTTTAGATACTAAGTGCCCTAAGAAATCATTCAATTGTATATTATGCTCTTTTATACTTGGAGTAACATTATACACATACATACACTACAATTTTGGTTCCTTGGTACCCACTGTTTTTCATAAAAAAAAGATTATTGCTAATGCAATATGATGGTATGTTAAATATTTAGCATTATGCATCACAGTTTGCATGATAGAATTAATTATAATTTCTTTATACTGTTTTTGCTGCCTCTGCATCAATTGTACCATATTTTTAATACACACAGATACTGTACAAAACTAAACAAAACCTCCAGCATTCTGGAAAAAAAATATTTGCATCTTCTCCTTAGTGGCAAATGCAACTTGTATTCCCAGTTCTCTCCATATTTATAGAAGTTTGTTTAAAATTTCCAGCTCCTAGAAATCAATTACCAGAGCAACCTATCAGGAGGAATGTCCACAAACACATGTGAACAAATGTATATACACTGAGCGGAAGGAGTGTGAAACAATGATTTGCTTCTCTTTGTGAAAAGAAAATGAAAATGTTATTTGTTAATTCGTGACAGTACTTTAAAGACAGCAAACTCAGTGATTAGCCAGCTGGAAACACACCAATGAATATTGATTGGCTTACATTCTCTATTCTAAATTATTGACCGGCTCAACTGAGAAATATTTTCCCACTGCTTTCTGTGAGCTCCAGAAACAAAAAAGATGTATACAACATCATATTTAAAGTATTTCAGATTTACAGATGGTGAGGACAAAATTGAGAAACCACATGTTGGCTTTAAAATGTTATAGCAATGCTTATTAAAGGAGAAAACTAATGTTATGACAATTTTCATTAATTATATTATTAATTAATATGTGTTTGTATGTTTGTGTGTTTGTGTGTGTGTGTGTGTGAGAGAGAGAGAGAGAGGAGAATAACATATTCAGTTAATCTCTGATATCAAGGATCAGTTAGATTACATGCATTTGTCTTGGAAACAAATTTATTTCATATGTTTTTTGCAATAAAGGGCACATATCAAATAGATGTTGTGACTGCAGTATAAAATGAAGCATTACTTTTATTTAAAGCAATTACCATTTTTATCAGAATAAAATTTAGGCAATTTAGACACAGCTAAAAATAAATTATCTGTTGAAAAAGACTGCTGTTTATTATTCCCTAACAATATGATCATTAATGCATATATGTTTTGTCAGAAATTACTTTATTAAATTAGACATCTTGAAAATAGAAATGTGTACTTTAGAAACAAACATTTCAATGGTAAAAAAATTAGACATAGAAAGAGCTCTATATTTCCAGCCTGCAAATATGGCCATTCATATTGATTAAAAATATTCTGTTTTCAAAATGCAACTTGAACACTATTAATATATATATTAATATATCAGAATACTGCTAATTATAGATTGATAATGATTTGTGCAAGATCACAAGTGTATAACTTATGATTTCTTTTTGAGGCATTAGCAGACGTTTGAATAAGAACAATTCCCAATATAGATTATGGTTAACAAGCAAAATAGTGATATTAAATATATTTTCTCTAGAGTAAAAAATGTGTCTGAATTTCACCTTAGGATATACCATAGGATGGTTAGTAAATTATGACAAGGCAGTAATTAAACAGAAAAAAATGCTATATAAGAAAGTCTGATCAAGAAAACATAGGTCGAAAATTGAAATGTGAAGAAAAATAATTCCTATTGGAGGTCAGAATAATTACAGAAAAGGAATTGAGGAGTAGGATGTCAAGATGTGGTGACAATCAGAAAGGAGGTGCTTTTTGTTGAAAAATCAACAATCTCTTGAAATAAATATTTTGGGAATATTGTGGAACATCATGAAACCTGGGAAGGCAGGAATTTAAATGAATTGTGATTTGAAAAGATTTGGTGTGGTAATTTTACAATTCATTTTTCTTTTTCTTTTTGGAGTAAGAGCTGAGAGATATCTTAAGAGATTTCAGATAAAGCCTTTGTAACTGCAGTCTTTCCTTTTGATTAACTAAAATTATTTTTGTTGCTCTTACTTTCTGCTGTTTTAGGTTTATCCAAGCTGAATGTCAGCATCCTGATCATACAAGGACCTCTTTTTTTCTTAAAGGAAATGTTATTTCTCTTCTAACACCAAAGATACATTTCAACTCTTTCAAGTTTTGTGCAAATGCTCATGTTCTAAATAGGGTAGAGAACTATAAGACAACATGGCTCTCATATTAAAGAGGTGAATGCCAAGTGGCTCCTGCTTTAAAAAAAAAAAAAAACTAGAACAGACCCTGATGGTAGACAGAAAACTCAGCTAAAGTCAAACTTTAGGAGTACACTTGTTTACGTGAATTTAACAGCATTGCTATCAGAACTATATCACAGTTTAATCCTAATCCACAGGTTAGTGGCATAACTTGGTAGCAGCATTTTTTGTCATAAAAACAATATTTATTTTTGCTGACACATTGCCCATAAGACCACTTTCATTCAACATTTCAAAGCATTTTGTTTATTTTTATTGTATGCATGGTAGTTGATTCTTTATAACACTTCATTACAACAAAAACTTTGCCCATTATTCTTAGTGGTTAGGGATAGGGTTAGGGTTAGCATGCATTTGGGCTTATATTTGGAGAGCTCTTTTTTTCAGTTTTTTAAAATCTCTTTTCAAATAATTTGCCTCCAGCCAAGATATCAATTGGAGATCTTTTTTATTGTGTTTTTCTCTTAAAAGACTGAATAGCTAGTATTAAAATATATTCTATTTAAACTTTAAATTTTTGTGATGGAAATGTGCAATGTCCTCTACACTATACTGATAGGCTCTCACTCACTTTCTCTTTCTACATTGCAAAATAGGAAGTAAAGCAACTAAAGAATATATTACAATATCTCAGGTGGAGTACATAATTTCAAAGGCTTCCTTGTGGCATTTTTCCCATAGTACATGCAATGTTCTTTTTAAAATTCTGATTAAGGGGCAGGAGGCAAAATGCACAAAATATACCAAGGAAAGAAAACCAGCTAAGATAAAAGTATTCTACTCTTTTAAAAGAATAGTACTCACAAAGCAGAATGTACACTTCATGGGTTCTTTTACATATACTCTGATCAGCGGGTTTCAAAATCCAAAAAAGCCAACACAACTAGACAGATTCCAAGCAACCTACACACAAGCATCAAAGACTAGTACTTCTTGCTCACTATTCTACTGTTCCCCAGTTATACTACAACTTCTACTACAGTTCCTCCACTATTACTTCTTGTGAGTCTTTACTGATGGAGAACAGTATCTCTATTTGCTTTAGGCTGCTTCAAGCTTTAATTCCATAAACAACACAATCTGCCTTCCTTCTCTCTGCCAAACCAAAATAACCTTATAAGATCCTTACAAGAAGTGAGAAGAATGTATTCAGAAATGACTGCCTCAACTTATCAGAAGGGCTTTAAAATAAAATTGAGGGGGAGGATAACCATAAAACTCATGACTGGAATGTATTGATGGAAGGATACAAACTGTTCAAAAGAAACAGACCTAATAAAAGAAGAGGTGGAGTTACATTATATGTAAGAAATCATACATCTCCACAGATATGCAAAAAACCAAGAATGAAAGCCTTCTAGAATGCATATGGGTCAATATAAAAGCAAAGAAAGAATGTCATTGCCCTAGGTGTATATTACAGGCTACCCAACCAAGCAGAAGAAATAAATGAACTTTTTGCTAATCAGTTAACAAATATATATAGGAAACACACCACAGTAATAATGGGGGACTTTAACTACCCTGACATCAAGTGAGAAACAAAGTCTGCATCAAGTGGAAGATAAAAACAGGTTTCTGACCAACCTAGCTGACAACTTCATAATCCAAAATATAGAGGAGGTAACCAAAGAGACAGCTATACTGGATATAATTCTTACTAACAGAGAAGATGTAATAGAGGAGTTATAGTTGCCAGAACTTTGGGGAAGAGTGACCATGTCACATTGGAATTCAATATAATGCAAAAACAAACAGCAGAACATAATAAAACCTGTGTCTTAGACTTTAAAAGAGCTGATTTTAACAAATTTAGAGAGAACCTGGGAAGGATTCAATGGATGAGAATCTTAAAGGGTAAAACAACTCAAGCAATTTAAGAAATTCTGTAAAATATGATTATAAAAGCCCAGTCCAGATCAATACCACTATAAAGGAAAAACAAGAAATTGAAAAAGAAACCAGTATAAAAAGAAAAAGAAATTGAAAAAGAAACCAGTATAAAAAATGGAAAGAGAGACACATAACAAAGGCAAAATAGTAATATACAGCTGCAAAGATGAAGTCAGGAAAGCTAAGGCTCAGAATAAAGTAAGACTTGCAACAAATGTCAACAATAATTTTAAAAAGTTTCTTTCAACATATAAAAATACGAAAAAAAATCAAGGACACAATCAGATCACTAATGAAACAAGATGGCAAAGGATGTAACAAGCAGAAGAAAAAAAGTAGATCTGCTTAATCCATTCTTTACATCTCTCTTCACACAAAAAGATAATACAGTCCAACCTACCAAAAACATAATTGTAAAAGACAAACTAGGACTACAAATTAAAATAAGCAAGAAAATGGTAAGATAACATATGTACACTCAAGACGGGTTTAAATTACTGGGAATCTCAGAGTTCTGAAGAACCTGGTAGATATGATTTCAGAACCATTGTACCATATTTTTCAAAGATTCTGGAGCACCAAAGAACTACCAGAGGACTGGAAAAGAGCTGATGTAGTTTTCATTTTCAAAAGAGAAAAAATAAATAAATCCAGGACGATATAGACCAGTCCTTTTCAACCTTTTCATAGATTGTACCACTTTTAGGATATGGCAATATTCGAGTACCACCAGTCACTTGATCCTCCCCACCAAAAAGGAAAAAAGTGATAAAGTATAGGTAGTCCTCAACTTACAACAATTTGCTTAGTGACTGTTCAAAATTACAACAGCACTGAAAAAGTGACTTATGGCCATTTTTCACACTTATGATCATTGCAGCACCCCAAGGATCACATGATTTACATTCAGATGCTTGGCAACTGATTCATATTTATGATGGTCACAGTGTCCCAGGGTCATGTGATCCCATTTTGCGACCTTCCGACAAGCAAAGTCAATGGGGAAAACAGATTTACTTAAGAACTGGTTACTAATTTAACAACTGCAGTGATTCACTTAACAAATGTGGTAAGAAAAGTCCTAACTCATTTAACATTTTTTTTACTTAGCAACATAAATTTTAGGTTCAATTGTGGTGGTAGATTGAGGACTATCTGTACACCCAATTACCACACTTTTAATGGGAAACTTGTGCCTGTTTCTCTGACATTAATCTTTGCACTATTCTATCCCATTATCTTCTTCTGTTTGTCTCAAAGAAGCCTCTCCTTTTCTCAGTCTCTCTTTCTCCGTCCCCTTCTTTTTCCATGTCATGTTTTTTTCTCTTTCCCTCCACAACTTCCTCATTTTATATCCTCTCCTCTCTCTCCCCTCCTCAGCTGCAGCTGATTCCTTTCTGCAAGGCTGCATGCTGCTACTGGAGGCACCAATTAGCTGAATTCTCGCACCAATCCTGGATGCTCAGCAGAGCCCCAGAAACACTGCAACTCCAGTAGACTCTCCCATAGGCCTATGTGATGTTGCCGCCACTTCAGCTCATCCCCCACTATACTTTTACATTTTTTACAGTGCTTTTGAACCCATCAGATGCATACCACCTGTCAGGTGCCAAAGTACCACCTGTGGTACGCATATCACAGGTTGAAAAATACTGCTATATACAAATCATCCTGATATCAATACCTTGGAAGATCCTGGAAAAGATAATCAAGCAACAGATCTGCAAATACCTAGACACAAGCAAAGTTATAACCAGAACCCATTATGGGTTTGTCAAAAACAGATCATTCCAAACCAATCTTATTTCATTATTTGACAAAGTGACTAAATTAGTAGACCAGCGAAATGCTATGGACATAGGATACTTAGACTTCAGCAAGGCATTTGACAAAGTAGACCACATCCTATTTCTTGGTAAACTAGAAAAATGTGAGATAGGCAGCATCATCACCAGATGGATTTGTAACAGGCTGAGAAATCACATGAGCAAGTAGTCCTTAATGGAACTATATCTACATAGAGGGAAGTAAGCAGCGGAGTACTATAAGGTTCCGTTTTAGGCCCAATACTCTTCAATATTTTTATAAATGATTTAGATGAGGGAATAGAAGGGGAACTCATCAAATTTGCAAACTGGAAAGAATAGGCAATACCTCAAAAGATAGGCTCAAGATCCAAATGGATCTTGACAGACTTGAACACTGGACCTTATCTAAGAAAATGAAATTCAGTGTAGAGAAATGTAATGTTTTACACAGGCAAGAAAAAACAAATGTACAGGTACAGATTAGATGAAACCTGGATCAATAGCAGTAACTGTAAAGGGATCTTGGAGTCCTAGTGAACAATAACTTAAATATGAGCCAGCAGTGTGCAATAGCAACCAAAAAAACTAATGCAATCCTAGGTTGCATTAACACAGGAATAGAATGAAGATCATGTGAAGTATTAGTACTACTTTATAAAGCCTTAGTAAGACCACACTTAGAAAACTGCATCCAGTTTTGATCACTACATTATAAAAAAGATGTAGAAACCCTGGAAAGAGGACAGAAAAGAGCAACAAAAATTATTAGGGGGCTAGAGGCTAAAACATACGAAGAACAGTTGCAGGAATTGAATTTGTCTAGTTTAATGAAAAAAAGGACTAGAGGAGACATAAGAGCAGTGTTCCAATATTTGAAGGGCTGCCACAAAGAAGAGGGGGTCAACTTATTTTCAAAAGCATCAGAAGCAAGACAAGAAACAATGGATGAAAATCAGTCAAGGAGAGAACCAGCCTAGAACTAAGGAGAAAATTTCTTACAATGAGAATGATTAATCAGTGGAATAGCTTGCCTTTAGAAGCTATGGATGTTTTATCACTGGAGGCTTTCAAGAAGAGACTAGACAGCCACTTATTTGAAATGGTATAGGATCTCCTGCTCAAGTAGGTGGTTGGACTAGAAGACCTCCAAAGTCCCTTCCAACTCTTTTATTCTGTTATACTGCCTAGGACAGGGGTGTCAAACTGCCAGCCCATGGGCCAGTTGCATCATGTGGAGGCCATGGCTACCTGGCAATGCAAAAAAAGTTGTGATACATCATGGCACATCATGTGATGTGGCGAGTTTGACACCCATGGCCTAGGAAGAGGGACAGGGCAAGAGGACTCCAAGTGTTAACCATTTTGCAGGCAGCTTGCTCTCTCATAGTGTATCCTGCATTAGTTATAAAGTAATTAACATTGTAAACAGTTTACAATGTTAAGACGATGGCTTATTTTTCCATTGTCTAGAGAAATTTTGTTTTCCCACAAAATAGTGGTGATCATTACTGTTTCTCACATTAGAGATTCTGTGTGGAACAGCAGCAACATCACACAGAGTATTATTCAAGTGCCTACTATGTATGCTTTAATGTGCTCTAGGAAAAACAGATAATATTCTTTCATGGTTCCATTTTCTTCACTTTCTTTTCCACTGTAAAGTTTACTCAGTTATTTAAACATTCAGTCAATTCCTTGAATTCCCTTTGGCCTTTGTTCCTGAAACACTTGATTAAACAGCTGTATCAGCTACAGTGAAGTCTTGAGATTGCAATTTATATGCCTGTGCAATTTTCTTTGTGTAAAAAGAAAATGCTGGTAGAACTTACAACTGGATGAAAATCTAAGAATTAACTTGTCAAACTTGGAATCCTGATCTTTGAACTGCACCAAACTGCAGAGTCACAAATTATAATTTATACCAGTTAACTAACAACAACCTTGTCCTCAGTCAAACAATTGATGCATTCTGATGGGTAAAATTACAGCTGTAGGTGAGAAAAATCAATTCCCATCTGACCACAAGAGTCACTGGGAGATTTTTAGTCAGTAATTTTTAGTTCAGCTATCGACATAAAGATCTTTCAGAAAGTTCCATTAACTTTCAACTTTGGAAAAATTACTTTAATGCTTTAAAAAAAGGCGAGTGGTGGTGGTGGTGGTGGTGGTGGTGGTGGTGGTGGTGGTGGTGGTGGTGGTGGTGGTGAACCAGGATCCCAGCTTCATCTCCTTTAGGGCTACAAGACGGATGGCATGAGATGCAGGAACAGCCAGAAAGGATTTAAGAAAGTCAGTCTAAACAACTGCAGAAAGAGGACTGGGGACAAACACTAATTATATAGGATTTACTTAGTGATTTTCGGAGTTGCTAGCAGAAGAAGAGAGAAGTGAATCTGAAGTTTGTTCCTATGACCTTGAGCCAGAGTTCTCTGGGCATGTGGGAGGGGTCTAGAAACTAACAAGAGAGGTGATATAGAGAATACAGAACATGACCTTGATGTAAATATTATTTATTATTATTATTTTATTTATTTGGGTTTGTATGCCGCTCCTATCCGGGGATTCGGAGTGGCTAACAACATATATATAACAATATAATATGCAAGAAACGTTACCTAAGCCAAAGGTATTCAAACATTTTTAAAGTCCAGAGCAACAGGGTAACATTTGGAAGCAGCTCAGGTAGACACCTCTCAAATTCACTGGCATATAAGAAAAGGGACAAATCAGACTTGTCAGATTCTGTTATTATAGCCATTCCCAATAAAGGTACTGTAGTTACAGCCTTCTTGTCAAATTGATTTCCTTTGGACTAGTGATCTAACAATGCTGTCTAAAATGAAGTAAGTTCTACAAAATCCAATCAGACATACTTCCAAAATAAAGACTAACATAAATACAGAAGAAGTGTGAAAAATTGTCATCAGCCATTTAGTCATGTCTGACCCTCGGGCATTCTATGGATCAGCACTCTCCATGCCCCTCTGTCTCACATCACCTCCTTAAAATCCACCAAAGTCATCCTGGTGTCATCTTTTATAGTGCCACAGGTATTAGGGTGGCCCCTTCTCCTTTTCCCATTAATCTCTCCCAGCATGATTGACTTTTAAGTGAGTCAGCTCTCATGACATGACCAAAATATGACAGCCTCTGTTTGGCAATCTTGGTTTCAAGTGATATTTTTGGTGAGGTTTGGTCTAGGACATCTTCGTTTGTTATTTTTGCAGTCCATAGTTCAAAAGCATCCACCGGTCTTCTATATGCCTTTTTCAGAATCCACATTTTGCAGCCTTAAGTAGCAATTGAAAAACATTACTGAGTTAACTAATCTGATTGTGAAGCTGATGTTTTTACTCTTCCAGATGTTATTTATGCCACACATTGCAGTTCTTCCAAGTGCTATATGCCTTCTGATCTCAGGGCTGCACTTACCACTCTGGTCAATTTTAGAGCCAGGAAGATGAATTCCTTTACTGTTTTGATGGTCTCATTCTTGATCTATGAGATCTTTGACCTATGTGTTCTCTGCAGTTTGTTTTCTTGATGTTAAGGTGCAGTCCAAATGTTTCACTATCATGCTTGACTCTCAGGATTAACCACTCCAGATCCTCCATGCTTTCTGCATCTGGAGGCCCCAAATGCCTTCTCCCTTTGATGATAGGAACCCAGCAAGGTGCCAGGCTGACAATGGAGATCCTGACAATAGGATGCAACCTTGCCAAGTGCCTTTTTTAAAAATTCTGAACCATTTTGTGTCTCCATATTCAGGTCACTGCCTAATCAAAGTACAATGACTGAATTAGCTGGATGTGGTATGGTGATATTCCCAGTTCTTTGAGGAAATTCCAGAGCTTGTCATGATCAACACAATTGAAGGTTTTCTGTATGAAATGAAGCACATGTAGAGGTCTTTTGGGTATTCCATTGCTTTTTCCATCAATCAACATAAATTGACAATATGATCAAACGTTCCTCTGCCTTTTTGAAATCTTGCTTGTACATCAGGCATTTCCTTGTTGGCAGTTTCATTCAAATGTTGCTGGATTATCTTCAAGAGAATTTTACTTGCATGTGGTATCAAGGCTATGGTTCGGTCATTGGAATAGTTCTTTGTATCACCTTTCTTTGGTATTGGAATAAATATTGGCTTTTTCAATTCTTTTGGCCACTGGTCAGACTTCCATGCACTTTGGCAAAGCATTATCAGTGCTTTTGTTGGCAGTGGTCTCAGCAATTCTAGAGGAATTCTATCTACTTCTGGGGCTTTGCAGTTAGACAGCTGGTTGAGTGTCCACACTACTTTTTTCTCCAGGATATCTGGTTCCATTTCTGGTAGGTCAGCTTCTTCTCTTATGGCTTGGCCTTGCCTTTGTTTGTGTAAAATTGCTCTGATTGCTTGTTGGTCATATAGTTCCT
Organism: Bothrops alternatus; assembly: GCA_034064705.1. NCBI lineage: Eukaryota > Metazoa > Chordata > Lepidosauria > Squamata > Viperidae > Bothrops > Bothrops alternatus. The sequence continues at coordinate 6,788,881 of JARGCV010000085.1, forward strand.
GCCCATCACAACCTCTCATCATAGCCTTTCTTGCCATAAAGGAGTTTCTGGCCTTCTTCATATAAGTGTAACATGCTCTTATATGACATCTCACATTGCACAGCTTAGTACTTTATCTTTTCTTCCCCTCTCTGGAACTTTGCATTTAGTCTTCACATTTCTTCCCTGTCACCAATGGCTTTTGTTTTCCTTCCTCTTCTGCAATCTCTGTTGTAACTTCTGATATCCAACTGGTTAATTTTACTGATTTCCTGTATGTAATATGTTGTTGGGCTACTTCAGTGGTGGTTGTTTTTATTTCCTTCATTAGCTCATCTGGTTGTCTTTCTGTGATATTGAACAGTTCAAATATATCCTTAACTTCAACTGCATATTTATTTATTTATTTTATTTGGGTTTATATGCTGCTCCTCTCCAGGGGACTCGGAGCGGCTAACAACATATACATAACAAAAAATACAATATAAAAAACCCAAACAGAATATCTAAAAACCAATAAACACACATTCAATACATCAATCAACCACAATCATCCCCAGGCTTGCCGGCAAATATGAGTCTTTAGGTTTTTCCGGAAGGCCGGGAGAGTTGGAGAAACGCGGACTTCAGGAGGCAGTTGGTTCCTGAGGGTGGGCGCCACAACAGAGAAAGCCCTCCCCCTAGGGCCCGCCAGACGACATTGTTTCGCTGACGGGACCCAGAGGAGGCCGACCCTGTGCGCTCTCACCGGTCGTAGAGAAGTATGTGGCGGAAGGCGGTCCTGTAAGTATGCCAGGGGAATCTTCTCAATGTCAAATTTCTGTATCATGGGTGATCATTTGACACTGCAGCCCCTGAATTTTACCTTGGCAGCTAACAGTTCATGGTCTGACCCACAATCTACATCAGGGAACATTTACACAGTAAGGATGGAATTTTTGCAGTTCTTTTGGCATGATATGTAGTCAGTTTGGTTTCAATGTTCTCCATTTGGTGAAATCCAATTGTATAGTCACTGCTTGGTTGGTTAAACCATGTGTTCAATATTTTTGTGGAATAACTGAATCAGATGTTCTCCTGCCACTTTTCATTCGCCAAGTGTCCAATCGTTTAGGAAAGAAAAACCCTCGACTCCATTTGATTGAAGTGAAAGGTACTTTTACTAAAAGATGTTGGTTGCAGTAAAATCAGGTGGAATCTAAGTTGTACATCAACTATTTCCTTCATTCCCTGTCCCTCCCCCATGACCAGTCCAAATCCAGCCAATTTGATGCCAACGAAATGTTTTGGGAATGCTTAGGTGTTTGGGCTGGTCACTTTCCATGCTCAGAATAATTGAACTTGAAGTTGCCTGGCACAAACTGTTTCCACATAGATCTGGTCTTCCTCAGCTGTTATACCCCCTTCCTAATTCCCATAATACAGTCTTATAGCATACAGTCTTATTGCCCATTTGTCCCCCATCCATCTCTCCTAGACCTTTGATGGCAGGATGCCAGCGAGGTGCCAAGCCGAAGATGGTGAATCTGACACCAAGGTCAAACTTGCCCGTGACCCCTGTTTCTTCCATTTCCCCCACTTTTGTACTGAAATGTCCAATAATATAGATAATATCCTTTTTTAATGTTTGTTTCAGGGTTTCCTGAATTTTAGCATAGAATTTTTTTGATGTTCTCTATTGCTCAGTCCACAGTGGGTTCGTAAACTTGCAAAACTAATATTGCAAGTTTTCCATTGATACTATTGCAATTATCCTATCTCCATAAAGTTTTTGGAGGGAAAAATTGGAGAAGGTCACTAGGCCATAGCCATGTTGGCCAATATAACTGGCTTATACTTTTAATACCACCACCATCACAGTGAGATACTTTAGGCGGTTGGGCTTTGGATGTGTGTGTGAAGAATATAAATCTTTAAAAATGATTGCTATGCTATCTTTCTATCAAATAACTTTGATTGGCAATAATTTCTTCCTAATTGTTTCTATAAAACTAAATCTACATAATTTTTAATGACAAAACTCTCTTGTGTGTAGTAAAATATCTTTGCCAGCCTCTAGAGAAATTCCTAATCTTGCTCTAAGTGTAAAGAGACAAATTCTTCCACATTAAAATATTATGTTAGTAAATTGTTTATATGTAAATGCCACTAACTAGATATTATTCATGTATAAAGAACTCCTTTCCTTTCCTTTCCTTTCCTTTCCTTTCCTTTCCTTTCCTTTCCTTTCCTTTCCTTTCCTTTCCTTTCCTTTCCTTTCCTTTCCTTTCCTTTCCTTTCCTTTCCTTTCCTTTCCTTTCCTTTCCTTTCCCAAATATATTATATCTAAATTATCAGTTTTAAGTGTCATCCGGGACAGATAATGCATGAGCTTGGTTGAATCAGGCATTGAAGCTATATATTTGAATCAAAGATGGGATTCAACTTTTCTTGTTTCTATTCATGGGATGGAAAGGTCCAGAGGGAGCACTTTCTTTTATCTGTTTTCATCTTGTCACCTTTGAAGGTTTGCATCAGAGGGAGATCAGGTAGCTAGGAGAGGATTGGTCTCTGTCTCTTATATACTGCCAGAAGGCTTTCTTTTAGTTATAAGAGTCAGAAATACTCAGTCTCCATAAGAAGTTAAGTGAGCTGTCAGTTCTGACCCCTGTTAACTGGGAATGAGGGAGCAACTCCACAATTCTACAAGAGAGCTTTATTTCTTACATGCTCAGCACACAAAGGAGAGTCATTAGATCTAAAAAAAAAATCCCCTTTTCCTATAAGCATTTTTCACAATCAGGCACTTTTATTCTCTAGCACATATTTGCTTTTGTTCTCACTTGGTATTACTTGTCAAACATAAAAATGCAAAAACTATTCTTCCCTTTGATGCATAGAGTTAAAAGTTGTATCAATAAAAAGTTGTACAGCAGACATTAGTGGAACAATAAAATGTATGCTGCCTTTGTTGCTATGTAGATGTATTTATGCACTTCATTTGACTGTTCTCATTCAGTTCGACAAAAACAACAACAACAATCTGTTGGGGATTTTTTTTTCACAGTGAGAATCTGCCAATGAAATTATTATGTGTGGGGTATGGTTATATCAAATATATTAGTTAGATTTTAAAGAAATTCTAAAACATTTAAAGAATGAAGCTGAAAATATGAAATCACCTTTTCAAAGGAATGTTTTTTTCCAGAAATCAAAAGGCAGAACCATAAAGAAAGTGCACAGGATAAGACGTAGCTGGGCAATCTGCAGTATATAGACTGCACAGATTATTACCCTTCTTTTGCAGTTCTAGTGCCCTGTTCTGTTATGCTACATGGAACACCAGAGATTTCTGGGAAATTTTTCCTGTAACCCTGGCTGAATTTTTGCTGTTCTGTTTCTTGCTTCTTTGCTTAAGCAAACCATTAATTTCCAATCCTCTACAAAAATAGAGCTCTGTAGCAATTGTAGAAAAAAATGCAAAGCTATTTTCTCAACTTCCAATTGAAATTTATGTGCACAAAGAATGCAGTTTTGTTGACCAGTTTTTTTCCCCTTATGTCAACAATCCAGGTGTTTTGCAAAACTGCCAGATAAATGAATTGGACATTTACACATGGATAGATGAATGTGGTTTTTGTTTTTTGTTTTTCTGTGTGGAATGATGGCAAAGAGTTACTAGAGTTTAATGTTTTGTTGCCTCTCGCATTCAATGAGTCAAAGTTTATTTGTTATTGGTTAAAATATGTCTTCAAGACTTTTGGTATGGCAGCATTTCAAAAGGTTGGAGGCTATGTCCATGAACTAAAAAGGGACTATTTCTTTCCTCTAACACTTTGTTCTCTCGTCTCTGAGGTATCTAAACTTGTACCTAAGTAATCACTGAATTCTTGAAAAGAATTGTGTGCTATCAAATATTATTTGTAGCTAAAACATCATATATTTTTCTTGTGAATTTACATAATTGGTTTTGAGGAGAATTTTTTGTAAGAAGAAAGAAAAAGAAATGCTGTAAACTATGGATAATGAATTGCTGTTCTATATCAAAGCACTAATAATATAAATGAGTACTTGTATTGGTAGCAGTCCTTAATTTCATTCTTCAACAAGCACTAACTCACAATATACTAGTCCTTTCTAAATTCCTTGAGAATTATATTGGTATTTGTCAGACTTTTCAGTAAAGGATTTGTGTGTATTTATTTTCAGCTCCAAGAATTTATTATGGATTAAGGTCTATTTAACACAGTGAGACTTAAATCCAAATAAACATAAATAGACTTGTACTTCATGACTAATCCCACATATATAGTGTTTCTGATGTATACTCTATTGAAAGACCCTTTGTACTCCAATTTTAAAAAAATCATGAACCAATGTTTACACTCAAACATAAATTCCCTTTATTAAAACCTATCAGGCAAACATCACAAGCAGAAAACAAGGATTAAGTGGTATATATCGTACAATAGAAAAGAATATATATATAGTGAGAGCTGAACTGTGGACTACGGTGCTTTCTGAACTTGGATATTTGCTTGCAGATGTTTCATTATCTGACTAGTGCTGGTGAGTAAGGGATTTGCTCACTGTTTATATATAGTAGCTTACCCTGCCAGCATAGGTGGGGATGTGGCTTTCTCTTTGGTAATTCCTTGATTACGGTATTGTTTTCTAGTTGATTGTTGAATATAACGTATTCTAAGAAATAGGTGAGACAAAAGGGACAGGGTGATATTATATGTGAATAAAATACATAAAAATATTGATCCAGGAATCTGAGCATTAGGATTGAGATGAGAACACTTAGTTCAGAATACATTGTGAATGTGGAAGAATGTGGAACACAATTTTGAGAAAGGTGATCATGAATATATTTTAAGACAAAGATCATTGTGTTCCAAGAGAAGAAGGTGGAAGAGGGGAAAGGGAAAGGAGAGGAGGAGGAAGAAGGGTGTTGCCTTTTAATAGGAAGGTAGAATTCTTTGCAGGAATTTTGACTAGTAGAATGGGAATTTCTAGGGCTTGATTTGCTGTAGAATTTTGGGGTCAATAATTAAGTTTATGTTTTTCTCACCCATTTTAACATCAAATAAATGAATCAATAAAGACAGCCATTTTGGTCTAATGATTAAAGCACCAGACTAGAAACCAGGAGACTGCAAGTTCTAGTCCTGTCTTAGGCCTGAAAGACAGCTGGGTGAGTCATTCTCTCTCATCCCAATTCATGGAGTTCTTATAGGAAAAATAGGATGAAGAAGGAGCATTAAGTATGTTCACTGCTTGAGTTATTTATAAAAATAACACAGGAGGGATTTAAAATATGGGTTGTTCTTATTCTATACAAAAGGAGCTATTTTATAATTTCAGAAAATCACTTTTCTGTGGTGGCAGCCAGGTTAGAAATAGCCAATCCATTTAGCTAATGAGGGCTACAACATTGATGACAATAGGTTTGTGTCCTTATTTGATAAAGGAACATTTGTGGTGTTATTAAATTATTGTCTTATCAAGATTTGCCTTAGGCATGTTGAATCTGTACCACTTCTTCATGCTGCCATATTGGGATGAGTAATATTTCTCTGTTCTTTGCTCAGAGGAGTAAATGGAAGCTTGTTAAGAAACTGTTTCTTTGGGTTTAATAGAATTATTTAGAGTGAGGAGCTGGACTTAGCCTTTGTCACAGCCAGACATTAATTTTATTTGCTGCAGTAGTGACATGAAGATGATCCAGAAAATATCTTAAGGCATGTTCTCATGATGTTACCTGTATCTCATCCTCAGCCTTTAAGCCAGTTCATAGCGAAACCACACCCACCCCATTGCTGGCAATGACAAAAAAGTTGTGATACAATGCAACATGTCATGTGACATTGTGAGTTTGACATTCCTGCTCTAAGCATCCTAGAGGTATTGTTAATTGTTCTAGTGTGGAAGTGCTGTTACTGTCTTTTTTTAAACTGACTTTAAAAAATATTAGCCAGTCTCTCTTTTTTTCTTTTTTATTGAGAATATTGAAGTTTTGGTGATCAGAACAAGGGTTAATATTACTACGATAACTGTAGCTATAACAGTAAGGCCTATAAGAAAAGGAAAGGAAGAGGGAGAATGACAGTTTACAAAGGATCTGGGGGCCTCTATTTCTACTGAAAATATTTTATTCCCCCCCCAATCCTCAGAGACAGCAACTCAAATCTTTTTTGCTTCATAGGTGTTGCTACAGGCTCTTTTCTTGCTAATCGATGAAACTATTCAAATGGGAAAATAGTTGTGTTTGGAAGAGAAAATTTGATGGATCAAGAAATAGACAAATAAATTGGCCAGAGAGTTTTAACTGCTGTGGTCCAATAATGAGAATGTTCTGGATAAAAATAAAAGGGGAAATATGAGGAAAGCAAGACAGAAAAACTACCCTTCACTGGTTAATTAAACCAACTCTTGTCAAAACTCAGGGATCGAGGAATATTTATTATTCTCTCGTTGGAAGTTTCCTCAGAGGCAAAACTAAATAATTGACTTGAACGCAATCAGGAGAAAAAACAAGCTGTCTCAAAAAACAAAATAAAGCAAAACAAAAATAAACAAAAAGAAATTGGGGAGAGCAATAGGAAAAAATGGCCCATTAAGTATTCCATACATTAAAAGCACTTGCATTATTTTCATTCAATCCTTTTTATATCTTGGCAAGTAGGGCTTTGCTTTGCTATTTTTCTGTATCTGTATTTTTTGTCTGCCATTTTGTCTGCCACTCCTAAAACTTTAAAAGGAAACTGATAACCCAATGGGAGAAATAATCCCCCCCCCCGTACACACACAAAGTGCCAGGAAGGGAACATTCCGAGTCTTCCAAACCTTGCATTACACATTTTGCTGGACAACAGGCAGTTATTTTTTCCACCAGTAAGTGATCTTCAATGGGAAATGCATCAATTGCTGCCCTGAATTTACATCATTTTAAAAACTGTGAGGTCAATGCTGTTGGTTGGCCTTATTACCAAGCTGCAGTAGAGCTTTGCCATGAAAAAAGTATATAATTTGCATAATAAAATGCAGACATGTGTAGATATCTGGGCAACAAACTAGAGAGAATCAGGAGGGAGCCATTGATAAGGCTAAGAATCATATATGTGAGGTGAGCAGCTATATAAACTGAAATCAATAAATGAGTTAAAAGCATAAGCAATGGAGAGCTGTAATCACAATGAGGCATACCAGTAAATAGCTAATATCCATTAAAGGAAAACTAAAATACAAACAAAATGTAGTCTCACCACAAAAGCAAAAAGAAACTAAAGCTTGTGATGATGGTGATGGTGATGGTGATGGTGATGATGATAGTAGTAGTAGGAAGAAGAAACTAATATATGTGAAAAATATCTGAAACTGAATAGATCATAAACTGAACTTGGGTCAACAATATGACAATCACAATCCAAGACTTCCCCAAAATTGTCTTCTTGCAGTAAAAGAAACCTGTACAAATGTTGAAACTTGTTCAATGTTGTTCCAGAACATAGGTCAGGAAACAACAAAAAGAATCTGACTCTGATTGGAAATTCAGGATAAAAATGTATTGCCTAAGAGCTGTCCAGTGTGGAACAATGAGCCTTAGGGGGTGCTATATTATCTTTCACTGTTTATCTACTGGCTACAGATATGAAGTCCTACACTAGGTAAAAAGTTGGACAATATGATCTCCCAGATTACTTTGAGTCTTTATACTTAGCTATGTACTTTATAAATACTATAGGATTATTTGCTATGGCTTCAAAGGGCTAGACAGTGTAATAGATAGGACAGGTGTGGGCCTTGAATCTTATTTAATTTGCTACTAGTGTCCCAACCATCTGGATGCTGACAGCTGAGATGACAGAGAAAATATTCATCTCTCTCCTTAGAACATTAGATATTCTATAGTCTGACACTGCTTCATACAAAACAGGTAAGCTGTGATGGCCCAGACCAGCATCTCTTTGCCTACAAGAGGTAAAGTTACCTGAAACTGATACTTTATTTTAGATTTGCATTTGGGACATTTGTTCCCGTATTCTATAGCAAATTCTAATGGTGGAAGTTAACCCCAATTTCAACATGTGATTCACTCTGGGGACAACATGTTCAGGAAAACTCGGTTTTTATTTCAGGTTCCATCTTCTCAGGTTACCTTATCCTAATTGTTTCTCTATTAAATTACTTTTTCTTTGGGTGCTCCCGTCTGATTCTGAATAAATTATAAATAGATAGCATAGTTCCTAATATCAATCCCACTATTGTAAATGTGTTGCATTCACCTCACAGTCAATTTCCTATTCCTAGCAATTGTTCATTCTAGCAGAAACCTGTTCTCCTGGGCCATGACTGCTAACTGCATTCAGATTTTTTTTGTGATGGGCTTTGTGAAAAAAAAAAGTTTCTTAATGGTTTTGTTCCAAAAAAATATTTAATCCTGTCTAAAGCATAAACTCAATAAATTGAGGATGATTTGATTGCACCATCATTCTAATAATATTGTACACATTTTTCAAAAAAAATACCATGATTAAATTGAACTTTTTATGTAGTCTGAGTTGACTAATAAAAATCAAAGCTATTAAACCTTTTAGCTTTATGACTACTTGATAAATGTGGAGAGTCTTTTGGGTACTGTTTTCATCCCCCAAAATAAATTAACTCCAAAACTAGGGCTACAAATCAATTCTATGATATTTGGCTTTCAGAAAATGCTCTCTCTCTCTCTTTTTTACAAAATGGAAATACTATGACAAGCAGTTTAACTAAATCTAAAAATATGGTTCTCTGTTAGCTGTAAACTTCAATAAATCAAAATATAAAGACTTAATATTGCAGGCATGCATAAACATCTATTACAGAAACTGTGTATTATTGCAAATTATTTATGAAAATTACTTATGAAAAATGTAAGCATTATGGAACTTCCAAGTGTGGCAAGATAAAATGTTATGCATGATAACAGTTATGGCTAGTTATACTAGGATTTCTGCAGAAATAGAGGACTTAGCAATGCATTTATATGAAATATTCATTTAGAGTTTGAGTAGTTTTATAAATAAAAAGTTTGATTTTGATCACAAAACCTTATTTAACCTCTGCAATATTGTACTTGTCTGAGAATGCTGTTTTGGTTTTATTTCTCACAAGAGTAATTTTCTAACACTATGAATTTATTATGTTCTCCAGATGAAACTGATCTGACTTAAATAGTTCAAATAACAGAGCACAATATAGGGACAGTATTATTAGAGGATATACCTACCATTCTAGAAATAAATTCAACATGCTTTTCCTGTTTGGATAAGCAGTGTTAAGCAAAGCATAGAAAAGGAGTAAGAAATAGTAACTCAAATAATTTAAAAGTATGAGATAATTTAATAAAATATAGCTTATTCTAGTTTCCACGAATACCATTCAATATACCTCACTATTTTTTTTCTAATCTTTTTTTGTAAATTCATATATCAGTTCATGCACTCTTTATTTCTCAAAATTTCTCACTCTTTTTGTAGTCATTAGTGACTTTTGAAGTATTTCAACCCATTGGCTATTTCTTCTTATATTTGATCTTCATTCCATTTTCCTACAGTGTATTAGCCAGTATTACATTGCTGTTCCATTCAATGTTTATGTATCTCTTTACATACCCATTTCTCAATTCAATCTGTTACAACAAAGTGAACAAACATATTCAGGTAAATGATGGCAGATATGACATTGTTGCCATTACAGAAACTTGATGGGATGAAACCCACAAATGGAACACACAGCTAGAGGGATTTAAATTATTTAAAAGAAACAGACCAAATAAAAGAGGAGGTGGAGTTGCTCTCTATATAAGAAAAAAATACATCTCTATAGAAATAGAGCACAACAATGATGAAAACTGTCTCAAATGCATTTGGGTCAATATAAAAGGGGAAAAAATGACATTGCCATAAGTGTATACTATAGGCCACCCAACCAAACAGAGGAAATAGATGAACCTTCTGCTAGTATATAGGAAGCACATCACAATAGTATGGAAGACTTTAATTACCATGACATCAACTGGGAGACAAACTCTGTAGAGTTTCAGATTCCTGAAAAACCTAGCAGACAACTTTGTCTGCCAAAAAGTAAAGAAGGGAACTAGGGGATCAGCCATATTGGACTTAATTCTTACTAACAAAGATGAAATGATAGAAGGTGTTGAAACTACAGGAACCTTGGTGGGGGGAAGTAATCATGCAATATTGGAATTCAACATTATGCAAACACAAGCAATAGAAAACAGTCAAACTAGAATCTTGGACTTTAAGAGAGCTAATTTCAATAAACTTAGAGAGAGCTTGGGAAGGATTCCATGGATGAGAATCCTCAAGGGGAAAACAACCCAAGAAGCTTGGGATATTTTGAAAAGTCAGATTATAAAAGTCCAGTCCAGCACAATACCAGCGAAGAAGAAAAATAACAGCTCTCAAAAGAAACCAGCATGGCTGCATAAAGAATTCTCTGATAAATTAAAAGACAAAAAGGACAAGTATAAAAAGTGGAACGAGGGGCACATAACTAAGGTAGAATATCAGCAAATAGCCCTGTAAAGATGAAGTGAGGAAAGCTAAGGCTTAAAATGAAGTAAAAGTCAAAAATAACAAAAAAAAGCTTTTTTCAACATGTATAAAAAAAAAGGAAAAAAGTTAAGGAAATGATTGGTCCATTAGTGGGAGAAAGGGGAAAGAAGGTGACAAGCAACAGGGAGAAAGTGGAACTATTTAACTTCTTTTTTGCATCCATCTTTACACAAAGGAAAAAAACAGTCCAACCTATCAAAAACAGTACCATAAAAAACAGATTAGAAACACAAGTTAAGATAGGCAAGAAAATGGTAGGTGAGCACCTGTCCACCCTAGACAAGTTCAAATCATCAGGACCAGATGGATTACACCCCAAGATTCTGAAGGAATTGTCAGATGTGATCTCAAGACCAATGAACTATATTTTTCAAAGATCCTGGAGCACTGGGGAACTACTAGAGGACTGGAAAAGAGCTGATGTAGTTTCCATCTTCAAAAAAAAGAAGAAAAACTGCTCATCAAGCAAAGTCCCTTTCACTTTGTAGCCTAATTGCTTCTTGAGGTGAAACAATGTCTCTCTTTTGTGAATTAAATCCTCTTCTTGGTGCTTAGCTGGATAGAATTCCTTTTCTTGAAGCAAAACCTCTTCTTCTCCATAATTAAACTTTTCATCAAGCAAAGTCCAGTTATAGTCTTTATTCTCAGAAGTATCCTCTTCATTTCCCTGTTGATCTCCTAATTTCTCTTGTATTGTATAATACTCAACAGAGGATTGTAATTCATTTGAAGGAGAGATTCCAATTGAATGTTCTAACTCTTCTCCATATTCAAATTGTGATATAAATTGTTCAGCAGTAAGTTGTTCAGCTTCATTTAAAGGAAGGAATTTAGTACATATAGTAAATATTTCTGTAAAAGCCTCCTTCAAAAGTGCATTAATCTCTTTAAACTCTTGCGTAAAAATAAAAATCCCCTGTGTATCAGGTCTTTCTTCATAAAATTCATCAGTACAATCCAACATAGGTTCAGCATTTAACTGTAAATTCCGCTCCATTTTAAATTTCAGACAGTCAGAGCCATCTCTCTAACTGCACTTAAAGAAGCAGGAAGTGAGAAGTAACAAATCCACTTTCACTATCCAGCACTTTCCCTAGCAATGAAAGCAGTGAAAGTTAAGCGCCATTTTGAAGCATTATGTTGATTGTGTACGTTAGAAATGTATAGCCAAAAAGAAACAATAAAAATACTTGCAATCCATTTAAGACTCCTGTATTCATTCAGCCTGTTTACAATCTCTCCAGTGTTGAACTTAAAAGAAGCAGAGGTGGTCGCGGCGTCTTTCTCTGTCAGAAGACAGAGGCATCTCTGGAAAGGAGCATTCTCCGGAGCTATAGGGAGCTCACTCTTAATCCCTGAAAACTTATTTTCCAGGGATCTAAGAAGGCTCAACCTTACTCCCGATGCTCTACACCTCTCCTTTGCCCGGAGAGGGGATTTTTCACCGCGAAAAAACAGCTGATGAGCGCTGTTTTTCGCGGCTTTACAAATCCAGAGAGCGGAGTCTCACAAAGGAGACCCAGCAGCGCCGGCGGAGCCACCGGAAGTGATGAGTGAAGTTGCTTGATGAGCAGTTTATTTATGGAGAGCAAGAGGAATTGATTCAAGAAAGGAAGATTCAGTTTCAGAAGCAATTTATTTACGGGGCTGAAGAAATAACGAAGAGAGACTTATTATTTGAAAGGGTGGCCCTGTTATGGCGGCTTGTTTGGTTAGGAAAAAAACCTAGAGTTCGTTTGAAGTAATGAAATTTAAACTTGTATGTAAGGAATTATTGGCAATTTAAAATTATGGACTGAATTGAGGACCAAGATTAGGAGTAAGATGCAAGAGAAGATGTTTAATGGTTGACACAATTAAATAGACGAAGGATGTATTTGTTTTGATGATCTGGGTTTGACATTAGATTGACTTAATGATGAGATAGATAGACTGGATAAAATTGAAGGAATGTAAGTTAGAAATGCTATAAACAGTTTGTTTGTATTATGGAGGTATATTTCTTAGATGAGAGAGCCCAGAAGTCGATTGATTAAATGAAATTTATAGAATGATAAATATTATTCTTAACAAGATGAGTTAATTGTTTAATAAGGAATTAAGCTTAATTTAAGATTATGGGTTGAATTAAAGATAAATATTATAGCTAAGGTTTTGGTGAGGATGTTTAAATGAAGATATATTAAGATATATTATGAGAAATTAAATTGATTAGAATGTAATTGATATTGCTACTATTATTATTATTATTATTTTTCTTTTTTTCAACTGAGGGATTTATTGATATAGTTATCGTCATTAATATCATCTGTTTAATTTTAATAAGATGAGTTTTTTTTTAATGGATTGTTTTGATTTAGAGAATGTATATATTACATAGTTTAAAATTCTTGTTAAGATTATACAATAATTATGTTTGATGTAGTGGGGTTTTCTTTTGTTATACCCTGTAAGCATTCTGGGAAGTCGTGGGTTAGGGAGGGATTATAATTTTAGATAAGATGTTTTCTCAACTGTATTTGGGGCTGGTGGAAGAATAATTAATTATTGTTATTAAAGGGTTGTCTGGGTGGCCTTTGGTGGAGTGAAGATTGATTTAAGTGGAAGTTGATAAGAAGGGGGAATAATAGGATGGAGATAGAGAACGATGAAGGTTATTTGTTTGAGATGTTTATTTTCAGTTGAGTTATTATCATTAGATGTATTGGAAAATGTATTTATGCTTTGTTTATGGATGATTGTTTATTTTAATACTATGATTTGATATGATTAGTCTCTTTTTTCTGTTAAAATTTAAAAAAAAAAACCAATAAAAATATTTTTTAAAAAAAAAAAAACAAAAAAAAAGAAGAAAAAAATGGATCCAGGAAACTAACAGACCTATCAGTATGACCTCAATACCTGGAAATATTCTGGAAAAGATAATCAAGCAACGAATCAGCGAATATCTAGAGGTAAACAAAGTCATTACCAAAAGCGACCATGAGTTGGTCAAAAAACAAATCATGCCAGAGAAATCATATTGCATTCTTTGACCAAGTGACAAAATTAATAGACCAGAGGAATGCTGTGATATAATTTACTTGGACTTCATAAGAACATAAGAACATAAGAAGAGCCATGCTGAATCAGGTCAAAGCCCATCGAGTCCAGCATTCTGTGTCACACAGTGGCCCACCAATTGTACATGGAGATCTTGAGCAGAAAGAGAAGGCAAAACCCTCCCTTTCCCTTGACCCCCAACAAATGGTACTCAAGGGAATCCTGCCTGCCTCAACCAACATAGAGGCGGCACATGGACATCCGTTTTAATAACCACCGATACACTTGGCATCCATGAATCTATCTAACCCTGCCTTGAAGCTGTCAAGGCTGACAGCTGTTACGACCCCTTCTGGAAGTGAACTCCATAAATCAACGACCCTCTGGGTGAAGAAATATTTCCCTTTATTTGTCCTCACTTTCTTAGCTATGAGCTTCAGGGAGTGCCCCCTTGTCCTGGTATTGTGTGATAGAGAAAAGAATTTTTCTCTATCCACCTTTTCTATCCCATGCATGATTTTATACACTTCGATCAAGTCACCCCTTAAATGCCGTCTTTCAAGGCTAAAGAGACCGAGGCGTTGCAATCTGGTTTCATAAGGGAGGCGCTCCATTTCCTTGATCATTCTTGTTGCCCTTTTTTGCACCTTTTCCAGTTCCATTATATCCTTCTTGAGGTGCGATGACCAGAACTGTACACAGTACTCCAAGTGTGGTCTCACCATCGATTTGTACAGAGGCAATACAACACTTGCTGACTTATTTTCGATTCCCTTCCTAATCATGCCAAGAATGGAATTTGCTTTTTTTACTGCTGCTGCGCATTGGGTTGACATCTTCATCGAGCTGTCCACCAAAACCCCAAGATCCCTTTCTTGGGTTGTCTCAGAAAGTTTGGTCCCCATCAGTTGGTAAGTATAATTGGGGTTCTTTGCCCCAATGTGCATAACTTTGCACTTGTTTAGGTTAAAATGCATTTGCCACTTTGTTGCCCACTCACACAATTTCGAGAGATCCTTCTGGAGCTCCCGACAATCAGTTTCACTTTTCACAACCCGGAACAATTTAGTGTCATCAGCAAACTTGGCTACCTCACTATTAACTTCTACATCCAGATCATTGATGAATAAATTAAAAAGTAAAGGTCCCAAAACTGAACCTTGGGGTACACCACTTCTCACTTCTTTCCATCCAGAGAATTGTCCATTTATTGCCACCCTTTGCTTCCTACAATTTAGCCAGTTACCAATCCAGGACAAGACCTGTCCTCTAATTCTGTGGCTGGAGAGCTTTTTTAGGAGCCTTTGGTGAGGGACTTTGTCAAAAGCCTTTTGAAAGTCAAGATATACAATATCAACTGGGGCCCCTTTATCTATGTATTTATTTACACCCTCAAAGAATTCTAACAAGTTAGTAAGACATGATTTGCCTTTGCAGAAACCATGTTGATTTTCTTTCAGCAATGCCTGTTTTTCTATGTGCCCTGTAACTTTATCTTTAATAATGGTTTCCATCAGTTTGCCTGGAACTGAGGTTAAACTGACTGGTCTATAGTTTCCTGGATCACCTCTGGATCCTTTCTTGAAGATCGGGGTTATATTTGCTTCCCTCCAATCCTCCGATACAGTGCCTGATCTTAGGGAAAGATTATATATTTTAGCTAGAAGCTCAGCAATTTCACACTTGAGTTCCTTGAGAATTCTAGGGTGGATGCCATATGGACCCGGCGATTTGTTGACGTTTAGTTTAGAAAGGCATGCAAGAACATCTTCCTTGTTTATGTCTATCAGGTTTAATTCTTCTATTTCCCTCCCTGGGAAAACTAATTCAGTGGCAGGCAAATGCTCTCTATCTCCTCAGTGAAAACGGAGGCAAAGAAGTCATTTAGCCTCTCAGCAATCTCCTTGTCTTCTCTGATTATCCCCTTCTGACCATTGTCATCGAGTGGCCCAACTGATTTTCTGGTTGGGTTCCTGCTTCTGATGTACTTAAAAAAGGTTTTGTTATTATTTTTAATATTCTTGGCTATACACTCCTCAAAGTCTCTCTTGGCTTTCATGACTATCGCCTTGCATTTGGTCTGCCAGAGTTTGTGATCCCTCCTGTTCTCCTCGGTAGGAAGAGCCTTCCATTTCTTAAATGAGTTTTTCTTCTTTCCAATAACCTCCTTTACCTCATTCGTAAGCCATACTGGTATCCTCTTGGACTTTCCAGTCCTCTTTCTTCTTTTAGGAATGCATTTTATTTGAGCCTGTTGTAACGTATTTTAAAAAAGTTTCCAAGCATTTTGGAGGGATTTGACTTTTTATTGTTCTTTTTAGTTTCTTCTTTACTATTTTCCTCATTTTGTCAAAATTCCCTCTGTGAAAGTTTAAGGTCTCTGTGTTAGTTTTCACTGACAATTTGCTATCCATGGTTAAGTTGAAGGTTATTGTGTGGTGATCACTGGTTCCTATGGGCTCGGTTACAAGGACATCATGAACCAAATCCTGTGCGTTAGTTAGAACCAAGTCCAGGATCCCCTTTCCCCTGGTTGGTTCCATGACCATCTGCTCAAGGGAATAATTGGAGCTGTGAGCTCCGCCACCTGTTTATTGGACCCGTGCCCCTCCTGGCTTGTTTCGGCCAGCAGGGAGGTGACGCAGGGCTAAGTTCAGGAGATTGTCAACGCTTCTTTGAGGGAGGGGTCCTTTCCAGCTCCCTGCAAGGAGGCAATTGTGCGCCCCCTCCTCAAGAAGCCTTCCCTGGACCCAGCTGTTTTAAACAACTACCGTCCTGTCTCCAATCTTCCCTTTATAGGGAAGGTTGTTGAGAAGGTGGTGTCACTCCAGCTCCAACGGTCCTTGGATGAGGCCGATTATCTGGGCCCTCAACAGTCAGGATTAAGGCTCAGCTACTCCACGGAAACTGCTTTGGTCGCGCTGACGGATGATCTCTGGCGGGCCCGGGATAAGGGATTATCCACTATCCTGGTGCTACTTGACCTCTCAGCGGCTTTCGATACCATTGACCATGGTATCCTTCTGCACCGACTGGAGGGGTTGGGGGTTGGGGGCACTGTTTTGCGGTGGTTCACCTCCTACCTCACTGGTCGGTCGCAGTCGGTGTTGGCAGGGGGTCAGAGGTCGACCCCTAGGTTCCTCCCTTGTGGGGTCCCTCAGGGATCGGTCCTCTCCCCTCTGCTGTTTAATATCTACATGAAACCACTGGGCGAGATCATCCGACAACACGGGGTGAGATATCATCAGTATGCTGATGATACCCAGCTTTACATCTCCACCCCGTGTCATTTCAGTGAAGCAGCGGAAGTGATGTGCAGATGTCTGGAGGCTGTTAGGGTTTGGATGGGTGCCAACAGGCTCAAACTCAACCCCGACAAGACGGAGTGGCTATGGGTTCTGCCTCCCAAAGATATTTCAATCTATCCATCCATTAGCCTGGGGGGAGCTTTTGACCCCCTCGGAGAAGGTCCGCAACTTGGGCGTCCTCCTCGATCCACAGCTAAATTTGGAACATCATCTTTCGGCTGTGGCGAGGAGGACATTTGCCCAGGTTCGCCTGGTGCACCAGTTGCGGCCCTATTTGGACCGGGAGTCTCTTCTCACAGTCACTCATGCCCTTATCACCTTGAGGTTCGACTACTGCAATGCTCTCTACATGGGGCTACCTTTGAAAAATGTTCGGAGACTTCAGGTAATGCAGAATGCAGCCGCGTGAGCAGTGTTGGGCTTGCCTAGAAATGCCCACATTTCGGCATCACTCCGCGAGCTGCATTGGCTGCCAATTGGTCTCTGAACCCAATTCAAAGTGTTGGTTATGACCTATAAACCCCTACATGGCATCGGACCAGGTTATTTACAGGACCGTCTGCTGCCTCATGAATCCCAGCGGCTGGTTAGGGCCCACAGAGTGGGCCTTCTCCAGGTCCCGTCAGCCAGACAGTGTCGCCTGGCGAGGCCTAGGGGAAGAGCCTTCTCTGTTGTGGCCCCGCCCTCTGGAACCAACTTCCCCCGGAGATCCGTGTCGCCCCCACCCTCTCCGCCTTTCGTAAATTGCTTAAAACATACTTTTGCCGGCAGGCCTGGGGCAGCTAACACCTTGCCCCTAGCCAGTGTATGTTTGTGTGTATGTTTGTGGAATGATTGGTTTCTTTTTTAACTTAAGGGTTTTTATATTTATGTATTTTATTGTAATTTCTATCATGTTGTAAGCCGCCCTGAGTTCTCCGGAATAGGGCGGCATAGAAATTAAATAAATAATAAATAAATAAATAAATAAATGTTGAGGAACCTTGTCTATCTTTCATGTGTAGAACAAGAATTTACCCAATCTATTTGGGGATAGTTGAAATCCCCCATTATGACTATCCTATTTCTTTTTGAGGCCTCCTTAAATTCATTTTCCAAATAGCAATCTGCCTCTGGAGTTTGGTTGGGAGGGCGATAGCAGATCCCTAACGTCAGATTAGTTTCCTGTCCTGGGATTTTTATCCACAATGTTTCTGTGGGTGAGTTTGAATTTTCTTGAATTTTGAGTTCATGAGATTCTAACTCATTTATGTACAAGGCCACGCCACCACCATTTCTCCCTCTCCTGTCCATCCTATACAATTTGTAACCTGGAATCCTTGTGTCCCATTGGTTATCATCTGTCCACCAGGTTTCTGTTATGCCAATAATATCAATATTATTTTCCTTCACCAAGCATTCCAATTCCCCTATTTTTGCTCGAATGCTTCTAGCATTCGTGTACAGACATTTATATGTAATTTTCTGGTGCACTTTCAACTTTGACTGTGGATTTTGACTGTAGAATTTGGTTGTAGAATTTGTAGATGGTCTACCGTGTCCTTCTGCTTGACTATTACAATTTAGTTTTCCTGTTGACTCACCAATGTGTGCATAACTTCCACCCTCCATATTAGGCAGTGCGCCTTCTCGAACCGGAAGCTGCCCAGCTCCTGTCAACTTGCCCCTATGAATCAGTTTAAAAGCTGCTCTGAAACCTTTTTAATATTAATTGCCAACAATCTGGTTCCATTATGGTTCAAGTGTAACCCGTCCCTTCTGTACAGGTGTGGCTTGTCCCAAAATGTTTCCCAGTTCCTAATGAATCTAAACCCTTCCTCCCGGCACCACTGCCTCATCCACGCATTGAAGCTCCTGAGCTCTGCCTGTCTAGCTGGCCTTGCGCGTGGAACAGGTAGCATTTCTGAGAATGCAACCTTGGGCGTCCTGGACTTTAATCTTCTACCTAGCAACCTAAATTTGGCTTCCAGGACCTTCTGCTTAGCTTTCCCAATGTCATTGGTACCGACATGTACCACAACAGTTGGCTCCACCCCAGCACTGTCTATCAGCCTGTCTAGATGCCTCGTGATGTCCGCAACCTTTGCACCCGGCAGGCAGTTTACCATGCGGTCAACGCTTCCATCACAAACCCGTCTCTCTAGATTTCTAACAATCGAATCACCCACTACAAGAAGCCCCCCTCCCACCACCCGCGGAGAAGTATCCTCGGTGCAAGAGGATATGGGCACATCCTCCAAGGAAGGGGTCTCAACTAAGGGAGCCTTTCCCTCTTCCACAGATTGATGTCCTCCCTGCCCAAGATCTCCATTCTCCAAAGCAGCTGGAGAGCTGCTCAGTATGGAGTGGGATGCTCCTGCTGCATCCCTGAAGATCTTCTCCTGCCTCGCTATCTCTCTCTGCTTCTCCAGGTCTGCTACCTTGGCTTCAAGGGAAAGAACCTGTTCCCTGAGAGCCAGGAGCTCATTGCACCAATCACACACCCAAGACTTCTGTCCAGCAGACAGATAGTCATACATGTGACACTCAATGCAAAACACTGGGAAGCTCCCTCCGTCTGCCAGCTATCTATCTCCATTTCTTGTTATATATGTTTGCTGTTATTATTATACTAATTATTATTTAAAAAAACACACAGCTTTTTTGGGTTGTTCAAATTTTTGTTTTGGTCTCAGTTTACTTTTTGGATTTTTTCTTACTTGTTTTAGGCTTTTATCGCGTGCCGTCAGGGGTGCGATGGATGCTAAAAAAAGGTGAATTTGTAATTAAACAAGAAACCCCACAAACTTACCAGGGCTCAGCAGGTATTCTTCCCAAGGTTCCTGCCAAGTTCCCTTCTCCCTTTTTATTTTCTGTTTTAAGTCCTTATTTGAAAAAGCTCTGCTTAAGTAAAAGCAGCTGCCTCTCTGCTTCACAAGGAAGAGTGAGCTGTTTGCTCTCAGCTACCAGGGATTAGCCAGCAGGGGGGCTGCAGCAGAAAGCTCCACCCCCTCCAAATCTGTGCTAAGGGCAAACTTTAGAAGAAAGGGGAAGGAGAAACCCTTTTTTGGCTGCTAAAAAAAGAAAGGTGAATTTGTAGTTAAACAAGAAACCCCACAAACTTACCAGGGCTCAGCAGATATTCTTCCCAAGGTTCCTGCCTAGTTCCCTTCTCCCTTTTTATTTCCTGTTTTAAGTCCTTATTTGAAAAAGCTCTGCTTAAGTAAAAGCAGCTGCCTCTCTGCTTCACAAGGAAGAGTGAGCTTCAGTAAGGCATTTGATAAAATAGACCACAACCTACTACTTGATAAGATAGAAAAATGTGGGTTAGACAGCATCACCTCCAGATAGATTCGTAACTGCGTGACCGGGCATACTCAGCATGTGATCCTCAATGAAACTGCATCTACATGGAGGGAAGTGTGTAGTGAGGTGCCCTAGGGCTCTGTTCTGGGCCCAGTGCTCTTCAACATCTTCATCAATGATTTGGATGAGGGGATAGATGGGGAACTCATCAAATTTGCAGACAACACCAAGCTGGCAGGAATAACCAACACTCCAGAAAATAGGCTTAAGGATTGTGACTGAAGGATCGTGACAGACTAGAACATTGGATGCTATCTAACAAAATAAAATTCAATGGTGAAAAAGTAAGGTTCTACATTTAGGCAAGAAAAACCAAATGCACAGGTATAGTATAGGTCCGTGGTGCAAACCTATGGCACGCATACCACATGTGGCACACAGAGCCCTCTCTGTGGGCACATGCGCCATTGCCCCAGTCTTAGGCCTTCAGCTGGGTTTTATAAAACCTTTTTGCTTTAGGCCTCCCCTGCTGTGTCAAAAAAAAGGGTTTAATCAATCAATCAATTTCAACTTCTCGCGGGAAAAAAAGTTGGAATTGATTGATTGAATTTTTTAGTCTCACCCAGTCTGCTGTTACCACCACAGCCACACCCACCCAATGGGCCACACCAATGGGCCCCAACCACCTGGCACCTGACGATACATAAGTGGGTTTTGGGTCGCAGTTTCAGCACTCAGTCTCTAAAAGGTTTGCCATCACTGGTATAGGTGGTACCTTGCTCAATAGTAGTAACTGTGAGAGGGATCTGGGAGTCCTAGTGAACAATCACTTAAATATGAGCCAGGACTGTGCTGCAGCTGCCAAAAAAGCTAACACAGTGCTACACTTCATTAGCAGAGTGATAGGAATCAAGATCAGTGAAGTATTAATAGCACTTTATAATGCCTTGGTAAGGCCATACTTGGAATACTGCATCCAGTTTTGGTCACCATGATATAAAAAGATGTTGAGACTCTAGAAAGAGTACAGAGAAGAGCAACAAAGATGATTAGGGGACTGGAGGCTAAACTAGACATACCCAATTCCAGCAACCGTTCCTTATATGTTTTAGCCTCCAGTCCTCTAATCATCTTTGTTGCTCTTCTCTGTACTCTTTCTAGAGTCTCAGCATCTTTTTTACATTGTGGTGACCAAAACTGGATGCAGTATTCCAAGTGTGGCCTTACCAAGGCATTGTAAAGTGGTATTAATACTTAATAGTAATAATAATTATTATAATAATTATAATAATTATAATTATAAAGTTGGAAAGGGACCTTGGAGGTCATCGAGTCCAACCCCCTGCTCAGGCAAGAACCCTACACCATTTCAGACAAATGGCTGTCCAGTCTCTTTTTAAAAACTTCCAGTGTTGGAGCATTCACCGCTTCTGGAGGCAGGTTGTTCCACTGGTTAATTGTTCTAACTGTCAGGAAGTTTCTCCTTACTTCTAAGTTCGTTCTTTGCTTGATTAGTTTCCATCCGTTGCTTCTTGTCCTGCCTTGAGGCGCCTTGGAAAATAGCTCGACTCCCTCTTCTTTGTAGAGCCCCTGAGATATTGGAACACTGCTATCATGTACCCCCTCATCCTTTTCTTTGTTAAACTAGACATACTCAATTCCAGCAACCGTTCCTTATATGCTTTAGCCTCCAGTCCCCTAATCATCTTTGTTGCTCTTCTCTGTACTCTTTCTAGAGTCTCAACATCTTTTTTACATCGTGGTGACCAAACCTGGATGCAGTATTCCAAGTGTGGCCTTACCAAGGCATTGTGAAGTGGTATTAATACTTCACGTGATCTTGATTCTATCCCTCTGTTATTGCATCCCAGCACTGTATCACTATATTAAAACCACTTTCAAACAATAATAGGATCGTGCACTTTTTTCCTTTTTTTTCCATTTCTTGTGATAGTCCTTGAGTCTAAACAACAAATGGACTGATGGAAGAGATTCTTTACATGCCAAATGCATAAAAAGATAGTTTGAGTGAGCAGTGTCATATTAGAAAAGTTATATTACATGTTAGTTTCTCATCCAACCACAAAGAAGAGAGGGTCAACTTATTTTCCAAAGCACCAGAAAGCAAGATACAAAACAATGGATAGAAACTAACCAAGGAGACAAGTAACCTAGAATTAAGGAGAAATTTCCCAACAGTAAGAGCAATTAACCAGTAGAACAGCTTGCCTTCAGAAGTTGTGGGTGCTTCATCACTGGAGGTTTTTAGAAGAGATTGGGCAGCCACTTGTTTGAAATGGTATAGGGTCTCCTGCTTGAGCAAGGGGTTGGACTAGAAGATCGTTAAGGTCCTTTCCAGCTCTATTCTGATTATTATTACTATTATTACTATTATTACTATTATTACTATTATTACTATTATTACTATTATTACTATTATTACTATTACTATTACTACTACTACTATTACTATTACTATTACTATTACTATTACTATTACTATTACTATTACTATCTTGCCTCATCCAAAGTAGTCAGTGTTCTGATTAGGGCTAGCATGTCGTTGAGTAAAGCTCTGACTAAAGCTTCAGGTTGAAGCCGCTTCAGAAAAAAATGTGGTCTTCAGTTCTAACAGTGAAATGAAGCAACCAGGTGGCTCTGTTCATGGAGAGTTTTAATTTAGACTGGAAATGTACAAAAGGCTTATTGTTAGGAAAAAATATGTTCCAAGATACATAAGAATTTCCCTCAAACATTTTACTTTAGAACTACTGAAATACAATTAAGGTCCAACCATCCATTGTCAAGTGCAAGCCTCATTCCTTAAAGGCAACCCACAAATTCAGTATGTCATGTGTGTGAGCTATCCCCAATATTCTCCGCTAATTGACAGGTCACCTTGTGATCAAGATCATTGGGGTACAGACATGAATTTGAAAACTTATACTGTGAGTGCTTACTTCTTTGATTCAGCCAGGCTTTGGATATGGTGATTCAGTTAGTGGGCCTGTTTGTGTTAGTAATGTAAAATAGGATCACAGTCAGGATTATAAGGCAGGGAATGGTGAAGAATTCAGACAATACAAGGCAGGAGAGAGTTGCTGGAATATTTTATCTCATGAAGAAAGACAGTTTATAGAAAACGTGCAGATATATGAGATCTTAAGAAAGTTGACATTGCCTAAAGATCTTATGTTTTCAATCTCAATGGAAATGGATGCCTATTCTGAAATGGTATGACTATTACTGTTGGCTCAGTGCTAACTGCATTACAAAATTTAAGCATTTTTAGGGAGCATCCTTTGTTTCACAAATCATAAAGTAAAGGTAAAGGAGTCCGTGCGGATTTTACTCCCCCAATTGTTGCTGACTATAGGGGGTGGTGCTCATCTCTGTTTCAAGGACATTGAGTCAGCAATGTCTGAAGACATTACCATAGTCATATGGTATGGAGCACATTTACCTTCCCACCAAAATGGTACCTATTTATCTACTCAAATTTCCATGCTTTCAAACTGCTAGGTTGGCAGGAACTGAGGTAAGGACAGGAGCTCACCCTGTTGCATGATGCTTGGGTTTCGAAACTGAGCTACTGGTTTTCCAGCTGACAAGCCCAGTGTCTTAACCACTGAGCCACCGCACCACCCTATTCAACCATAGAGGCAGTTTCAATTCATCTTTATGTGTTTCTGTCTTAAAATTGACTTTAAATAAATAAAATGATTTTTTGTTGGGTAAAACTCCCAACAAAAGTTTTGGTACATGAACGAATGCCTCATTCATAATCTTAATCATGATAGAGTGAGGATCAGGCATCCAGCAATGCTTTATTGGCTGATTCAGGCAGCTCTCCTCCTCCTCCTTCCAGAATTATTTTCCAAAGATATTTTGGCTTCAATTGAAAAATGAATGCTGATATTATTTTTGGGAAGACATTTGCAGGTTCATCACATCTCTGGAGACTTCAGGCAATGTGAAGCTGACCAAAATGTAAGTATCTTAGCAAGAATACCCTATTTCATAAACAATGTTAAAAGTGAAGCATTTGTTCTGTATTTACATATATAAGTAGATGCTTCCTAAAATTGTACAGAGAAATATTTTATATTTTAAATACATTTGTCTTATATTTACTTAGAAAAATATATGGTATCTACAACACAATGTTGTTACAATAAATGAAATAGATAGATAGTTATTTCATCTTCTCAAACAAAGCAGAGCATTCAGGAGAAAAAAGCAGTAAATCAGAAAGACATAAAGCAGCACACAAGCACCCCAGTTTCTATGAATCCCATTACATATTTCTAAAAAAGATATCTATTTCCTTAAATAAGGAAATAAATCATGCTAATCTGTAATATATTCCAATGACCTGTTATTGCACTGAAATAGATGATCAGATTTTCTAGAAATATTTACATAGAAAAGAAATATAAAAGTGTTTGGGAGAGATATTGCAAAAAAGCTAGATAAATCAAATTCTACAATTATATACTAAAACATAAAAATAATTATTTTTGATTAAATGCCACAATAATTGCCAAGCCACAAAAACAGCTTTATCTTGAAATTGCTGGCTTTAAAATTTTAATGTGATTATTGAAATCTACTTTGAATAAAGAATCCAAGAAATATTGATAGGTGTAAAAGACTCAGGAAATATTGAGGAAATTTCAAAGGCAGTGCAGGAAAGAGGGACAATTAGGAAATAGTGTGTTGCAATTCTCAAAGTCAGGAATTCTTCTACATTATAGCGTTTCTTTTCCTTGTGAAGAATTTGAAGAAGTATAGCATTTGAAAAAAGTGGAACATTTTAGAGTTCAGGTGTCCTGTTTGCCCTCTGGATTAACCTACTTCTTTATTTTTCATTGGTAACATAATATTTTAGGAAAGAAATCTGATTCAGTTACCACATTTTTCTTGTCTTTGTAAACTTGTTGGAGGAGAATTCCTGCAAAAGTTAATTTTTGATGAAGAAGCAATATGCATTGTATAAGGGATTATATTATATACCAGTATTTTTCAAACTTGGCAAATTTAAGGTCTATAATTCAGGATGTTCATAATCTTAAAATTGCCAAATTTGAAAAACACTGTTCTATACTACCATATGCAATACAAAATAGTAATTAAAATTTAGCAGCAGCTATGCCTTATTCTTTTTCATTGAAAGACAAAAAAGAAATCATTTAATTAAAAAAATCTCTGTAATGTCTATATTTTCTCGGGCTTTAAAGTATGAGGAACAGATGAACAGTAAAGAACAAAAAACCCTTTTGCGTAAACAGTCCCCAAACATTCCATAATTAGCAAAAGCGTAAGGAGAAATTATTATTATATGAAAAGTAAACTAATCAAAGTTATTTTTTAAATGTTGTGAGATTAGTGTAATGTGACAGTCCTGCTTTTAATTCATTTTGATAACTGCTTCTAATCCCTTAAACAAAATATGGTAAAACATCATCTGATTAAGTATCAACAGTAAAAAAAAGGCTAGAAAATAGCATCATCAGACTTACTAAAACATTCTTTTCAACTTGATGCCTCCGTGACAGCAGCAAATTGTGAGAACTGTAGCTCAACATATTTGAAAATCACTAGGTAAGGAAGAAAGTAAACCAATGTTCCCCGTCTCGTTTTTTAAAAAATATAGCTTAAACTAAATTTCTGCACAATTTTGAGTATTGATTAAAATAACTGCAACATATTTGTAATAGCTTAATTTTACTTTTGAGGAAGAAAATATGATCATATCACATTAAGCATTCATTATGCATTATTGGTGTAAAAACCTCACAGTTCAGCTGCTTCCCAAACCATGACATTAATGAATGCCATTGAAGAGAAATCCAAAATTCTTTTCATTTAGGAAATAGTGAGAACTCCTCCCCAAGATGGCTGCTTAATGATAGGAATTTTTCTTTTTCCTGCTGGATAATCCAGAAAATATTTTACTGCTTCTTTATCTATTTTCTCACTTTGGTGCAGCATTCTTTGTTTTTTGTGTTCTCTTATCTATAGATGTTAAGTTACACAGAGCAACAATGTATCACATTACAGACAAGCAAATGTGGCTGATATTTGAAAAAAAGACAATTTGGTTACATGCAATTCTTAGTTGAAAGCTTTTTTAGAAAGTTTGATGAAATGATAATGGCTGTAGAAAATATTCAGAAGCATGTAGCTCTGGATAAACTAGATTCACAAAAGGAATGTGATTTGAAAGCAGTGGATCCATTGGGAAAAAATATGGACTATACAGTCTTAGTACTAACTGAGTTGATAGCATATGTCTCCCTGAAGTTCAAGCCTGCATTCTTTTAAAACTTCAGAAACATCAGAGAAGTGATAAATTGGTTTTCCTTAGGAGAATTGAAGGCCATTGGGGAATAGTTTAATCACACTTAACTGGAAAGCAATTTCATCTAGACTTCTTTGGAAAGATAGATCGACTTTGGAGATTGAATTTATTATATTTAACCAGACAAAAATTCATAAGAGATGGTATTAAGAGACAAACATAGATATTTGATCTAGGATAAATTACTGTTAACCCTTGGGATTATTAGGGATAGATAAGATGCTATAATAAATTTTCTGAGTTGATTACACTAACAGTTTGAAACTTTAGTCTTGCCTTTTTATTATTATTGTTCTTCTTGTTAACTATTTAGAATAGAATAGAATAGAATAGAATAGAATAGAATAGAATAGAATAGAATAGAATAGAATAGAATAGAATAGAATAGAATAGAATAGAATAGAATAGAATAGAATTTATTGGCCAACTGTGGTTGGACACATGAAAAATTTGTTTCCAGTTCATAAGCTGTCAGTGTACAACAATTAATAGTGATAATCATGATCATATACAATATGAAAATACATTCATCATAAATCATGAAATACAACACTTCATTATGAATCATAAGATGTAACACTTAGTGATAGTCATAGAGTGCTAGCTAAGTAACAACATAAATTATACTAGGGTACAAAAACAAACAAACAATATAAATTGTAAGATACAAGCAGCAAAGTTATGATCATAAGAAGATAAGGATAGGTAATAGGAAAGTTGAAGAGTATCATAGTAATACAGTTTTACTAAGTATTTTGACAGTGTTGTAGGAATTAGTTGTTAAGCAGAGTGACGGCATGGGGAAAAAACTGTCCTTATGTCTAGTCACTCTGGTGTGCAATGTCCTACAGTGTCGTCTTCAGCCAAGAAGTTGAAATAGTTTATGTCCAGGATGTGAGGGGTCTATAGATATTTTCACAGCCCTCTTTCTTGCTTGTACAGTATACAGGTCATCAATGGAAGGCAGTCTGGTAGCTATTGTTTTTCTGCAGTTCTAACTATTCTATGTCTATGTCTGTTTGTTTGGTTGCAGTTCTAACCAGACAGTCATAGAGGTGCAATATAATTTATTAAATTATTAATTATTAATTGTTGTTATTAATATAATATATAGATGACAGTTTAATAATTTGCAGATAGATTTAGTAGTTTAAAATTTTTAGGGGCCTATTTTGCAAACAGTGGGAAAATAATATTGTAGTAATGTATTAATTAGTATTTAACTAGGGGAAATAATAGATGTATAAGTGTTAACTTTTTTCTTTTTTAATGCACTTTTTAATCAATATCCTGTTTTTCCAGCTTTTTAACATTTTTAATTTCCCATCAATGTTCAAAACATCTCTATCGCTTATAATTTTTTCATAATAAATTATATTTGGTTAACCAAAAACTTCCCTTATTCAAACCCTTTTGAAATTTTCATATTTCCCATCTCATAACAAGTATAATATTCTAGTTACAAATCCTATCCTTCTAATTATAAAAAGACTTTTATTTATAATAGTTATCTATATTTTTAGCCATATTCAAGCATTTGTTTAATAGTATAGTATCCCATCTAATAGGTCAAAACCTCTATTTTCTTCAGTCTTACTCTAGTTTTCTTCCTTTGCCAAATAACTTTCCAAGTCAATGCACTTGAATCATCAAGTAATTCTTCCTCTGTTTTTGTATATGTTGTTTGGAATGAGGAAGATAATTTGATTGAAGTATTTTTGGAAGAACACTCAACCCATTTATATTCATTAACCAGCCTCCATCCTTCTCCTTCAGTTTTTCTTTTCATTTCTTGTTTGTCAATATTCAGCATTTCTCCTAACAGCTTTACCATCCGTTAGATCAGCTCTTCTTCCTTATCCTCAAATGTGTTCTGAGATCTTGACAAGTAAGATATCTTTTCCATTTCTCGTGTTATCATTGCATCTTCTAATTTTTCATTTGTCTGTATCTGTCTGTTAATTCCCTCCTTTAGGTCCTTCATCTTTGGATCCATTTCTTCTAATTTTCCTTCTGTTTTCTGGGTTAGTAGTTCCTTCTTTGTAGTCATTGTCTGGATTTATAAGTTTAGGTTATAAAATTGTTCTTTTGCATTATTTTTAGTCTCATCGTGAAATAAAACAATTGTTTCTTGGATTGATTTCAACATAGAATTTCTTTCTGAGATTCATTAACATTTTCTTGCTGGCATATCAAGATGGACGCTTCAGAGACAAGTTTTTTACCATTTGCGGTTAATGGTAAACATCCACTTTGTTTTTGTATATAGTCTTTATAGTCCAATAGGGTCCCCAACATAGATAAGCAGCCCAAGAGCTTTTTCCCCTTTTCCCAGCTGCAGTCTGTAAAAGTGAAAGTTTTCAGGAAAAACAAAGAGTCTTATCTAAGTTCAGGCTTCAAGCCAAGTTTCCTTTAAGCATAATTATAGTGCCATGATTCTCCACTAGATGTTATTGACACCATTTTCCAGCTTTCCAAATCTAAGCCTATTTTACAGACTTTCAAATATCTTTTCTAAAAAAAAGTCTCAAAGGTACCTTTAGTCTCCAAATTTCAAAGCTATATATCTGTATTAATTCCAAATTGATCTTGTAGTTTTCTCTATTTTTCCCCAAAGCAATTAATTCGCCACTTTTCTTTTCCTGAGGGAGCAGGGCAAAAACTACCCTACCCTCTCTCATTGGGAATGATTCTTTGCTTTGGGCGTTCTTTTTCCCAGGGAAATAGTATTACGGTCATAAAAAGAAGATAAAGTCTTACCCAGTTTCATCCACGTTGCTCAAAAATTGCTAGTTAGTTCTTTTGTTCAGTTGTCAGCAGCTTCTGACTGGCCACACGAATGTAGCCAGTCTTTCCCCTACCATTTTGGAAGACTTCCTCAGATCCAGCAAAAGGGCCGCCACTCCTCCACGATCGACAAGGGTTGCCTCCTTCTTCGTAGCCTCTCCAGGGTGACTTTCGACTCTTTTTAGGGTCCCAGCAGAGGAAAATTGAATGTGGAAGATGGAGCCCTCTCTTCCTGCATCTGTTACACGTGATGCCTAACCAGAAGTCTTATTGCACTTTTTAATGTCTTGTTTGTTTTGTGTTTTTTCTTCATTGTTTGGGTTTTTTTTGAGTTTTGTATTCTAACATTTTTTAATAAAATTAAAATGGAACCAAAAAAGGAGAGAAAAAACAATGGTGGAACTCCCCTTAGCTCATTGTTATTTTCTAATTCTACCAAGTTCTTGGTAAACTACAAGTGAGAGATTTTTTTGAGATAAAATTTTATTAAAATAATTGATTAAAAGATGAATTGTATGATTAAAAATAATAGCTAATAACAATTGCTATTTATGACATTCAAAAAAGGATTATGTAGCTATTATTCTTATTAAACTTGTACATATCCCATCATTCATGCAGAATTTTAAGATAGTAAAAATATTTTATCCATCACAACTTTATAATGATTTCTTTGTCCATTGAAAAATGTATACATCTGACAAATTCTTCATTATTAGGTATAAAGTGAGAAATTAACCTAGATCATCAGATTTCACAATTCTAGTGATGCTATAAGGGATTAAATATTATATATGGTACTTTAGAATCTAATATGTAAATATGAGTTGGTATTTAATAGACAATTTGGAAGTGCTTCTCAGCTGAGACAAGCATCAGCCCAACACTACTATTCTATTCTTAAAGCCAGTGCAGTGTCAGACCCTCAACCTTATTATTCCTTTTTACTTCTGCCATTTTGCTGGGAGGGGGGAGGCTGCTAGGCTATGCTGTTTGGGGGGAGAGATCGTTCAGTGTTTCTTCCACTTTGTTTCTCACCCCTTTGATGCCTCAGGGTGTTAACGGGAGAGCAATGTGCCCTGGGGTATCTGTCTTATCTCCACTGTGATGGGAGGAAATGAAACCCTGAGAATGGTGCCTGGGATTTGTGCTTATCACCTCAGTTCCCATAACAACTTCACACCTGAGGATTGGATAAAATCAAACTGAACATTTGGCCATTGGGGTGGGACATTGAAAGGGATGCTTTAGTGTAATGTTTCTCATGGGAAAACATTAGATCTTGCCTTGCTCTTCTGCTATCACTCAATAAAAGTTCCTTTTGAAATGATGCTAGTTTCAAAAGTTCTGCTTTCTTGGGGGACTAGCTGAGGCAGAATCTTACATGCAATTTTCTTTCAGGCTTCTATGCAAAATATGACTCTTAATACAGTCACTTAGGTCTACTAGAACATTATTTCTTCCTGATAAACTCCCAGTTCCAGGTCATCACACACAGGCCACCTTATATAGGAAACAGGAAATTCATAGGTGAAGCCAACAGGTTTCAGGGGTCATTACAGAAAGCTGTATGTTTTTTTTTCTGGGAGTCAGCAGGGGAAAAGAAATCCAGGTAACAGAACTAGATGATATCTCAGGCATCAGATCAGAATCTTCCCAGAGAGTCAACTTCTTGACAGATTTGACTTTAAGAAAAAGGTTCCAGAATCCTAACAGCAGCAGGCTGGTGATGATGGTAGTGGGAATGGAATCTTCCTTCTCATCTAGAAGGAAATTCATACTTCAAACAAGACTGTTGGTCAATATCCAAGAGGAATATATTATGCAGAAATATTTCATTTCATTTTATGTAGCCCCCACTGAATATCATAGTGATTACATTCTCCTGATAAAAATTGAGGAAACATAATTATTTGATTACTGACTTTAATTCTGATTTTAAATGTATCATTTTACTCTAGTTTTATATCTTCTCTTCTTTTTTGTAAATTGCTGATATAGCATTGCCAGATTTGCAGGCATATCTTAATATAATTAGAGTTGTAGGTTTTCTATGGCAAGGTGGAATTCTTTTTGTTTGGTTAAACCATAATGCATGCTGTCAATCTTGGCTTCATAACCATACCATCTCCCAACAGAATATTATATTAAAACTTCTATTTCTACTGAATCTATAATCTTGGCATTTCTGGGTTACTCTGTGTACTACTTTAGCTTTTGTTTTGGCATTATAATGTAAACCTTTAAAAGGTTGGCATGAATGTATTATATGTTCAAAAGAAGATTTCAGAGAACAGAAAGGAGACATATTCTTGGCTACCAGGCTTAAATTTCAGTTTTTCCTTGAAAAATTATTTGTTGATAAGAACAGTTTGCAATCATATATTCCTGATGCATGATGTGTAGTGTAGAAAGTTAATTAAATAATAAGGTTCAGAAATTGGAATAAGTCTGATATTACTACACAAAGTAGGAAGCATATTACTCTTTTTGTTGGAGACAGAAGAATCTCATTCTGATAAAATGAGATTCTTCTGGAGCCATATTGGTAAATCAGTTGCAGATATTCATTCTACGCCTTTTATTTAAGACTATTAAATTTAGATACCATATTTCTTTTCCAAATATTATATTTCATTAGATTTCCCCTCTTCTTCATCTTTGTTTGTCATCTTCATGAAAAGAAAAAAGAGAAAAAGTAAACAAAATGATTAAATATTTCCCATCAGTGATAAAAGCCTTAATAGGTGTCCTTACACAAAAAAACATGCACAACTTCAATTTCTTGCTGTTTCATTCAATGTAGTTTCTGTGTTGGTTTATGATTAATATTTCTTTATATCCTTTTGTTTTTTTAAAAAAGTAAATAATATACAGCAACATCCTGATTGAAAAACTATTCTGATTTCCTTTGGAAGGACCAGTCAAACCACTATTAAACAAATACAGAAGGCAATTGGCTATATTATTCAGTTTTTAAATTTCATGGTAAATTTTATGTGGATATCAATCAGTCATAGCTAATTAATTATTTAATTCTAAGCATTTAACATGTTACTTTTGTTCTATTGTCTATTATTTTTATTTCTATTCTCCATTTCATTCCATTCCACAATACTATTGTCAACGCTGCTTAAGATCTGATATTTTTGCATTGACAACAAAGGAAAATATAGCCATCTTTTACCTTTTGCTTTTAGAGTTAGATGATGCTGGGAAGGGGTGTGTGAATGAGAGTTCAGCTAGACATAACAACCCTAGACCTAGCATAAGAAACAAGGTTATTGTAACCAGAGCTGATAAGGACTTGGCGGGCTGGAGAACTGGAGAGGAGAGGAGGCCCGGGCTTAGAGCTAATTGGAAAATGTGATTTATGACTGTTAGTTGAAGGAGGGAATTGTGCTTTGATACTATGTGCTCAGGGAAGGGAAATTCAGTTTTTGGCTTCGATTATGCACTGCCGATGCTATGCTACTCAAAATAAAGATTCTTTAAGGTAAACAATGCCTTGAAGTTCTTTTGAAGAGTTTCATCTGTCGGAACCATAACAACTATTTCATTATAATTTAAATTATACTTCAGAAATCCTTTTAATACTTTAGATTTTAATCCCATTCTGTTTTCCCATTAGGGTTTCTCTTCACTGCTGCAATCCTTTGGAAATTATTAATTGGGCCTAACAGCTGGGGAATGTAGAGGAAGACACAGGCAGATTTTTTGAATTTTAAATTCTATTTATCCTCTTTTGGAGTATATTCTATAAAGTTAAGTATTTATAAAATTTTATCTTGGTTTGTTGAGAAGAATGACAGAATAAAAGACAGAGAAATCTTAGCAAACGTAAATAATGTAATGTAAATAAACCTAGTTATTGTACAACATACTTGAAGATATACCAGAGTGTGTACATTTGGGCTTTGGAGATTTGAAGACAGAGAAATTATGAAGGTTCTGACATTTGCTGAGCCATTTTTATCCAGAAATATTGTAAAGAAAGACTGCAATTGTCTCCTCCTTGTAGAATTTCTGTAAGCTTACTGAAAGGTGATTATAAAATGATTTAATGATGGAAAGGCCCAGGCAATGAAACAATGATCCTCACGAGAGATAACTACAACCAAAATGGGCTGTGCCCAGTAACTGAAGATATGAATGTGTACATTAAAAAAAATCAAGGATTTTTTCTCTCCAGAGATACAATTCCAATAACTTCTGATGTAACATGGAAAAAATGGAAAGAAAAAAACATTATGCCCTATGAATAGTCTTTTGGTCCTTATCACTCTTGGACAGATATTGTCAACATTAGAGATAAGAGAATCTCGAATACTGCAAATATTGCTAAGGAAATAGCTATTGCTTAGAGACAGACTACAGAAAAACACATGGACAAAGCATACCTGTGCAATAATAACCTACTCTGTAATAATAAAGCCCTATAGCTGTTATGTCTGGCCACTCCCAGCTCATTAAAATCCACATAAAGATGTCTTTAATAGTTTTTAATTAACACATTTCAAACGAAGTCATTTCAAAGCAAACTGCTGGCATTATTTTGGCTGGAACGGCCAACACTGAGTTATTTACATTTAGGATAAATATGCTATCCTCCCACCTTCCAATTTAAAACACTCTTTCTTATCACATTGTCCAAGACCTCATTATTTTTCGGGAGGTTTCAAAAACACCAGAAAACTCCGTTTCAACTCACTGCGAAAGTTTCCATGCCAATCTCTAATTAACGTTGCTCGTGACAAAGGCTTAATTTCTCTCTCCTCCTCTAATACAGTTTCCGATACGTCACTTCCTTTTTCTACTTAACTGAACCCTCCTCCTATTAACCCTTCGAACTCTCGGATCCAGCCATACATTCTCCTGTTCCAAGTCTGATTCTGCACCTTGAGACTCCGATGCAGACTGCATCTCAATCTCCTCCCTGTCTGCCTCGGCTGCCGGGAGGGGAAAGCACCCAGAGGGGCCTGGCTCGGCTGCCGGGAGGGGCAAACACTCAGAGGGGCCTGGCTCGGCTGCCGGGAGGGGCAAACACTCAGAAGGGCCCGGCTCCCCCTCCTCATCCTCCGACACCTCCCCAGCTGGTCCAGAGACACCCACAACAATAGCAAAGCAACTTCAACCCCTTCCAGTCATACAGCGTGGATTTTCTTATTGGCAAATGAGGCAAGTGATTTGAGGGCTTCACAAGATTCATATTTGCAAAAGATTATACAATATGAGACTTTTAAAGAGTTTACCCTGCCCTGATGCTGGTCAATCTTACTCAAGACACAAATGTTTGGCATTCAAGCAATAAATAAAAACAAACATGCTCATGTATTAAATCAAACTGACACTAATGATGCTCAAGTTATAAATGAGACATGTCTTTCTGGTTTTGTAAATGGCAAAAGGCCTGAACAGAATAAATGACAACTAAGTAAGGCATCTATAGGTACCCTATTTATCCTAATATAGAATATAACAGGATGAAATGATCAAGCTACTGACAAGGATTCCCTAAGGCAGTGGTTCTCAACCTTGGGGTCGCGACCCCATTTGGGGTCACATGACCATTTCGCGGGGGTCGCAGGACACTGCCGGCTGCCATTTTGTTTTTTAATTTTTATTTTTTTTAAAATTTTTTAAATTTTTTATTTATTTTTTTTATTTTTTATTTCTTTTGGCGCAGATCCGTCCGTCGCGCCGAAAAAAAAAAAATTAAAAAAAAACAAAATGGCGGACTGCAGCCGCCATTTTGTTTGTTTTTTTATTTTTTTTAATTTTTTTTAAAAAAATGGCGGCCTGCAATGGGCGGATGCATGCATGCGCGGCGTGCGCGATGGGCCGATCCGCGCATGCGTGGATCCGCCCGTCGCGGCCGCCATTTTTTTTTGTTTGTTTAAATTTTTTTAAATTTTTTTTAAAAAATTTTTTTTATTTTTTTTTCTGCGCGCGCCCGGGTCGGGGTCGCGGCGCGCATTGGCGGGCCAAGTGGGGTCTCAACCTGAGAAAGGTTGAGAACCACTGCCCTAAGGTCATTAAAATTATATCACATAATATTTTTAAGAAACATGGGTCTCAGAAAACCAGTCTGACACAATTCATTTAGATCATGGGTTATTCCAGCAAGAAATCTACATTGTATTATTCACCCTTTTGGAGGGTTGGCTATCTTGTTAATTGGAAGGAGGTGCAAATAAATATGGACTGTAAATCAATCAATCAATCAATCAATCAATCAATTTATTATTACAGCCAAAGGCCAACACATAAATTAAACATTCAAATAAAACTAAACTAAACAGAACCAACACAAGAAGACATAGCAATATATGACAATTAATGGTGTAATCAATGGGTGAGCAAGGTCTGCCTAGTTTTACAGACAGTATAACATAAAGTAGCTAGCTTCAGAAAAACTGAATCATACTGACCTGACAATAAAAATACATTGACTGTAGTCTAATGCTGGATAAAAACACGTAATAAAGTTAATTATAAAAGATTATTAAAAAGATCTAAAATGTTTATTTATGTTTCTGGCGAATCCCCAATGCTTCTGTGCAGAATCTAGCCACTTGCACAGTGATCACTGCCTGCTCATCCTTAAGCAGCCACTGGATATAAATACTTTCCGAACAACAAGGATACCTATCAATTATGGGGAGGATATGGTTTTTCCGAATAGCTCTATAGAAGGAACATCGAAGGAGTATGTGTCCAATGGTCTCCACCTCTCCTGAGCCACAGGAGCAGAGTCTTTCAGCCAATGGTGTCTTTTTATACTTGCCATACAGGATGGCCAATGGAAATGCATGGCACCTTGCAAGCAAGAATGCTTTACAGTGGTTTACTGACTCCAACTGACTAAGATGCCTGGCAGGTGTAACTACGTATCTAATAGAGTATGGAGCCAGAAACAGCGGAGCTATACCTAAGTCGGCTTGCCTCTCAATGTCCTCTACCCTTTGACGCAAGGTTTGTTTTGCTTGGTCGTAGTCCAATTTGAGAATTGAGGCTGACAAGAACCCTAGTTTGGCAAGGTCGGACTCGACTGCCTTGATCCATGAAGAGGAGAATTTATCTTGAAGAATTAATGGAGCAAGGTCTTGCGGAAAGCAATTAAGCCTTAGCCAGATGTTTAAGGAAGCTATACAGATTCTTTCTTCAACTTTTATCAATCCTGTCTCTAGGCGCACAAGTTCGTTTGGGACACAGCATGGCATCTGGAGAATTGTTCTGATAAATTTGGATTGAACTCTTTCCAGTGGTATAAAACATGAAGCTGAGAGTCTGAGCAAGGTCCCGTAGAGAAGCTGTGCTAGCGACTTGGCCAGAAAGAGCTTAATTGCAGCTGGAACATAGTGTCCTCCCTTTGTGCAGAAAAATTTAAGAATGGCATTCACTGATCGTTGGCCAGAGGCAGCTGCATATTCTCCATGGGCTTTCGGTGAGCCAGTGGCATGAATGACCACCCCCTAGGTATTTAAAGGTGGTTACCTGCTCTATTTTGTGACTATTTAAATACCATGAGTACTGTTTTGGCCTTTTTGCAAAAGCCATAACCTTTGTTTTGTCATAATTTATGTCCAATTTATTCTATTTGCAATACTGGATAAGGGCTCGCAAGGCTCTTTAAGGCCAACTGGAGTCCTGGAGAGAATCACAATGTCAACTGCATAGAGCAGCAGAGCAATGCTTCGGTCACCTATTTTTGGGGGGTGGTAATTTGGATTATTTAACTATTTTATCATATCATTTATATAAAAATTGAAGAGCAAGGGGGCCAAAATGCACCCCTGTTTAAATCCCCTTTTGAGTTCCAACTGACCTCAAGAGAGACCCCTGCATATTACACCTCACCTTGAGGGATGTTTTGTTATGTAAGGCACGTAACAGATGGAGGAGTCTGTGATCAATTGAGGCAGCTTCCAGCTTCTCCCATAGCTTAGTCCTTGTAACCGTGTCAAAAGCTGCCTTAAGATCTATAAAGGCAGCATATAATGATACAGGCATATTTTTCAATCAAATGATGAAGAACTAAGCACTGATCTATGGTGCCTCTCCCCTCTCTAAACCCAGCTTTTTCTTCGGCAATCAGGTTCTTAAGATCCAGCCACTCCTTTAATTTATCTTGAAGGTGTTTGGCATAGAGTTTGCTGGTTATATTTAGCACACTTATTGGTCTGTAATTGGCAGGGTCATCTCTCTTTCCCTTTTTATAAATTGGGACCACAATTGCCAAACCCCAATCCTCTGGGACATGGGTGGTGGAGTAAATATAGGTGAATAGCGCTGCCAGGAAGAGTATCCACCACTCCATATTATTTTTAGTAATTTGGCCGAAATGAAGTCAGCTCCTGGAACCTTCCTGATCATGAGTTGGCCAATGAGGGATTTAATTTCAGACTCTGAAACTGGAGGCCATTCAGGTAAATCCTTCATTATAGATCTTGTACTCTCGCTGGAGAGGTTTTCATACATTCTCCAAAAATGAAGTTTCCAGGTTATAGGAGATATATGACAGTCTAATGGGGTATAGATTCTTTCAGAGTGGCAAGCTGTTAGACTCCAAAATAAGGAGGAGTTCTTTTGCTTTGCTGCCATGATGAGTTGTCTCTTCTTGAATGCAATCAATTGCTTGAATTGTTTTTTGAGTGTAAGTAACTGTTTAAGAATTGTTTTATTGCCATATCCAGTCTCACTTTTGTACTCCTTGTATGCCAAGTTAAGGACTTTCTTGGCTTCTACGCAATCCTTATCAAACCATGGTTTGGAGGCAGTACAGGATCTCTTAAATGAAAAATTTCGGTCATGTGCTAATAATGGTTGTAACTCATAAACTAATTTTTTATATACTGTAGTTCTAATAAGTCTTGAGTCGGGTTGGCTGATATAAAGGCTGCACGGATTTTTTTGAAAATTATCCTCTGTTAGGACTCTCCTTACCTTCTGATCAAGTTGTTGGGTCCATTTGACCCGACATCTTGTTAGGCCTGCTGTAGAGATTGCAGGGATAAAATGGTCCTTGGAGGGTATCTGCCTGATAAAGGGCTTCATATATATACAGAGAGGTAGATGATCACTTTCTAGGTAAGGCAGGACTTCAAAATTTTCTATATAATGTACTAAGTCCATAGAAGTTAAGATGTAGTCAATGTTACTAGTTTTGGATGCTGCCATAAATGTAAACTCATCAGGATAGTCACCAGGCCATGAGCCATTAGATATGAAGAAGTTAAATTTATTTGCCAACTTGGCAAGACAGAAGCCAGCATAGTTAACTCTAATGTCTTTAGAGAGTCATATGAGGGGGGGTGTTGGTTTGTATAGGGACCTCCGATGGTGGGTATTGATGATGTTTCATGAATAATGTATAATCATCTGGTCCCAATCTGGTATTAAAGTCTCCCGCTAGTAGGACCCTGGCATTTGGGTGTTCCATGAGTTTTTTTTATTAATGTAGTGTTCCAACTCCAGCCATACAGCAGTGGTTTCAGCTTTTCTTAGTGAAGGAGGAAGATAAACATTAATTATCAAAAGCAGGACTGAGTCCAACTTGAGAAGGGCCATAGCTGAATGGTTTAAAAGGGTAATAAGTGTGGACTCTGCTCTCAAGTTGGTAGAAATAAATATACCCAGTCCTTTGTTCAGTCTTCCTGGGCCTCTGCCTGGCCTTGCTTCCAGCTTATATGAATAATAGCCATTAAGCAGGACATCATCAACAGTCGAAGTCGAAGTCTCTTGCACCAATATAATATCCTTACCTTTCAGAGGATCAGAGTGATTAAGGCCTCTAAATCGATACCACCTGGCTACATTCCATGACATGATGTTTAAAGTGTTTTTCTTGCACTGGCCTTCAAATAGTCAGTTCATGTTCTTCATAGGGGCACTTGTTGGAGGATAGTTATAATAATTGTTATTTGATGCATTAGATTGAGTAGTTGTTGTCAATGCTTCTTTTAAACCATCCAGTCTCTGTGTATTATTAGCTTGCTCAGGCAATACATCCTTAAAGTCTATTAACATTTCTTCTGGCACACCCTCAGCAGAATCAGTGACTGTGGGTAACTCTGTTTGTGGATCACTTCTGTTTTCTCAAGGTTGATTCAGCTGCCCTTGCTTCAAACTTATCAGTATGAGGTTTGTTGCCGCTTGGATTTAAAGCAATAGTTCCCTCATGGAGAGACTGAACCAGAAGTGGGCGCAGGTTCCCTGAGCGGAAGAACATATTGGAAATATTGAAAAACTGGTCAGGAAGTGCTTCATTTAAAAAGCATTGAGGGGATTATTTATTAATTATTGAGGATAACAAAATTTGCACACATTGCCTTCTTGCTGGCAATCACTCTGCATGTAATAAATCAATCTGAGTATATTCAGACTGGAGCAGCTGGCTCAGAGACTGCTTTTATATCACTCCAAAGTCCTCCATTCCTTCTGTTGTCATAGAGTTGGTTGGTCTGTGAACTGAGGTTACAGAACTATCTGATTGAGTTTTGTTTTGTTTGTGGATATTCTTTCCTCTCTCATTTATAGAAGGGAGAGAGGGGCCTATTCTAGTTTCCATTTCTGCATTAGCCATCCCATGTCTATCATTATAGGTGCTAGTGACCACCTTTAAAGCGCTCCATGGCATTGGATCCGGATACTTACAAGACCGCCTACTGCCAGCAAATACCTCCCGCCTTCTCAGGGAGCCGTCGGCCAGACAATGCCAGCTGGCAGCCACCAGGGGGAGAGCCTTCTCTGTGGGAGCTCCCACGTTATGGAACGAGCTCCCCCCCCGAACTCCGTACAATGACAGATTTACGCACCTTCCGTCGGGAACTAAAAACGTTCCTTTTTCGACAGGCCGGCCTGGCATAGAAGCTTTGGTTCCAGTAGGGTTAGAATGTTTTAGGGGGATTGAGTAAATTTTTAAGATTTGTAAGTGTTGGGTTTTAATGGGGATTTTACGGCCAAATTATTTAATTCATTTTTAATTATTTTAAATTATGTATATTTATATGTTTTAAATTTTAGGCTGTACACCGCCCCGAGTCCTTTGGGAGAGGGGCGGTATAGAAATTTGATTATAAATAAATAAATAAAATAAATTATGTGTCCTCCTGGATCCTTCTGCAATGTTTGTTTGACTGCTGATAAACTTTGCAAAATACTCTTTCAAGCAGTCAACCGTAAATTCAATCTATGAACTTTTATCAATTGTCATAAATTGACAATTGATAAAAGTTCATAGATTGAATTTACAGTTTGAGCTGTGAGCAAACTCTGTCTGGAAAGGAGATCTGTTTCATTCTCCCTTATTAAGTGTTCTGTTTCCGATGTAAAGGCATTGAGACAAGGCAGGACTAACAACAGTCTTCCCTTTATTCAAAGCATAACAGAACCAATACAAAATGGTGTGGATTCCTTTTCTACCTCTTTGCAGGGATAGTGTCAGCCAATCAATGCAATGGATTCTCCCGCCTTGCGCATGTGCAATAGGCTAGAGACAGTCTGGCTGGTCCCAGGCATCCACGTGGTCTGCCCGGGCCTCTCTGCAGCTTCCTGCACCTGCTGAGTCACTCAGCAGGCCCAGGACATAATACCCCTCTCCTCTTATTTCAAACATAGTACTTAATATTTTACACTACTACAAATCTAATACCTAATCAATCCTTCACCCATAACACAGTAATACTTACTATTTTGCATTATTATAAATCAATATTTGTTCTTTTGAGTACATTCTTATTGCTAAGTACCCTTTAAGCCTGCCCACCTATTGACATGAGTCTTACATATTCCTGTAAGGGCTTGGGTGGACCTCTGGCTCCCTCTGACCTTCTGGGAGCAGTTGTGACTGCCTGGCCAGCAAGCTCGCCTGCCAGGCTTGGCAGACCAGGACTTTGATGCCCCCTAAATTCAGGCAACTTTCCATCATGCTGACTGGCCAGATCCTGTAAACCCAGACCAGAGTTCCTTGGTGGGGTGGAATTCCCCAAGTCCACAATGGACCCCTCTTGGGAGCACTGTCCCGTAAGCCCAAGACCAACAGATGGAGTTGCCTGAAAAACCGGTTGCGAGCAATGTCCCATGGACCTGTTGTCTGTGCCAGAGTCAGGAGCCGCCTCATTGGCAAAAACCCCTACTGGTGCCTGTGAAGTTCTGCTTTTGCAGAGAAACTATGGTCCACAATCGTAATCATGGTCCTCCCCCCCCCAAGAGCAGAGTCAGGAGCAGAAGGATGGCTGGGAAGCCTTCAGCACAGTTGGTCAATGTGGCGACATAACACATGACCATCTTCTAAGGCCATTTTGTAAGACAGCGGCCCAGTGACTATGTAGACCACAGCTGTCAACCAGAGATGTCCAGGTCCATAGTTCCTTGCCCAGACCGGATCACCACCTAAAGTCTCCTAGGTGCCCATGGCTGTGACACCTGTGAAGCCACCCGGTCTGGTGCAACCTGTCCAGTTTTGTAATGAGCCTGCCACCCCAGCGGAGTTCAGCTGGGGTCTTGCCAGTAGCTATGCAAGGTGTGGTGCGGTGGCACAAAAGAAAGTCAGTTAACCTGTGATGCCAACTGCCATGAGTGATCCTCTTTAAAGCATCTTTGGTTGTGTGCACCATATGCTCAGCTTGGCCGTTGGACAAAGGATGAAACAGTGCTGATGTGGCATGCCAAATCATGTTGGCCTGTAGTGAATTGGGATCTGTTGTTGGAGACAAGGACATCTGGAAGCCCATGAGAGGCGAAGATCCCTCTCAACACCTTAATGGTCCTGGCAGCAGTAGTGGAGGAGACTGGAACGACCTCTAGCCACTTTGAATGGCTGTACCACGAGGATAAGGAAGAATTGCCCCTGAAAGGAGCCAGCGTAGTCGATATGAACCCTTGATCAAGGGGCATGTGTCACCTCCCACCTATGTACAGGAGCCTGAGGCATTTCAGGCCTGGACTGTTGACAAACAGTACACCCCTGGACCTGGGCCTCGATCTCTTGATCAAGCCCAGGCCACCAAAGATGGCTACGCACAAGCGCCTTCATCCAGACTATACCTGGATGTCCCTCATGCAGAGAGAGCAAGACTCTAGTCCTCAATGAGGTTGGAATCACTACCCTACTACCCCAGAGGACACAACCCATGAAGGTAGATAGCTCTTGCTTCCTCTTCCAGAAACTCTGGAACTCTGTGCCAGGACACGTATCAGGCCACCCTGACAGCACCCATGTCAGCACACATGTTAGCGTTTGATCAGTGGCTGTTTCTGCAGCCACATCCCTAGCATTGAGGGGAGACTCAGGCAACTCCTGAATGGAAAGTATGTGACGATCTGGACTAGTATCTGCCTCCACTAGCTGTAGAGGTAATCTGCTGAGGCCATCTGCATGGCCCATTTCTTTGCCCGTTTTGTGAACTAGTGTGTGGTCATATGCAGAAAGGAAAATTGACCATCCCAGCATGATGTGTGGGGTTTGCTTGTTGGTTGTAAACAACCCCAGCAGTAGCTTATGATCTGTAAAGACCGTGAATTGGCGGCCATATAAAAAGTCATGGAACTTTTTTATGCCAGCCACTATGTCCAAGGCTTCTCTATCAATCTGTGCATAATTATGCTCAGCAGATGAGAGAGTCCTAGAATAGTAGGCTACAGGGACTTGTTTCCCATCAGCCTTTAAGTGACTTAACACAGCCCAATCCCATAAGGGGATGCATTATAGGCTATGCACACAGGCAATTTCTCATTGAAACCACATTTGAAGAAAGCAAGGCCTTGACCTCTGCAAAACTCCTTTCATGGACTTTTGTCCACTGCCATGGAGCCTGTTTATCCAAGAGCAGGTATAATGGCTCAGCCACTGCAGCCTTGTGAGGGAGGAATGAATGGTAAAAGTTTAACAGTCCCAGAAAAGCCTGAAGTTCGGTTTTGGACTTGGGACTTGGGGCCTGCTGAATTGCTTTGAGCTTGGATTCAGCAGGATGGATGCCTTCAGCATCAATACGGAACCCCAGAAACTCTGTGGAAGTGACTCCAATTTTACATTTGTCTTGCTTCAGCTTCAGCTCTGCTTGGCGGAAACGCAGCAAGACGGCCCTAAGCCTGTCAGTCAGATTTTCAGATGATTCCCCAGTGATGAGGACATCATCAAAGTAAGGGCAAACTCCTGGAATATTGTGGAGCATTCGCTCCATCATGCTTTGGAAAATGCCAGGGTCTACATTAACCCCCAAATGCAGCCTTTTAACCTTAAACGCTCCCCGGTGCATTACAATTGTTTGGGCCTCTGCCGTTGCCTCATCAACTGGTAGTTGTTGATAGGCCTGAGTCAAGTCAAGCTTGGCGAAGACTCGGCCCCCTTTGAGGAATGCCAGAATGTGGTTCACCACTGGCACCGGGTATGAGTGCTGCTGCAATGCTTTGTTAAGTGTACACTTATAGTCCGCACAAATGCAGACTTCTCCATTGGCCTTCAGTGGCATAACTATGGGGGTTTCCCATGGACTTGTCCATGGGTTCAAGAATACCTTGCTGAAGCAGCTTGTCCAGCTCTGCATTAATCTTATTCTTCAGCATGAAGGGCACTTGACGGGGCTTAATCCTAATGGGGGCGATGGATGGGTCTAAAAGTAAAGCAATGGGAGGATCCTTGTATAAGCCAAGCTCTGGACTGAACACATCAGCAAACTCCTTGCAAACTCCTGCAAGGCCT
Organism: Bothrops alternatus; assembly: GCA_034064705.1. Lineage (NCBI taxonomy): Eukaryota > Metazoa > Chordata > Lepidosauria > Squamata > Viperidae > Bothrops > Bothrops alternatus. The sequence continues at coordinate 6,832,951 of JARGCV010000085.1, forward strand.
GTCGTTTGCAAACTGTGCAATCCAGTCACTTGAATCCCAAGGGCCTTGAACCAATTGAGTCCAATAAGACTTGTGCAGTCACCCCCAACCACAACCACATCTAACAACCCTTCGAAGTTCCTACGCTGCACCTTGAGCGTGGCCTTTCCTGTCACACTGACTCGGGAATTCTGGAAGTCAGTAAGAATTAAATTTGACAGCCTGAGTTTAACTCATAGGCTGCTTCTACAACAAATCTTTTTGAAAGTATCCTGAGAAATGATTGATAGAGCAGATCCTGTGTCCAACTCCATCAAAAGGGGAACCCCATGCAACTTGACGTCAATGTGAAGCTTCTTCCTTAGTGGCCTATGGGCCCCTGTTTTAAAAATGCTTCTACGGGACGCGCAAAAGTCCATCCTGTTCTGGCTGGGGACCCTGGTATCTTTCTGAAGCAATTTTTCTTAAGGCCGGTCTTTCTGGCAACCCAAACAGCAATGTGGCTTTGCCTGCAACATGCCCGGCAAACAGCAGAACAGAAATGGCAATCGGATTGCTTGTGGCATCCTCCACATCCGAAACACCAAGGGAATGTAGTTGTCTTGTCTTTGCGCTCTTGAGGCCTTCTCTCCACTGTATGCTGCAATCGGTCAACCTCCATCTCAGGATCCTGTTCAGATACTTATCGAGTGACCTCTTGATGGATGGAGATCGGAGTTGGAGGGTCCTTACCAAGCTGCAAAGCCTTCACAGCTCTGCCTGCAGCTTCTTCGGCTGAAATTTCTCTCAAAGTATCTTGGAAAGAGATGTCTTCCTTTGTGAAGATCTTCTGTTGCAGCTCACAACTTCTCAATCCACAAACTAAATGATCCTGGAGTCTCTCTTCCAGGTCCTTGAATTTGCAAGGCTCAGCTGCTTGTTATAATGCAGCAATAAAGTCCACAGCATACTCACCAGGCCTCTGGTCCCTCTGTTCGGATGCGTGTCGCCATACAATCACCGAAAGCTTCGGTTCAAAGTGTTCTCGCAACATCCTCTTTAGCTCAGCATAAGCAATGGATTCAAGTAGTGCTGGGGCGACCAGATTCTCTGCAATATCGAAAGTCTCTTGCCCACAGACACACAGTAGCATAGCAGCTTTAAGACCATCCTGCCGAACTTGGTTTACCCAAAAGTAGTTCTCTACCCAGGCCATGTAAGAACTCCAATGTTCCAGATGAGCTGTGTCGAATTCCAACAGACGGCCTAGCTTGGACATCATTACTTCCTGGTGGTCTCTTCAATGTCTCGTGCTGCAAGGCTTGAGAAGGGGTCCCATTTGCCCAGCTCTCCTCCAGCGTTCACGTACTGGCAGGCAAAGTCGCACTGTCCGGACGCCGAACTTCCCAGCGCTTCAGGCCTTCTGTTGTGAGTCAGCATATCTTCTTTTCATTGTTTTCCTTGCAGCAAATCCCACCTTCGTCGCCAATGTTCTGTTTCCAATGTAAAGGCATTGAGACAAGTAACAGGAGTAACAACAGTCTTTTCTTTATTCAGAGCACAATAGAACCAATACAAAATGGCACATATTCCTTTTATACCCCTTTGCAGGAATAGTGTCAGCCAATCAATGCAACAGATTCCCCCACCTTGCACATGCGCAATAGGCTAGAGACAGCCTGTCTGGTCCTGGGCATCCATGTGTTCTGCCCGGGCCTCTCTGCAGCTTCCTGCACCTGCTGAGTCACTCAGCAGGACCAGGACATAACACTAAGTTTGTTACTATCCCATCCTGTGCAGGAAAAGTGGGTGCTGAATTCCAGGGAGAGGAGCTATTTTCTGTGAGAGAAACAGAAAATTCTATATGCTGTTTGCTTTCAAGCTCAGTTTGTAAATCCCATTCCAATGAGTCACATACAGATGAGTTACTTATTGGAGAAGACTGGCTATTTGCAGTGAAATCTTCCATTTTCTGCTGCTTCAGATTTAAAAATAGGTTAAAATGGGTTAAAAGAAGGTTAAAATGCAGTGTTAAAAAGGGTTAAAAAGTTAAAATAAAAAGAAAAAAAGAAAGCTTTTACTTTTGGAGGAGCCCTTTACAGCCTTTGCTGCTGTCCACCATCCTAGCTCCTCTTCCTCCATACTCAACTGTAAATCGTCTTTTCTTATAGTGAGATTTGTGGCAGCAAATAAGATTGCACTAATAATATTAGAAGTTTACATGCCTCCCAGAAATGCTGAATCTGACATTAAGGCTATTGAGCTACACTAAAAAACACATTTGATGCTCTAAAGGACAAATTTCCACTAGAAGCTATTATCTTAGTGGGCAAGAATAATGGGTTCAACAAAAAAAAATCTGAAATTTGACATTGATGAATTCTATCTTACTTTCCCTCATATCTGAAGAACTCCAAAATAAATCAGAGTTAAGCATATAAATCTACTTTATAAATGAAATTATTAAATTTTGAACAGCTTTCATCTCAGAAATTTTCTTGGCATAATTTTGTATACTTAGAGACAAATGGAACAGCAACAATTGACTATGTATATATTACTCTACCAAAACAGGAAAATTTCAAATTTTCCCATGTTTATTCCAGTTTATAATAATCCCAGTTTATCCCATGAGGATGTTATCACCAGCCTATCACTAGCTGATAAAATCACTGCAATATTTCACTCAAACCATCTAGCACATTATTCATGATGACTCAATGTCTCTGGCAATCCTGAACTATTATCAGTAAATATTTAAGTTCTAAATTAAGTTTATTTCAACAACATAGTTGCTGGTTTGACATAGAATGTAGAATAGCACATTGTATGGTTAGAAATTTGGCAAGGAGAGCAAAAGATAATTGTTTCCCATAGGTAACCACGGAAATGTTTTGGAAGAAAAATGAATTTAAGCTTCTCCTAAAGTACAATAAGAGATTATATCAAATGACCGACTCCTGACTTCCATAATTCTAAAGATACAACATTATGTTAGAAACTGGTAAATGCAAATTTGGGTTAAGGCAGCGGTTCTCAACCTTTTTCAGGCCGAGACCCCACCTGTGCCTCCCATGCGCGGCGCGACCCCGACCTGCGCCATGCATGCGCAGTGTGACGGCCCGCATTGCGCATGCGCGGCACAACAGGCCGAACCGCGCATGCGTGTCACGCACGCGATGGGCCGAACTGCGCATGCACCGCGCAACAGGCCAAACTGCGCATGCACCGCGCGTGCACGATGGGCTGAACTGCGCATGTGTGCCGTGCACGTGATGGGCTGAACCACGCAGCGCACACGCGACGGGCCAAACTGTGCATGCGCGGCGTGCGCACGGCAGCCTGAACCACGCATGCGCCGCGCAACAGCCCGAACCACGCATGCACCGCGTGACAGCCCGAACCATGCATGCGCGGCATGCACGCAACGGCCCGAACCGCACATGCATGGCGCGACGAGCCAAATCCCGCATGCAAGGCACGAGCACCACGGCCGAGGGGAAATGGGAAAAAATGGCGGACTGCGGTGGTTGGCGACCCCCGTGAAATGGTCGTTCGACCCCAAATGGGGTCGCGACCCACAGGTTGAGAACCGCTGGGTTAAGGTAAGGACATCCAGAAGGTAGCATTCCAAACAGCAAAGGTGATTTGCTCCCTATTCTACTCCTATTAATTATCCAATTAATCAAATCTTGGTGATGCTACAATCTGGTCCCCCCATCTCTTAAAAGAAACTGAATATCTGATCCTGACAGTGTTACCCAGTAAAGCTCCTATATCCCTAATGATATATTAAAAGTGAATACTGTTTGGTGGAAGCCTATTTTGGTTATATTCATGAATATACTCATTTGGTTATACTCATTAATTTCTCTGGTCAATTTCTCCAAGGCTGGAATATAAGAATAACAATCCCAAAATGCAGAAAAGGTGATCGTAATCACCCAGAGACCTATAAACCTATTTGCCTAATTAACATTAATTGGGCAAATAGATCTATAGGATAATCTGTATCTGTGTAGAGCAGGATACTCCAAAACTGATTGTGAACACAATGAAGTTTTCCAAAGTAAGAGCATTGGAAAACTGTTGTTCCTCAAACTGTCTAATTCTGAATTTGGAAAAAATAAAAATGGTAGTAATATTTGGGAACAAAAGAAAAGGTATAAGTGGAGAACTGGAGAACATATTATAGAGCAAGTTCTTTCTTACAGATACTTGGCCATCATTTTTATTGCTTCATTTTCATTATCAGGCAAAAGAGAGAGAGGAGGGGGGGAGAGATCATTGGTAAAACTTCAGCAAGAATAATAAAACTGATGTAGAAGTGGTAGTTAACAAATTCCTCCAAATTTAACTATCCCAAAAATCAAGTTAGTTCATTATTTTTCAAATGCGGCAGATTTATGGAAGATCTCTAACTTTTATGACACTAAGCTTATGGTAAATAAACTTCTGAGTTATTTTAGGTGTAGCCAATGGTGCTCTTATTCTTTTTCTCTGTATAGAAACTGGTATATACCCAGTTAAATGTGAAATAATTTTGGAGTGTTTAATTATTGGGTTAGACTTCTCTCACTATCTGATTCTTTTTTTTTTTAATAAAAATTATTTTATTAAAACCATCAACATTAAACATAAGATCATATTAAAAAGCAATCATCATATAACCTGCAATACAACTCTAAGGATCAGTCTTTGTAAACATCCGGTTTAGTAAACATTCCTCACTCCTCACGTCAAGCCTCAACTATACGCCTGATACATTTTATTTGATTGGTGTTTCTCTTATATATGGTCTATCTACTGTTTCTAGTCTATCACCTATTGTTCATTCGAGCTTTAGAAGTAAATTCATCTCATTAGTAGTGCAATCTTTTATGATCCCTAACAAAAGATCCTGAGGTAGAAATTCAGTTTCCTGAGGTAAAAATTCAGTACGCCTTTCCAATATTAAAGCAATCAACATTAGATCTGGGCTCATATGATTCTTGACTGTCAAGTGATCCTTTTTGAAGCAAATAATTTCCTTCATTTCTCACACTGATTGGTTTATATTTTTATCCAATTTACTTTTTTACCCAATACTTTTTATTCAATCACATGTATACACTTACGTCCTTGGCTAATTGAAATTAATTGTATTAATTGTGACTCAGTTAGACTGTACTATTCATTTTAAAGAAAATAGTAATAGAGTAATACAATATAATATTTACAAATTTAATTTCTATAAATGTTGCATACCCCAGAAATCTACCCTCTATTCATTTTTTTCAGGCCAGGGTTAAACATATTTAGTACTCAGTTCCAGTGTATTCAATGGCAACCTGAGCTTGTAATGGAATACATATGCAAATTATGAAATGACAGTAAATATTATTTGTAAAATAGGTACTAATAATGAAAGTTCAGTGTTTAATATGTTAAAATGTTATGTTATGCAATTGTAATCTTCAATTGCTATTAAAAGGTAGAACCTTTTTTCTAATACATTTTCAATTTTCTTGTTTTTTCATTCTCTTTCTGCTCAATAGAAACAGGACAGTTTGTACAGGACAAACCTAGCTGGCAGAATGCTGAAAGCTGATGATTTTATGGCAGACTTGCTATTTATGTCTGGTATTTGCACAGAGCAATACAAATCAGACAAGCACAAAAATGGTACAAATACTAGAAAACCAGATTGAAAAATTGAAATGAAAGCCTCGGGGGCAAAGTTCCATTTGCAAAGTGTTTGATAGGTGTCTGCTTTCATTTCTATCAGGACAAATAGCTTACATTTTTGAAGGAGCTGGATGATGGAATTGAAAGTGAGAACAATTGCAGACATGTTCTTTTAACGCTATCTCAGTTAAGCAGAGAGAGATCTAATATCCTGTGGTAAAGACATTCTTCTTTGTTTAATGATAATACTTGATGCTGATTTTTAATAACCCCAAGCCTATTATAAAATAAATATTACATAAACATTAATTCCCCAATTTATTCATCTGAAGAAGAATGAAAATGCAGGTTTTGCCTTAGGGATAGCAAGATTTTATTTTATTTTATTTTTTAAAAAAAATCTCTCTGTGTCTCAGTGTATCTGAGACAAAGAGAGAATTCAACTGTTGTTACTATACCATTATGTCATGCATTGGACTCCATGGTAAATCTTTTCAGGCTAGGTGTTACTTGCATATAGAAATGTAACTTTTTTATTCTGAGACCTCACAACCTGAAATGCTCATTATATCTATTAAATTATGACTACCTTTATTTTCAATCTAGGTATCAAACATAAGAGGTTAAAGGAAAATCTTTTTTCTTCTTTAGCCATAGGAACAAAATGTAAAAAACAACATGTAACAATATGTAAAAAAAACAAGAAAAACCCTAAGGAAATGATTGGTCCATTAGTGGGAGAAAGTGGCAAGAAGGTGACAAGCAACAGAAAGAAAGTGGAACTATTTAACTTGTTTTTTACATCCGTCTTTACACAAAGGGAAAAAAACAGCCCAACCTATCAAAAACAGTACCATAAAAAACAGATTAGAAACACAAGTCAAGATAGGTAAGAAAATGGTAAGTGAGCACCTGTCCAGCCTAGACAAGTTCAAATCACCAGGACCAGATTGAGTACACCCCAAGATTCCGAAGGAACTGGCAGATGTGATCTCAGAACCACTGAACTATATTTTTCAAAGATCCTGGAGCACTGGGGAACTACTAGAGGGCTAGAAAAGAGCTGATGTAGTTCCCATCTTCAAAAAAGGGAAAAAACTGGATCCAGGAAATTACAAACCTATCAGCCTGACCTCAATATCTGGGAAAATTCTGGAAAAGATAATCAAACAATGAATCAGCGAACACCTAGAGGCAAACAAGTCATTACTAAAAGCCAACATGGGTTTGTCAAAAACAGATCATGCCAGACAAATCTTATTGCATTCTTTGACCAAATGACAAAATTAGTGGACCAGAGGAATGCTATGGATATAATTTACTTGGACTTCAGTAAGTAGATCACAACCTACTACTTGATAAGATAGAAAAATGCGGGTTAGACAGCATCACCACAAGATGGATTTGTAGCTGGCTGACCAGCCGTACTCAGCATATGCATCTACATGGAGGGAAGTGTGTAGTGGGGTGCCCCAGGGCTCTGTTCTTAGGCCCAGTGCTCTTGAACATCTTCACCAACAATTTGATGAGGGGATAGAAGGGGAACTCATCAAATTTGCAGACAACACCAAGCTGGCAGGAATAGCCAAGACTCCAGAAGATAGGTTTAGGATACAGGAGGATCTGCACAGACGTGAACACTGGGCTCTATCTAACAAAATGAAATTCAATGGTGAAAAAAGTAAGGTTCTACATTTATGCAAGAGAAACCAAATGTACAGGTATAGTATATGTGGTACCTTGCTCAATAGTAGCAACTGTGAGAGGGATCTCGGAGTCCTATGGACAATCATTTAAATATGAGCCAGCAGTGTGCTGCAGCTGCAAAAAAAGCCAACACAGTGTTAGGCTGCATTAACAGAGAGATAGAATCAAGATCATGTGAAGTATTAATACCACTTTATAATGCCTTGGTAAGGTCACACTTGGAATACTGCATCCAGTTTTGATCACCAAGATGTAAAAAAGATGTTGAGACTCTAGAAAGAGTATAGAGAAGAGCAACAAAGATGATTAGGGGATTGGAGGCTAAAACATATAAGGAACGGTCGCTGGAATTAGGTATGACTAGTTTAATGAAGAGAAGGATGAAGGGGGACATGATAGTGTTCCAATATCTCAGGGGCTGCCACAAAGAAGAGGGAATCAAGCTATTCTCCAAAGTGCCTGAAGGCAGGACAAGAAGCAATGGATGGAAACTAATCAAGGAGAGAGGCAACCTAGAACTAAGGAGAAACTTCCTGACAGTTAGAACAATTAACCAGTGGAACAACCTGCCTCCAGAAGTGGTGAATGCTCCAAAACTGGAAGTTTTTAAGAGACTGGACAGCCATTTGTCTGAAATGGTATAGGGTTTCCTGCCTGAGCAGGGGATTGGACTAGATGACCTCTAAGGTCCCTTCCAACTTTTATTATTGTTATTGTTATTGTTATTGTTATTGTTATTGTTATTGTTATTGTTATTGTTATTGTTATTGTTATTGTTATTGTTATTGTTATTGTTATTGTTATTGTTATTGTTATTGTTAAAATATAATGCTCGAAGGTGGTAAGCAATTCCTGGACTCAGCAGTTTGAAATGGAATTTTTTTGTTTTGTTATTTTTTAAATGAATGAAGAAATTCCATATTGTATTTAGCAGCAACATACACTGTTGTTATATAATATATAATGGTGAAATCTTGGTCAAAAGGCAATGAAAGGAAGAAACATTTTAACAATGAACCAGACTGAGACATCAAATAATAATCTCAAAGAAGCTTAATATTGGAATATTTACATACTAAAGCCATAAATTCTGTTTTGATTAGCTTGATTCAGAACAGCAAATGAGGCATAGAATCAGCCCATTCTGATAGCAAAATAAACAGTTTTGCTGCTCCCACAAAGCTGAACTGTTTTTATTATAGCTAGACACATTTTAATGCTACTTTGATTTTAGAAAGGAATAGCAGATAAAACTGCCATATATTTTTTTTATTCATATAGGCATGAAAATATAGCAAAAGCAATGAAGGGAAATTGAGTATGTTGTGATCTTTTATCTGAACAGTTGTTAGCATGTGAACATTAAAGCATTTCATGCACAGGCAATCTTCAGAGACATTGCATGTATATACCCCATCTTTTTATATCTGATGGTCATGCATCAGTAATTGCTTCTATTTTCTTTACCTTTTGTTACACCAATGATGCTTATGTCTTTTAGAGTTCTTCAACCATAACAAAATGTCTCAGTGTTTCATCTTGGCTCTTCATATCATTTCAAATTGAGTATGAATTAGATATTGTCATGTTTTGGCAATATAAATGTCTTTTGTCTTGGATTTCTCCTCTGTGTCTCTGTGGCTTCTAGATTATTCAGGTATCTTTGCTCATTATGCATAATCAAAGGTCTTGAGTGATCACTTTCCATTCATTTATTGATTTTACAGCAAAGAAATTCAGATTTTTATCTAATAAGTATTCACAGAATCCAGAGCATTTGATGGAAAAATCTGTAACTTCATTGGCATAGGTTTTAGAGAGGTAACACTTAAATTACTGATATAGTCTTCCTAAATGATGTTCCTAATTCCTTTCTCCATTTCCTGATCCTTGAATAATTGTTATGAACCCTGCATGTTACTTCCAGGTTTATTGCACTATAGGGCTCTTCACTGGCATTGTATTCAAGCCAGTTTAAACTATTGGGCCAAGTCTGAACCACTAGTTTGGAAGTCTTCACTCACAATCTCAGTATTTATAAATTCTTATTTTCCTTACAACCATTGTTGTTACGTTCTTCTGGGAAGAGTCTTCTTTCTATTCCAGATTCCAGGATCATAGACTTCAGATTTCACGGACTGGACAAATATGCCATGCTCACCATTAAACAGTGAAAGATACTGAAAACTAAAGGACTGAAGATGCTCTATGGAAATTTCAAAATTCTGGATGAAGATGATCACTAAAAATATCTGCCCATTCTTCAAACTGACAACACCAAGCACATTGAAATCAAGAAAAAAAGGTTAGAGGTGAATACATCAAGAATGAACAAGATGTTAAAGTCCAAATTCAGTGGAGAAAATACTATCAAGGCAATTAACTCAGGGTCAATTCCAGTCATTAGAAACATAGGAAGAATATTTTACTGGACTCAAGCAGAACTAAAAGCCCTACATAGGAAGAGCAGAAAAAAAATGAAAATGAATCAAGTCCTTCATCCTCACAGCGATATTGACAGACTTACCAAGGAAAATAGGTGGCTATGGAATGTTGCTTGTACATCAGATAAGCATTAGAAGAATATCTGAAAGACAGTGAAAAAGATGGACTGAAGCCAGTATACCAGGAGGGCTTACTGAATACTGGAGAGACCAAACTGGCCTAAAAAGAAAAACCAAATGAAGAACAGAAAAGAGATAATATACTGTATTGCATGGTTACTACATTAAACAAATAGCATGCAAGCAGATAAATAACAGATGCATAACAAGACTTGGCAATGACTAAGAACAGGACAGTTGAAGAAAGAGACAGAGGGGCTAATTATGGCTGCACAAGACTAAGACTTAAGAACAAATGCATACAAAGCCAGAAGTGAGAAGATAGCAATAGATAGCAAGTGTTGTCTATGCAAAGAAGCTGAAAAAAAAACACCAGTGAATTACCTGGTTAGCTGCTGCAAAATGATCAGACAGACAACAGCATGACAAAGTAGTGACAATAGTGCAATGGAAGATGTGCAAGAAATACAATTTACTTGCTAGCAAGAACTGGTGGGACCATAAAATATAGAAAAATGAAACTAGAGTGCTCTAGAACTTTAGAATTCAAACAGACAAGCACTGACACATAGCCCATCAAAATTAACTGTTGATAAGAAAGACAAAAATAATTGGATAGCCTATACCTGGGATAGCAGAATAGAAGAGAAAGAACTGGAGAAAATCACAACATATAAAGAACTGCAAAGAGAAATATAACAACTGTGGCAAAAGAAAGCAAAGGAAGTACCAATAGTAATACCGGTAGGTACCTTGGATGCAATTGCAAAATACTTGAGCACCATTGTCAAAAACCCAATAGGTCAATTGCAAAGGGCAGCTTTACATGAAATATTTTATATCCTACAACAATAGTTTTAATACCATCAAACATTAATGTCTCAGATTGCTCAGAAGCACTTAATAAAAATGCCAAATCCATTCTAAATATCTGGCTGTGTGACAACCATAATAACCATACTGGACAGTCTCATCAGATCAGCCAGATCTTTCAGTCCATCTTTCCCATAAATAACATGGTGAGACATAATTTACATAAACCCATACTGGATAGGTCATTGCCCAGGTCATCAAGAACCATGGTAGGTGTTGATGTTCCTGAACATCTGGTGACAAATGGGCTATAGGACTCTGGGCTGTTATCTGAGCAACCAGTTCCATCAGTTCCAAATATCCATTGCAGATACAGAGATTGAAAACAAAGAAATAATGATCTGTTATGCAAATCAAATCCAACAAGAAGAGATATCAGAAAAGATTGTACCAGTTCTGTGAAGAACAACATGCAGAATCAGAAATAACAGAGGCTTTCATTGATTTATAATACAAAATAAAGTATTCATAGAAGCAGAATTGGAAGAACTGCAAATGTCTAATCAGAGCAAAAAAAAATCAAAGCCTTGCCAGAAGTAGAGACAAACCAGGGGAAGTTGGCAATAAAGGAAGCCTCCATAGCTTTGAATCATTTTTATTCCCAAACCAGGTACTCTCTCTTGTCTGCTGTTTGCTCAGAAAGAACATAGTCCTCTAACAAAGAAAGAAGAAAACTGAAAGCGAAGAATAATTGAGCATTTAGAACAGAACAAAAACAACAAAATAAGGTTGTCTGCATTGAAGCTTGTTCCAAAGAATCAGCTAACACAAATATTAAAAGATGCCAATATTTTTCCCAATAAACATAAGCTTACTGCAAGAAACAAACCAACTAATATACATTAGTTGGCTGCAGTTATAACTAAATATCTTAGATGCAAAATCAACAAACAAGAAAAAACAGGCAAACAGAGCACCACCACAATGAAAGATCAGGATGAAATTTAGATCAATGTGCTGAAATCAGATGCAAGCAACTAAAAGAAAAGAAGCTGAAAAAGACCAAAGAATGCCTGATTAAGAAATATCACCTAGAAACAAGACAGATTACAGAATCATTGGAACTAATAAGGCAGCAAATAACAGCTATGGCCAAGAAGATCAGTAAACACAAAGCTTGAACTGGATGCTATAGGCAGAATTTTCAATTTCAATCAAATGAGAAACATTTCTACCAATCCATCAGCAAAAATAATGCAGTGAACCAGTCAGCATGTGACAAGGAAGAAACAGTGGATTTTCTTTGGGTTGTCCTGTAGCTGCAACCCAAAGAAATACAATAAAAATTCAGCTTGGATAGAGGAAATGGATAAAAAAGAAGCTCCAATGAAAGAAGGTGTAATAATAACAACAGAAATTATGGAAAACAGTAATGACAAGAATTAATCAGTATCCAGTGAAGATGAACTGCAAAGTTTTTAATTTAAACACTCTGATGAGGGTTTCTCAGAGCAACAAAGATGATTAGGGAACTGGATACTAAATTGTGCAATGAAGAGTTGTGGCAACTGAGAATGTTTAGTCTAATGAAGAGAAGGACAGTGTTCCAATATCTAAGGGGCTGCCACAAAGAAGAGGGGGTCAACCTATAAGCCAGGATGACAAGTAATGGATAGAAGCTGAACAAAGAAAGATCCAACTTAGAACTAAGGAGAAATTTCCTGACAGTGAAAATAATTAATCAGTGGAGTGGCTTGTGTCCACAAGTTGTGAATGCTCCATCACTGGTGATTTTTAAGAGGAGATTGGACAGTCAATTGTCCAAAATGGTTTAGGGCAGGAGTATCAAACTTGCAACGTCATGTGACGTGTCGTGATGTATTGCAACTTTTTTTCCATTGCTGGCAATAGGGTAGGTGTGGTTTCGCCATGATGCATTTGGCCCATGGGCCAGCAGTTTGACACCCCTGGTTTAAGGTCTCCTGCTTGAGCAGGAGGTTGGATTAGAAGACCTCCAAAATCCCTTCCAACTTTGTTATTTGTATTCTGAGTGATCTACATCCATCCATTGCCAAGCAGTTTAACAACATACTGCAAGGAGATGAAATTGAACATACTGTACATTGGGTACATGTGATAAAATCTACCTGATAATGAAATATTTAGGAAAAGGGGCAGCAGAAGTCAACTACAGACCAAATATTTGCTAACTGATGTGGTAGCTGACACAGTCCAACAGCATCCAGTTGAAAACAAGCTCTTTACACCTGAGCAGAAAGGAAATTGCCCAAACAATAGAGGAACAAAAGAGTAGCTTCTAATTGACAAGAGGGTTTTGGAAAACTGCAAAATAAGGAAGACCAATTTGAATTTACAGTAGATTGGATTGATTACAAGAAAAGATTCTCTGCACATGACTGGATAATCAAGTGCTTAGAAATAACAGGAGTCAGTTTAAATATGTCAAGCTTTGGAACAGATCAAAAAGCATAATGAAAAGCCTAGCTGCTGGTCAATGGAAATAGATTGAGAAAGGTTAATATCAAGAGATAAATATTTCAAGTAGACTCACTCTCATTACAACTGTTTATTATTACACTAATTCCTCTGTCAGCAATACGAACAAGTCAGGCCATGGATGTCAAACAACAGAACTATCTGCCATGTTATTCTCTAAAGAAGTATGGAAAAATACTTTGATCTCTGGTGGGCCCGGGACAGGGGCTGTTCCTCTGTCCTGGTGCTATTGGACCTCTCAGCGGCTTTTGATACCATTGACCATGGTATTATGCTGTGCCGGTTGGAGGGGCTGGGCATAGGGGGCACCGTGTTTCGGTGGTTCTCCTCCTTCCTCTCTGGCCGGATGCAGTTTGTGTTGACAGGGGGTCAGAGGTCGACCCCGAGGCCCCTTGACTGTGGGGTGCCTCAGGGGTCGGACCTCTCGCCCTTGTTGTTCAACATTTATGTGAAGCAGCTGGGTGAGATCATCCGAGGTTTTGGGGTGAAATTCCATCAGTACGCTGATGATACTCAGCTGTACATTTCCACCCTGAACCACCCAAATGAAGCCCTTGACATACTGACCCAGTGCCTGGAGGCCATGCGGATCTGGATGGAGAAGAATGGTCTCAAGCTCAACCCATCCAAGACCGAGTGGCTGTGGTTACCGTCGTCCCGGTATAGTCAGCTGACTCCATCGCTGTCTATTGGGGGCGAGTCAGTGGCTCCCACGGGAAGGGCTCGCAACTTGGGAGTCCTCCTGGATTCACGGCTGTCCCTTGAGGACAATCTGACGGCCGTAGCCGGGAGGATGTTTTACCAGATTCATCTGGTATGCCAGTTGCGTCCATTCCTGGATCGGGACGCACTACGCATGGTCACTCATGCCTTCGTCACTTCCAGACTGGACTATTGCAATGCTCTCTACATGGGGCTCCCCTTGAAGTGCGCGCGGAGGCTCCAACTGGCGCAGAATGCGGCCGCGCGGGTGGTGGTGGGGCGCCCTGGCGGGCACGAACGGCCCCCATCCTGTGCGAGCTGCACTGGTTGCCGGTGGTCTTCCGGGTGCACTTCAAAGTGTTGGTCACCACCTTTAAAGCGCTCCATGGCATAGGACCCAGTTATTTATAGGACTGCCTACTGCCAGTAAATACCTCCCACCGACCAGTTCGCTCCCACAGGGAGGGCCTCTCAGGGTGCCATCGGCTAAGCAATGTCGGCTGGTGGCGCCCAGGGGGAGAGCCTTTTCTGTGGGGGCACCGACGATGTGGAACGAGCTCCCTCCGGAACTCCAGACATGTCATGATCTCCGCACCTTCAGAAGAAAATTGAAGACTTATCTTTTCAATCAAGCCGGCCTGGTCTAGAGCTCCTCGGGTTTTTATGTAATTTAAATTAAGTAATTAGGGTTTTAGTATGGGATTTTAATTTGGTTTTTAGTACAGCCTAGGTTATTTAATTCTGTTTTAAATATTTATTGTTGTTACGTTTTAAATTTGGCTGTAAACCGCCCCGAGTCCTACGGGAGAGGGGCGGTATAAAAGTCTACAAAATAAATAAATAAATAAATAAATAAATAAATAAATAAATAAATAAATAAATAAATAAAGATGATTTGAAATAAAATCTCATTTTGACACTATCCATTTTTTTTTAGAATGAGCAGTGAGGTGAGATTTCACTTTACCTTCTTAATTCTGAAAGCTGTTGCCTTTGTCTATGGTCATAGACGCTGCTATTAAATTGGGCTTGGGTCCAAGCTTTATGTTTGGCGACTCTGAGCTTTTCTAATATTAGAGGAGAAATATGTCCTTTTAAAATTCTGCATTCAACTGACATCACCTCTTACCAATATGAGGATAATTTGAGCTCAGTTACATTTAGAAGTCCTTGAAGGCTGATATCTATTCGGGAAAGCTATTGCTACAAAAGAGCCAATCCAAAACATCCCATGTAGGTATTAATAAATAAATTAATAAATGATTAGACATAGGGATATTTTCTGTTCTATAGCATTTGAAGAGCTTCCCTGTTGCACTTCAAATATGATCTCCTCTAGAGAAAAGCAAGCTCTACAAGAGATGTTTGGGGTTTTTGTGCAATGGCTGTTAGTGTTGTAATAAAGTATTTGCCAGCTGTTGAGTTCATTTACATTGCTCTTAGGTTTGTTCCTTTTGTGTTTGCTGATGCAATATGAAGGTCTTTTGGCTGTTGTCAAGAACAGCAGCCAAAAAAAGCTCTACCAGCACTGGGGAAAGGAGTACATCCTCCATCCTTGAACTCAAGAATCTACAGTTAATTCCTTTTAATTAAAAAATGTTGAGGGGAAATATGCAGGCCTTTATTGTGAGGTAACATTTTATATGACTTCTGCATAGCAGTGTCTAGTCCAGGGGTTCTCAACCTTGGCAACTTTAAGACTTGTGGACTTCAACTCCCAGAATTCATAATTCTGGTCTAGTCTGACATTATAAATAAGTCTCCATAATTTTTTCTTTCAATTTTAGAGGGAGGGAGGACATGATACATTTGATGCAACTTTCTATAAAATGTGTTAATTTAGTAACTCTCCTAAATTTATTCCCAAAATATATTTTTGTATGCAGCCTTCCGTGATATGTTCTTCATTTTTGCATTTATGTGTGTGTGTATGTATATATACATAAAGACACATCTTTTTACAAATATTTGAACTGAAAGTAGGTGATGCATGTAGGCTCTGCATTCCTGAAGTCAATACTAGGATTTCTGGTGATTAGAAATTTTACTTTGAAATGAGGATTCTTTTTCCTTTACCCTAAAAAGAACTAAGATCATTTTTAATCTAAATGTACATCGTTGTTGTTAGTTGCGAAGTCGTGTCCGACCCATCACTACCCCATGGACAATGTTCCTCCAGGCCTTCCTGTCCTCTACCATTTTCTGGAGTCCATTTAAAACCCCATGGACAGTACCAAAAGGCAAAAAATGTACATTACCATGTTTTAAAACTTTTGCTCTAAAAATATTTCAGAGACTGAGATGGTCCACTTTTTAAAAAGCACGATTATTTAGGAGAGCTATGATGCACAGCTATTACAACAGTTCAAGTTCAGAAGACTCACTTCAGCAAAAAAAATGTATAGGCATTCAGGAAAATAAATGTTATTAAAATGAATGTAACTCCACATTTATGTGTCTTCTAAGAGGGATCCTTATGTTAAAATATTTTAAACAGGTACATTATTAATGAAGTTTTATAACAAAGTCAGAGGACTAGATTTTCCTTAATGTTTTCACATAGAGATTTGGAAGAGTTTAATTACAGTATTCAATTTAATATTTAAAAAATGACCACTGATTTTAAATGCAATTCTATTGTTTTTCTTACATTAAAAGCTGTGAGACAAGCATGTAACTTTCTTATGAGTAGTTGACATTATGGGATAATCCAACCATTAAGACTATTGGCAAATCATTTTTTCGAATTCATGAGAAATAAAGGTATAATATTTATTTGCAGCTCATTGCAAAATCAATTTGAATTGCTTATAATTGTCCGATAGCAGTCTGTGGTAAATGAAATACATAGTGATTGTTTAGTTTGGACTTGATGCATTAGCAGCCTTTGAAAATTTTAAATTACTAATACTAGAAAAAGTGTTTGAAGTATAATTATTTTTTATTCATAACTGAAAACAAAATATATTAAAATAGGAGCAATTTGGAATAATGAATCCGAATATCCTCTTTTAATAAGTTAATGAGCAAGATCCAATGAATGATCATTAATATTGTTGTTGTTGTTGTTAGTTGCGAAGTCATGTCCGACCCATCGTGACCCCATGGACAACATTCCTCCAGGCCTTCCTGTCCTCTACCATCTTCTGGACTCCATTTAAGCTCACACCTACTGCTTCAGGGACTCCATCCAGCCACCTCATTCTCTGTCATCTTCTATTGCCCTCAATCTTTCCCAGCATTAGGCTCTTCTCCAGTGAGTCCTTCCTTCTCATTAGGTGGCCAAAGTACTTGAGTTTCAGCTTCAGGATCTGGCCTTCTAAAGAGCAGTCAGGATTGATCTCCTCTAGGACTGACCGGTTTGATCACCTTGCAGTCCAGGGGACTCGCAGGAGTCTTCTCCGGCACCATAGTTCAAAGGCCTCAATTCTTTGGCGCTAAGCCTTTCTTATGGTCCAACTTTCACAGCCATACATTGCAACTGGGAAAACCATGGCCTTGACTATACATACTTTTGTTGGCAGGGTGATGTTTCTGCTTTTTAGTATGCTGTCTAGATTTGCCATAGCTTTCCTCCCCAGGAGCAAATGTCTTTTAATTTCTTGGCTGCAGTCCCTATCTGTGGTGATCTTGAAGCCCAGGAAGATAAAATCTGTCACTAGTTCCATTTCTTCCCCATCTATTTGCCAGGAATTGAGAGGGCCAGATGCCATGATCTTGGTTTTCTTAATGTTGAGTTTCAAGCCAACTTTTGCACTCTCCTTCTTCACCCGCATCAAGAGGTTCTTTAGTTCCTCTTCACTTTCTGCCATTAAAGTGGTATCATCTGCATATCTTAGGATATTTGTCTGAGCAATTTTAATTCCAACTTTTGATTCATCTAGCCCTGCCTTTCTCATGATGTGCTCTGCATATAAGTTAAATAGGCAGGGTGACAAAAATACAGCCTTGCTGGACTCCTTTCCCAATTTTGAACCAATCAGTGGTTCCGTGTCCAGTTCTCACTATTGCTTCTTGACCCACATATAGGTTTCTCAAGAGAGTTCAAAATAAGATGGTCTGGTACTCCCATCTCTTTAAGAACTTGCCACAGTTTGTTGTGATCCACACAATCAAAGGCTTTAGCATAGTCAATGAAGCAGAAGTAGATGTTTTTCTGGAACTCCCTAGCTTTCTCCATTATCCAGCATATGTTGGCAATTTGATCTCTAGTCCCTCTGCCTCTTCGAAATCCTGCCTGTACTTCTGGAAATTCTTGGTCCACATACTGCTGGAGTCTAGCTTGTAGGATTTTAAACATAACTTTACTCGCATGTGAAATGAGTACAATGGTGCGATAGTTTGAACATTCTTTGACATTGCCTTTCTTTGGAATTGGAATGTAAACTGACCTTTTCCAATCCTGTGGCTACTGTTGAGTTTTCCAAATTTGCTGGCAAATTGAGTGTAGCACTTTTATTGCATCATCTTTTAAGATTTTGAATAGCTCAGCTGGAATACTGTCACCTCCACTAGCTTTGTTGTTACTCAGCTTTCCTAAGGCCCATTTCACTTCACATTCTAGGATGTCTGGCTCGAGGTCAGTGACCATCATGGTCATCAGGGATGGTAAGCTCGTTCTTGTATAGTTCTTCTGTGTAATTTTGCCACCTCTTCTTTATCTCTTCTGCCTCTGTTAGGTCCCTGCCATTTTGGTCCTTTATCATGCCCATCTTTGCATGAAATGTTCCCTTCATATCTCCAATTTTCTTGAAGAGTTCTCTGGTCCTCCCTATTCTATTTTTTTCTCCTATTTCTTTGCACTGTTCATTTAAGAGGGCATTCTTATCTCTTCTAGCTATTCTCTGGAATTCTGCATTCAATTGGGTGTATCTTTCTCTTTCTCTCTTGCCTTTTGCTTCCATTCTTTCCTCAGCTATTTGCAAAGCTTCCTCAGACAGCCATTTTGCTTTCTTGCATTTCTTTTTCTTTGGGATCATTTTAGTTGCTATCTCTTGTACAATGTTGCAAACCTCCGTCCATATTTCTTTAGGCACTCTGTCTATCAGATCTAATTTCTTAAATCTATTTGTCACCTCTACTATATATTCATCAGGTATATGATTTAGTTCAGGCCTGAGTGACTAGTGTTTTTCCTCTACTTTCTTCAATTTAAGCCTAAATTTTGCAATGAGAAGCTCATGATCTGAGCCACAGTCTGCTCCTGGTCTTGTTTTTACTGATTGTATAGAGCTTTTCCATCTTTGACTGCAGAGCACATAGTCAATCTGATTTCTGTGTTGACCATCTAGTGATGTTCATATCGGCCTGTGCCCTGCTTCATTTTGTGCTCCAAGGCCAAACTTGCCTGTTATTCCATTTATCTTTTGGCTTCCTACTTTAGCATACTTTAGCATGATGATAAGGACATCATTTTTTGGGGTTGATTCTATAAGGTGCTGTAGGGCTTCATAGAACTGGTCAATTTCATCCTCTTCAGCACCAGTGGTTGGGGCATAGACTTGGACTACTGTGATATTGAATGGATTCACACTGAGATCATTCTGTCATTTTGGGGATTGTATCCCAGTATTGCTTTTCCTATTCTTTTATTGACTATGAAGGCTACTCCATTTCTTCTGAGGGATTCTTGCCTGCAGTAGTATACCTGATGGTCCTCTGAATTAAATTCACCCATTCCTGTCCATTTTAGTTTGCTGATTCCTAAGATGTCGATGTTCAGTCTTGTCATCTCTTGTTTGACCACGTCCAGCTTGCCTTGATTCATGGATCTTACATTCCAGGTTCCTATGGAGAATAGATCTTTGCAGCATCGGACTTTCCTTTCACCACCAGATGCATCCACAGCTGAACGTCCTTTCGGCTTTGGCCCAGTCGCTTCACTTTTTTGGGCGCTACTAGCACTAGCCCTCTGCTCTTTCCCAGTAGCATATTGGACACCTTCTGACCTGAGGGGCTCATCTTCCAGTGTCATATCTTTTTGCCTTTCGGTATTGTCCATGAGGTTTTCATGGCAAAGATACTGGAGTGGGTTGCCATTTACTTCCCCAGTGGATCACATTTTGTCAGAACTCTCTGCTATGACCTGTCCATCTTGGGTGGCCCTGCATGGCAGAGCTCATAGCTAAATTGAGTTAATATTATATGACCTTAAAATGAGATTCATTGTTTTCGAATATATTGAATATCCAATAAGAAAAATTGGGTTGGAAGTATAATATGCTGAAAGATGTCTGACATTTTGGTCTGCATCTGTTCAGCGGAATCTGTGGGAGCAGAGTCAAACAAGTCACATTTGCATCCATGACCACACAATTGTAACCTTATCTGTGATACATGTCAAAAAGGGGCAGAATTTCTGTCAACTGTGAATGGTGATTGTTGCTATTTTGAACATTTTATCTCCCTGTATGCTTTTTTGTTAAAAAAATACCCTCAAACTTTTAATGTGTGAGTTAATTAGTTATTCTAATTAATTATTTTCACAGTTTAGTAATTTATGCTCTGAGGTGAACATGAATTTGAATCTATTTAATGAGCATGATCTGCATTCGTTTGAAATAAAAAATGTAAGAGCAATTGACTCGATTGAAGATTGGAGAATGCTTAATGTGCATGTATTGATTTTCAAATGTGCATTGTAACAGTGCTTAGGTTACCATGCATTTATGGACCACACAATGATCTACTGTTGCAAATAAGACAGTAAGCAGTTCCATAATGGATAGTATTAAACTTCGGAAGATTTGCAAATGATAGGATAAAACTACCACAATCCCATGATAACACTGACAAGGTAGTGAAGAATACACAACCAGTAACTCATCAGATATGACAAGATATATCACATGATGCACCCTCTGCAGAATATAATAATTTATATTTATGGTAAAATAATGTTCTAACCACTGTATATAAAGAAATCTTCAATATTTATTTATTATTTATTTATTAATTTAATTTCTATGCCGCCCTATTCCGGAGAACTCAGGGCGGCTCACAGCATAATAGAAATTACATTATATACATATAAAAAACCCTTAAGTTAAAAAAAACAAAAACAAAAACAAAAACAAAACAAAAAAAACCAATCATTCCACGAACATATGGACAACATATTGTCCATATTGTGCTTAACTACAAGTATATATAGTGCTGTTTTAAGTAATTTATGAGTCATAGTATTTAAAGCAGTTGTTGTTCTCCACTCTCAACTTTAAGCATCCTTCTTCCTCAACAGTTTCTCAAAATATACCTTACATAGTGCACATATCTCTGTTGAAGAATTCTACTCAAAGCAGCACTGGGAGTTTATTCGTTTCTGTAGGAAATAAATGGTAAGTACCATTTTTTGAAACTGCAAAGAAAAATTATCTTCTTTGCAGTTTTTACTTTATTGCTGTGGCATTTATAGAACCAATCCAACAAAGAATAGCAATTGTGTACTGAAAGATACAATTAATAGAATGAACTATGGACAGATTTTAAGAGTCAACTGGAGAAAATTATTTAATAACAAGAAAATCTAAATTAGAAATGATTTTCTAATTCTTCCAATCATTATTCAGGAAATCAGGGCCAATCGTCAGGGTCCTTCTCCCATCTGCAAGAAATTGTAATATTTAATTTAAAATCTGTCCCCAAATTTTATTGTTGTCTAATAATTTTGTTCTATTTTATTAACCAAATGCTTGCAATACATCATAAAACTTTATAATATGAGGTTTAATGATAATAACAATAACAGTAACAATAATAATGGTCATGTTGTATAAATTATGATTTTTCTGCAAAATAGCCAAGTATTCACTAATGCATTATATATTCATTTGCCATTTAAGATGTCATTTCTGAAGGACCTTTTCTAGACTAAGACAGATTGATTATTTTAAATATCAATGAATTCTAATGTAATAAAATTTATTATTTTTATTTCAGCAGATCTCTGTGGAATAAAAAGCACTTCACCCTGAACCAAGGTTCAGGTTTCATATTAAATTCCAAATATAAATCTGAAGACCTGCACCTCAAAGAAGTTAGAAACTATTGTCTCCATATTTCCCTGTGCTGATTCCAAATTCTCCAGCGCCTCTATTTTTGGTCTATAGCCTACATTGGTTTGTATTGACAACTATAACTAGGTTAGCTAAATAAGTACAGGTAGTCAAGGTTTAGCAACCACAACTGGAACTGGCCACTCAATTGTTAAATGATACCATTTCTAAGTAAAAGCAGCAATGGTGTTTCAGCGAACACCTAGAGACAAACAAAGTCATTACTAAAAGCCAACATGGGTTTGTCAAAAACAGATCATGCCAGACAAAACTTATTACATTCTTTGACCAAGTGACAAAATTAGTGGATCAGAGGAATGCTGTGGATATAATTTACTTGGACTTCAGTAAGGCATTTGATAAAGTAGATCAGAACCTACTACTCGATAAGATAGAAAAATGTGGGGTAGACAGCATCACCACCAGATGGATCCTTAGCTGGCTGACCGGCCGTACTCAGTGTGTGGTCCTCAATGGAACTGCATCTACATGGAGGGAAGTGTGTAGTGGGGTGCCCCAGGACTCTGTTCTGGGCCCAGAGCTCTTCAACATCTTCATCAATGATTTGGATGAGGGGATAGATGGGGAAATCATCAAATTTTCAGATGACACCAAGCTGGTAGCCAACACTCCAGAAGACAGGCTTAGGATACAGGAGGACCTGGAAAGACTTGAACACTGGGCGCTATCTAACAAAATGAAATTCAATGGTGAAAAAAGTAAGGTTCTACATTTAGGCAAAAAAACCCAAATACACAGGTATAGTATAGGGAGTATCTTGCTCAATAGTAGTAACTGTGAGAGGGACCTCGGAGTGCTAGTGGACAATCACTCAAATATGAGCCAGCAGTGTGCTGCAGCTGCCAAAAATGCCAACACAGTGTTGGGCTGCATTAACAGAGGGATAGAATCAAGATCACGTGAAGTGTTAATACTACTTTACAGTGCCTTGGTAAGGCCACACTTGGAATACTGCATCCAGTTTTGGTCACCAAGATGTAAAAAAGATGTTAAGACTCTAGAAAGAGTATAGAGAAGAGCAACAAAGATGATTACCGGACTGGAGGCTAAAGCATATATAGGAAAGACTGCTGGAATTGGGTATGTCTAGTTTAATGAAGAGAAGGATGAGGGCGGGGGACATGATAGCAGTATTCCAATATCTCAGGGGTTGCCACAAAGAAGAGGGAGTCAAGCTATTTTCCAAGGTGCCTGAAGGCAGGACAAGAAGCAACGGATGGAAACTAATCAAGGAGAGAAGGAACCTAGAACTAAGGAGAAACTTCCTGACAGTTAGAACAGTGGAACAACCTGCCTCCAGAAGCAGTAAATGCTCTAACACTGGAAGTTTTTTAAAAAAAGACTGGACAGCTATTTGTCTGAAATGGTACAGGGTTTCCTACCTGAGCAGGGGGTTGGACTAGATGACCTCCAAGTTCCTTCCAACATTATTATTATTATTATTATTATTATTATTATTATTATTATTATTATTATTATTATTATTATTATTATTATTGTTGTTGTTGTTGTTGTTGTTGTTGTTGTTATTATCTTAGTTCAGTGCTTCTTTGCTTTACAGATCTGTAAAGGTCAAAAACATGATGATTGATACACACTGTGATAGTTGTGCTTTTGCAGAAAAAAAAATTCAAGCAACAAATATGAATATGAACTGCATAGCAAGAACAGTAATTAAGCCAATAGTCAAGTAACAGTAACAGCCAAGTCAAAACCTAGTTTGATATTTTGTGAGTACATGATTGGCATAAATGAATATTGTTCAAGGACAGAGTTAAGATGATATATTGAGATAGTAAACTGAGTGATGAACAGTGTAAAGCTTAATAACCAGGTGCATGATCTGGTAAGTCTTTCCAAAAGTCAAGAGATGAAAGGTTAGTGTGATCATTAAAAACTCAGAGATAAACCCTGGTGAAGATATAGCCATTGAAAGTCAACAACTGCTAATAGTTCTAGAAAATACGGTGTATTCTGAATATATCTTCCTTTAAGTCCTGCCAGTTGCTATTATGAATACACATTCATGCTGATGCTCCTAGTAAATTTCTGTATGCTTCTCATAAGCAACACAACTATTCCTGGCAGGCTTAGATTGCAATTAGTTCCACTAGCAATGGTGCGATGATTTGAATGAGCATTATATTGATAATTCATTGATAAATTAACTCATTTGTAGCAAATTAATCTGTGGATTGTTTATGGATAATTATAAAAACATGGGGATACTCTTTTCAAATCACAAATTTAAATTTAAATGTCTCAAATCTGTGTAAGCACCAAAAAAAGAGCATTAATTAAAGGACTATAACTTGACCTTGCAAATTGTTGTATACTGTGATACTGTACTAGAGTATATAATAGTATACATATTAATATTGATTGATTACTTCATTTTTACTTCTATTCTATTTTATTATGTATACCAGGCATGTCCAACATTTTCTCTTGCCCAGGTTTCATTGAGTGAAGAGGAATTGTCTTAGGCCGCATATAAAATATTTATTTATTTAAATTTATTTGGCTCCCATCTCATTTTGAAGTGATTCTGGGAAGCTTAGAGGCTAAAAATATTAAAATAATCAAGTCATCTAGAAATAAAATATTATATATATTTATGTATAAATAAATAATACATATTATAATGTATATTAATACAGAATATACATTATTATTTATTATATATATAATATTTATTATATTATATATATATGTATATATATTCATTAAATAAATATTTGTTGAAGAATATATATATATATAATATTAATAAAGAAATAATAATATAAATAAATAAAATAAAAATAAAATCAACAGTCTAGAAATAAAAATTAAAATAATCAAGAAAATGATTAGAGAATACCTGTCTGATCTTGATGAATATAAATCACTGGGACCTGATGGATTACATCCCAGAGGTCTGAAGGAGCTGGCAGATATTATCTCAGAACCATTGTACAATACCTTTCAAAGATCCTGGAGCACCGGATAACTACCAGAGGACTAGAATAAAAAAGGGAAAAAACCCAATACAGACCAATCAATGTTACATCAATACCTAGGAAGATCCTGGTTAAAATAATCAAGCAACAGATTTGCAAGCACCTAGAAACAAAATTATAACCAAACGCCAACATGAGTTTGTCAAAAACAGATCATGCCAAACAAATCTTATTTCATTCTTTGACAAAGTGACTAAACTAGTGGATCAGTGAAGAGCTGCAGACATAGTATTTTAATTTCAATTGAAAGTTCAAGATTTCAATAAGGCATTTGACAAAGTAAACAACAACCTAATTCTTGTTAAGATCAAAAAGTGAGATACATAACATCATCACCAGATGGATTCGTAACTTTGTGACAAATCACACTCAACATGTAAGCCTTCATGGAAGCTGGCTGAGGAATTATGTAAGTTAAAGTCCACAAGTCTTAAAGTTGCCAAGGTTGGAGGCTCCTGCTATAAGGGATTGTTGCAAGCCCAGTACTTTTTTAATATCTTTATAAACCATTTAGATAAATTTGAGAGATAAATTTGCAAATGACACCAAACTGGTAGGAATTGCCAACAGTCCAGAAGATAGGCTCAAGATCCAGGTGGATCTTGATAGACTTGAACACTGGGCCCTATCTAACAAAATGAAATTCAATGTAGAGAAAAGTAAGGTTTTACACTTAGGCAAGAAAACCCAAATGTACAGGTACAGATCAGGTGAAACCTGGCTCAACAGCAGTAACTGTGAGAGGGACTGGAGTCCTAGTGGAAAATCACTTAAACATGAGCCGACAGTGTTGTGCAACAGCCAAAAAAGCCAATGCAATCCTAGGCTGCATTAAAAGTGGGATAGAATCAAGATCACAAAAAAGTGATACTACTGTTTTATAATGCCTTGGTAAGACCATACTTGGAATACTGCATCCAATTTTGGTCACCACAATATAAAAAAAGATGTTGAAAGTCTGGAAAGAGTGCAGAGAAGAGTACCAAAGATGATTGGGGGCTGAAAGATAAAACATAAAAGAACAGTTGCCCAGGAATTCAGTATGTCTAGTCTCGCGAAAAGAAGAACTAGGGAATGACATGATAGCAGCATTCTCATATTTGAGGGGCTGCCATGAAGAAGAGGTGGATCAACCTATATTCCAAAGAACCAGAAGGCAAGACTAGAAACAATGGATAGAAACCTATCAAGGAAAGAAGTAACCTAGAACTAAGGACAAATTTCCTGACCATGAGAACAATCAATCAGTGGAACAGCTTGCCTTCAGAAGTTTTCTGTGCTCCAACATTGGAGGATTTTATGAAGAGATGGACAGCCCTTTGTCTATGTTATGGAGTCTCCTGTTTGAGCAGGGGGCTGGACTGTTATTCTACTATTAAGTATAAATATTCCAAACAGTAAAATGACAATACAAATGCACATTACAATGTTAAAAGTTTACAATCTTGTGACACCGCATTACTAGCTGTCCAGGTTCACATGTGACCCTCAGGCCATGGGTTGGACACCTCTGATGTATACTATAAAATGTATGGATTCTGATTTGGTTTATCTATTATTAGATTGATAATCATGGACTAAAGTTTTCATTCTGACTGTGTATATATAAGAGAAACAATCTTCTCTGATTTGTCCTTCAGTCCTAAAGCTTATTTTTCTATATGTCTTCATGTGAAGTAGAGAAGTGAAATTGTACAAGGCAAGAGTTACTCAGAATTGATGACCATTGCATAACTGCCTTACCCTGTTTCCATAAAGTCTTTTTTTTTCCTGTCCTTGTGATTTGATCAGACTATTTTTATCTGAATAGGCTTTTGCTCCAATACTAAACCTAAAAATTTCTCCATGCTGGATTTTTTAGCACTATAACATAATTTTGTAAGATTGGAAAGGTATATGACAATATAGTATTTAATAACCTCAGCCTTTTAGCTATGAATCATTTAGTTGGGATTAGTGTCTATTTGGGGATGTACTTAAAGCTTTCAGCCATCTGCGCTCATGAGAAATGAAAAAAGCAGATTTCCCCCCTCCCCGTGGAGCATTTTATAGATAAATTCATGTTTCAAAAAATAAGAGCCTTTTAAAATTATTTTCCTGATAAAGATTATCTAGCTTGAAAAAAATGTTCTTAAAATAACTGTTCACCTAGAGCAGATGCAATCTGTATGCATCTTTTTCTTTCATTTCTATGAAGTAATATTATAAATTGAACATATGTCATATGTCCTCTTTTCAGATGAAATGTCTGGTATTTTAGTGACAAAATGAAACATATTTTCAAATGATATTAAATGTCTATCAGTAAACTATTTTCAGTTTGGAAAGTCACTAATCATCTATAATTTCATAGAAGAGGTCATTTTAAACTGAATATGGATATTATATTATGTGGTATTCAATATTTATCTAACATAGGAATTATTAAGTTTGTTCTTGTGATGAAAAGCCACTGTATTAAATATTTCTTTCTTTTTTTATGTTTTCCACTTTATATTCTTCTATTTTCTTGCATTTTCTGCTTTCTTTTTATTTTTATATTTTATTTTATTATTTTTTTAGAAATCAATTTCTAGTTTCCTGAATTATTTATAAACTGAAATAATATTTAAAATAACGTAAGAAATCATGCTATTATTTTCATATTTGATGTGTCTTTAAAGCATGCCTCTGTTATATTTAGTGTGTGTGTGTATGTGTGTGTGTGTGTGTGTGTGTGTGTGTGTGTAAGTTCATATGTACAGTCTGTAGATATTTGGTAGAAACTAAAGTAACATGCTACTGAGATGTGTTATAAAGTCTCCGCAGTGTACCTAAGTTTCCTAAAGCCAAGCAAATAGAATAGCAGAAAATATCAGCTATTTAAAATTCTATTATGTATATTCACAATTTTAATTATGTTGCTGCAATACTTTTTAGAATTTCAATCTAAAGACAATTGCTTTCTTTTCATTCATAATTGCATTGCCTTAGGGCCAACGTACATGTACAATTATTTTTTAGAGCATAGTAAAAGCAGGACTGAGATCAGGATGAATCAGGAGTGTTGCCAACAAGAGCTTCATTCTAGAGGCAAACCCAAAATTCTATAGAGGGCAATTTTGTTAGGTTTTTAATCCATAAAAGTATACTTTCCCCATATTGCCTTGGTATCAGTTAGAACGTATTCCACCATTAACCAGAATAAAGTAACTACCTCAAAATACAGATGTTGAAGAAGAAATAATTTTATCTTCCTAGTTATTTCTGGACTCCTTTTAGCAGAAAAAAACTGCACACACAACATGAATGGTCCTTTCCCCTTGTGCTGCTCACATATACACCTAGTCCAAAATTTCTGTTGTTAAGTCAGACATTTGTTAAGTAAATTTTGCCAATTTTACAACCTTTCTTGCCACAGTTGTTAAGTGAATCACTGCAGTTGATAAGTTAGTAACCCGGTTATTAAACAAATCTGGTTTTCCCATTGATCTTTCTTGTCAGAAGGTCACAAAAGATGATCACATGACCTAGGGACACAGCAATAGTTATAAATATGAACCAGTTACCAAGCATCTGAATTTTGATCACATTATGGGAATGCTGCAAAGATCGTAACTGTGAAAAACTGTCATAAGTCATTTTTTTCAGTGCTGTTGTAACTCTGAACAGTCACTAACTGTGGTAAGTCAAGGACTACCTGTATTGATGAATGTTAGCACCAGACCAGAAATAAAATAACATTGAATTGACAAACCAATCAGCTTCTATAGTTGGAACAGCAGAGGAAATGCCATCTTGATCCCAAGCATCTTAGCTGACCCTACTTACGAGTCTTCCTGTTTTATAAATAGTAATATAAACAATATGATATATGTGAGAAATTTAAGGGCAAAATAATAGTGGATTGGTATATGTAAGGTGGCATTCTATGTAAACTTATCCATTATGATTTTGCTTAAACGCTGGTTAAAGAGCTACACTCTGGAAATAATTGTATCAAACAGTTGTGAATCTAGGCAACAGATCTCAATCTAAATAGTTACGTTTCTGTTTTAGATTCTATAGCACCCAACTCAGAGAATGCAACATAGATTGGATGGTGATGTTTTTATTCTTTTTATATTAACATATGTAACAGAACTAAACAAACATTCCCATTAAAGTTGCAAAAATTAAAGATATAACATTCAAGAACAGCACAAACTAATGCTGCAGCTATTCTCACATATAAAATGCATAGGCAGAATTAATATTTTGTTGGTAAAACCTTGATCTTTCCAGCATTTATGCTTTGAAAATAGTATTGTGAATTCAAATAGTCCTTAAAAAATCCTATGCAAATTTCCAAATATTTCCAGCTGTGTGTCTATTTTGTCAAAAATAACTTTTAGCTTATGTTCTATGTCCTATTGTTCAGTTCTCTTTAGACAATTAAATTCAGTTTTAGATAGCATTTGAGCTAAATTATGTTGGCAATTATAGTACAATGATAAAACCCTAGGCTATTGATCCTAGTGATATTTATACTTATCTTTTATTCAAAGCACCATTTGGAAATGATTTATTATCGCCTTAGGACATAGTTAGAAAATGAAAGCTTTGCATTTAAAATATCTATTAATACCCATTGGGAATTGAAAAGTCTCTTTCTTTTATCTTGCCCTAAGGTCATAGTTACATATTTGATTGAAGAGAATAGGAAAAATAAAAACCTTTGCTCAACCAACATGTCATCATATTCTGTTCATGTACCATCTGTATGGTTGCAAAATTAGTAACATCAGATATTAAAGAAAGAAAATTATTTAAAATGGTCAGTAGCATTCTCAGTAATTGCATTTATTACAGGCTAATTAGATATGTTAGTGATGACATGAATCTTCAACTCTTCTTAAAATATTTCTAATCACAGAGCAAGGCTATGAAGTATTTTTAAACTCTGGCAGAGCTTTTCACATGCATAAGTTTAAATGAGAAGAATTTTGTATACCTGTATTTTCATTATTAACTTAGACAAATGTTCAGTAAAACATTATTCGTGCATTGACAAGGGAGAAAAGAATTTGTTTTAATAGTTATTTACTTTATATCTATTCTATCTGCCACACACATCTGGAGAACATGGAAAAGGATCTTAGGATAGATAGATAGATAGATAGATAGATAGATAGATAGATAGATAGATAGATAGATAGATAGATAGATAGATAGATAGATAGATAGATAGATAGATATAGTACATGCATATATATGCACATATACATACATGCATACATACACCCTTACACACAACAGTGTATTTGTGTGTGTGTTTGTGTGTGTGTATAGATAACATGTGTATCAATGTGCTTGATGGCATGCCAAGAAAGGCATAGATGCCGAGCTTGTAATAGGAGCAGTCTCAATCCATGATGCATAGTTTATTACCTAGAGCGCTAGAAATGGATTTGATAGAAATTCTTTGTTTCTTGGTAATTCTTGCTTTAAGCTGAAGTTCCCTTGAAACTTAAAGTATATTCAATTGTCCTTTGCAAAAATTTTAATGGTGTAAAAAAATCAGTTTTCATGTCACTAGCACAATGACTAAATGAAACTATTTTTGTCTAGTGGTTAAGATATCAGGCAAGAATCTGTTCCTGCCTTAGGCATGAAAGCAGGCTGGTGACTTTGGGCCAGTATTATCTCTTAACCCAACCCATCCCACAGGGTTGTTGTTCTTGAGAATAGGAAGAGAAATGAGTGTTAGGTATAATTATTATACCTAGTTATATTATGTATAAATGCCTAATGAGTATTAATAAACATAATAAATTCAGGATAAAATTAAATGAATAAAATAATTATCTTAAGTGGTGGTATGATACTGAATATTATTGCTGGGTAGCCAATACGTAGAAGAAAGGTCTTGGTTTTATTTTCTTGATTGTAGGTTTCTCAGATCATCTCATTGGTCAGTGAGGGACAAAAAGAATTCTAGACTAGACATATGATTGATCTTTACAAACTATAGATTGCATTTCCTCAAGATTGGACTTAGATGAAAGCAAAAAAAATCAGTTGCCTCATATAATATATACATTCTTTCATTATATATTTATGTCATTTGGTTTAAAAACTAATGATCTACTTACCTGAATAATAGCTGACCTGCACTCATTAACATCACTACCTGGCTATTCCCTTTGTTGTTATTTTTTTCTTTATTCTTCAGAAAACTGTAGGCCAGTAATATCCAAGTGACTATGCAATAGAACAAGCAATAGTCAAACTAGAGTCTTGGACTTTAAGAGAGCTAATTTCAATAAACTTAGAGAGAGCTTGGGAAGGATTCCATGGATG
Organism: Bothrops alternatus; assembly: GCA_034064705.1. Lineage (NCBI taxonomy): Eukaryota > Metazoa > Chordata > Lepidosauria > Squamata > Viperidae > Bothrops > Bothrops alternatus. The sequence goes on from JARGCV010000085.1 coordinate 6,864,277, forward strand.
AGAATCCTTAAGGGGAAAACAACTCAAGAAGCTTGGGAAATTTTGAAAAGTGATATTATAAAAGCCCAGGCTAGCACAATACTAATGAAGAAGAAAAATAACAGCTCTCAAAAGAAACCAGTATGGCTTCATAAATAACATAAATTGAAAGACAAAAAGGACAAGTATAAAAAGTGGATCGAGGGGCACATAATTAAGGCAGAATATCAGCAAATAGCCTGAACCTGTAAAGATGAAGTGAGGAAACCTAAGGCTCAAAATGAACTAAGGCAACAAAAGTCAAAAATAACAAAAAAAAAGCTTCTTTCGACATGTAAAAAACAAAACAAAAGTTAAGGAAATGATTGGTCCATTAGTGGGACAAAATGGCAAGAAGGTGACAAGGAACAGGGAGAAAGTGGAATAACTTAACTCTTTTTTTATATGCATCTTTACATAAAGGTAAAAACATTCCAACTTATCAAAAACAGTACCGTAAAAAACAGATTAGAAACACAAGTTAAAATAGGCAAGAAAATGGTTAGTGAATACCTGTCCACTCTAGATGAGTTCAAATCACCAGTATCAGATGGATTACACCACAAGTTCTGAAGGAATTGGCAGATGTGATCTCAGAAACACTGAACTATAACTTTCAAAGATCCTGGAGCACTGGGGAATTCCCAGAGGACTGGAAAAATGCTGATGTAGTTCCCATCTTCAAAAAAAGAAAAAAAATGGATCCAAGAAACCTAATAGCCTGACCTCAATACCTGGGAAGATACTGGAAAAGATAATCAAGCAACAAATCAGCGAACACTTAAAGGCAAACAGTCATTACCAAAAGCCAACATAGGTTTGTCAAAAACAGATCATGTCAGACAAATCTTATTGCATTCTTTGACAAGATGATAAAATTAGTGGATCATAGGAATGATGTAGATATAATTTACTTGGATTTCAGTAAGGCATTTGATAAAGTAGACCACAAGCTACTACTTGATAAGATAGAAAAATGTGGATTAGACAGAATCACCACCAGATGGATTTGTAACTGGCTTACCAACTGCACTCATCGTGTAATCCTCAATGGAACTGCATCTATATGGAGGGAAGTATGCAATGGGATACCCAAAGGCTCTGTTCTGGGCCCAGTGCTCTTCAACATCTTCATCAATGATTTAAATGAGGAGATAGATGGGGAACTCATCAAATTTGCAGCTGTAGGAATAGGCAACACTCCAGAAGATAGTCATAAGATACAGAACAATCTTGACAGACTAGAACGTTGGGCACTACTTAACAAAATGAAATTTAAAGATGAAAAAAAGTATGGTTCTACATTTAGGCAAGAAAAACCAAAAGTACAGGTATAGTATAAGGGGTCCCTTACTCAACAGTAGTAACCATGAGAGAGATCTCGGAATCCTATTGGACAATCACTTAAATATGAGCCAACAGTGTGCTGCAACCATCAAAAAAGCCAACATAGTTCTAGGCTGCATTAACAGAGGGATAGAATCAAGATCTCGTGAAGTGTTAATACCACTTTATAATGGCTTGATAAGGCCACACTTGGAATACTGCATCCAGTTTTGGTTACCACGATGTAAAAAAGTTGTTGAGACTCTAGAAAGAGTGCAGAAAAGAGCAACAAAGATGATTAGGGGACTGGAGGCTAAAAGATATAAGGAATAGCTGCTGGAATTGGGTTTGTCTAGTTTAATGAAAAGAAGGACTAGGGGGGACATGATAGCAGTGTTCCAATATCTCAGGGGTTGCCACAGAGAAGAGGGAGTCAAACTCCTGAAGACAGGACAAGAAGCAATGGATGGAAACTAATCAAGGGGAGAAGCAGTTAGAACAATTAACCAGTGGAACAACTTGCCTCCAGAAGTTGTGAATGCTCCAACACTGTAAGTTTTTAAGAAGAGACTGGACAGCTGTTTGTCTAAAATGGTATAGATTTTCCTGCCTGAGCAGGGGGTTGGACTAGAAGACCTCCAAGGTCCCTTCCAACTATGTTATTGTTGTATTATTTTTGTTTTCTTTATTTTAGAGGGAAGGTTGTGGGGGAGGGGTCTATTTGCTAAAATTATATCAGTGTTACATAAATATCTACGTGCTTCTCACTCAATAAAGATACACATCCGTCTTTTGGTGAAAATGTAAAAACAGAACTGGAGAAGTTGTCTGTTATCTGAATCCAGGCACAACTTGAAGAGGAATCTGTACTAAAAATCCAGCAAAAGTATATATAATCAGAAAAACAGAACTGTAGAATGAACTGGCTAGTGAGGAAAAAAAATCTTTGTTTTTTGTTTTTTCATTTGTAAAAGACAGAGTAGATGTAAAAACAGCCTGAGAAAGGAGTGTAATGCCATTCAGGAAACAGTTATTTCCCTAGTCTCAAACCTAGACTAAGAGCAAGGCCCATAGCCACAATAAAGACCTGCTTCCTTTGGCAACCAAAAGACAATAGTTTGTGCTGTGGAAATGTAACTGGCAATAACTTCTATTTAACTGAATGACCTTTCTGGATAGATGTGTACAGTGTGTTTTGTTTTACAAACTAACAGAATGTTCATAATCAGGGCTGTTTGCTGTTTTCATAACCCAAATCCTTCAGGGTAGACAGATCTTCAAGAAATAGCGCTGAAACAATAAATAGTAAATAGCATCAATCCTGCAAATGCAAATTTGAGTAGAAATTGCTCAGAGAATTGGAGCAAAATCAAGTCATTGTAAAGTACTAAAAAAAAAAGAAGTGTAGATACTGTATATGTAAGTATATATTTGGTTGCCAATTTCCCAACTTCACACAGCCAAATCCCATATCTCATAGTGCCTAAATCTTTAATGGTGAAAAAAATCAGGAAAATTAATGGTGAATATAACTATAACTGAACTATGAAATATAACACTGTTTTATAATTTCTAGATCAAATATGTGTAGCAAAATAGAAAAAAAAATTATATGCAGTAATCATAGAATTTTTAGGTTGGTGAATTCAGCATTTTTCAAACATTCACTCAGTTATACAATTGTAAACTCATGTAAGACAAGATATGAGTCTTTATTGAGAAGAAAATGTTCTCTTTTTGATCAATAATTTTAAAAGTATTCAATTTTTTGCATATGTATATTTCTTTTATTTATATATCATCTTGATGTTAGGATGCTTAAATCCAGAGCAATAAACAATTAATAAAAAGCACACATTAACTGAGAAAATAGTAATGATCTTTTAAGTTTATGTGTGCTTTTTTATGAACTCTAAGAAATAGTTTGCCAATAGGTGCTAAATACACATTATTTTATAGATATTCATTCAGTCTTGGGGTGCAACCACAGAATGGAACTAAAAACAGTCACATTTATAACAAATCATTGGATATATTTACTAGTTGCTATAGTTTTCTGAAAGCTATCCTGGATATGAACAATGTTTTTTCTAAATGTTTTTTTTCTAACAGGTTTAATGAACTATAATGGGAGCAGTGTACTACAACATATTGTTCCTAACGCTAGTCTTTTGATGGTTACACACACACACACACACACACACACACACACACATGGAGAAACACACATGAATGTGATATATGAACCACCACATAGCCCTTTGATTTTTAGTATTGGTTTCAATAGCATATTTACATTTTCACACTATTATGTACATTGACACTTTAAAATTAGCTGCCTTTCAAAATGTCAATATGTGTAATTGTTTTTGACTGTGGTTTATTCTCCAAGCTTGTTTTAATATAATTTCTCAACGCTTCGTTCCCAAACTAGGTAACATCAGCAGCAAGATTGTCTTGTCCTTTTCTCCTTAGTTTATAAATCTGTTGTGTGCCAGTGTGGTCAGTTGCTCATGCAATTGTTTGTTTGTTTGTTTGGAGCTATATTTGAATTCTGAGCAGCTGGTTGGTTCTCTCATTGACTGGCTCTTTGAATGGTTTGGTTTATTACATATTCATATGTTGGATCTAGATCAATATGCTTGTTAATTGCTCCTTTGGTGGAATACCAGGCTCAATAAATTTACGTGTGTGGCGGGTGTTGGCATGGCCAATAATTTTTGTTCCTTCCCAATCAAACTGGTATTGTTTATCATCAATGTGGTTTGAGATCAGGGATTTTTGGTCAAGCAGTGTGCATGGACTTTTGGTATACACAGGTTGTTAATTCACCATCATCTTGTCTCCTTATGTCAATATCTAGGAAGGGGAGTTGTTGCTCTTTTTCTTCTTCACATGAAAAACTGATTCCCATTGAATGTTGTTGAGTAGATGGTGTGTTTCTTCTAGTCTGGTGCGTTTGATGATGGTAAAAGTGTCATCCATGTAACGTACCCAAAATTTTGACTGGATGGTTGGCAGGACTGTTTGTTCAAGTTTCTGCATTACTGCTTTTCTATCAGGCCAGATATAGGCAATCCCATAGGTGTGCTTTGTACTTGTTGATAGATTTTGCCATTGAATTTAAAGTGTGTTATGAGGCATAACACCAGAAATTTCATGTAGCATCAGTGGACATGGAGTGTTCTTTAGGAGTCTTTTCATTATGGCTTTGATTTTCTGTGAGTAAATCATAGATGACTTGTTTGTCCAAATCAATGTTGATACTATGGTTAGTAAAGGCCATCTGTACAATACATGCCTTAAAGTTTGTACTGGAATCAATGTCTTTCTTACACAGAGCATACCACTTACAAAGTTATTAGATAAGGATGCATCTTGGCCCAAATGTTGTTTAATCTTTATGTCAATAAAATCACAGGATTTCTCCATTCTATGGATGTCCACATGCCAAAGATTCATAACAGACACATCAACATCCTCTTCTATGCAGCTTACAGTGTCTGATGGTGTACTTCCAAGTAGGCCTCAGAAGACTGATGAGAAAATTTGCTTCTTATTGTGCTTCTAATTTCCTGAATATTAACAAAACTAAATCCACAATGGTAATTTTATGAAAAACATGGCACAAATACAATTGGCATTTGAATGGAGATTTTATAAAATAAGTAAATTGTTTCTCATATTTAATATTGGTTTTCATGGATACAGATTCTTGGGCAAACCACTTCAAAGAAAGTTGTATAAAGGCAACAACAAGCTTTAAAATTCTAATTAAATTACTCAGTTGTAACAGAGAACATTGGGGTTATGTATGAAAGCGATGGATTCATTTAAGCATATACTGGTTTTGAACTTTAAGATTCTTTTTACTATATATCTTTGCATTCTATTTTACCTTATCCCATTTTTTTACTCTTTTATTTTTATTTTGTTCAATTTAGTCTATTATATCACATTTATTGTATCCTACTTTATTGTATCCTACTTTATTTCGTTTTATTGTATCCTCTTGTGACTGATGTTCATACTTTGATATGGTCAATCATGATTAGTTAAGAAACCATACTACTACTATTACAACTACTTCTATTGCTAGTACTATAACTAACTTATTGGAAAAATGTATTTCATTATTCACCAGAATCTTAAGAGAATTTAATCCATCACTGCATCTGTAGTATACTATCACTTCAGATTTATAGAAGTTCTATAAGAACTATGTGCTGTATGTTCAAATGAATTTTATTTATATTTCTGCCTTTCATGACTATGATCCATTCAAAAACCATAGCTAAAGACCCTCTGAGAGTGGTTTACATGTAATTCTTTGAGACCAAGTTTCCATTAAAATGAGAAAATTGTCTCAGTTTTAAATGTGCAGCTGAGAAAAGAGATTATTAAATTCTTCAGTAGTGTAAACAAATTCAACACATGGGATAGATATATCATAAGAGTTATTTTTTAAATAGAAATTTTTGTTTCTTTTTGGAAGAAATATTTAGCTAGGCAACATCTTCTGACTTGAATATGGAGATACAGCTTGAGCACCATAGTGAGTAACTAACATCTCTGCCAAGACTCTTTAATTTCTAATCTATTGCTTTTCCACTCTACCAGCCTCCTGTACTACTCAAAATTCTTGCCTTCAGCTATATCCCTAAAATATATTACACGAAGCATCTTATTTTACTTGTTCTATGAATCTATAGGTTAAGCAAGGTTAACCTGTGAACGTTAAATGTGTTCCAGTTTACTGATCCTAGTTAAAAATATGTTGGTCTTTCTCAGAGCACTATGAATAATGACATAATCCAAGTTAAAAAGGCAATAGAGCATATGTCTGAGCATGAATTATGATTATTTATAATCTGATAGAAGATATCCCAGAATCTTCATGCCATTGCGCCATATGGTCTGCCACTTCTGAGCATACAGGAAACATTGTAATACATATACCAAAGTGGTGGGGTCTGCATCAAGTGGAACAATGCTCTTTTCATTATGGTTTTTCCCTTTCCCTCCCATGAAACACTGCTGTTTTCCCACTAATATATATTATACATTAGATAAAATTGCATTAAGCACACGATAAATAGAATGATTCTATTTTTTAGGTATTGTTGTAACTTTTGAATGAAATAAAACCTAATCCTCTTTGTTTTAGTTTTGTTTTTGAAATAAGATATTTTATGCATGACAGAAAATAATAATTTCAAGATACAATGGAAATTAATTTTAATAAGTTCTTTATGAGCATGATCTTCTTTCAAATTATAATTTAATTGTACTCCAATACTAAATTGGATGTAATGTTTTTAATAGCATAGTAGTAATAAAAATTTATTTATTTATTTATTCATCAGATTTATTGGCTGTCCATCTTACCATAGGGTAATAAATTTAAAAAATACAATTCATCTATGAGCAAATTAAAAAAGAAGTATTACATTAAATTAAGCAATAATTTTCTAAATTAATTTTACCAATCTAAAATTGCTCCTTTAAGAGAATTCCAGTGGCTTTTTTGAACAACAGAAAGGAAAGTACAGCTATTAAATTTTTTGAATGTCCATATGATAATGAATTAGAGTGACTCTTTAATAAGTGGTGTTCCTCCATTCAATTCAAATGATCTCTATGATCAAAGATAGTTTATTTAATGGATTTATTTAATAGATTGCCATGTTTGTTTTTAATAAAATAACATAATAACAATAATAACTTTCTTACAAAAATATTTTAGGAATAATTCTCTTAAACTTAACTTTTATACATTATATCAAGTCTAAGCTACTGGGCTTTATATAAATGCATTTCTATTATCATCAGTAAAAAAAATCCTTATATTTAAGGAAATTTTTATACAAATAGTACAAATGTCAACTGTTAAATATTAGAATATAATGAAGAATAATTGTTTTAATTTGAGTAAAATAAATGAAAATGGAAATGCATGATGTTTGAAAAAAATGATATTAAAACCACACTATGTCCTGCTTAATGAAAAACTACAAATGAAAAACATAAATAACTGTTTTATACATATCAAATAAGATTATACTGTAAGAAAAAGAAGAAAAAGAAACATAGAAAAAAGTGAACTATACAAGTTATTTTTAAATTTGGCACTAAAAAAAGAAATTGAGATATACCCCAAGGTCATACATTTGAGACTAGGTATTTGAAGTCAGTTGAGTTTTATGGCTATATAAATGTAACAGTTTTTAAAGCAAAGGGAATTTCTCTAAAGAATGTTGACAAGTGAAAGTTCATGTTTCACTATATTTATAGTGTCTATAATTTTATATAGTAGATTGACCTTTTGTATAAGAAGTGATACTAAAATTGATGGTCCTGACCTGACAAGTTTTAATGTGTGTATGCCACTGTGTTACTTACAGTGACAATTATAATTTATATTTAAATTTAAAAATAATGTTAAAAGGATGAAAGCTTTTGAAACATGCAGCCAACTTGAGAAACTCTAATATCATGTGCTTGGATTTCTCTGATTTTAATTATAGTCTTGGTTATCATGCTAAATTAATTAATTCATGCACTTGAATTGAGCAGTTTTAATTAACATTTGTGCACTGTTATTAACTTTATTTATGTACATATTATATTCTTAATAACAAAAATTATATGGGTGGGTTAATAAATGCATGAATAATAAATAGCAAATATGTAAAAGTTTTCATAAAGATTGACAATGATAAAACTAAATGATAAGCTTGAAAATGTTTTGGATGAGAAAAATGTGTTAGCTTTGAATAAAGAGATAGCCAGATAGGAGGTAGACCAGCTTCCTAGCAACCACACACCATACATTGTATCCCACAGTCTAGAATAACATGGTAAACATTTTGAGGGATATCAATTCAGAAATTCCAGAGTTGAAGAGGAGAATTATTCTAGCAAGAGAAAAGTCCCAGGACAAATACTTCATATTTTGCCAAAAATATTACATGGACGTGTCCATATTTACTTATTTAATTCCCTGTTGCATAGGATATTTTTGGTACAACTGAAGAGGAACTTAAAATAATCCAGTAATAACATTTATATTTTGCAATGACTTTGCTCTCAAGAAGAGCCAGTTCGATATAGTTGAGCTTGAATACTTCTATTTTATATATACCTAGTCAGGTGGCTTGGAATTGCTACAGCTTAGCTTATTTAATGTTTTGTGTGTGTGCACGCGCGTGCATGCACACACACGCATGCACATGTTTGCGTGTGTGTAAAGAGAGTGTATATGTCTAAATTCAGGACTTGTCACTGGAAGTGGAAAATGAATTTAGCTTAATAATTCTAAGAATAAATAGCATTATTTAGGATTAAGAAGGTAAAGCTAGGGTGAAGAAAAGCATGAGTTTACTACCCCAATAATAACAATAATATTGTCTTTCTCACAAGATGCATTATTCTGGTACTTCAAAATTATATGGATCTTGTTCCTTATACTGTACATTGGCTACTCCAGGTAAATAATCCAAATTTTTATCATGATATGCATTCAAAGCTAATTTGTTTTTCTAGTGAAAATAATGTAGATGACAAGCAAAATTAATAAAATTCTACTATCTAAATATAAAGTGAACACAACCAGGGCATATGCAGAAACTGATGTGTTAATATTCATATTGAGGACAGTAAACAAAATATGTGGTGTTAATTAGTGATCAGCTGCTCAAGAGTTCCATTGCCCTGTAGAAATAATGGAATGGAATAGAATAGAATAGAATAGAATAGAATAGAATAGAATAGAATAGAATAGAATAGAATAGAATAGAATAGAATAGAATAGAATAGAACTGGAAGGGACCTTGGAGGTCTTCTAGTCCAGCCCCCTGCTCAAGCAGGAGAACCTATACTGTCTCAGACAGGTAAATGTCTAGTCTCTTCTTAAAAATCTCCAGTAATGGAGAGCCCACGATTTCTGGTGGTTTCACTTCCTCGCTGTGAGGAAATTTCTCCTTAATTCCAGGTTGCTTCTCTCTTTGATCGGTTTTCAACCATTGTTTCTCTTCCTTCCCTCTGGTGCTTTGGTAAACAACCTGGCCCCCTCTGCCTTGTGGCAGCCCCTCAGATACTGGAACACTGCTATCATGTTTCCCCCATTTCTTCTTTTCTTTAGACTAGCCAAACCCAAGACCCATAGCCGTTCTTCATATGTTTTAGTCTTCAGGCCTTGGATCAACTTAGTTGCTCTTCTCTGAATTTTTTTTCCAAACTCTTGACACCTTTTTTGTGATATGGTGACCAAAATTGTTGCAGTATTCCAGGTGTGGTCTTACTAGAGTTTTATAAAGCGGTAATAATACTTTGTATGATCTTGACTCTATGCCTCTGTTTATGCAACCCAGGACTGTATTAGCTTTTTTGGTTGCTGCTGCACACTGCTGGCTCATAGTCAAGTAAGTATCCACTAGGATTCCAAGGTCCCTCTCACAGTTATTGTTTTTAAGCCAGGTCTCGCCCAATCTGTATTTGTACCTTTGGTTTTTACATTTGACCAATATATTTGGTCAAATGTTACTGTGGAAGCACAGGGATTTCACCTGGAGCACACTGAGACTGTAAAAAGGGGATGTCAAAACAAACAAATAAACAAACTAATAAGAAAAAAAATAAAGTGGGTATCAGAATTTTATGGAGGAAGATTAATGGAGTCGTGGTGGTACAATGATTAGAATGCAGTATTGTAGGCTAACTTAGCCCACTGCTAGGTGTTTGATCCTGATGGATTCAAGGTTGACTCAGCCTTCCATCTTTCCAAGATCAGTAAAATGAGGATTTAGATTGTTGGGGGCGATATGCTGATTTTGTAAACTGCTTAGAGAGTGTAAAGTACATAGTGTAAAATCACTATGAAGTGGTATATAAGTGGTATATAAGTCTAAGTGCTAATGCTATTATTCCAGTTTGATAAGTTTGATGATCATTTTTAAGTAGATCTAGCTATACATCCACTTACATATGCCTCTGTTTATACAACCAACGATTGTATTAGCTTTTTTTGACTGCTTCCACACACTGCTGGCTCATATTTAAATGATCATCCACTAGGATTGCAAGGTCCCTCTCACAGTTACTATTTTTGAGACAGGTTTCGCCTAATCTGTAGTTGTACCTTTGGTTTTTCCTGCCTATGTGTAAAACCTTGTTTTCCTCCACATTACATTTTGTTGGATAGGGCCTATTATTCAAGTCTGTCAAGATCTTTTTGGATCCTGAGCTTGTCTTCTGGGGTATTGGCTATTCCTGCCAGCTTAGTGTTACCTGCAGATTTGATGAGTTATTGAAGTGTACTCAGCCTAAAACAGAACCCTGTGGCACCCCACTGCTTACTTCCCTCCATGTAGATGTATTACCATTCATTGAGAACAGTTTGTCAACCAGTTACAAATCCATCTGGTGGTTATGTTATCTATCCCACATTTTTCTAGCTTACCAAAAAGTAGGTTGTGGTCTACTTTGTCTAAGTATACTATGTCCACAGCATTTTGCTGGTCTACTAATTTAGTCACTCTGTCAAAGAATGAAATAAGATTGGTTTGTCAAGATCCGTTTTTAACAAACCCTATTAATTATAACTTTGTTTCTAGATGTTCACAGATTTGGTCTGTGATTATTTTTTCCGGTATCTTCCTGGAAATTGATGTTAGGCTGATTGGTCTATTTATTTTGCCCTTTATTGAAGATGGGAACCACATCAGTTCTTTTCCAATCCTCAGGTAATTTCCCAGTGTTCCAGGATTTTTGAAAGATATGGTACAATGGTTCCGAGATAACATCTGCCAGCTCCTTCAGAACTCTGGGATATAATCCATTAGGTCCTAGTGATTTATATTCGTCAAGATCAGATAGGTATTCTCTTACCATTTTCTTGCTTATTTTAATTTTTATTTCTAGTCTAACTTTTACAGTTAGGTTTTTGGTAGGTTGGGCTACAGTTTCTTTTTGCATGAAGACTAATGCAAAGAATGAATTAAACAGCTCTGCTTTCTCTTTACTGCCTGTTACTTCCTTGCCGTCTTCTCTTTTTAGTGGACCAACTGTTTCCTTTACTTTTTTCTTGTTATCTATATATTGAAAGAAACTTTTTTTTATTATCTTTGACTTTTGTTGCAAGTCTTTGTTCATTCTGAGCCTTAGCTTTCCTTACTTCATCTTTGCAGATTTGGGCTAACTGCTGATATTCTGCCTTAGTTATGTATCCTTCTTTCCATTTTTTTGTACTTGTCCTTTTGTCTTTCAGTTTATCAAACAGATCTTTGTGCAACCATGCTGGTTTCTTCTTGTTTTTCTTTTTCAATGGTTTTGTGCTTTTGGGCTTTTATGATCATATTTTTCAGAGTTTCCCACGCTTCTTGAGTTGTTTTCCCCTTTAGGATTTTCATCCATGGAATTGTTCTTAGGCTCTGTCTGAGTTTGTTAAAATGAGCTCTTTTAAAGTTTATGACACTGGCTGTATTGTGTTCTATTACTTGTGTTTGCATTATATTGAATTTCAATATAATGTGGTCACTCTCACCCAAAGTTCCTGTAATTTCAACTGCCTGTATCACTTCTTCTCTATTAGTAAGAATTAAGTCTAGTATAACTTTTTGTCTAGTTCCCTCCTCTATCTTTTGGATAATAAAGTTGTCAGTTAGGTTGGTTAGGAATATGTTTGATCTCCCTCCAACTTGCTGCAGAGTTTCTCCAGTTGATATTAGGGTAGCTAATATCTCCCATTACTACTGTGCTATATTTCCTACATACATTTGTTAGTTGTTTAACAAAAAGTTCATCTATTTCTTCTGCTTGGTGGGCTGGCCTGCAGTATATTCCTATAGCAATGTTATTCTTTTTTTCCCCTTTTATATTGACTCATATGAATTCTAGGAGATTTTCATTATAGAATTTCTTCAGTATATTAAGGTGTAATTTATACGGTTCTGGAGAATTAAAATAATTTCAGTCTAAAATTTCAGTCCTCACAATTGCCTGTTATAATTTGTAAATATCACTAAACTAAAACAGGAATTGAGTCACTTTGAGATTGCTAGTATACATTAGAAATTTGTTATCTTTACTTAGCAATGGAGACTATTCTTTTTGAATTTCTACTACTCTGATCATATTTGAAGAAGCCCTTAAAATCCTGCCTCAAGATCAGCTCATTCTGAGCTTTGAATTTCCTGAGTAAGTGTCTAAGTTTCAGGCTGCCTGACAAGCCATCCCTCTTTTCATTTCTTATATATGATTATTTTCTTTTTAAATTATTGCTAAACTGTGTGTACAATTTGATTCTTTTTTTACTAATTAAATCTTACTAATTAAAATGCATTGTGTTGAAATCAGAAATATACATTCCATTATACTCGGATTTTAAAATCATGCTTCCCTTACTCTCAGCTTTTCTTAGCTTCAAAAATTCAAGTATTACCTGGTGAATATTTGGCCATGTTACTTCAACCACTTTCTTAATTAAATCCTCCCTATTAATTAGTATCAAGTCAAGAACAACTCACAATCTTGGGCCTTTCTCTATCTCTGAATTAGAATGTTGATAGCAACTCAAGTAAAAAAATTACTTTGAAACATCATGCTTTTTAGAGTCCCATTCCAACACAGTGTTTTTAACATTTCCCTTTAGAACTGATTATTTTGTCTGCAATTACAATGTAATTGATGGTGGAGGAAAAGTAATAACAGTAGTAAATAAGAGCAATAACTCCTTTATTCTTCCTTTAGAATGGAAGAGGGTGGAATAGAGAATAAATAGTCTGCCACATATTACTGAACTATTACTCCCAGAAGCCCTTGACATCTGGAAATCCTTCCTTCTTAACTAAGTGTAAACCATCATAAGCAAAAAGTAGCAACAGAAACAATGAGTATCACCATAAACAATAAAAAGTACAATCATGTTACTACCATCAATAGACTTTCATTTGCATAGACTATATGGTATGAAATAGTTATAATATAGTTATACTATAAAGAATAAGGAAGAGAGAGAGAAGGTCTGGTTGTTTATGTTATACTGCTGCAACCATCATTTCTGTTACTTGTGAATTCCATGTTGTACTCCCAGTTATATTTGTTATTATTTCTGTTGCTTGAGTAGTGTTGTTTATGCTCATTACCATTATTCATACTGCTATGGTGATCCTGTCATTACAGTTGCTATGTCTTGCATGCTGTACCCAGTAATCAGTCTAGCTGGTATATATTGACCTGCCATTCTGATTGCCCCATGCAAAATCCTGATTCATCTGAAACATCATCCATGTCATGTTGTATGGTGTCTTTTTTGCTGGATTTATCACAAATTGAATTTGGTTTGGCATCATGTAATTCTTCTTCTTGTAACTGACAGCCAGATGTTTCCTATCTGTTGCATTTGATATATTGCTTTATTTGCATGATTGCATGCAATGTTCTATTGCTGTTGTTGTGTAGATAAATGTCTGATTATATGTCCAAAAAAAGAGAAATAGGGAGAATCTGTCATATATACATTAAGGGAATGCAAACTCTGTGAAAGATATGTTTTAAATACAGTAGAAGAAATATAAGACAAAGTGATTGTTCATGCACACGGATGTGCTAACAGCTGTACAAGCCTGAAAAAAATGATGTTGTCAGAAGTCCTTACCACACCCCTGGCTCCAACAAGAAACAATGCTGAATTGAGTTGAGTTCATAGGTGGTTTTAATCACGGAACGTTCTGCATGCACAACAGCAAACAAAGTTAGCACTGGGAGCAATCGCCTCCCAGCACCTTACATATGCATTTCCCACCTGGCCCCACCCCCTACCCACCTAACCAGCATCCGGTGTGCGATGTGATATGAGCAGCAACGCAGGACACCCTGCAGGCTTCCAGTGCCATGTAGCTTCCCTGCTCTGCTCAGCTGTTTTCAGGACACGCTACAGGCTTCTGGCTGCCTGGTACATCCCTGCGCCAATCAGCTGCTTGTTGGGATGCGCGGCAGGCTTCTGGCTTCCTTGTACCTCCCAGCGCCAAAAAGCTATTTGGTGGGCCAGCCATGGACAATGTTCGGTGGTGTAACCACAGAGACAACGACCATGCTCAGCCAGTCCAGGTCCAGGTAATGAGGGAAGGGCTGTTGCTGTTGGTTTGGTTGCTGGCCTCCTCCTAGCACTGTCCTTGTCCCCCTCCCCCCTCCTGTCAGTGTCAAGCCCACGGGGCTTGACAGATGTGCTTGCTTTAAAAATTAAAAAGAGGCACTCTGTATGCATTCCCATATCACCCCTTTTGAAATATTTTCATAGCACTACAGAAATTATAATAATTCTGCCCTAATTCTATATTAGTTTCCCAAATGATCACTGAAAAATATCATTCATGTCAGCTATACCTAGCTGCCAAAGTTATGTCTTATAGTGACTTCTAACTATAGGCAAACGCTTTTCAATCAAAAAGGCTAAGGCTACTAAGGTGAGACCTATCTGGACTCCATCCAAGCAGAACTAAATGTACATATGGAGCAAATGGATTTTGGTCCCAATTTGTAGGAAAATAACTAAAAGTCTGTTTCCCGGAAAAACTCTTAAACCCTAGGGAAGCCCACTCAATGTCCTGGGGTGATAGCCAAATGTTACCCTAGGTTTTGCCTTGGTTTACCTTTTCCAATAAGCAACTGAGTTGGAAGATCATTTAAAAATAATTTATTAGTTAAAGAGGGATCTCCCTATGAAAAGACAGAACCCCGAGACCCATCTTACATTTCCTTTTATAGTTAAGAGATCAAAGAAAATGTAAGAGAAAAGGTGATTGGACAGGACAAAAGTAACTTCCTATTTACATAGACATCAGTTATATGTAGTCAAATGTGTTACATATTTACATCCCATAATATATCATATATTCATTAAAATGAAGTGTGACCACAGAAGGGGCATAAATTAGGATATTAATAAGCAAAAAGATTGCCTTTCACGCTGGTTGACAACTGCAAATAGGCTTTGTTGAATATGGGTTTCAAAACATTCTTTAAAGGCGAAACTCTCCAAAACATAAGAATGATAGTGGAATATATTGTGTAGTGGGCTTCAGTAGGCAAGGAGCAGACCAGCATAGTTACAGCGTTATTTATTGACTCAAACTAGAACTGGAGAACTGCAGGCAATTTGACTGTAATTTATATTCTGAGGCCACAGGGCCTTAACCTATCACAATACTTAAAAATCCTGCCCAAATATCAAAGTTTCCCTCCAAAACAGTTGGAGTTAACAGTCAGGGTCATCTAAAGGTTAGTTTCATTTTAGCAGAAATTAACACAACTTTATATATATTCAATACATAACAAAATACATATGTACTAACCGTGCTGGTTCAGCTTCAAAGTAAAACATTCCTGAATTGAAGGTCTGCATCATGTGTTGTTCCAGCTCCAGCAAGTCAGACTGCAAAAGAAGGCTGTAGTACAGGGGTTCTCAACCTTGGCAACTTTAAGACTTGTGGACTTCAACTCCCAGAATTCCTCAGCCAGCAAAGCTGGCTGAGGAATTCTGGGAGTTGCAGTCCACAAGTCTTAAAGTTGTCAAGGTTGAGAACCCCTGCTGTAGTAGATGCTGTTTTGCCAATTATTCATCATTCAGCATGGTACGCTTTCAGTGAAATGACAATCCAGACACTCCTGTGTTCAGATGACATTCAATAAAAGAGAATTGGTATGCAAAAGACTTGAGGGGTGCAGACGATAATGTGCTGGGACATTTTTTTTTGTACATGCAAGAAAAATGCCTTTAATCAATGCCAAAGCATCCACTCTGCTGGAGCTGATTGACTGGTCTGAAGGTTTATATGACCCATCTTTGACGTGCAAACTGATTACAGCGGAAATAAAGAAGTTCATTGATGAACCAATATAAGTACTGTTGTGGGTGTCTCACGACTGGATGATGACATATCAGAGGGGGAGGAAGCACAAGCAGGCCCCTCTGGGTATTTTCAGGCTGTTGCTGCTCAATGCCAGGTCGGTTGTAAATAAAGCTCCCCTCATCCGTGATCTTCTCCTGGATGAGGAGGCCGACCTCACATGTGTGACTGAGACCTGGCTGGGCCCGGAGGGAGGAGTTCCTCTCTCTGAGATGTGTCCAGCCGGGTTTCAGGTATGGCATCAGCCACGACCCCAGGGAAGGGGGGGAGGAGTGGCTATTATAGCCAAGAAGACCTTTAGTCTACGCAGGCTTGCTGTTTCTGAGATTGCGGGTTGTGAGTTGCTTCTTGTGAAGTTGGACCTAGGGGTTCAGGTGGGCTTGTTGCTTACGTACCTGCCTCCCGGCTGCGTGTCAACAGCCCTGCCTGCGCTACTTGAGGAGGTTGCTGGGCTGGCGGTTGAGTTCCCCAGGCTTATTGTCTTGGGGGACTTAAATCTGCCGTCGCTCGGCGAATCCTCTGGGTTGGCGCAGGAGTTCATGGCCACCATGGCAACCATGAACCTGACTCAGGTAGTTCAGGGTCCGACTCACGAGAGGGGACACACTCCCGACATGGTATTCCTCTCAGAACAGTTGAGCAATGATCTGAATTTAAGGGGCTTAGATATTTTGCCTATGTCATGGTCAGATCATTCTCTGCTGCGGCTTGTTTTTAAGGCTCCAATCCTCCCCTGCAGGGAGGCGGAACCGATTAGGTGGTTCCGCCCCAGACGTCTGATGGATCCAGAGAGTTTTCAGAGGACGCTTGGGGAAATACCGGACTCTCTCATTCACAGTTCAGCAGAGTCCCTGGTTACGGCCTGGAATATGGCTGCGAAGGGGGCTCTTGACCGGATTGCGCCGCTGCGACCTCTCTGTGGTAGCAGACCCAGGAGATCTCCTTGGTTTACTGAGGAACTCAGGGGGATGAAGCGCCAGAAGAGACGCCTAGAGAAGCGATGGAGGAAAAGTAAATCCGTATCTGACCGAACACTTGTAAGATCTTATATCAAGACTTATCAGGTGGCGCTCAAGGCGGCAAGATGCGCGTATCATTCCGCCTTGATTGCATCTGCGGAATCCCGCCCAGCCGCCCTGTTCAGGGTAACTCGCTCCCTCCTTAATCAGGGGGGGGTTGATGCACCCTTGCAGGGTAGTGCTGAGGACTTTAATAAGTTTTTTGCGGATAAAATCGCCCAGATTCGGATGGACCTTGACTCCAATTGGAATGCAGTATCGGCTGATAATGATTCAGTCGAGATGACAGGGACTCGTCTTGATCCTGTTGTGTGGGAGGAGTTTGACCCGGTGGCACCTGATGAAGTCGACAAGGCCATTGGAGCTGTGAGCTCCGCCACCTGTTTATTGGACCCGTGCCCCTCCTGGCTGGTTTCGGCCAGCAGGGAGGTGACGCGGGGCTGGGTTCAGGAGATTGTCAACGCTTCTTTGAGGGAGGGGTCCTTTCCGGCTCCCTGCAAGGAGGCAATTGTGCGCCCCCTCCTCAAGAAGCCTTCCCTGGACCCAGCTGTTTTAAACAACTACCGTCCTGTCTCCAATCTTCCCTTTATAGGGAAGGTTGTTGAGAAGGTGGTGTCACTCCAGCTCCAGCGGTCCTTGGATGAGGCCGATTATC
The DNA here is from genome assembly GCA_034064705.1 of Bothrops alternatus. NCBI lineage: Eukaryota > Metazoa > Chordata > Lepidosauria > Squamata > Viperidae > Bothrops > Bothrops alternatus. Next base: position 6,882,201 of record JARGCV010000085.1, read on the forward strand.
TGGGCCCTCAACAGTCAGGATTCAGGCTCGGCTACTCCACGGAAACTGCTTTGGTCGCGCTGACGGATGATCTCTGGCGGGCCCGGGATAGGGGATTTTCCACTATCCTGGTGCTACTTGACCTCTCAGCGGCTTTCGATACCATTGACCATGGTATCCTTCTGCACCGACTGGGGGGGTTGGGGGTTGGGGGCACTGTTTTGCAGTGGTTCACCTCCTACCTCACTGGTCGGTCACAGTCGGTGTTGGCGGGGGGTCAGAGGTCGACCCCTAGGTTCCTCCCTTGTGGGGTCCCTCAGGGATCGGTCCTCTCCCCTCTGCTGTTTAATATCTACATGAAACCACTGGGTGAGATCATCCGACAACACGGGGTGAGATATCATCAGTATGCTGATGATACCCAGCTTTACATCTCCACCCCGTGTCATTTCAGTGAAGCAGCGGAAGTGATGTGCCGATGTCTGGAGGCTGTTAGGGTTTGGATGGGTGCCAACAGGCTCAAACTCAACCCCGACAAGACGGAGTGGCTATGGGTTCTGCCTCCCAAAGATAATTCAATCTATCCGTCCATCAGCCTGGGGGGGGAGCTTTTGACCCCCTCGGAGAAGGTCCGCAACTTGGGCGTCCTCCTCGATCCACAGCTAAACTTGGAACATCATTTTTCGGCTGTGGCGAGGAGGACATTTGCCCAGGTTCGCCTGGTGCACCAGTTGCGGCCCTATTTGGACCGGGAGTCTCTGCTCACAGTCACTCATGCCCTTATCACCTCGAGGCTCGACTACTGCAATGCTCTCTACATGGGGCTACCTTTGAAAAACGTTCGGAGACTTCAGGTAATGCAGAATGCAGCCGCGCGAGCAGTGTTGGGCCTGCCCAGAAATGCCCACATCTCAGCATCACTCCGTGAGCTGCATTGGCTGCCTATTGGTCTCCGAACGCAATTCAAAGTGTTGGTTATGACCTATAAAGCCCTACATGGCATCGGACCAGGTTACTTACGAGACCGCCTGCTGCCTCACGAAACCCAGCGACCGGTTAGGGCCCACAGAGTCGGCCTTCTCCAGGTCCCGTCGGCTAGACAGTGTCGCCTGGCGGGGCCTAGGGGAAGGGCCTTTTCTGTTGCGGCCCCGGCCCTCTGGAATCAACTCCCCCCGGAGATCCGTATCGCCCCCACCCTCTCCGCCTTTCGTAAACTACTAAAGACCCATCTCTGCCGGCAGGCCTGGGGCGGTTGAAATCTTGCCCCTAGCCACTGTATGTCTGTGTGTATGTTTGCTGAATGAATGGTTCTTAATTTAGGGGTTCTTCTTTTTATATATTTATTTTTATAAATGTACTATTTAGTTTGTATTGGATTTCTATTTATGCTGTAAGCCGCCCTGAGTTCCCGGAATAGGGCGGCATAGAAATTTAATAAATAATAATAAATAATAATAATAATAATTTCCCCCCCCGGCAGCCGAATCAGATAATGAGGAGTTTTGTATGCATTCTGAATCAGACTCTCCAAATGATGAGTCAGATTTAGAGCAAGACGATAAATGGATTGATCCGAGGTTCTGAAGGTTTGATAAGCGAAGGTGTCAGTTAACTGGAAAAAGGAAGTAATGGGGGGAAGTGACGTATCGGACACTATATTAGAGGGGGGAAGTAGACTACGCCCTTGTTACGAGCAACGTTTATCAATGAGAGGTTTGGAAACTTTTGCAATGCTTTGAAAGTCTGATGTTTTGACAACCTAGCGAAGGATAATGAGGTCTCGGACAATGTGATAAAGACAGAGTGAGTAATTGGAAAGTTTGGAAGGAGTTTGTTGTAATCTAAATGTAAATAATGAGTCTTGGATGTTTCTGCCAGCAAAATGTCAGCAGCTTGCTTTGAAATGAATCCTTTTGAAATGTGTTTAATAAATCTCTTAAAGACATATTTACATGGATTTTAATGAGTTGAGAGAGGCCAGACATAACAGATTGCTCGTAACCTCCCCAATAGAGCAAAAAAGAAGAAAATTAGTCCGAGCTTTCAGTGACGTCATGGAGCAACTCTTTGCGGATAACCCGGCTCTGCATCAATTAGTGCAAGCTCTCCAGCAACAAATTGGCAATTTGCAACAGCAGGTTCAGCAAGCTGCCGGAGCCCCCCCTCCCAGACGAAGCAGATGCTATTTAGCCTTGCCTGATAAGTTTACTGGAGAGCGTAATAAATTTCCAGCTTTTTTAAACCAATGCAAAACATTCATTGCCTCAGCCCCAGCAGATTTCCAGCTCGATGAAATGAAAGTAGCGTTCATCTTAAGTTTACTCTCTGGGCCAGCTGCTGATTGGTCGTCTCCTCTGATAGACGGACAAGATCCTGTCCTGAGCAATTATGCAGGATTCTGCCAGCTGATGGAAAGAGAATTTGTTGACCCCCTTCGTAGACAAAATGCCACCCGGCGGATACGCGAGCTACGTCAAGGATCGCGCTGCGTAGCGGAATATATATCAGATTTTCGCCGCCTAGCTCAAGAAATTAATTGGAATGATGAGGCTCTCATGGAAATCTTTCTAGATGGTCTGTCTTCCCAGATCTTGAATGGATTGAAAGTTACTGAAATACCCGCAACCCTGGATGCATTATACCAACATTGTTTGGCTATTGAAGCGCGAACGCAAGCCATGGATGCCCGCCTGGACAAACAGATGGTTCCAGTCACCGGAAGTGCCAAGCCAGTTCCTGCACCACGCAGAGGATTCCAGACCCTACCTATCGCTCCACCCATCCCGGCACCCAGACGTATTTTCCAAACAGGGCCGGCTTACACTGAGAGGCGCCCTGCACCCATGACCAGAGATGAGCCCATGGATCTTGGTGCAGCCAGATCTCGTTTGACCGAGGCTGAGAAGGCAAGACGGAGAGCTGAGGGCTTGTGCCTGTACTGTGGAGAGATGGGTCACTTCGTCATGGCCTGCCCCCAGAAAAGACGTGGTACGGCAGGTCCTACTCCTGTTCCAGCTCGGCCTCCCACTCAGCAGTTTCAAGCCACCTTGCCGGGAAACGGCCAGAGCCCGGCCTAATGGAAACATTGGGTCGGGCAGGCGCCAAACCCAGTTCCAGTTCCGCAGACGACGACCCCGGTCCTCCAAGACATCTGATCCTAGCAACCAATATACTTCTGGGAAATCATGCCCCGGGCATTCCGGCCCACGCCTTGGTGGATTCTGGAGCCACCACCAATTTCATGAATGAAGCTTTCGCTCGTCAGCATGCCATACCTTTGTGCTCCGTGAAGCCGCCTATGTTGGTTGAGACAATCGATGGTCATGAGTTGTTATCTGGACCGATCAAGTTTATGACCCAGCCCATACGCCTGGTCATAGGACAACATGAAGAAGCCATCCAATTCTATGTTACCAAGGGACTTCATTTCCCCTTAGTTCTCGGCCTAGCCTGGTTGAGAACCCATGATCCTTGTGTGGTGTGGTCCCAGAACTTTGTTTCATTTCCCAGTTTGCAATGCGTAGACCACGTACGCCAAGTTTGCGCAGCCCAGCTACCATCCCACCCTGACATCACCTTGCCGGCCGACCTAGCGGACTTTGCAGATATATTCAATGAGAAAGAGGCAGACCAATTGCCTCCGCATAGACCATATGACTGTGCCATTGATTTGCTGCCAAATGCCAAACTTCCAAGGGGACGCCTTTACTCCATGTCAGAACCCGAGTTGGCCGCATTAAAAGACTTTGTGGACAAAAACCTGGCCAGAGGTTTCATTCGTCCCTCTTCCTCGCCTTTGTCAGCTCCTGTGTTATTCGTGAAGAAGAAAACCGGAGATTTACACCTATGCTGTGACTATCGCAAGCTCAATGCCATCACGGTGCGCAACCGGTACCCTCTGCCTTTGATTCCTGATCTCATGGACCGTCTCCGATCAGCGGCCATCTTCACCAAGATAGATTTAAGGGGTGCTTACAACCTGGTTCGCATTCGAGAGGGGGACGAGTGGAAGACCGCGTTTGGAACCAGGTATGGTCATTTTGAGTATACCGTTATGCCCTTTGGACTCACCAATGCTCCGGCCGTCTTTCAACATTTCATGAATGACATCTTCCGGGATTTATTAGATCAATTTGTGGTGGTTTACCTCGATGACATCCTGATTTACTCCCCGTCACGAGCAACTCATCTTCAGCATCTCCGGCGAGTATTGCAACGCTTGAGAGAGCATCACCTTTACGCCAAGTTAGAGAAATGTCAATTCTATCAAACCACCATTGAGTTTCTGGGACATGTGATTTCTCCACAAGGCATCGCCATGGATCCCGGCAAGGTTGAGGCCTTGCAAACCTGGCAACCACCATGTAAAGCAAAAGATGTCCAAAGACTTTTGGGATTTGCGAACTATTACAGGATATTCATTCCGAGATTTTCTGCTTTGACTGCGCCCCTTACTAGACTGTTACGGAAAGGCGTTAAGTTCCAGTGGGGCGATGCCGAGCAACAAGCGTTTCAGACCCTCAAAAAAGCTTTTGTTCAGGAACCCATTCTCAAGTATCCAGATCGTTGTCGTCCCTTTGTAGTGGAGGCTGACGCCTCAGATGTTGCGGTAGGGGCCGTGCTACTTCAAACACGCCAAGATGGCGGCCCCCTGTTCCCATGTGCTTATTACTCCAGGAAACTGACTCCCTCCGAACGCCATTATACCATTTGGGAAAAGGAACTATTGGCCATCAAGACTGCTTTTGAGACCTGGAGACACCATCTGGAAGGAGCCCGCTACCAAGTTGAAGTTCGGACTGACCATAAAAACTTGGAATTTTTGCAATCTGCCAGGAAATTAAATCAACGTCAAATCCGTTGGTCTTTGTTCTTCGCTCGATTCAACTTCAAAGTCACCTACATTCCGAAAGGGTACAACAAAAGAGCAGATGCCCTGTCCCGTAAACCTGAGTATCTACAGATCAAGGATCCCTTACCTCTTCGAACCATTCTGCCTATCGAATCGATCGCAGCTCTGCATGATCCGGTAGATCTACGACGACAGATTCGGGAAGCGCAACAACTAGATGAATTTGCAATACGGAAGAGACAAGAGGTGGGTCCCGACTCACCTTGGACTTTGTCCGAGGGACTATTACGCTTCCGCAACCTGTTATATGTTCCAGCAGGCCCACTCCGGGGTCTCATCCTGACTCAATGCCATGATAACCCTGCGGCAGGTCATTTTGGTTTCTTTAAGACTCTTCACTTAGTGTCTCGGACTTTTTGGTGGCCCAGACTTCGCCATGATGTGCAATCCTATGTGAATTCCTGTGTAC